>JBBBVM010000484.1:0-1229166 GCA_037355625.1 Petunia x hybrida
ATCGAACATACTTAAGCCAATATTCGTTCGTTTTTACAAATTAAAAGCGAAAGAATAAACATCAGCAATAATAAATTAGACATTATCTATATTCCCTGAACTTTATCCACTATAGATATGGCACATATATATTTGAGTTGTAGTAGAGTTTATAGTACAAAATACTATAGTCTAAGCCACTGTACATCCTTTTCAGGTTTTCAACTTACAGATGGGAGTGGTATGTCATAATTGGCTTGGATGCATGTTATGAGATTCGGCTGAGGGCATCTCCAACAATGCACCAATTTTGACACCAAATGCCAAAATGGTGTAAAAAATGGGGCAAATTCAACTCCAACAAGCACCATTTTGTACCATTTTTTGCACCATTTGGTGTGATGAATAGTGTCGCGCCAAATTTGGTGTGACACTATTCATCACACTATTTATTATTTTATTATTATTTTATTATCATTATTGTTATTATTATTATTGTTATTGTTATTATTATTATTGTTATTGTTATTATATTACTTAACCCTTTCATTAAATATATTACATATATTTAATCATTTTTTAATATCTTCACAATATTAACTTTACATCGTAATTTGCTATATAAATTTGTATAAATTAATTTTCGTAAAAGTTAATTTATATAACTATACTTTAAAAAAATATTAACCATAAAAAAGAGTGCAACTATAAAATATAAGATGTTGCTAAAAGTGAAAGTACATTGCACCAATTCAAGATGCTCGTGAAAGTCCAACTCCAACGGTTGAAATGGCAGTAAATGAAACCCAGCGATTTGTTAACTTTTTAGCTCGGCACAAAGAAATTAAATCCCAAAATGCTCATTATGAACTTCGCAATGCATTAATAGATCATCTATAGGAGCATACTAGAGGTGGAAGTTGAAGAAATTTGTTGTATTCAGACTTAATTTACTGTAATGTAATGTAATATATATTTAATTTTCTTGTATTTCAATGATTTCACTTTTTTTTTTTAGTTATCCGTTAATATGTATAATCTATAATGCTTTCCAATAATTATATTTAAAATTTTATGGTTTAAAATACTTTATATTAGATGGTTCTACATAAAGGAGCCGTCTTATGTAAGATATGTAACACCGAAATAAAAGATAAAATTTCTTTCTAGAAGCGAAGCAAACCCCATTTAAATAGACGCTAACTCTCATATGGCGGACGCGAGAAGCATATCACCCGACTTCTTTTTGGTGTAACGGTGTTATTGTTGAGTTTTGTGCTACACCTTTTGGTGTAAAATTTGGTAAACTCAAATAAAGCTATACTCATAGGGATTAGGGAGGGACGGAAGACTCCCTCCTTTAATTTCTAAAAAGTCGGATAGAGGTAGTCTGTAACAAAATTTGTCCATAGGGTTGGTGTGCATTCAATATGCAGATAAGGGTCAAACTGTATTAGAATAGGTTTTGTAGTTAAAGTTTAAAGTAGACTCTGTTTGTTAGTATTATTATAAATGGGGTGCTACCTCAATTATATTGAGTGGTCTAAGAGTAGAAGTTCAGATCAATATTATTAAGGGTCCGTAATATTAAAGATAGTTATTTTTATTTTTCTACATGATATTCTACAAGTTCATTCTTGAAAATAAACTACTGGAAATTAATACCACACGTTAATTTAATTTATATTAAATGGTCGAATAGTAAAATGAAGTCTCCGTAACCATCTCCAACCTTGCACCATTTCTTGCACCAAATGCTATTTTGGTGCAAAAAATGGTGCAATGGAGCTCCAAGCATCCAACCTTGCACTATTTTTTGCTTCATTTTGGTGCATGAATAGTGTCAGTCCAAATTTGGTGCAACACTATTCACTTGCACCATTACTATTCAACATTATTTTATTATTATTTTTATTATTTAACACTTTTAATTTAACATATAAATTTTAGTTTTTACATTTACATTCCTAATATACCTATTAATCTACCCAATTACTATTCAATAATACTTTATTTATTTTTTTATGATATAACGCTTTTATTTAACATATTTTAAATTTTAATTTTTACATTTAGATTCCTAATATACCTAATAAATTTTTATATAATATTTTATAATATTAATTTTACATCTTAATTTGGAGTGTCTTACAATTTTATATCTTAATTATGGAGTGTCTTAATATTTTATAATATTTGCTTACAATTTATATTATTTGAAAATTAATGGTACAAAATAATTTGATATTAAATGGTTATATAACAATGGATTATGAATTACATCGATAAATATGTAAAAAAAAGAAAGAAAGGATTTGTTTTATGAAATTAAAAAATAAAATTTAAGTAAAAGTATAATATAATGTAAAAGAGAGAAAAGAATATAAATGGAATATTCTTTTTTGGTGCAAAAAATAGTGCAATAGGTTGGAGTTAATTTGCACCATTTTGGTGCATGCACTATTTTGGTGCAAAAACTGGTGCACAAGGTTGGAGAAAGGAGCAGAGTAGGGACCTTGGTTTTGTTAAAAGTCACCGCCATTAATTTTGTTACGTTATTGGGGAAATGGAGGGTGGGAAAAGTTAATGGAGAGGAGGCCCACATATTAAAGGATAATCAAACACTAACTTACGCCATCTGCTATATGTATATATAGGTGTATCTCTTGATATATCCTTCTATCACATTAACTATCATACTATCTAACTTGAAGTCTTGAACTATGTGTCTGTGACCTAAGGAAATGTTATTTCTTTTTATATTGTACCAGTATTTTTTTTTTTTTTGAAGAATATATACGGGTACAAACACATTATTCCAAGCACTAGTTCTGTCCACATTGTGGAAGGTGAAATATTCACCCTAGGGTGATGAAGAACTCATTCGTTATCTGAATACACAATTTCGATTTTGCATCTGATTTCAACATTTCAGCTTGTCTGTCCAACTGTTGTGTCATTTTGGGTGGCCAGTAGCTTTGCTGTGATGTATCTCTTCCCAGCAGACTCTAGGCAAATCCAATGGAGGTATCTCCATAAAAATAATATTCTAAAATGTGTTGCCACAATATCCTTCACTTGAAAGTCAATTAAGGCATTATTTAAGGGAATCTTCTGGAATGGAGAATCAGAGTTTTTCTGAGTATGAATCCCCTGAGATGGAGAAACTGACACACCATGGTCTCAAAACTGATGTTGGAGTAACTTCCTTGACCATATCATCCACTAGAATGCCAGAGATTTCCTATGATATGCACTACAATAGATGGAAAAAGTTTCTTTTGAAGAGGGATTACCCACGATGTAAAGATAAGTTCTTAAAATCGCAAAGCAGATTTGAACATCTAACTCGGATGGTGAGGATATGCTGTTTATCATTTTCATATGTTATGTAGCATATAATTGAATTTGTAATATTCATCTAATATAATCCATTCAGTCAATTTTAGTTGCGAAGGTTGACTTTTACTTTCACATGAAGGAATCAGGAATAAGTTTTCTTGTTCCCGAAATTGATATGATTTACAACTTCAACGGTAGTAGGACTGTAGGACATGGTATTCAAAAACCTAAAAATTTGGAACCTTTTGGTATTTGAAGTGATCAGATGCATATTAGTAACTATCTTTTGAATATAACGACCAATTTTATTGGGTATTAGAAATCCATGCTTATTCAAGTTAGCTCATGTTTTCAAGAGTACGTATCTTTTAGTTAACGGGAACTTATCTTTAATGAAGTTTTTAAAATATAACAAAATTTACGATTTTATCCAACTTAAAAGTTAAAACAACTTATTACAAAGGGTAAAAAAGTCGGATGACATTTCAGTGATTTCACTAAGGCTTCGTGCTGCCTTTTATAATACTAGTACTAGTATGGTATTGTATAGAAGATAGATAGATAGTAATGGTTTAAAATAATGTGAAAATGTGAAATGTTACCTCAATCAGTACTTCATGAAGCTCGCAATCACGTGACTCAAATTAAGACGCCTAGTTTATTCCAGAATTCCACGCGTCATATTTTGATTAGTTTCCATCGATTTTCCCCACCTTTGTTGTTACTGCTCTGATAATTTCATTTCGCCGAATCACTTGGTAACCCTGCCCATGCCCTATTACCCTGTCTCTTGTGGCTATAAAAGAGCTTTCTCAGTATATGTTTATTTCAAATTTTCACTCAGAAACATCCAAAATTCCTCTTATAAGGGAATACTCCCATTGTTAATGAATCAGACAAGCTGCCCTACAAAAATATTCAAACTTCAGCCCCGATTTTTATACATTTTATTTGAGCCATTCCCTCAATTTAGTATGTTGTTGATGTCTTGTACTTTCATGCTCGCTTCTGATGAGCTAGTTCAATCCACACTGCGGAGGATGAAATTTAAACTCTATGATGATGAAGAACTCATTTGTTATCTGACGATCTATGTTTTTGTTAATTCATTTTTATTTTTTATATCCTGCATCCTACGGGTGCTCTCCCATACGCTCTTTGCCCAAAAGAATCACCATGCTCCAACACCTTTACCATATTTATCCGTTGGAAAAGTGGTGCATCCAAGCTAAGGGAGAGTTGTTTCTTGATCACGTTGTTTGAAAGGAGGCCTTGGAGCATTTTGTTGCCGGGTGTTCTTGCATAAGCCGTAGGACAAACAACGTATGTATTGCGTGGAAAGTACTCAGAATTGGTATTATCGTTTCGGATCGATCTTTCTGTTAAGATGTTGATTGGAGAAGAAAAGGAGGAAATTTCAGAAATATTAAGAATGAACCGACTCTCTTGATATAAAGGAAAGCATTAGTGCGTGTGACTCTTTAATTAGGGCATGTTGAAAGTCGCACCATTTAGAAGTACGAGGTGCAGTTTAGGGTTTTCACTGAACAATGTTCGCATAAAAGAAAAAAGATTCGGTAAAATAAAAGAGGATGTTGTTACTCCTCTTTGATATATCTTTTGGTTTCCTTTGGCTGTATAGAATGGATCTCTTACCTTATAGATTTTGATCATTGGTGCAATTACTTTTGTCATGGCATGTTGATGTTAATTAGTCAAGCTGAATCTTTGATCTAATATACAACGTACTTTCAGCCCAAAAAAAATTTGATCGTCTTATTATTTTTTTTTCTAGACAATCTTTTCATGAGGGTTAACGAAGTAACAGCGAAAATGAACATCTGGCACCCCTGAAAAATTAAATAAGTCGATTTGATTTATACTTGATCATATGGTACATGATAAATGAAGACGATCCACTGAACCGTTACGTCTCGTGTCAATGCATTTGTACTAGGCTACTAGCTATGCTATAATGATATGACAAATTTCTAATTAGCTTTAATTCGAACAACATAAATTGGTCATTGATCACCAATTTTGGAAAAGTATCCCTGATCATATGAGCTTCTTGTTCATATGGTACACTGGTAAATGAAGACGATCCACTGATTAGTAACGTAGTATCTAATAAATGTATTAGTAGTAACTATGATATGTCCATATGACAAATTTCAAATTAGCTTTAATTCGAACAACATAAATTTGTCATTGATCACCAATTTTTGAAAAGTATCCTTGATCTTATGAGCTTCTTGATCATATGGTACACTGATAACTGAAGACGATCCACTGAGTAGTAACGTATCTAATAAATGTATTAGTACTAATTAGGATACATCGATATGACAACTTTCAAATTAGCTTTAACTTGAACAACATAAATTGGTCATTAATCACCAATTTTAAGCATACTTGATCATTATGTTATACTACTACTTGATAGTGCGAAATCTTCTATTTATAATTCGGGTCCCACGATATTCTCGGATTCTCCTCTTTTTAACCCTAACAAATTACTCTTCTTTTTCATTTTCTTTTAGCCACAACCCTAAATGTTGTCTGCTCTTCTTCCTTCTGTTTCCTCTCTAATTTTCTTATACCCCTCATTTTGGCCATGAAGAACAACAATAAGATGACCCTTTTCTGTGTTCACCTCACAGATTTTGTAGTTACATTGCCCTTTGAAATTTTATATTTTGCTCTAGAGTAAATTTTTAACTAATTGTCATTTTAATATATATATTTGTTTTTTCGCAGATTCTTCCACTTGATATCCCTGGATGTCTTCCTCCTGAGGCGAAAACTGCCATTCTAGAGTGTAATAGGAAGGAATGGGTTATTGACCTTATGGGTGGAAGAGATATGTTAATCAAGGGGTGGGTAAAATTTGTAACAGAAAACAATCTGAAGACAGGCGATTATGTTAGTTTTACGCGTGTTGACAGTAGCGTTGACTCTGTGAAGTTAGATGTCTCTTGTTTTGACTCCAGTGATTTTGATCCCCCATGTGGATCTTGTCATTCTTGTTGCCGAGACGATGAAGGAAGTGATGACGAAGGAAGTTCCAACGATCCCCCATGTGCAGGAACTGCTAGTGATCCAGTTATTATTTGATTAATGTATCGGTTGAAGTATTAGTTGTAGGAGGTCAAATGCCCTAATGGTTTGTTCTTAATTTCAGTATGTTGTTGGTCTGTATATGATGCTATGTTTTCAAGTAATTAGATGTTTCTATTTTTGAAATGATATTTTATAAGTAATGGAATGTATATTCATGTTTGCATTTCCTTTAATTCTGGTTATTGTATTATGTAAATAATTTGAACCATAAGGTAGGAGTTTTTCATATTCTCATATTGAATTTCTATGGACCGAACTTCAATCCTTATGCGAGAGAAGTTCAATCCCTTTGACCAATTTGAAATTAATGTTGAAATTAAAAAACCAAATTTGTAAAGCAATAATTTTGGTTATACTTTTACAAAAAATTTCAAAGTACTGTAGTTTAAGTGTTGGATATTAACTTAACGTTCGGGATGGATTAGTGGGCTCACCTTGTAATCTAATGCGTTATTTGGCCTGTGGTTTATGTGGTTTATTTGTAAGTCGATACATAAAGATTTTGAAGGAATAACTACGAAATAAACACATAATTAATTTGAAGCATTAGTTGTTACTTGTTTGCCATATCTTAGGGACACAAAATATTTCGGGTATCATATGATCATATGAATGTGTATAATACTCCATCTCAATTTTATATAAAATATCTGTTTTACTAACTATATTCTTTTTATAGAAGTTGGCACTAAGCAGAAAAGGTGGCCATTTTCGTTTAATATGCAACGAAAAAAGCTAGTTGAACGAAATACGTGCAATAAATTACCCAAGCTGAACATATGCAGGCGACATTTCTTAATAGTCTTTCCACAATTCATATATGAAAAATAAACGTGGGGATGAATTTGCTTTTATCGTAACTAATGAAATATACGAACTACTTTATCAGACGGTCCTTGCACTTCTTCAGATAAGAATAAGTGAGGTGTAATGATATGCCAGGCATTCATTGCGCATGAACTGACCCCTATACCTAAAGGCTGCTTACAGTATACCACTGAATTACCCTTTCAATGCGTTCCTCTGCACCTCAAGTTGCATACTTATCTACATATTCAATGCATACCAATCCTACGGACAGATTTTGTTACACTCTACCTCCAGAACGAGGGAATATATTGCGTCCTTCCCTATCCATATGAGGATAGCTTTTCTTGGGTTTTATCATTGCAGCCGAATCTCAAAACATGCATCCAAGACTGCTAAAGGTCACGCCTACTAACTATATTCTTTTTATAGAAGTTGGCACTAAGCAGAAAAGGTGGCCATTTTCGTTTAATATGCAACGAAAAAAGCTAGTTGAACGAAATACGTGCAATAAATTACCCAAGCTGAACATATGCAGGCGACATTTCTTAATAGTCTTTCCACAATTCATATATGAAAAATAAACGTTTTATTAATTTGCTTTTATCGTAACTAATGAAATGTACGAACTACTTTATCAGACGGTCCTTGCACTTCTTCAGATAAGAATAAGTGAGGTGTAATGATATGCCAGGCATTCATTGCGCATGAACTGACCCCTATACCTAAAGGCTGCTTACAGTATACCACTGAATTACCCTTTCAATGCGTTCCTCTGCACCTCAAGTTGCATACTTATCTACATATTCAATGCATACCAATCCTACGGACAGATTTTGTTACACTCTACCTCCAGAACGAGGGAATATATTGCGTCCTTCCCTATCCATATGAGGATAGCTTTTCTTGGGTTTTATCATTGCAGCCGAATCTCAAAACATGCATCCAAGACTGCTAAAGGTCACGCCCATCTGTAAGTTGAAAACCTGAAAAGGATGTACAGTGGCCATTGCACTTAACCATTTCTTTGATGTGGAATATTCAGGAAAGGAATCTCTTCTGACGACCCTTTCTTCTTTCCATTGGTATGCGGGTGATGGCAAGCGATGACAGGTTAGATTCGTGCATCTCCTGCGAAACATAGAACCCAATATCATTCCACAGTATACTAATGACTTCGACCACCACTGAAGCTTCGAGATTTGACAGATCGATTCTTGAAAGATTATCGGAACCAGCCTAGTTAATTTCACTGGACGAAGTTTGTGAAGAAAGGGCCAATTTGGTGAAGGAAGTGGACAAATTAGGGGCTTGCAATGCTACAAATTTATTGAAGATTAGTAAGTTAAGAGGCTAACTAAATTGCAACGGTGGAAGATGTATTTCTTATTGTCTTGGGCAGGTTTTTTTGGTTTCATAGTAGCTAGGTTTATTTGATACAAATTGTTTATATATTTGAACGTTTAACTTTTTAATGTTTCGAGCATTTATCAATGGCGTTCCAACAGTGTAGTATTTTTGTCGTATATAATTCAAATTGATCATCATACGAATGTTCTAATACTGCAAACGGGATGTTCAGACTAATGCAAAACAATATTCATAAATATTCATTACATGGATTAAATTGTACGCCTGCCAAACGACAACACTTCAAAACACGACATTCAGAACAAACCGAAATTTTTTCTTTAATGACTATACTAAAAGGGAGATTATTTCTTCATGATTCCACATGCATGTGTGCCGCTGGAGGACGTGCTGGTAAAGGGTAGTTCTGGGGGTCAATCTTGAGTTCAACTTGAATACCTCGAAGCATACGCTTAATAAGATTCATATCCTCACGGAATTCATCGAAGCTAGTCCTTAATCGCGTCACTTGATCCTCCACATTTCCTATATATACTGCCAACTGATCAACATCTGAAGTCAAGGATGCAATATCTTCACGGACATGATCGATTTCAGTGAACCTACTATCACTTGGGACTCCACTATCATGTTCTGGTGTTCTTGGGTGCCTTACTCTTCGAGGCATTGTTGTTGTTTCGCCTTGTTGTTGTTGTTCTTGTTGTTGTTGTTGTTGTTGTCTAAGATGTTGTTGTGCAGATGTTTATCATTTATAGAAGCCAGGCTTGGTGCCTTTTCGATTGCATATGTGATGATTTGAAGAGGTGTCTATTCATATTGAATGGTTAATTGGGGTTAGTACACGTGTTTTAATTGTGAACAGGAGGTGCCTAATCCTTGCCGTGGAAGTCATAACATCTTCATGGCGATACGAATCATCGTATACTCGTTCGATTAGTCTATTGTTAATGTTTGAAAATTATTTATATAGTTCCAGTAGTCTATTAGTAGAATTTTTTAAACAAATCATCATAAAACTAACGGCTAGCCCCTTCAATTCAAATCTGAAGCAAACAACGAATGCGTCACTTCAAAAAATAAAAATAAAGAATACATAACGGCCAGAGTTGGCAAGTGGCTTCAATAGTTCAATAGTTGCTACTCCCTCCGTCCCAAATTATTTGACACGTTCAGCTATTGCTCGCCCAATAAGAAAATCAATAAAGAGAGTATGCATTTTACTATGTTACCCTTATTTAATGTTAAGGAGTAACTTTTTTGGAGAATTTTTGGAAAGAACTAATAAATTTAGTCTTGAAATTCTAAATAGAGAACTAATTTAGGGCAAACGATTTCTCTTAAAGTGAAAACTAATTTGGGACGGAGGGAGTAATTCTTCAGACATTAATTTTACGACCCCTCATATTTTAAATCTCACCTATTGGTTAATATTGGAATTGTTCAAATACCGATGCCCCGACTGGTTTCGTATTACTAGCCATAATAGAGCAGGACTGTTTATACGGCACGATCTCCATATTGCGTCGCCTATATATAGGGGGTTGTGGTAGTTGTAGATTCCAAAATCTTCTTCTCGGAAACACTTCATTCAATCCAAATATTTGAGAATTTCATAAGTACTCCTTCATTCAGAACAACTCCTTCATTCAGAATGGATTTTGTATGAGAAATTTGTATATCAAATAATATGCACAGTTTCTTCCTGTGTTATACTTATTCCATAAAAGATTGGTTGAACGGAGTCCCCAAAGTCATGAAGACTGATCGGGACCCTTATTGCGTTCTTCCGAATGACTTCAATTTAGTGTGTGAACTGAATACGGTGCGCTCAACACCTACCGCAGCGAATGTTGTGATATTCCTCTTGTCATGCGCAGATTGTCTAAAACTCCATGACTGCAAAAATTCTCCCCTTAACAAGCTTCATTTCGTCAAATTAACAAAAATCTCAGGTTTCGATCCTGAGTTTGAGTTTAACCAGTTCCCTCTCTTTAGTTCAACATCAGTTGGAGTTTAACCAGTTCCCTCTATTTAATTCAACATCAGTTGTGAAAATGAGCATATATTGTGGAGCATCCAAATGGGTACGCACACAAAGCAGTGGATGTAGCTAGGAAGCTGCTCCTGCTTCAGCCACCATCAGCGGTGTCTATAGATTTCTCAAGTGAAAGTGAAACACAAGTGTCGTAATTAGTTGCAGGGAATTGTATCATTATCCACGACATCGACATAAGAACAAGTCGAATCATTATCCATTGGTTGTTTCAAGGCCTTGAAAATATTAAATACGGGATAATTTTGGGAAAAATATTGTAATTATTTTGGGGACTACAAATAGAAGGTTTTACCATAGTATACAAAGTCGAAAGAATAAAAAGTCGGTATTGCGATAGGCCAGTGAGTATTTTCTCGCCTCGAATGCTCCCATGCGGAAGATGTTAGGGGGTCGTTGTGATCCTACGTTTTCATGGTTTGGTTAGTGCTTGCCAAAAACGAAGAGTTGTAATTTGATGACCTCCCAACCATATAGGCCAATTTGCATTGCCCTAAATTGAAGGTTAGGTTTTCTAGGTACCTCTTTTTTGTAACATTAATTAGGTTAATGTATCATCAGTACACGTCGAATGCGTAAGTTAATTTTCTGAAGAAGAATATTAAATCTCCCACTGCCCAGCTAGCTATCCTGGTCATATTACACGATCTGATGTTCGGGGACTCATCAGTTAGTACCTGATCACAAGATGAAGTAGAACTCGTTAAACTATCAAAGGACGTTCTAATAAATAATCCTTTCAACCCACGTCTTAGTAATTGTTTGGTACGAATGACCTGTCCTTTCACGAGAGGTTTAACCAGCTACTGCACAGTAAATTGTGAGCATGATGGGTAGGAGGTGCAAGATATGGGAGCTGGTCGTATCGTACATCATTGCAGCATTTACTACTCTCAACAAGCATCGGTGACATATGTTGATAACATGAAGGGGTGACATATGTTGGCAGAACAATTTGAAAAGGTTCCATTGGAATGGGTAGCAATCGTGATGTATAGCTAGTATTACATATCCCTTTAATCACAAGTTGGGCAAGGACAGTGGACCGCTGATAGTATATGGTCAATTGATAACTCATTCTATATCATGAAAGAAAATCAATTTAGGATCCAGCGCCAGTTAGGGACTTAGGGTTACTGTTTCCGTCTTTCTTTTCTTTTATGTATTACTCCCATCCCTTTGAGGAAAGGGCAAAACATTACTGGCAGCGTTCTGACATAATCAATAGTATTCCCCAACTATCCACCATCATATTCAATAAATAGGGCACTAGCTACCCATCGGTTTCAATTTATTTGAAAAATTTTGCTTGTGCACGAAGTTTAATAAAGAAATTGCGACACTTGATTAGCTATTGTCTAAAGTAATTGAAGCTGTTTGCGTGGATACATATCAATTCATTTAAGATAAAACAAAAAGTTTATTTTTCAAATTTAGGATGTAGTCATTCTTTTATAACGAATCAAAAAAGAAGAATATGTAGGTTCTAACAAATTGAAACGTACAGACGGAGTCGGGAGCACGTGCTTTACACAACGACTACATGATCACACACCTTAACTGGGACCAGCTAAAACGATGTCAATAGTTTCTTACGATGAAAAGCTTGCTCATTCACTGCACTGAATGTTGTACATCAAGCGTGATTTAGCAGAAAAAATCATTAATTCTCCCTTTGGAAGTAGTAAAAAATGAACTTCACCATTAATATGAGGTGTCGATTGACATTGGCGGGTGAAATATTCTGCTGACAATTAAATCTAAATAAGGGAGTAGTATTTTTTGAAGGGAAACGGTTGGTTAGCACCCATGATAGGCCAGGTGAATCTCGGTTGTAGATACTCCACTTTGCCCTAAACCTGCTCAAAAAATTTTCATGTTAACTAGATTATAGTTTGTACGTGCTCATCATCCTAAAAAAAAAGGTAATCTTATTTATATTTACGAGAACCCAACCATTACTACCCAGTCGAGAAGACAAAAACCAAGACACACCATCGGCCTCCTGAAAAAAATCTTTCATTCCCTGTTTTGCAGGATAAGAGTGAATCTTTTCCTGCAGAGTTTGGCATTGGAAAAGGAAGGAGCTGTAAGGTGAGTTTATTGACTGTTCCATATATCGTACTCCAATAAGTCAGAAGTGTAATGGCTAAGTTTGCAGCCACATTCAATTTGTGCAAGATGCAATGTAGGGTATTGTCATTTAGTTTTCTTGCAGTTTTGTTTTCGATGTACTGCATGCTTTTGGGCAATCTCAATGGCAGTCATCTCGGCATTGCCACTCTACTTTCCACAACTATCTACGTCCATACTTACAGTAAGTGCACCACAACAACACGGCCATCCACATTCTATAAATAATTCGTGCTTACCATTGCAAAGAAAAAGGCCACCTTATTTATATCCTCAGGAAGTTTTTAAATATTACCCTGTACAGAAGGCAAAAACAGGACGCGCAAACCTCACTTCACTTCGCGATCTATATAATCTCAGTTGCGAACTAAACTTTTTATTAGTAAACCGTTAATGAAATGGTTGAATGTTTTTTGTTGGCCAAAAATTTCTTCATAACATTATACTCCGCTACTACAACTTAAAAGTAACAATACTGCATTTTAGCCCGTTAGTAGAACTTAATGGAATGGAAACATCACCATAGTTGCTAATTGCATGTCCAATCAAAGGCTAGTTGATATAAAAACAGAAGGCAATTTTTTCCTTCTGATGATCAAAGAGGAGATGTAGTTGAGTAATGTTATATACCAATTCCGGTGTAGGACTTATAATCCAAGAATTTGAAATAAGGGAGTAAAACTGTCGTGGAAGTTCAAAACAAATCAATCGATTCCTTATTATTTTTCAACAGATTAAGGAAATTATGGTGAAAATCGTTAAAGTAAATAGGATAAGGTGCAATTCCCAAATACCCCCAATCGTCACGTCTTCATAAAGTCCAAATTGCACAATTTGGTGAATGGACACGTCTATTACTATATGTTATTTAATGGAACCTAATATGATATTGGCGGGAAATAAATTTTTTGTGTAGGGAAGTTCCGGTAATTAAAGACAGTGACGTTTTACATTTCACCTACAGCTCCCAAGGAAGGAACCTAGAGGCGTCAGCGAAGCAACAATGGAAGAACCTCTACAATTTGAGGTGCTAATGTCCAAATCGTACATCAACATGGATGTTATGGTACTTCTCTTTAAACATATTGCACGATTTGTTATAACATAGAATTTTAAGATGTTACTACTATTTTTACTGTTTCGTCTAACTACAGCATCTGCCGGAGAGAATCATTAAATTTATGCCGGATAAGGTAGAAGTTTGCGTTCTTCACGGTGATAGAGGATCTTGGCCAGTTGCAGTTGGTCGAAGTGAAGGTATCATTACTAAATTTACTTCTGGGTGGCGAAAATTCATTACGGACAATGATTTAGAGGAGGGAGATAGTGTGCTGTTTCGATTCTCTGAACGTGGGGATGCAATTGTGAGGTGGGAAGTTCGCATCATCCGCCGAGTGAATTACTATGATGTTTTATATAAGCCTCAACGTGATGAAGGACCCTCATCAAACCCGTCCAATGTACTTAATTCTCTTACCTGATTTTTTTTCATTTCTCTATACACTGGCTCCACTAGATTAGTTTAACGATATATGATTCAATTTTTTCAGGAAATGAACATGGAGGGTAATGAGGAAGTTGCTCGCTTTGAGAGTGTGAGTAAAGCGACAAATAATTTAGATCGCGAAGTTATTAGTCTGACAGGAGAGATTTCATCTTTGGTGGGTAGACTTGAATCTCTTAAAGAGAGTCTAAAAGGCAAGGAAGCAGAACAAAAACATGCAGAGGATTTGGTAAAGGCGGCAGAAAAAGCTGTGATAGACGACAAGGATTACCCCGTGATGATCTCGATTATTGACAACAGCATGTGGCTTATTAACTGAATGTATGTCTGTGAGATCAAAATCTACTAGTAGTAACCCTATTGATGCACATTTTTATTTGCTGGTTTTGTTATGTTGAGTGAGGTTTGGTTATACCTCCCGCGTTGTAAAATTTCACAGTGGTGCTTACCATTACAATGCATATTTTGCTACTACAACAATCTGCACTGTGGCCAGTTTAATTGTTTAGTGATATTGATATTACAAAAAGCTTAACTGCCAATTTTTACACAGTATAAGTTTGCTTATTGTGTTACCTACAATGATTAGTGCACATGGAGGAATTAAAGCATAACGATTAGGGCGTCAATTGGGTGCACAATCCAAAATGATTGGGCATTTTGAACTATGAATATAGTAATCCTTAAGAAAAAACTCAATATAATGTGCTTAATTGTGAAAGCGTAATTGGATCTTGATTGAAAAACACCCCGTAAGTACATTAAACGTTTCTACGACTGGATTATACGCAAATCTGTTTGTTGACCAGGGAATTTGTAAAGATTATAATTCTGTAATTTGGATCAACAACAGTCACTATATTAAACAACATCATGAAAATGCATTTAAGTACTGCTACACTGCTATATACTACTAATCAGCCATAATCATCCATCTGTTCTACTCCATTCATTCCTTAAATACAGCATCATCTTTATTCAACTTCAGCAGTCCTTTACCCTTTTTGTATGAATTAGTTGGTCATTGAAAAACCTAAATTGCACCTCGTAAAACTAAACAGGGCGGTTTCCAACTTTCCCTATTGAAAGACGCCCCAAACACACATTATTTCATTTGTACCAAGAGATATTCATTCATCCCTCTTTCAAAAAAAGAAAAAAAAATTCATCCATCTGTTAACTCTAATCATTCCTTAACAAAGAATTAGGAAAAAAAATGTCAGTCGATTCTACTAATTCAAAGTTCCATTTACCCGGTACAATCGTTTTTGTTAATGATCCTGTGAAAGTTGAATTAAGTTGGGAAGATGTTACAACTGATGACTTTGTAAGGTTTATTGGTTAATAACAATTTTTATTTTTTAATTTAAAATAGCCTCTAATTAGTGTCGTTATTGATAATTGTTTCTGTGATAGATCTTTCCAAAACATGTGCTTAGCCGATTGCCTGATGAACCACTGCCGGTTCGTGTTATTTGTGGGACAGATGAATACGACATGCGCCTGTTTGTTGAAAAAGGGTGTAAAAGGCTGGGCAATGGTTGGTTAGATTTTGTACTCGCCAACGACATCATGGTTTGTAAGTATTTATTTTTCCAGATCAAGGACAAGCTATGTGAAGGTCGATTAGTTTTCAATGTTCGCATAATGGGAAACCCTCCAAGTCCTGATGGTGGTGATTCTGATGATGATGCATTATGTTCATCAAGTGATGGTTCTGATTATGCTGGCGAAGAAACCTCTGATGATCCGGTCCAAATTGATTAGATGTAAGGGTTAGGACAATGTTCGTCTAAGGTTTTTGTTGATATGTTATGTATTTTCAAGACGTTAACGTCTGGTTGTACTTAGTTTTTTAAGACTTTAATCTATGTTAAATATGTTGTTTCATGTATTTTAAGTATTGAATTTTTAATTTATGTTGAATGTATGTTTAATTTAGGCTGTTGTATATATTGTTTCATGTATAAGTTTGACTATTGTAAATAATAATGTCCCGTACTTGTGCAAGAACTTATTTTGTCTAATGTAACAATTAAGTTGCAACTTACAATAATGACTATACATGGATTCATAAAAGACAAGAAGAGATGTTATGGAAGAAGAATATTCTACGCATTGTATGATGTAGCAACTGACATGGAAGGAGAATATATTCTTTGTTAGAATATGGGACAACCTGATTTGTTTTGTTAGAATAGGAATGATGATACATGGAAGATTTCCGTTTCTTTTATGTGATTGTCAAAGATTTACTATAAGATGATGATTGTCAAAGATTTACTATAGGAAAGATGATACGTGAAAGATTTGTTCTATGTCATTGTCAAATATTTATTTGACAAGTTATTTATTCTCAATTGATGCCAGTTGACATTATTTAAGGCATTCAAATGTGACAAAAAAATTCTAGACTAAAAATGAGTTTAAATTTAACAACTACGAATCTGGGCAAACTTAATAAAAACATACATTAAATATAACGGAACATAGTTAGTAACAGATCAACGAAAGTACATGCTACCAAAAACCATAGATCAAGTAATAAACCCTACAAAGGTAATCAAACTTCAGCCTCGCTTTTTATATATTTTATTTGAGCCATTCCATCAATTTAGTATGTTGTTGATGTCTTCTACTGCCATGCGCGCATCTGAGTAACTACTAGTTCAATATGCATTTGCGTATTGAACTAAAATGTAAACCCTATGAAGATATAGTACTCATGTGTTATCTGATGATCTAATGTTTTCTACAGTATTCTCTCCTTCACATGGCAAATCAGCAAGGTGTATCCTTTGTTTGCAGTTTGGAGGTTGCTTTAGCTTCGAATATTTAGATTTGAGTGGCGTGTTTAGGAGATTGCATCACCCGTAAAGTGCTACTTTTGTTGGGGTGCCGAATTCCCCCTGTAAGGAACTTGTTTTTACATTGTATATCGAACGTGGCTTTGATATTAATGAAAGTGGTGGTCATTAATATAATTTTTTTACGCTGAGCCCAGCAGCGAATCTAATTGTAATGACCTCACATAATATTTTTTTTATACGCTCAGTGAAATTAAATTAAAATGTTTTAGAAATGAATCTGGAAGTCAAAAGAATAAAAAGTCGGTATTGCGATAGGCCAGTGAGTATTTTCTCGCCTCGAATGCTCCCATGCGGAAGATGTTAGGGGGTCGTTGTGATCCTACGTTTTCATGGTTTGGTTAGTGCTTGCCAAAAACGAAGAGTTGTAATTTGATGACCTCCCAACCATATAGGCCAATTTGCATTGCCCTAAATTGAAGGTTAGGTTTTCTAGGTACCTCTTTTTTGTAACATTAATTAGGTTAATGTATCATCAGTACACGTCGAATGCGTAAGTTAATTTTCTGAAGAAGAATATTAAATCTCCCACTGCCCAGCTAGCTATCCTGGTCATATTACACGATCTGATGTTCGGGGACTCATCAGTTAGTACCTGATCACAAGATGAAGTAGAACTCGTTAAACTATCAAAGGACGTTCTAATAAATAATCCTTTCAACCCACGTCTTAGTAATTGTTTGGTACGAATGACCTGTCCTTTCACGAGAGGTTTAACCAGCTACTGCACAGTAAATTGTGAGCATGATGGGTAGGAGGTTGAAGATATGGGAGCTGGTCGTATCGTACATCATTGCAGCATTTACTACTCTCAACAAGCATCGGTGACATATGTTGATAACATGAAGGGGTGACATATGTTGGCAGAACAATTTGAAAAGGTTCCATTGGAATGGGTAGCAATCGTGATGTAGTAGTTAGTAGTACATATCCCTTTAATCACAAATTGGGCAAGGACAGTGTTGCGCTTTAAGTATGGACGCAGATAGTTGTGGAAAGTAGAGTGGCATGCCAAGATGACTGCCATTGGGATTGCCCGAAAGCATGCAGTACATCGAAAACAAAACTGCAAGACTAAATGACAATACACTACATCTTACACAAACTGAATGTGGCTGCAAACTTAGCCATTACACGTCTAACTTATTGGAGTACGAGATATGGAGCAGTCAATAAACTCACCTGACAGCTCCTTCCTTTTCCAATGCCAAACTCTGCAGGAAAAGATTCATTCTTATCCTGCAAAACAGGGAACGAAAGATTTTTTTCAGGAGGCCGATGGCGCGTCTTGGTTTTTGGTGAAATTCTTTCATGATATAGAATGAGTTATCAATTGACCATATACTAAGTAGAGAAACGAGTTATACATGGATTAATAATATAAGAATTAGTAGTGCAGGGATTAGTAATGAATTCTTATACATGTATTAAAAATGAGGGTTTGAGAGTGAGTATTTTTGTCATTTTATTATTTATCCATATATTAATAAGCATGGTATTACTACAATTTATACTACTACAATTTATAATTTTATACTAATACCATGTTGGCCTTGGTGTTAATTTATACTGCAATTGCATTGAGGCATTAAATTGTATATGGAATCCTAGTACTTGATTGAATTTTGCTACCAAACAAGGGATAAAACTTAATTCATGGACTAAATTAGTCAATACATCATACCAAACGATTATCAAATGCACCACCGCAACACGGCCATCATATATTCTATAAATAGTTCGTGCTTACCATTGCAAACCTCACATTTGTCTTAATACTGTAAAGCTCCCACCCTTTCTCTGTGCCATTTCTAAACCCTAAAAATTTTCCCACCTCAGATCTGAGGAGGCATGTCGAACAACGAAACAAGGTTCACTACAAACGGGCACCATAGCCCGCACAACAACCGCAACAACAACGCATTGAATAAGTGGGATATCGCTGTTATTGAGTCCAACGTCAAGGAAAACTCCCGCACGCTTGAACTGATGAGCAATGATATCTGGCGTCTTAGGGGTAGTTTTTTTAGAGTCGCTGAGGAAAGCAGCAGGACCACGAGGCGCATGCAAAGAATGCTTCGCGCGCTGCTTGTCGTCAACGAGGTGAATCCCGACCAGTTCGTGACCCCACCAAATTCTCCTAATACGGAGGATTAAAGATATATGAATTTTATCTTAGTAGTATTTATTAGTATTAGTAACTTAATCAATGCACTCGGAAAGGTAAGGCTATATGTATCATATCTCCACTTCTTCCGTATTCTCCGTGTACAGTGCAACTATATTTAATATATGATATGTTTTTCTGTAAGAAATCAAATGTGCCCTACTTGACTTTGAGTTCGAGTCGCAAAAGTATCAATATATGTAGCCACGAGCTAGTTGTAGCATTAACTGGTCATAGACATCAATAGGAATTATGGCATGTTGCAACTTGCAACACACATCGTTCGGCAAACTGCGTCTTCGTAGTGTTATTCCCTTTTTGTGTCGATTATTCAAATTTTGAAGAGGAGCAGTGCATGTATTTTTTAGTATAGGATTATGGACACCTCACTTGCTTCAAATGAGAAATGTGTTAGTGAAGGTAAGCCTTCAATATGCGACTTTTTTTTTAAATCCCACTCACATCAGTTGTGTAAGTTTCATAAAGTTTTCACCCCGAGAAAAGAAAATTGAAGCACGTATTAATGTTATGGAAACAGTCTTAGATGACTAATCTTATGGCTGCGAAACATAGAACTCATTCAAATAGCTAAAGTTAAAAAGATAAATAAATAATAAGAGAATTAGAGAGTAACATTAAGAGGACGCAGCTCGTTGCAACTTGCAATATGTATTCACGTGATATGATTGTGATTTTCATGTCGTCATAATTATATAATTTCCATTTACTCTTGCAATTAATGATATAAATAATTTCGGGATTTTTACAAGAATACCAACCGTAGAAGATTTTAAGTTAATAATTCTTCAAAAATCATGGCTGCTACACGTTCAATTATAATTGAACATTTGACACTACAGTATACATTGCATGAGTGTTTAGAACTCTTAATTACTGTGGTCATTATTTAAATAATGGCGCGTGCATCATCATCATCATATCATATCATACTTCATCATATCATTCATATCATATCATATCATCATCATCATCATCATCATCATCATAAAAGAGCCAATCCTCTAAGTTAAAAGTGAATGACCGTTTTGCCCTTTCGTAGCTATATTTTACAAATACATTTACCAACCGATAGACTTACCTTCCAGGCTTCCACTTACAATGAACTGAGTAATTAGAAAGACACCTACGTGGACTTTAGTGCAGCCACTTAATGCAGACGTTCCCAATGATTTAGATTGCTTGTTTGCTTCCCTCTTCCACTTCACGTATTTAAAGCTGCAATTTGGTGAAATGAAAGGTCACATTAACTCTTCCGTTTCCTTTAAACTATTTGATCTGTTGTATCTTATATTACTCCAAATATAGACCGTCATTGCATTTTGAAAACCAATTAAGGAGCACTCATGCCACATTTTTGTGGTATGTCACCATATGCCCCATCACCCAATGTACATGTAGCTGTAATGCTCCTTCTCCGTTGAAAGATAATTGAATTAGCACTACATCTATAAAGGACCTTAAGTTAATTTTCTTAGGGTCTTTTTTACTCACTTAAAGAGTCATTGTCAACAAAACTACAGTAATATATATATTTTCTGTTTTTGCATATATATATATATATATATGACTTTAATGTCAAGATTGTATTTCTATGTTAGGGTATTTGTATGTATGACTTTAATGTCAAGATTGTTGTGACTTTATATATGTACAAAAATAAATACTTTTAAGTTTGTCAACATCGAGGGATGAAAGAAATGGTCCATACACAATGTAATGATATAATACATGATGGAACTGCTTAACTCTGCTTTTGTTTCAAGAACCTTTGTTGGTTACGGTTTTTTTCTCTTTGTTTTGATGCTTTAGCCAAATATGATTGACTCACCATTTCAAGGACTTGATTTTTTTTTAACTTATTGTTTTACAGTAATATTTTTTATGTGAATTCGCACAATGCTTGTACCCAAAAACTAGATTTGGGTACTACCTACTATAATTTTAGCACTAAAAAGTTAATTTAATTTTAAATAAAAAGTCATGAATTATTTGTTATAAAAGTATTAGTATTTTCTATAAATGGGTATATTAAATATTTCTCATGAATCTGAAAGTGCAGACTTTGAAGAGTTGCATTGATAAATATTCCTCCTTAAATGGGTACATTAAACCAAATACTATCTCTTAACTATATTTAATTGAAGAATTTGAATAGTAGTTGCAATTGATAATATATATACAGGTTCCGTATCTGTCAAATGCAATTGCTACATAGATGGCCTTTTGCCCCATTTCTGTGATATCTATTCATTAATTTACTTACTCTCTTAAATGGATATTTATCTGAATTATGTGATTCGGTACATATTTGTTATATTCATACATCACTTTAGACATCTTAATCTTTACAACACGCTGGCCAGCCCGTAATTACTGAATAGTGGAATTGTTAGCTGTGATTATATCTCATAATGGTTATTTACATTCAATTTATTTATTCATTTACATGTTTGATATATCATATCCATTTTGCGTATACATCTTAATATGCGCCCTACTATGTTCTGAAGTACCTCTGCTTGGCCATCTGGTAAGTATATATGTTAGTACAACTTCATCCCACTGTTTTGTCAACAACAATAATGTTTTTACTTTTTCTGTGGTATTTCTATTTTCCCGTTTTTTATCGTCAAAAGTTTCATTTTATAAATGGTATTCGATTTATACCACAATGAAATCATGACTTGATTTGTAAAATTCCCTCTATAGTGGTGAAAGAGGAAGCAGTGAAGATGCTACTGTCGCATTGCTACTTTTGTTTTACTTTGTAATGTAATACTTCCTGCGGTCCAAATTATTTGATTTTTTGGGTGTTTTCACGCGTATTAAGAAAATTACCTTTTAAGCATTAATTAGCAATATACTCCCTCCGTCCCAATTTATGTGGCACCATTTGACCGGGCACGGAGTTTAAGAAAATAGAGGTTGACCTTGTTAAGTATCAATTATACCCTTGAAAAAGTAAGAGAGAGAAGATTTGAGTAATAAAAAAGTTGTTGGTAGGTTTAAAAGTATGTAGGGCCCAACAAGGGTAAAATAGAGATGATACATTTAATACTCCCTCCGTCCCAATTTATGTGGCACCATTTCCTTTTTTGTTTGTCCCAAAATAAGTGGCACCTTTCCTTATTTGACAACTATTTAATGCATCATCTCTATTTTACCCTTGTTGGGCCCTACATACTTTTAATCCTACCAACAACTTTTTTATTACTCAAATCTTCTCTCTCTTACTTTTTCAAGGGTAAAATTGATATTTAACAAGGTCAACCTCTATTTTCTTAACTCCGTGCCCGGTCAAATGGTGCCACATAAATTGGGACGGAGGGAGTAGTTGTCAAATAAGGAAAGGTGCCACTTATTTTGGGACAAACAAAAAAGGAAATGGTGCCACATAAATTGGGACGGAGGGAGTAATTGATTATATTAGCCCTTATTCAAGCTATTATTACTTATCATTTTGTTTAATATTATTTATTAGCAAGGGGTGACACTGTAAAATTGTATCTTGATTTCCGAAAATATCAAATATTGTGGACAAAAAAAAAGGCTAAAAAATCAAATAAAATGAACCGGAGGGAGTACTTTTATTTGTTTTTGTCCGGGAAGAAAAGAATTTAATCAATAATATATGCAACGTGAATATAGAGACAAATTGAATATAGAGACCAAAATGTGTTATAATAAGTTACATCCAAACACCTTATCAAATATGTGGTGTTTGTACATATTAGTAACCTGGGTAATGTACGGAGTCTTAACTCTCAACTGTGTGAAGATTTTGTCAGATTCATTTGTATGTGTTTTTCTTCTGTTTCGTTTTCACTTGATACTAAAGTTTACTAAACAATCATAAGCAGTCTTGAAATTCACCTTTCAAAAATTAAGAAATATCAAAATTAAAGAAATCAGTTAGTGGTAAACATAACCAGTGAATAACATATTTTCATTACAAGAATAAGTTTTTTTTAGTTTTAAATTTTTAATACTCCTTAGTATGGGCCTATGGGGTACACGCGCAACGTGCGTATTCAGAACTAGTAATATCCGTATCACAATACGACTAGAGCACATTCTTTGTAAAACTGTCATTGTGATTATTCTAGAAAGCACATCCTTTTGGGTGCATTTTGAGCCCCACGACCCTAAGGCAAAGATGATGTAAGGCTTAGCAAAGCAAAATGATTAACAGAGAAAATTTGTTTACGTTTTATAATTTCTACAATAACTACTCCCAATAAATATTGAAAAGAGTGCAATGCAACGTATAACTCAAGAAACCGTCGTTTCTATTAAACAGGAAACCCTTCACTAGTTAATTCAGATCGTGGTGGATCATGCGTGGACGCAGCACTAGTGCACTACACATCGTTTCACTATAAATGCACGAAAATTCTTCATCATCATCACACAAGAAAAAACAGTAACAATAACTATAGCAAAACTGTAGAAACATCATGGCAAGGCGTCCAGTACTTTTCACACCGCCCAACTCTCCTCCCACCGGCAATGGAACTTAAATTTATCTTGTACTTTTCCCATTTGTTATTTTCCTATTTAAAAAGTAGTCTATGGTGACCCTTGTAATTGTGAAACTCCCTTTTGTGCTTTCCTGTTGAATTTAAACTTTAATGTGTAGGTAATACTAGAAATTACTTAATATTAGTGACATGTAATTTAAGCACGATTCTACTATTGATTTTTTTACACGAACATACTACCTCTTCTTTATATAGCAATGGTTGAACCAAGTATGGCATTGGAATTAGACCTTTGACCAGCAAAACAAGTCAGAGACAGAACAAAATCAAATTCTCACAAAATCTAGTCAATACTACACATCCAAGTTATAGTCAGAAACTGCACCAAATATCCTAACATACCATCCATCTATTCCTCATCTTCGGAGTTGATATGAACGCGAAAACAGAAACCTTGTTGGGGATTTAGTGGTAAAATTTGGAAGTGGAGAGCTTGTCCTACTGTGATACGACGCCTAGTAACAAACCGCAACCAACCGCGCTGAAGCCTTTTGCGAGACGGCGACACAGTGAGATACATGTTGAACCTAAGCATACCACTGTAGATACAAGCTTTCGTCGTTTCGTCTGGTAAAAGAAGGTTTAAGCGCGCGGGGAAAATCTATAATAAAATAGTTCACCGTTTAATAGATTTAAAATAAAATAACTACATTAAACATAACCGAGATTTTAAAAACGTGGTACGAAACTTACTAGATCGTCAGTTGTAGAGTATGATCTGCATATTCGTATATTGAAACATGTACGGTTTTCAGTTCGGATGAACCATCCCAAAGGCCAGATTTCACGGTCACTAGCGTCCGGCATATCTTTGAGGAAGGTAGAAGATCGACGAGGCGAAAAGAAGAAAAGTTAACTTTTGGTTTACCGAATCCTCCAAAAATATATAAGTAAATTCGAGGTAATGGGAATTGCTGAAACCCTACCAAGAGATAGATTGGGTGGGCTTAAAATTGGCTTATAAGTTTATAAATGGGATTTCCACATAAATAGCCCTCAATTAATATATGTTTGGTAACCATCAAAATTTAAACCTATGCGAAATAATTCAAAATTTCTTTACAAACAATAGAAACTTCAAATATTAATTTATGCGAAATAATTCAAAATTTCTGTTAATTTGCCACTTAATTTTTCAAAAAGCAATAAAATATATTGCTTAAATTATTCTCAATTTGTATATCTGACTGACGCCTCATCATAAAGATAAAAACTATATATTAACTAAAATCAATTCATATTATCAATCAAAATAAGTTGCTCATAAAATAAGGTGCAAAGGATAGACACAAATTAAAGAAAGAACAAAGAAAAGGGAAAAGATGAGTGAGAGAGATACATCTAACAAGCAAATAAAAAACAATAAAAGAGGAAATGATGAGAGAGAGATAACTAACAATGAATGCGTCCATTGGAAACCAAATTATAATATGACTCCATAATCAAGTCTCATTTAAACACATTATATAGACAATCCACGATATAGAACGTAATGCTAGTACTAAAGTAGTAGTCAAATAAGAGGCCATCTAAAGCTGACTTGTCCGAAAACTTTCAATAAATTAATCCCCCAAATCAGTATCCCAACCCAGTGGCACTGCAAGCTTGAACAGTTCTACAGCTAGCATACACCTTTCACAAGTTATGTCCAACTCACCATAGCCATATATGATGTATGGATTCATAGAAGCCCAGTGACCAGCGCTATTCTCTACACAAAATCTGAGAACTCGGATATTCTCGAACCGTTCAGGACCAAGCATATTTCTTAATTCACGACGATAAACAATCATATCCAGTCTACCATCTTCGTCAGACCATATCCTCCGAAGCTCTTCTATTCCACTATAGTGCTGGCCATTACAAAGCAATGCAATCCCATAAGCATATACTGCATCGCCAATACCAGAGTCAGCAACTTGCTGCAGGATGGGTAAACCATCAGTATTTTGCTCGTAAAAGAACTTGTAGATGCCAAAGAACAGAGATACGTGGTCAATTCTTTCTTCATGGAGCCTTCTTATAAAGGAAATAGTTGCTTCATCGACATATGGTAGCTTATAACTGTTGAGATACAGAGACAGGCAGTACTGGAATCTGCTCGAGAACACTATACGTCGAAAATCCCAGCTCCTGCCAAATAAAAAAAGCATGCAGTAATTTATACGTAATTCCATATATTGTGGAATGAAACAACTGTAACTAGTGCTTACACTTCAGATATGTTCCTTAAAGACGTTCTCGATGGCTCGTCGCTAACCACTTTCTCGATGATTAATGCCTTCAAATCATCTTGGAGATTTGAGAGGGATGGTTCCTCCATCGTGATTTTCTAACTCACCAATCTTATTGCTTACTAGGAAATAGCAGCCCCAATTGAGGTTTTGATGGCTGTTATTCTTATTGAAACTGGAAAGATGGAGCGCTGTTAGCTGTGTTTGTTTTGGTTGCATTTACTAATTACTAAGTCATAGAGCATTGATATATGAAATAGTTTTGTTTTATAGCGAAGTGGTCATAATTCATTCCATGAGATGGCGTGACTGATAAATTGGAAGTTCAATATTCTAATCTACACCATAATTCGTTACAGTGTCATTCAAACGGTGGAAGGTCATAAAAGTGACGGTGGAATAGCTAGTGATGTGGAAGGTCATGAGTTGATTTTGTTTTGGTCCCCACCCCCTCTTCCCCCCTTAGTCGGCAGTGTAATATGTTGCTTGTGTGCTACTAGTATTTAGATGATAATTTTGTGATAAGGATTCTTGATAAAAATGGATAGACGCGACATAATGTTGTACGCTCATTATGTTTGTGGGGGGGGGGGTTATTCAAGGAGGGAGAAATGTATTCACAGATTTTAGACTAAATAAAACGTCAAATAATATTCGTGGATGGAAAATTAAAGTGGAGGATGGACTGAAGAGGATTTCACAACATGGTTGAAATCAAGAAAATAGTTAATTTGTGACAATTAAATCAAGAAAATAGTTAAATCAAATCTAAACTAAATGACATGAGGATCTGAAGAGCATTTCACAACATGGTTCAAAATGGAGATCCCATGATCATACATTAGTCGTGACGAATTGGTATCTTACTTTAGCCGTACGTTATTTTCCTTTTGATGTCAAACTAAACGTTAATTTAGGATTGTAACTACGACAAAAATATTACTCGTTGTTATGTTTGTGCAGTATCATTAACAGACCGTCTATCACTATCACTAATGGTAGTGTTTTTATTGCTTTTGCTTATGGTTGTGTCGTTTATTTATTGCCGTGACTTGGTCGTGTTTTGCTGAAGTTATGGAATGGAAATGTTTCCATGAAACTAGTATGAATTAACCTTATGTTATGCTTAATCTATTCATAAGATTATATGTGTTTGGTCACTCAAACAGATTTTTCCCCTTCAAAACCTTCTTCCCAACTAACTAATACTAATACGGCTTATTCCCAAGACCTTGAACCATACGAATAAGTCATGCATGGGAGATGAAAATCCGTGTACCTTTGTACATAGTGCCTGATCATACTTTTTTTTTATCAGTATACGTTTTATTTATTAGAGAAGAATGCATTTCCTACACCATACGCAATTGAGTACCACCAAATATATGGTATATTAGAATTCCATTGTTATTCCTTTACCGTTTTGAGTAACACCATTTCACAAACCCCAAAAACAAAGATTAACTAAGGATTGAAATAGACAGACCTCTAGGGTTGAGATCAGACGATAGTTTGATGAATGATAAAGACGATTTGGTTAAGTAATGTGCAAGATGAAGGAAATGAGGTCAAATTTACTTACATAGACACTATAATGGATTGAATATTTGTTTTAATCTTTTATTTATTAATATTTAGGGTGCATGCAGGCAAGATAATGTTGGAAATAGTTTGTAATAATTGGAGGTCTTAAGTTGAAGAGACATATCTATTGGCGAAAGAGGGTGACTATTATGTAATGTGACCTCCAACCTGTTGTAAAAACGTAAAAGAGTATCTCAAATGCAATACTCAAATATGTCCGGTATAAGGATGGTACAAGAACTAAGGGAAATTTACAACACACAAACAAGAACATTGAACAATTTCCTTGAAACAATCTCATTCACAAAGGGCCACGAGTCATCTGATTAGCATCATAGTATTTATAGCCTGGCTGGGGTGACACACTGTTCACATAGCTAGCATCAGCAGGTACAATAGCAGCAGGTACAATAACACAACCACCTGATTGAGGCATGGATCGATCATAGAGGTACAGCTGCGGAAGGGCCATGCGAGGACCATAAACTTGAACTGATGGAACTACATACTGATATGGCACTTCACCAGGTTGTGGAAGATCGTAAGCTCGATAAGGTAAAACCCTGTAGCTGTAGTTTTCCTGAGAAGGTGGACCAATAGAAGGGCCAGAAGCGTAAGCATGATTTTAAGAGAATACAGCAGATGCTGAGGCATCGACCATATAGACATGCCTGCTGTAATTATAACAACCGACCTGTAATGCAGGGCCTTGGATGGATACCGGTGGCTTTTTCTCCCAACCTGAACCATATATGCTGCATCCTGGTGCTAGCTGCGGAGGATAATTACCATAGGGAGGTGGATATTGTGGGCTATCTGATGTGTATTGTACTCTTTGATGGTAATCATGACCCGCAAACTGTGATGGAGGGGCCTGCATGGATGCCGAGGGCATCTGCTCCCAGCCTGGACCATATCCACCTCTTGGTGCTTGCTGTGGAGGGCCCTGCATGGATGCCGAGGGCATCTGCTCCAAGACTGGAGGGCCCTGCATGGATGCCGAGGGCATCTGCTCCACACCTTGACCATGTCCACCTCTTGGTGCTTGCTGTGGAGGGCCCTGCATGGATGCCGAGGGCATCTGCTCCAAGACTGGAGGGCCCTGCATGGATGCCGAGGGCATCTGCTCCACACCTTGACCATGTCCACCTCTTGGTGCTTGCCGTGGAGGGCCCTGCATGGATGCCGATGGCATCTGCTCCCAGCCCGGAGGGCCCTGCATGGATGCCGAGGGCATATTCTCCCTACCTTGACCATATCCACCTCTTGGTGCTTGCTGTGGAGGATAGTTACCAAGAGATAATATAACAATATAGTAACATAGAAATATATTAAATTTTTAGGGTCCGAAATCCCCACCTAGACCTTTAACAAATATAGGCAGTAGAGAGCTTCTTTGATGATTTGGGAGTGATTATCTAACTTACAGTACAGTTCAGTGAAAGTATTGGAACTATACCAACATATATGTAAATTCTATATCGCACTGTTTTGTGTTCAAATCTATCCTTGAGCTACGAAAGGCGCATCCAAGAGGATTGGGAAAGAGTGATGTGTGGCTAAAATACAACACATTACATAGTTGTACTTGAGTTATTGTTGTGAAAAATTGATGAAATAAGTGCACTTATCATGGTTTTGTTGCATTTTGTAGGTTGAATATATTGGAGAAGAGTTACGGACGAAAACAAGTCCAAAATAAGCCAAGTTGAAAAAGAAGAAAACTGACTAGTCTGTCAAAAATACAGCAGAAAAGTGGCTATGCGTGAAACAGCGACTGAGCTGAGCTGCGAAAAAGTGGATATCTGGTGAACGTTCGGTACCAGGGTGGCTACGGGATGAAAATTCAGCTCTTTCATTATTTTAACTTGGGGATAATTTTGGGAAAAATATGGTAATTACTTTAGGACTACAAATAGATAGTTTTACCATAGTTTAAATATCGTTTGGCCTTTTTTACAATCTTGGAGCAAGGATCCATCAACGAAAACACCAAGAAAGCGAAGATTTGGAGCAACCCATTGAGAAATTCTCAACCTTTAGTACTCCTTTCATTACTTTCATGCTTTGTATTGAATATATTTGTTGTTGTTGATGTTATTGAAGAATTGATTTTGTGAATATATTTCATGGCTATTTGTGCTATTAATTGATATGATTTTGGACATGAATATATGAATGAGTCATGACTAGGAATTTATACTGTTGGGTTTTGATTATCTAGCTTCCATTGTTTAGATTGCTCGACTCTTGTGCTCGCGACACTTGAGTTGCCCGTCTACTTTGCTAATTAAAGACTCGGGAGAGATTAGTTAGCGTAGAATAGTGAAGCTAGCGAGGATTTGGGTTGATAGGCTATTTCATAGACTAACTCATCTAAAAGAAGTTACGCTCGGAAGAGGTCTTCTTTCCTCGGGTAATGGGTAGTGCTTTACAAGCTCAACCATGGCTTTGACGAGCGCCGTTGAGGTAAATCCCTTCTAGGCCGGAAGGATTCTAGGGATTACATTAGAACGACTCGGCCATAATATATAAACCCCGTGCTATAATTGTATCCTAGGCTCAAAACTTGCTTTCCTTGGTTGTGAGAAGGCCATAGATCATATTTACTTGCTTTCCTAGTGTAGTTTGTAGTAGTAGATAATATCGTTCCATCACCTCGTTATCCTAGTTTGGCTTAGTCAAATAGGTTTAGTTCCTCCACTACTTTGATCGCATCACTTTGTTCCTTGTGGATTCGACCCCGACTCCTAGTTGGGTAAATTATATTGCGATGACCGTTCATACCTTAATTCGAGGTGTGTGTTGAGCGTTGTCAAAGAGTACCATACTGAGCAGAAAGGAGTAACATGAGCCTTCATTTGGATTAGAAGCCAGAGGCTTAACCTAGCCTAAATATAGAGACTCCTAGAAACCTGTTGCACTCCTCTGTGACTTGAACAATACAATCTATTCTCATGATTTTATTTCTTTCGTCATCCTAGTTGTACCAGTGAATGTTCTTTTATATATTACTAATCAGTAGAAATAAGCACAAACTCCGTGGAATTAAACACAAAACACTGAATCCTCAACTTTACAAAGAGACGAGTCGAGTCTTTGCATGAAACTGAGTTCATTAGTCAGCAGTCACCAAAATACTTCTACCTCAATGTCAAGACGACCACAAGGTTTGAAGAAAAAAACGGCATAACGTGTTATAAATGAGCACTCTCTGAACAGATAAAACAAGTATATATGGCAAATAGCAAAGTGGATGTGTTTTACCTCACGGCTATCTTGGATGTCTTCTACCTCCATGTCTTCTTCTGCATCGGTGTCTTCTTCGTAATACCCATCAGAGTCTTCTTCTACCTCATGACAAAATGAGATGTGACTCGACAAGTACAGTTATCTCAAATATTTTAATTATAGGACTTTCTTACCCGAGAGCGACGCAGGAACCTCCTTGGGGAGTAATGCAAGAACTTCTCCTGCAGCCAGTTGCTCTGCCGCTTTAACAGAGCGTCCAGCTGATTTGGATTTATATCGGAAACCGTTGAAAGTGACGGTAGTTATGTACTTTGGTAGATGATCCGAACCCCCATCCCTAGTCGTTTTATAGACTGGTAAGGGCTTTCCATGTCTTACCGCGAACTCATGAAGTTGCTGCTTATGATACATCCTCGCTCTGTTTCAAACCAACATCTCACACCGATGAGTACTGTTCTCAATTAGATGTTCCAGATTTCAATAAAGATACGAGAATGCATAGACAACAAAAGTTCTTGAAAAACCACATAAACATGAGAAACCTGCGTAGCAATGTCAGACAATTAACAACCAACGCCCAACTAAAGACTACTAAGTACTACCACATCAGTCAGGTGTCTCTTGGCTTCAAACTCACCAAAACTAAAAATCACATATCTGTATATTAATTTCTCCCAACACTAACTTTATATATGACTGCTGGATTTCAGCTAACTCTAGGTTTTTTTGCTTTGCTTTGCATTACTTCTATCTTCATAGGTAGCAACATTTATGTTAACGAATACTGAATTTCTAGTTGAACCTTTATTCCGAGTCCTCCCTGTGATTTGTGGTCGATTTGTAAATTGTTGTTATTACTCCTTCCAGAATGCGATAGATGATGAAGATGAGAAGCTGAAAGACTTGAAGAAGAACTAGGGTGAGGAAGTATAAAAAGCTGGATGATAATTGCCAGATACCGAAGCCTATAGAAGAGAGAAAGAAAAGGGAAAGAAAAGTAACAAAAGATGGTGCGTAGAAGAGAGAGAAAAGTTGTCGTAGAGGAGAGAACAATAATGGGGGAAACCGAAGAGAGAGAAAAGTTTTCAATAGAGCTTTCACTACTGTTGCACACTTGAAACGACACTACAGCAACATACCTGTTCATAAAGGGTGTTTTTTGCACACATACGGAGTAAACGTTAAGAAGACTTTATTGTTTAAAATTCTGACCCCCTAATTGCAAATTTTATGCAGAAAATTACAATGTAATTAAATTAATTACTCTATACAAATTACAATTAAGTACATTTAATAAAATATCTTTGAATATTTTATGACATCATATTATATATTTATTATTATAAATTATTTTTATTTCTTTAGTTATGATAGTGATGGAACCCTTGGTGCTCCGGTTCAAATTGATTAGATGTCAGGGAAGTAGTTTGGCTATGTGCTGTTTTTTTCTGTAAATTTTTCATTTTTTAGTTGTTAAATTTAAGATATTTAGTCCATCATTTTCGCATTTTGAAGACACAAATGGACATTTAACCTTTGCACTTCCCCATTACAGACTATAACTTATCTAGTTAGAGTATCGATATTGAAATATGGACTGATTGAAGTGTAATCTAATGACATGCATCGATAGCAACGGCTGGTGGAAAAAAGTTTTCAACATGAAGAAACACCATAAACCAACAAAAATAGCTTGTAATATATCCAAATGTATCCAACTTAAAATTAAAAATACAATACTAGCAAAATCAATCATTATTCAAAGGTTTCAGGATGGCTTCCTTTTCATTCTTCGGTGGCGCAATTGGACCAGCGTCCACTTCGCATAGGTCATGATGCGTTGCCCTTAGTTCCACCATTGCCTCCTTCAGTCGGAGCTCCAACGCATTCACCTTTGACATAGCTATAGTAAACCGTCCTAATTTTTGCAGGTACAAAGCATGGTCCCTCTGCATCAAAAATCAAAAATAAAAAAACAAAAAATTTGACAGATTACGTAATATAATTAAAGACTACACAATCGATGGTACGTGAAACAACGAACGAAACCTGTTGTTTGGCATTGAGTGTATAAACATCGGCAACGTTTTCCATTAGTGAGATTAAATGGGCAATGAAAGGGGAAAGAGATAGTTACGTAGAAAGCAAATAGGAGAAGCTACCAAATGAATAAGTTGTGTGAACAGACGCAAGAAATGAACAGTCGCAAAAAAGATTAAGTGTAGTGATAACGAGGGTGAGAAGCACTAATTAAGGTGCTTAAATAGACAAACATACCTGTTCACAAAGGGTGCTTGTTTAAAGTTGACCCTACTGTTTAATAGACATATTTAATATACATCGCTAACCAAAAAAAGATGCTAAAAAATAGGTTCATGCATATCCTAAATTCTGAAGACAAACAATTAGGATGTTGGTAATTCTAAGCCTTAAAAATACTACTGGGAAACAACAACGTAAATCGTGGTAGAATCCCAACAGCATTTGGGATCTTATGCTTTACCATATATCGCGCTGAAAGGTAGTATTAAAACATAATCTTCTTCCTTTTTTATTTTATTATCTAGCTCTATAATAATTAGAATATTTTTTTAATACACTTTTATTCTCTTATGCATTGTATATTTTTTATGTACAGTTTATAAACTTGAAATATTTGATTCATATTCATAACACTCGTAGTAGATTTTATGCATACTAATCTATAAATATATAATGAATGATAACCAGTGTATTTGGTTAATTTTAGGAATACTGAATGAATATATATTCATAACACTTTGTAGTACTTTATGCATACTAATCTGTAAATATATAACGAATGATAACCAATATATTTGGTAAATATTAGGAATACTAAGTGCATACATATTCATAACACTCGTAGTATATATTGTGCATACTAATATGTAAATACATAATTAATGATAACCAGTGTATTTGGTAAATATTAACAATACTGAGTGCATACATATTCATAATAATCGTAGTATACTTTATATAATGAATGAACAATGGAGTAAATGACACCTAGAATGTCTTTGTGCCTACTTTATATAATGAATGAACAATGGAGTAAATGACACCTAGAATGTCTTTGTGCCTACTGTAAATAAAGAACGAAAGTGATATGAGCAAAAAATTAGGAGATAACTCACAAGGTAAATAAGTAGTTAATTCATATTAATTAATAATATTAAATAATCTGTTTTTGAAAATGGCTAAAAAAAGATACCTACGTAAGTCTAAATATTTATATGCAGTAAATTAGAAAAAATGTATCTATTTTCTGTTAAAGACACTTCCAAATGTCTATACAATGTAAAAATCACTTTAATTTCTGCACACTTCATGACATGAAATTATAAACATAAGCGTTAAGAAGAATTTGTTTTTTAAAATTCTGACCCCTATAATTGCAAATTTTAGACTGATATTTAATCATAAGTCATTTTGCTTAAAAAACTCCTGTTAATTTTCGAAGCCGGTCTATTGTTTTTTTTTTCGGTTTCTCTTTATTAATGACAAAAGTTTAAAAAATTCATAAGTTATTATGTTCACACCGTTCTTGGTATAAATATTGTCATTTAAGTGTTGCATATTTCGAGCAAAACCACAATCGCAGTCATTTCTGCATGCGTCCTCACATAACCAAGTCAGTACTCTACTTTCCATAGCTATCCACATTCATACTCAATAAATGAACCATAACTACACGGCCATCCACATTCTACATTAAAGAAGTGGCCACATTTTGGTGGTTAAGATACTCATTAATATTGGTTGTGTATTGTGTGAGAAATTTGAAAGGTCTGTTTGTTTGATTCTAAAAAACGTATTGTAAGCATACATATCATATAATACAAGGTTGCGCGCTAATTAATTTCAATATTTTATCTCATGCATATTAATTTTTTTTTTAAAAATAAAGTCCATCCACCTAGGCTTTCATCTCCTATGCTGGTGCGGGGTTAGGCTTAGAACCCTACTATGTATATTAAGATACAAAAAGTAAATACATTAAGGAGGGGGACATAGAACCTTACCTCCTCAAAACAATTTTAGGTGTGTGATAGCACCTTTTAAGTAAGAAAGATACAAAAAGGAGTTGTTCTTGTGACTACCCTCGACATATGCATGTTAGAAAATTCCCTAGCATATGATTAAAATAGTTATCAGGGTTATTTTGGTAACATTAATAATTTACAGGATTTTTTAGTAAAATGAATTTTGACTTATGATTAGGGGATTCTCACTTTTATAATAATAATAACAATAATAATAATAAATAAATAAATAAATAAATAGGCTCTCTAAACGTTTAGTCATTCTATAGGTATTTTCGTGGGAATAAATATCAAGGGTTTCTGTTGGATAAGAGGCTGTTATTAAGAACCATTAGGTAGGATAATTGTTGTTGGTGACGTCCTACGTTTGCCGTTTGCTTCCACCATTGTAAATGTCTGTTTTTTTTTTTTTATGGGGCTTGTTGGCCCTTTCCGTCTATTAAATTATTTGTTTTGAGCTGTTGTTGTTAGTGATATGATTAGAAAACTTAGTTTTTTTGTTGTAATCAATTTGTCATTGCCATTTCAATATGTTAGTATTATCCTTTTCGTTTGACTAGATCAACCGTGTCCTATGGATCCTAGTAACCAACAACCTTCTGAGTCCCCATCTCCTCATTCAGATATGGTTGCTCCTATGCAAAGGAGGGTCGAACTGCTTGAGTATTTAATGGGTGTAGTGCACGCTGAGGCTCGGAATACTACTTTAGATGCTGGGAATGTATCTGCTGTCAATGAGGATAGTGAGGTACCAGCTGGTCCTTTCGAATGCAAAATTTGCTTGGAAGTTCCTAGAGAACCAATCTTGACTTGTTGTGGGCACATGTACTGCTGGCCATGCTTTTATCAGTTACCTTGCGTTGATTCAACTTCAACGAATGCTACAAGGGAATGCCCTGTCTGCTAGGGAGATGTTGCAACTACAAATGTAACTCCCATTTATGGTTGTGGAGACCGCAGTGAAGGAACACAACTGGAGTCTGGCTTGATAATACCACCACGGCCAAATGCGCGTCGTATATCAGATTGATAGATTGCATCGTGGTGTGGTTTCCCGTCCAATCTAACGCTACTTTGGGTGGAAACAATTCTCTTTCCATCTCTGCTTCATTATAGCACTCACGAAGGCCCAGTAGATTCATTTAGTTTGTGGTTCCCATCATTGTAGCTATGCATGTTTTGGAATTCCTGTATTTGTACAGTTGTATCTTATCAATTCAGTGTATCTGGTTTTCGAGATCATGTTTTATGCATTCTTCAACTGGTCATGTTTATCTATTCAGCAGCCTCAATGCAGAAGTACACGCACTATTTCAACATTAAGGTGACCGTTATTTCATTACAATGGAATATTTGATAAGAAAATATGGCATTTCTTTGCAAATTCGCTTGCAGTTGCACAGAACGTCCAACATAGTAGAATTGCTGTGTGGAGTTGGTGGGGCTGTCACTATGAAAATGGTTTAAGAGCTATTATTCGCAGAACTTTACCAAATTACTTTCACTTTTGATCTTTCGAAAAGAAGATGTACTATCAAGTATGGTCAACAAAGCTTTTTTTTTTTTTATCAAGAGTGGTTCATCAGGTTATTAATGATGTGAAATTTTTAGTTGCTGAAAACTTTGAGCAATTGAAAGGTCGACTTGGAAGGAAATCTTTGAATATACTGATTCATACAAGATCCCCCTCTCTTATAGTCTTATTTTCCTGTCGGGTGGGGGAAACCTCATCAAAACTTCTTCAAGATTAACTCTGATGGGAACTCAGTGATCACAGAAGGGATGGTAGGAGTAGGGGGAGTACTTAGAGATCATTCAGCTTGCATTATTCTAGAATTTTCTAAGTCACTACAACTGCACAAACGACTTAGCAGAGGCACAAACAACTTAACTTTGGAGCTTGATTCTGCACTAGTTGTCGATATACATTTAAAGAAATATAAAGCACCATGGAACCTACGGGAACACTCGTGTGGCCAAGAATGGTGTGGCCAAATAGCACCCTCCTTTCTATTAAAGACACTTCCACATGTCTATACAATGTAAAAATCACTTTAATTTCTGCACACTTTATGACATGAAATTATAAACATAAACGTTAAGAAGACTTGGTTTTTTAAAATTCTCACCCCTATCGTTGAAAATTGTATTTGATATTAAAAAGTGTAATTAAATTAATTACTCTATACAAATTACATTTAACAAAATCTTTTTGAATATTTTATGACATCATATTATATATTTATTATAATAAATTATATTTACTTCTTTCTTTATTATTATTATTAAATTGGGAATCCCCTAATCATAAGTCATTTTACTAAAAATCTCCTGTGTTGTAAAACTAATAGTAGTAAAGTAGAACAATACAAATTAAAAGTATGTGAGAGGAGTATATGAGAACTTGTATTCTCAAAGTGTTTCAAGTCTGTCTTCCATAGAGCAAAATGTGCTCTATTTATAGGATACAAATACATAGGTTACAAATCAACCCAAAGGTTACAAGAATTAAGTAGTGACTTAATAAGGAATTAGTGGTCGCTTAGTGGGGAGGAATTAAGTAGGAGAAAGTGGGGTAGTAAACCATATGTTACAATTGAACAATAGTGAGTAGTGGTCATCCACACAAATAAATGAATTTATAACATCCTGTTAATTTTCGAAGCCGGTCTAATGTTTTTTTTTTCGGTTTCTCTTTATTAATGACAAAAGTTTAAAAAATTCAGAACTAGCAATATTATTTTGAATATTCTTGATGAAAAATGTCCTAAAGCAATGTTTTTTACCAACACTAGAACATATTATTCTATGAGCATTAAGGGGTATGGTGGTTCTTGTTAGTAGATGTAAAAACCCAATCTTGGTCATCGTAATACTTGTTGATCGTAACCATTAACTAGCCACCCATACACCTTTCACAGCACAAGGTTACCTAATTTATATTGAGTTGATTTGAAGTGAAACTTGTAATAGTACTCCTCCAAAAATATAGTTGCAGACCTCCATTTAGTCATTTGAGTTGACGTTTCGCGTTCTAAAGCGGTAGTTGGCGTATTTAGTGCATCCAGTGTAGTTGGACTTTTGATGAGGGTAGTTGGGGTTGTAGTATTTATGTTTTGTGTATGGTTTCAATGCATCGTCTATGAAGTTCAAGTGGAGCTTTTAAATACTTCTCACAAACCATATTGGGGTTTCAGTCCTCCATCTTGAAAAAATAATTGTTGTGCTCGTATACTTGTCCAAACGTGATGAAGCAAGAACCGTGTCTACTGGACCTTCCAGCAACAGTTGTAGAATCAATAATCCATAAATTTATGGAATCCGACCCTTCTGTTGCTGATATCTCAAATCTGACCTTAGTGTGAGTTCAAGAATGATTTGTTGATTCCTTAATGCACTTTTTTTTTATACCTTAGTACTTGCCACGACGTTATCATGCATGCATTTTACAATTTCAGGTGCGACCTTACGCGTAAGCTGGTGTTTACAGGGCAATTTCAACGATACCTGCCTCTGGAGAAGATCTTGGATAAACTGCAACGCTGCGACCGTGGAAATCTTGAATTTCTATATGGACTGAGCAGCAAAGGAATTGATTATGCTACCCTACTTCTCGGGACTCATGTGTTTTTTGTTGCCAGTAACAAGGAGGGGTTACGCTATATGGCCCAAGTCGCTAATAATTCTTCGTGCGAGGCCCAATTCGTTAATAATTCAGCTGTGGCCCAAGCAAAGTACAATTACGGGATTGCATTGCTGATGTTTGATAGGGAAGATGAAATTAGCATCAACTCGGGGATGGAAGTGCTGCTTAGTCTATTGAAGGAGCCCGACGGAAGAAATAAGACGATTGAATGCAGAAGACGTCTCAAAAGGATGATTGGTTCGGCAAACTGCAGCAAAGTCGTAGAGACCGGGTGCTGTCACTTTCAGGGGCCGGGGCACTGGAACGGATATATGACAGATATTTACGGCTGCCGTGAATTATTTGTCAATTGTGATCTATGTCTCATTGACGTTGAAACCACGAAATTAACCTTTCCGATGTTTGACTTTGAGATGGGAGCTCCTTGTCATTCAGATTTAAGTTCGGATGATGGTAGCTTTGGTTCTAGTCTGGATTATTAGGGATGTGTATACTTTGTATCACCTTTTTGGGCTCAATATATGCAGTACTTACTTCATCGTGGACTGATCGTGCGCTTGTACTTGTCTAACGATTGTCCAGTCTGAAGTTGTAATGTACTTAGTACTTAGTAGCAGTATTGACTTTCTCCTTTTTGTCCATGTACGATACACCAAGTTTGCATCCGCTGGGCTGATTTCGTGCATTCCCGTTATTTGTATTGTTGCAAGGGCAAAGAACTTGTCTACTAACCAAAACAAGTTCTACCCATCTTGATTAATAAAGTACCAGGGCATGTGATAGCTGCTCAATATTAAAGAGTACCTAAAATTCGATTTAACAAGTGTCCTTGTTTTACACATGTCGTTGGCTAAACTTAAACGCCAGCGAGTGTGGGAATGTTGAATTCCTATCAGGATTCATACGTGCGGGAATAGATTATGCGACCCAACTCCTGGGGACTCGCTGAAAACGTGTTGGAGGGCTTACTCTACATGGGCCGAGCACATGCCTTCATTGATGGTGCGGCCCAATTCGCTAATTAATCAGCTGTGGCCCAAAAATAGTCCAATTATGTGTTTGCGTTGCTCCTGTTGACAGAATGAACAAATTAGAACTAATACGGCAATGGTTTCGTTGATTACCCTATTGGTTGAGGACGACGGTATACGTACGGTGGTTAAAACCAGAGGACCTGCCATTAGTGATGGTAACTGCAGCAAATTAATGGATTCTAAGTTCTGAGGAGAAGTCGGAGCAGGACACATGAATTTATAATGCAATTCATGGCAATATTGCACCCGTTAGTTAACAGTCATCTGCGTGTTGTTGACATTGAAACTTTGGGATTAACTTATCCGCTCTTTGATGGTGTCAAGCAGAAGGCGTTGATTCACACAAAGCACCTGCTTCTACTGTGGATGAATAGGTGTCTAGACAACGTACCTGCTCAATCCTGATGCAGTGCTTATTAATTTGTGGTTTTGATTTAGTTCGTGTCTAATGGACTGATTTCTGACTTCAATTGTATTCGTCAATGGTAATTGGAAATAAAAACAGAAATTAATATGACATTCGGGGGAACATAGACCAATATTAGTCAAGAGCGGAGTATTTGGAGGAACATCTGTGCACGGAATACTACACCACGGAATACTACACCACATAATACTGTAACTAGACAAGTTTCCGGTACAAACAAGCGCAGCAAGAACAAAAAATCTTGTGTTTAGACGATGTTCAAAGAAACCTGATGCTAAAATACCATGGACAGATGCAATACCAACTCAACTATATCAGCATGAAATAGCATTTTCTTTAATTAATCGTCTTCACATACGCGTGAGTTAAAGAAATTACCGGGGGAGGGGAGGGGAACAAACGAATCGAAGATCATCTGCTCGAAAAGTGGAGGAACAAGGGTCGTTACCTGGTAGTCGCCAATGTAAGCGAGTAACAAATATTCAGTTTTCCGGTCGAGTTCAGTGAGTACGCGGGCTTCATTCGAAATTTTTAATCAAGTTTTTTAAAAAAGATTATTACTTTCTTTCTGCATTGTTCCAGATCTTTGTGAAACTATACGAGGATAATAAACACTACAGCTGAGTGAACAATGCTTCGAGCTGAGTTTGAGTGAAAAAAAAATTTACAACGGCCAAAAACAGTAGTAAATGAACTTCAATAAAAAGAGAGGGAGAGGAGGGAGAGTTAGAGACGAGAGAGAAACCGGAAAAAAATAGGGATTTTTTCACAACTGCCTAATTTATAAGATTTTATTTCATTCGATGCCATTTAATTATGGTACTATTTATTAAATTGCAAATATACCACAATTGTTATTATCCATATAGGTAGTTATCAGTAAATCCTCCCTTTACATCTGAAACCATCACTGGAAGAGGACTCCTAAATTTAAGCATATTTAAACGGAATCCTAGTCAATTACAATCTCAACAAATATTCCCACAAACTTCTATCTAGTGCATTCATAAATAAAATATTGTTATTTAAATAAATTTATCACCGCCACCTCTGAACCTTGGTTTATATCAAACCAACAAATTTAAAATTTGTGATCAAATATATAGTATATGACTATAATATCATATATAAACAATATGGTACAATAATGATAATATATATAGTATATCAATATATAGTTTATTAATATATAGTATATCAATATATACTATGCACATACAGAAGGTATATTAATAGTCATATATTATGTATAGTATATCAATATATAGTATATTAATGTATAGTATATTACAGTAATATAAATAGTATATGCGCTATATTATTCACATTGAATTTTCTATCAACAAGTTTTGTCCTTATATTCAATTAATAAGACAACTATGTAAATGGGGAGAGGAATAACAATTCAGGAGAGTTTGATTATTTAGAAAGAAATAATTAAACACAGTCTACGTTATTTTAGGAGAAATGTTGACTTTGAAAAAATTTGGTTGAGATGGGATAATGGAAGTGGTACTTTTTAAAAATAAATAGAGAAATGTGGTATACAATTATCTCCCAAAAAAATAATAACAAAAGATCTACTCGTAATTAATTCGCGTGGGCCATATGCCAACTAAGCAAAGTAGCAAAACGTTGCCCACTCTCGGCGAGTGGAAGTCAGAGTTGCAAGCCCAAGTGCAAATTGGACTTTTCACACGCCGGCCACGTCAGGTGCGCCAAACCGGGCGGCAATTTGGAATGGTGTGTATCATCACCCTTATTTATAAGGGGGTGGACAGAAGCAAATATTCTTTCTGCTCATCTCACGCTATTCTTTTAGAAAAATATACTAAGACTGCAACACATCTAGCTTTTTTTTTTTTTTTTTTTTATTGGGTAATAGATCTGGTGTACACGGGTGCAGCACATTTTGGCGAGATTGTCTGATATTAAACGCAGGTCATCTAAGAGTGACTCCTAAAGTCACAAGAGATGTCTGCTTACTAGCCAGAGTGGTGGCAGCATATTTGTACTATTCTCAATGAGATTTGAGGTATCCAAAAACTGAATATTTTTGAGATAATAGTCAAAAAATCCACTAAACTATCACTTTTTTGTTAGTTTTATACTTAAACTATGGGTTGGTCACGCTACCCCCTGAACTATCAATTTTCATATTCAAAACCCCCTGCAGTGCCAAGTGGTATGGAGAGTGACTTCACTCTCTTTGTTGTGTGTGGAAAAATAAAGTAGACCAATCAAAAGCATCCATGTGACATTTCTTTTCAATTTCTAAAATTTAAATATCCTTTTACTTATTTATTATTTATTTTTGTCTTTTTCCTTTCTTCTTTTCTAATTAATTATTTTCTTCTTCATAACTCTTTTTTTTTTTTGCCAATAACAATAAACTAATTGAGACCCATTAACCTTAGAATAATAAGAATACTAAAAATGATTAAATCAAATGTTATATATTCTGTTGTAATTTACAGCCAAATTTTGTCAATAATGGTCATTTTAATTAAAAAGACATAACCCTTAACATACATTGTATCATTTTAATATTTTAATAAGCAAGTTCTCAATTGAGTTTATTATAGTTGAGTAAATTCAGTTCTATATAATAATTAAATTTACTATTGTTGGTTAATATTTATTATTTTAGATATATGGGTTTTCAAGTAAGGTAAAGATTTTTTTATTTTCACGGAAAATTAAAAGAAAAAATTAATAATTTTTTTTTAAAAAAAGATCAAATAAGAAATAAGAACAACTACTTTAAAAATTTAATTGTATGGATGCTCTACAAAGAGAGTGAAGTCACCTTCCATGCCACTTGGCACTGCAGGGGGGTTTTGAATATAAAAATGGATAGTTCAGGGGGTAGCGTGACCAACTCATAGTTTAAGTATGAAACTAATAAAAAAGTGATAGTTTAGGGGGGTTTTTAACTATTATGTCAATATTTTTCTAACTTACCTCTTGATTATTGGGAAACATTGCATCATTTTCAAGGTCTTTCAATTGCTTCTACGTTATCTATGTGGTCATGAGCTGTGTGTTTGAGCAAATGAACTCTACAGGTCATAGGAAAGACGCAAAACACTAGATTGCTTTTTGAGAATGTTGCAAGCAAGGTCAATGTAAAACATATAGGTCTGTCCCACATATAGGTCTGTCCTAAATTCTTGTTTAAAGTAAACTTCCAACTGTGCTTCATGTCATTTGGGCAAAATTGCTCTATATAATTACGAAGAGAGAAAAATCATTTTAGCATCTGATATTCTGTAATCATTTTAGTGTAGAATTTTGGAAACAAATTCTACCAAGTGAACCATATGGTGTAATTCTTGACTCTCCTACTGTTAACCCGGAATCTCTAATATTCCAGAGAAGGCACTAATATTGAGCAGATATCTAAAATTAAGCACTGAGCAGTCACTAATCTTCGTGAATGAATTACTTTTCAAGTCGCAAGAGAGTGAGATTCTGACACAATTGTTGATTTGAAGCTGTAGAATTTGTGTTACATTTTGGGCAAACATGAGGTATTCAATAGATACCATGTAAAAATGAGATGCCAAATTTAAGGGTCATCCATCTATGACCATAAGAAAGGAGATACCTTTTCTTTCCCCCTATTTTTGTCCACCTCTTTTTACTTTTTTTTTTTTTTTTTCAGCGAATATCACTAAGCTCAAGGCCTAGTGACAAATTTTATTAATAATAAACCAAACTAAATAAGTCTTTACAAAGTATAAAAATAAAACAACAAACAACTTGTACGGACTAAATTGAGTAACTAGTGCACTCCTATGTACTTGTTCTTGAAACATATTTCCCCAATTGGGTTGAGCATGAGAACACGCTAATACCACCAATATGAAAAAATATTTTCCAAAAACAAAATACTTAACACATGATGCACTATATACTATGAAAGACTTGTAGATGACTAAGTACGTGTATCTAGATAATTGCCACGCTGTGCATGGGGCAACCAAGTGAAATCGCAAATTGTGGTTATTTGGAGGGAGCACATCATTAACCTGCAATTAAACACAATAGAAGAGTAAGTAGGGTCAGGTTTTTCTAAAAGATGAATTAAATCTGTGGAGTCTGTCTCCACTTCCAAATGAGAGTAATTAAGATTTGAAGCTAGTGTAAGACCATAATGAAGGGCCATTAATTCAACATGCATAGAGTTAAGGCCGTGTAATTTCCTGTGATAGCCTAAAATCCAATCTCCTTTCGAGTTGCGAAAGACCCCTCCAATACTAGCCTTTTTATTAGCAAATATTAAACGCACCATTCGTATTTAATTTGATATAGGTAAAAGGAGGGGGATGCCATTTAGAAATAATCTGGATAGGACGACTAGGGTTACTCACCTTAGAGGTAAGGAGATTATACTCCATAACTTTAGCTTTAACATTATTAAAAGCTAAATCATTTGCCATATTGTTAATATTATTGCCATTACGATTTAGCCACAGACTCCATAAAGCAAAAGAAAGGAAATCCAGCCAATTGAAATGGATAGAATTTAGGTTTATGGAGAGATTACGAAGGTCATCAAGCCAATTTGGGGAATCTGGTATATCATAAGTAAAGGAGCAGTCATACCAGAAGTTTTTGGCAATGTAGCACTCTAAGAAAATATGGTATGAGGATTCCTCTTTACTATTACAAACACTACAAATAGGATCAACGTTCATACCAATCTTATTAAGATAGAGTCGAGTAGGAAGACGGTTGTGCTGGCATTGCCATAGGAAATATTTTATTTTGTTCAGGGTATTAAGTCTCCAAATCCAAGTAAAGTCTTTTCCACAACTCGTAAAATTTTCTATGATGGAGTATGTAGACTTTAAAGAAAAAATACCATTACTAGAGTTGTTCCAAGTAAAAGTTACATCAAGACACCCTAGTCAAATAAACTAAATTGTGATTAATAGCCTGTTTGACATTGTTTCTCCAAAGTTAAAAGTGTTTTTTTCTTAAAAAAATAATATATTTTTTTAGAATTTTGAGGTGTTTGGCTTACAAAAAAAAAAAAAGTATTTTTAGGAAAAAGCAGAAGCAGTTTTTCTGCTGTTGGGAGAAGCTACAAATATCTGCTTCTTGGAGCAGAAACAGTTTATTAATTTTTTCAAGACAAAATATCCTTACGAAAAATCATTATTTACCAAATTATTCCATATTAATTAACCATTTATCTCTCAAAATAAAATTATATTTCTCTTTTTCATATTTTTTTCCTTCTATGTACTTTTACAAATCATTTTCCTCTAAATTTACTTTGAATGATTTCTTTTGATATATTTAAATCATCTTTTAAAAGTAAGTAATTACTAGAAATTCCTAATTCCATTATCACTTTGATTAAACTATTTTTTATGTTGTTCAAAAATTTATATTTATATCTTTTACTTTTTGTTTACTCCCTCCGTCCCAATTTATGTGGCACCATTTGACCGGACACGGAGTTTAAGAAAATAGAGGTTGACCTTGTTAAGTATCAATTTTACCCTTGAAAAAGTAAGAGAGAGAAGATTTGAGTAATAAAAAAGTTGTTGTTAGGTTTTAAAAGTATGTAGGGCCCAACAAGGGTAAAATAGAGATGATGCATTAAATAGTTGTCAAATAAGGAAAGGTGCCACTTATTTTGGGACAAACAAAAAAGGAAATGGTGCCACATAAATTGGGACAGAGGGAGTACATTTTAACTAAAAAAATTTTTTTTTATTAAAATCTTTTATGATAAATATTTAAAATTAGTTTTTTTGTTTCTAATAATCCAAATGTAAAATGAATTTGGAAGTCTTTTTCGTAATTTGACACTCAAAAGTACTTTTCTCAAAGATTAACCAAATATAAATCAAAAGTACTTCTTCAATGAGTTGTACAAACACAAACTACTTATTATCCAAAATCAGTTTTTGACAGCAAACCAAAATAGACTCTAAGTAATCTAACAATAGCTACAATGAAAATTTGTGCTGTTTTTGGTAAATAGCTCATTACTCCCTCAACTTATCACGTTTTATTATGACTCTCTAAACTTGTCACGTTTTATTAAGTGCAAGCCTAAACTATTCATCGTCTTACTAGCCCCGTGGAACTTAGCTATTTTCATAGGATTTTACCCCTGGATCCTGAACAATCTTAGTCTAAAGAGGTGAGACATACTTGCCACCACATGGACTTTTTTTTATGCACGACAGTTTATCAATATAAAATATAATCTCTTTACCTTTTTTAGATTCTATTTTTTCAAACAAATCAAATCTATAATAAACTTGGATTTAATGTTATATAATTTGACACGTACATTGTCAAGCTTTTTATTACATCTAAAAAGAAATAAAATGAAATATCCCGTTAAAACTTCATTGCATTTGGCTAAAATTTTTATTTTGACTAAAAGGAATATAGCTTTAGACAGAGTTTTTTATGGATTTGACCCAAAAAAACATATATGCGTTTGAAATAAATAGGAGTTGCATCTAAGAAGAAACTCTTAGAGTAGGAACTTTATTACTTAGCTAAAATAGTTTAATGTTAATAAAAAACCTCTTACAAAGTTTTATTTATTGCTTTGGTTCGAAAAATATATTGGTGAAATAAATAGTCACTATATTTAAACTATAAATTTTTAAAGTACAAAGTTAGCTAAATATATATATTCTTATATACAGATGCAGATCTAGAATTTCAAGACCATGGGTTCAGAGACGGACCTATATGTATTCCTTAGGTGCAAGTAATTGGCCAAAGTTCTGTTATTACATGTATTTTTTGGAAGAAAGTGTAATATATGTGTGTTGGCACCCAATAACAAATGACAGCTGGGTGCAGGCAGCAAATGAATATTAAAATGGCTTATGTTCGATACAATAACACAAAATTTTCACTGCTTATTTTAGGTTGTCAACTTTCCTTTTCAGCCTATTATTTCTATTTCTCACTTCTCCTATGCGTATCCTTTTCTCTCCTTGTTCTAGACTCAAGGACAATAGAAGAGTACTGAAGTTAGAAGTAATAGTGCACCCATAACTTTAAAATTCTAGGTCCGCCTCTGCATGGGTTCACCATAATATAAAATTTTACAAAGACAAAAAAATAATTGTTACCTTTGGGATTCGAACTTTTGTGCTCAAGGTAAAAAAGTTTTCCAACCAGCAAACCAATTAAGCATTTCAGACCATAGATGCACATAAGTATTATTTGACTCAATTTTAAAAATATATACATGATATACCGAGTTTTTTCTGCGGACCATGAGTTTACATGAACCACCCCGTACCCCCTAAATCCGCCCCCGCTTATATTCAGAAAGAAAATTTAAAAGACACACTCATTGGGACTATACAAGATAAACGTGTCAATGACACAATCCGGATTTCCAGCTAGGTCGTGCGGGCACCCCGACATCCTCCCTTAAACCCATTGAGCGAACCATTTTAAGTTAAATTAACAAAATAAACATACAAATAATCTTAAAACAAGAAGCAAGGATAAAAAACATAGACATACTTATATATATAAGTTGTATAGAAGGAACTACATCAATCTACCCAATACACTAGGTTTAGGGTTATTAGACCAGGCATCTAAGAGTACAAAGGAAACATATACATACCTCCCGAAGGGAGCAAATTATGTCTAACACAATAGAACTAGAACTGGTGGCCATCACGGACAAGTACCGACTCACCCTCACAACTGAAGTCGTTTCCGCTCCTTAATCACGTCTCGGACTCGGTCCTGGAGCGAAACTTGTCGAAACAGAATAAACAGTCGAAAAACAGCAAGGGTGAGTGTGGGCTAGCTAGCTACCTCGAAGAAACAGGTAAGCTAGCCGAGGAGAACCAAGAAACAGATAACAACCAGCAGCATATACAAATACATAAACAACAGAGAACAAATAGTCACACATCATGCAACAACTTATATAACAATATGATATAAATGCGATATGATGTAGTGGGGTCACATGTGCCCAAGCACCCTATTGGAACAGGCTCCATGTGTTTCGAGAGCGATGCAAACTCCATATTGCATCGGAAGTGGTGCAAACTCCATATTACACCGAGGGTGATGCAAACTCCAGATTGCATTGAGAATGATGCAAGCTCTAGATTGCATTGAGAATGATGATAAAGTCATAATCATGGCAGAATACCTCATTTCCTAATACATTACTACTTTAAAATTCAAACTCTAATAGAGTGCTTCTATTCCCCAATTAAATCCATTATATCCACGAAATCTCTATCCTTGGTATAACACTCGTGATTAAAGCCTAACAACATATATCCATAATAATAACAACACTTTTATCCGCAATATGATATTTATGCTTTATAGCTTAACAGATGATATTTATGTCCACAACAAAATTCTTTTATTTTTGGCTCGACACCGAGCCTAATGCAATGCAACATATTATAGTTCAACATAATACAAAGATACAAGCAACCAAAATCATGGCGTAGAAAGTACGCCTAATGGCAGCTACGCACGCAAGAAGCACGTGGGTAGAACATTCATAGGCCGAAGGCGAAGAATAGGATGAAACCACTTACCTCATGTCTGGGGCCAATCGATTACTGAATGATCTTTTTTCCATTCTGAATCTTCTCAGAATTGCTACGCTCTAAGCCAAGGAAGTTTAATAGCATATATAAGTGCCCATAAAAGGAATAACTAACTCTTAGACAGAGCATAGAAGGTAATTACGAAATTACACCTGGGTCTGGCTTAGCTAAAATCTCATAAACTATACATTTTTGGACTCCTCCCTATCGCACTATGACAACCACGCTATTGGTTTACAGATATGAGTTCAATTAATTTGAATTCCTCAATTGATGAAGTCTAGGGTTCAAACGCAACTTTTCCAAGTTAAATTCATGAGATTCTAACTCCATAAACATGAATTTACATTATAGAATAGCTTATGATCGTTACCTGGGCAAGATTGATGATTTGGTACTTTGATTTTACTCCAAATCGACTTGGAATTGAAAATTTTGATCAAAATATGTTACCGACCAATGGGATCTTTTTATACCCCGACTCAGTGCAATCACGCTGAACAAATGATTTTACTCAGTGCTATCACGATAGACCTAACACTATCACGAAGAGTAATTCTCAGAAAGCTCACTAGCATCAGCAGGTGCTATAATTTGGGTCTGAACGGGACCCTATGATGCTCAGAATCACCCCAAATTTTGCATGAAAGTCATAATACTCATATATGACATACTTACGAAGACGGATCTCAAAACAGATCCCCGAAACACAAGATGAGGTCTCAACGGAAGGAGACCAAACTCTGACTTCCTGAACATAAACAATAATCTATATGAATGACTGATGTTTGGCATTTTATGCCAACGTTTCCTTAATATTTCCGCATGTTTGAGCTTGTTATTCGCTCGTTTTATAGTTTATGAATGTGGTTTTGCACTAATTTGATGTCGTGCGTGTGTAGGTTGTTACACAGTACATTTGGAGCTTTTAGGAGCGTGATTGAGCAAGGAATGATTGGAAATTCATTGAGGATTGGATTGAGCACACGAGGGCACGACACGAGGCGAGTTGCGGAGCAAAGAAGAGCTGGATTTTGCCTGGCGTTTTGGGGCACGTGGCGCGCCAGTTATAGCGCCCAGTGCCTGGTGCGGTTTCTCACGCGGCGCGCCCCAAAGGCGTGCAAGTTTCGACATCTTCTGGTTGTTTCAGCGCGATCGTGGGCGCGGGGCGCCCGTTATAGCGCCCCTGGAGCGGATTTTTACTTCCTATTTCGTCTAGGCTTAGGTATAACTTATTACCAGGCCTTTGTAAACCTTATAAATACTATTTTACTTAGTTTTTGATAGAAGTTCTTACTTTGGAGCAATTTGAGAGCACCATACTTCATTGAATAAGGGTTTATTCCTAATCTTTCATCTATTACATCATTTACATCATTATTTCATTAAATCTTTGCCTTGTGAATTTGAATATGCGTGGCTAAATATTATGTTCTAGGGTTAGAGTATTACATGAAAGTTGATTGTTTGAAGATTGATTCCCATTAATTGAATCCCATAACGGATTGCTTATTCTTTCTTGATTTCACTTGTATAATTGTTAGAGCTCGATAATTATGCATTATCTATGGTTTTTAGATTGAACTCGAAAGAAGGAATTTAATTACGTAATAAGAAAGAATAGAACTAGTTTGTGAACCCGGGCATCGAGGAACCAATTTGTGAGTAGGATAGACATATACTTGCTCGCCTAGTTTAACACTTTACAGAATTCGTTAATGCGTGCACGTGATTTAACCCATAGACATATAGGGATTGAAGTAGCCTGCATAGACTGTGAAGAACTGAAAGGTTTTTTTGGGTACATTTACTCTGTCAGTTAGTAACCCGAGATTTAAGAAGTGGAATCAATTGAAAAACTCAACTGGATTGTTCGTAGCTCTGACCCTGGACCGTTTCTCTTTTATTGATAACAACCTAGAATTGGCTCTATTACTTGATCTCAATTACTTGTCTTTAATTATTTCCTTTAGTTAGTAACTTTCACAACCATCATTGAAAAAGATCCCTGAATAGTTTTTAAGAAATTGTTGCTAGGATTCAGTCTGAATAGTCCTCGTGGGAACAATACTCTAATTATCACTTTATTACTTGTCGACCACGTATACTTGCGTGTGTGTTGGGAGCAACAAGTTTTTGGCGCCGTTGCATGGGACTAATTACTGACTAAATTCTTTTTGAACGATTACTTAATTTCTATTCAGGTTTAATTTTTTTTGTTGAGTTTCTTGTGCCATTTCAGGCTACAGGTTTTGCATGCAAAGGAATAGAAAGGACGAACCACTCGCACCTTTTGATCCCGAGCCTGAAAGAACCTTGAGAAGGGTAAGAAGAGAGGCGAGAAATCGAAAAGCACTAGCAATCGTACTTGCTTCTTTACCTATTGAAATGGCAGAAGAACGGGCAGTAGCAGTGCGAGATGTTGCTCTTCCTAGCCTGGGAGGAGTAGCGTCAAGTATTGTGAAGCCCGCTATTACCGGGCACTTTGAGATCAAGCCCGACATGATTCAGTTGCTGCATGTGACGGGGCAATATGCTGGATTACTTCATGAGGATCCGCAGCAACACATTCAGAATTTTCTGGAGATCAGTGATACTTATACACCAGCGGGTATGCCTACTGATTATGTTCGTTTGACTTTGTTCCCGTTCTCACTGATTGGGACAGTAAGGAAGTGGTTAAAGGCTGAAAAGCCTGGGTCTATCACTACTTGGGAGGATTTGGCTAAGAAATTCTTGGCTAAATTTTATCCGTCTGCCAAGTCAGCCCGGCTGAGGAGTGAAATCATGTCCTTCAGACAGATAGAAGGAGAATCGTTGTATTCAACCTGAGAGAGATTTAAGGCTCTATTGAGAGATTGTCCACACCACAACCAATCCAATGAGATTATTGCACACACTTTTGTTGAGGGGTTGAATGCACACACTAAGATCGTGGTAGATGCTGCTGCTGGAGGTCAAGTACTGGCCTTAAATTTTGATCAGATTTATGATTTGCTTGACAAGTTTTCGTAGAGCAATCCTGATTGGCAGGGTGTTGGTAGAGCTACTGCGCAGAAATCTGCTGGGATACTTCAATTGGATGCAGTTTCAGAGCTAAGGGCGAAAATGGATGCTATTTCCAATCAAATCAGCAAGCTAACTCTGCCGCAGACTCAACAACCAGCAGCTCCAGTGCAACAACTTCAAGTCTTTTGTGAGGTTTGTGGAGAGGATCATGCTACTGACGTCTGTCCATCTAATCCAGAGTCAGTGTACTATGTGGGTAATCAGAACAGGTCACATGGTCAGAATCGCAATCAATATGGTAATAGCTATAACACCGGTTGGCGTAATCACCCTAATTTTTCTTGGAGGGATAATCGTGAGCAGCCTCAAGGCAACGAGAGATCCCAAAATGCACCACAACAGGGGTCATAGTCGCAGACTCAGCCACAGCAGTCTAATGAAGTTGAAGATATTCTTAAGAAAATTCTTGCAGGGCAGCAAAAGCTCATGGATGATTCAGCATCTCAGGCACAAACAATTAAAGATTTGAGCAATGCACAGAAAGATCTTGAGAGAAAATTGGGGCAGCTAGCTGGAGCACAAAATAACAGACCTCGGGGTGCTTTACCGAGTGATACAGAGAAGAATCCTAAAGAATTTGTGCAAGCAGTTACTTTGAGGAATGGAAGAGCTCTAGAAGAAGTTCCTCCAAAGCAAAAGAAGCCTGTTGGTGAGTTAGAGCCTGATGCAAGCTTAACCGGAGTTGAAGCTTTGCGATCGGAGACAACAAATAAGACGCGGAAACGGTGAAGATAAGTGGCGGAAGCAACAATAGTAACCAAGATAACAAGAAATCGGGAAAGGGGGAGAACAGAAATAGAAGAAAGAATGGATAAACCGAATCAAAACATTGATTGATTATCCAAGGGAGAAATGAAACTTGAACCTAACAAGGATTCATACTAGGGATGAAATCCATTTCGGTTCCAAGCCATAGAAGGCATACACGAAGCCTCGGGCTTCAAACAAGAATGGCTCGGCCAATTCTATCTCTATTCTCTCAATTCAATATCAACTAAAAACTTCCCACTAATGAGCTATGCTAAGGGTTTATATAGACAACTATAAAGGGCAAAATAGTAAAATGGCCACAGGCGGCCAATGAGATAAAGCCACGCAGGGCTGGAGCAGTTTTATGTGTTCGACAGCTCAGCTCGATCACATTGGTTCGGTCGCTTGTTTGCCTCGGTCACATTTAGAATCGAACGCTCTCCTGCCTCGGGCACAGCCCTTCGATCGATTCTTTGTTCGGCGTCGATCTTCCTTGGATCGGTTGCTTTCAGCTTCGGGCTCGAGCTTGTCATTTCTTCCTTCGGGCTCAACTTGATCGTTGAGCTCTCATAAGTTGTGCCCGGTCTCATAACTCCCGACGTCAGTGTCAGCAACGATCACACCCACTTGTTGTCTGCTCGGGGAGGCAGTCTTCGGCATCTTCCATCCCGGCCACACTTGATCGTGGGCGTCATGTGACTCCTCGGTGGACTATCTTGATGAATCGAACAGGTGAGCCTGGTTCGTATTGCATCATCCTCCCCTTCTTAAAAGGATTTCGTCCTCGAAATCAAACCGGCAAGACCTGCAAACAAAGCAGAGACAAACAAAGCTTCCTACTTCGAAAGTAGGTTAGTGTTCGAAAGTGTGGAAAACACACTCTTATGATAGAGCCAAGCATCAATGCAAATCAAACAGCCTATGTCTCCGAAGGAAACAACAAGTTCTTGGCTCAAATAAGAACTATATCGAACATATGAGTAATCGAAGAGATCAATAGGACACTTTGCATGTAAGATGTAACGATCAAAGGACCTATCACCTCTAAACTCATAGTCATCATACCGAGCCCTCAATTTACTTTTTTCACCATGGGGCTTATGGACTTCGGTATGCACTATACTCGAGGTGTGATCAACATGTGGAATGGAGCAAGTAAAATGATTGACTCGACAACTAACATCGAATACTCCACTCCCCTTCTTAAAAGCAATATTATTCACACCAAGAGGTAGCTTTTCACCTCCCAAATGAACTCCAAGACAATCCTTCTCTTTAGACAGACTTCCGAAGAAGGTCTCAAATATTGGATTATCTACGGGGTTAAGCCTTTCAAACCGAGGTGGTTCTCCTCGAGTCGGATGCTCATCACCATCGCCTTCGAACAGAGGGTTAGTGAAAATAAGTTCACTTCCCATCAAAGGTGCATCCGAACCCAGGTCATCGACCACGCTTGAGGAGTCATCGAATATGATTCGATCCAACTCATCCACTAAGGACTCCTCAAGGGTATCATTATCCTCACCATAACACAGAGATCCACCATAGGCAATAATTTCAACAAGGGTATGATCAAACAACTCATTTTCCCCTTTATCAAAGATTGGTGGTGTGTCATAACAAGGGTCACAAGTAAGGTCAACTACAACTTCATCACTAAAGAGAGATTCGATGAAGATCGAGCTCACATCATGATGTGGCATGTCAATTCTCTCAACTAGTGGTTCACATTCACTCACAAGTTGACCATTCGACTCTACACTAGTTGCAAAAACATTGTAATCATACAAACCATCAACTAGCATAGAGGTTTCTCTAGCAATTTCACAAGACAAGGAAGTATCATGCTCACGGGAAGGAAATCGAACACTCACCTCGGGATGGCCTTCGGTTTCTTTTATTGTCCTCGAGGCCTCACAAGTAGTTTCTTCTCCGTGGAGCTCACATGAAAGATCTTCTTCACCTTGTCTATCTACTTCGGTACCAAGTTGAGGCTCCTTCGGTTTGCCTCCAAGAGTTCCTGCACAAGATTTCGAACAAGTAGAAGAAAAAGATAAAGGGTTAAGGTTAGAATAAGGGGTGTCCTCACTCTCAATGATTCTTTTTCCCTCTTTCTTTTCCCTCATTTTCTTTTCAAGGTCTGGTGTGGGTTTGGGTGGTGACAACTCGCTCACATCACTCGACACATCCTCTCCTTTTTCCTCTCGAGAGTTGTCACCGGTCACTCCCTTACTCCTCTCGATCTTTTGTCTCTTATATTCGGGTGAGTTGGGTCGAGGCCCAAGAATACCCATAGCTGGAGTAGGTGGACTTTTAACATCGACCCGAAGTCTAGGACTCGAAGACTCTTCAACTGAGGTCTCCTCTTTTGTTGTCGGTGAACCACTTGGCTTCGAAGCTTGTGGCTTCGGGTTCACAGTATTGACTTCGGTCGTCTCTTTTCTTGCACTTGACCCACTGTTCCTTGTGTTCGTAGGGCTCCTTGATGGCTCCTTTTCATTCACGGAATGGAGTTCTTGCTTGTTTCTTCTTTGCGTAGACGAAGAGGATGTTTTCGAAGGCGGTTTGACTATTACTATGCAAGGTTCAAAGTCAAAAGTCCTTAGTCCCTTGCGAATCTTATACCGATCCTTCGTGTTATCATACTGCACTCTCTTGTCTTGCAACCATGGATCACCTAGACAAATGGAAACATGTTTCATGGGATAAACATCACACCAAATTATGCTCTTGTAATTGCCATGAGATATGATCACTTTAGCCCAACTGGTAACCCAAACACCTTGATACTCGTAAGGATGCATCAATCTATAGCATGGTATCTTTAGTTTATCAACCAAAGAGGGGTCAATACAATTAGCATCGGTTCCACCAATTTTAAGCACGAATTTTCCCTTTCCGTTTACCTCAACAGCGAACCTTTCTTTACCCAAGTCTTGCAACGACACATCCAAGAGAGGGCTTGAATGTCCTTGAATATTGGATCCAACAGCTTGGGTCTTCCTTATTCCTCCACTAGTGGTAACACCACTATGATAACTCCCACTTCCTTTCACTCTCCCAACATTATCAGTGTTGAAAGTCGAGGAAGGAGTTCGAGCATGGAACCCGTAAGAACTTCTCCTCGGAGAAGGAGTTCGGTAGAAACCTCCTCTACCCTCCTCGGGTCCATATCCACCAGCGATCCTCGAGCCACCCTTTCCATAGGAATTGGAAGCATTGAATCGTGTGCCACGACTATAAGTTGCAAATCTTCCTCCTCCCATGGAACAGCCTCCACCACCTCCTATCCCGAAGGAAGGAGTTCTACCACTCTCTTGTGCTCCACACAAGACACCGACGGAAGAAGACATCAAATAGTTTGCTCGGTCAACTTCGTCATCGACTTCCTCGATGTCACATTCGTCGTATTCAAGGTCATCACAATGAGAGTAAGTAGAGTCATCATACCTCGAAGCGTCACTACCTTCGTATTCTTGACCCGAAGCAAAAGATTCTTCTCGTTCATCTTCACAGGCTTCGTAGTCTTCTTCGTCTTCGTATTCACCATAGTGACCTGCTTCGTCCTCGTAAGAGCCATAGTCCCCGGTGTCATTATAACATTCATCACCTCCGTAGGAACCATAGTCTCCATCATCTCCACACGAGTCATACCCTCCATAGCTACCATCATCCGAAGACATAGCTGCAACAAACAAGAGTAAAGGACCTCACAAATTCACTCCCTCACGTGTATCACTCGAGTAATGTTCACTCAATTTTCTTTCCACTCGTGTATACACTCAAGGTCGTTGGCTTTTGTGACCTCACTCTATTGTTCTCACCACTCAGCCTCTTTCCACTCAAGTTGGCCTTGCCTTCTTGTTAGGAAACCGAAGTGATAAGTCACAACTAGTACTTTCCGAGTTTAGGTTCGGAAGGAGTTTATACGACTCGATGGAACGGTAGCTATTTAACTGCGCACGGGGAGTCAAAAGAATTATCTACGAAAGTTGGACTTCGGCACCCCACGCACGAGTTCCTATTAAGCTCAAATTCGATAGTACGACCTCGAGTAGAAAGAGTTACTCCAGAGATCCACTATCAAGAATATTCGGACACAAGAAAAGTGAAATCCTAAGAGAATCTACCTCCTCCTCGGTTCCGCTTCGGAATTTTCCGAACACGTGACCTCGGTACAAGTGTTTCCTCCTCGGTACAGATAGGGTTTAACCTTATCCACTTTCCCTTTTCTAGCCGACAACTTTTCACCTGGGGTTTTAGATTTAACAGTTAACCCCTTTCTTCTTCAATGGAACAGTGAACCTTCACTCCGGTGTACGGACAATTCTCTAGATTCGTTCACAGTCCACTAACAACAGATTAAGCTCAAGATTTGGGTCGCCTCCGGTTTTGCGACGTCGGAGTTCACTTTAGTTCCAACCGAAGCTAAGAACGCAGCTCACGTCGTCCGTACACTGTCAACAATGTCAACAAGCTTCCGACGTACGGACAGTGTCTATAGCAGTGGAACTTCGATTTTAAGCTCAAAAATCGACCCAAATACCTCAACAACCTCCAGTTTTCATCGGTAAACACCAAAATTCAACTGTGGTTCGGATTCATTTTCACCACGTCAAGAACAGTCCAAAATATGAAGGAAAAACCCTAGTCACAAACGATGTACGTCGGGTATCCAATCTGATCCTCTAACAGTGGTGAATCCAAATACGTGATTGTCTAATCCAAACAATCAACAATCAACTCAAATTTTTGAATTTTCTTCTTTTTCCTTTTTTTTTTTTTTTTTTTTTTGTAAAATAAGAACAACAGAAAATAAAGATAGATTGAACAAGGAACGTGGATTCGTAGGAATGAAATCCAAACCTGGCTCTGATACCAAACTGATGCAAGCTTAACCGGAGTTGAAGCTTTGCGATCGGAGACAACAAATAAGACGCGGAAACGGTGAAGATAAGTGGCGGAAGCAACAATAGTAACCAAGATAACAAGAAATCGGGAAAGGGGGAGAACAGAAATAGAAGAAAGAATGGATAAACCGAATCAAAACATTGATTGATTATCCAAGGGAGAAATGAAACTTGAACCTAACAAGGATTCATACTAGGGATGAAATCCATTTCGGTTCCAAGCCATAGAAGGCATACACGAAGCCTCGGGCTTCAAACAAGAATGGCTCGGCCAATTCTATCTCTATTCTCTCAATTCAATATCAACTAAAAACTTCCCACTAATGAGCTATGCTAAGGGTTTATATAGACAACTATAAAGGGCAAAATAGTAAAATGGCCACAGGCGGCCAATGAGATAAAGCCACGCAGGGCTGGAGCAGTTTTATGTGTTCGGCAGCTCAGCTCGATCACATTGGTTCGGTCGCTTGTTTGCCTCGGTCACATTTAGAATCGAACGCTCTCCTGCCTCGGGCACAGCCCTTCGATCGATTCTTTGTTCGGCGTCGATCTTCCTTGGATCGGTTGCTTTCAGCTTCGGGCTCGAGCTTGTCATTTCTTCCTTCGGGCTCAACTTGATCGTTGAGCTCTCATAAGTTGTGCCCGGTCTCATAGCTCCCGACGTCAGTGTCAGCAACGATCACACCCACTTGTTGTCTGCTCGGGGAGGCAGTCTTCGGCATCTTCCATCCCGGCCACACTTGATCGTGGGCGTCATGTGACTCCTCGGTGGACTATCTTGATGAATCGAACAGGTGAGCCTGGTTCGTATTGCATCAGAGCCCAATGCTGATAGGGAAGTGGAGAAAGAAGCAGAGAAAGTGATAGCAAAGCAGCCCGAGTCTGCTATTGTGAGACCACCACTACTTTTCCCTCAGAGACTTCAAAAGCAGAAAGTTGATGCAGCGTGCAAGAAATTCTTGGAGATATTGAGTCAGATTCAGGTAAATATTCCTTTGGTGGAGCTTTTGCGGGATGTTCCCAAATATGCTAAATACATCAAGGACATTGTTGCTAACAAGAGAAGACTGACTGAGTTTGAGACAGTTGCACTCACTGAGGAGTGTAGTTCCAGAGTTAGAAGCAAGCTTCCTTAGAAATTGAAGGATCCTGGCAGTTTTACTATTCCCTTGAAAATTGGGGAACATGAGGTTGGTCGAGCTTTATGTGATTTGGGTGCTAGTGTGAATTTGATGCCTTCATCAGTTTTCAGGAAGCTAGGCCTGGGTGAACCACGGCCAACTACTGTGACTCTGCAGCTGGCTGATAGATCATTGACATGCCCCGAGGGGATTATTGAGGATGTGCTTGTACAAGTGGGTCAGTTTATATTACCTGTTGATTTTATTATTCTTGATTATGAAGCTGATCCTGAGGTTCCTCTCATATTGGGAAGAGGATTTTTGGCTACTGCTGATGCTGTTATTAGAGTTAGAGCTGGAAAGATGATAATGAAGGTAAATGGGGAAGAAGCTGTGTTTAATGTGTTCAGAGCTACCCAGCTTCCTTCTCATTATGAAGAGTTGTCCATGGTAAAAGTGATAGATGATGAGTTGACTGCTGATGAGAGGTCATTCTTGGCTTCTAATGTTGATTCTTTGGAAAGGGCACTCTTATGTGATGATGATGATATCCTGAAGGATGATGACATTGAAGAATATTTGGAGGTTCTTAATATGCAGAGTAGATTCATCCCAGGGTGGAAGAAATTTGAGGAGCTTGATAGACCGTTGACCTTAACTCCTGCTAAACCGTCTATTGAGAGTGCTCCTACTCTTGAGCTCAAACCTTTACCCGAGCATTTACGTTATGCTTATTTGGGTGAAAGTAATACCTTGCCCGTGATCCTTTCTTCTTTGTTGTCTGATGTGCAGGTTGAAAAGGTGTTGAGGGTATTGCGAGAGCACAAGAGAGCTATTGGCTGGACTATTGCTGATATTAGAGGGATTAGTCCTTCTTTCTGCATGCATAAAATTCTCTTGGAAGAAGACCACAAGCCGTCCATAGAGCAGCAGAGGAGACTAAATTCAATTATGAAGGAGGTGGTGAAGAAAGAAATTATCAATTGGCTGGATGCTGGTATTATTTTTCCTATCTCTGACAGCAAGTGGGTGAGTCCAGTGCAATGTGTTCCAAAGAAGGGGGCATGACAGTGGTGAAGAATGAACATAATGATTTGATTCCTACAAGAACAGTTACAGGGTGGCGAATCTGCATTGATTATAGGAAGCTGAACAAGGCCACCAGGAAAGATCACTTCCCACTCCCTTTTATTGATCAGATGCTGGATAGACTTGCAGGGCACAAATACTATTGTTTCTTGGATGGGTATTCGGGCTACAATCAGATTGTGATAGCTCCTGAAGATCAAGAGAAGACTACTTTTACTTGTCCATATGGCACCTATGCATTTAGGAGGATGCCATTTGGGTTATGTAATGCCCTGGGGACTTTTCAGCGGTGCATGATCGCTATTTTCACCGACATGGTGGAAAAATTTGTGGAGGTATTCATGGATGATTTCTCAGTGGTTGGTGATTCTTTTGATGAGTGTTTGAAAAATCTTGATGCTGTGCTGAGCCGTTGTGAAGAAACAAATCTGGTGCTGAATTGGAAAAAATGTCACTTTATGGTTCAAGAAGGCATAGTACTTGGGCACAAGGTGTCAAAGCAAGGGATCGAGGTTGATAAGACGAAGATTGAGGCTATTGAGAAATTACCACCACCTATCTCTATTAAGGGGGTGCGTAGTTTCTTGGGACATGCAGGGTTCTATAGACGTTTCATAAAGGACTTCTCCAAAATTTCCACTCCCTTGTGCAAATTGTTAGAGAAGGATGTGAAATTTGTGTTCAATGATGCTTGTCTAAAGGCATTTGAAGAGTTGAAGAAAAGGCTGGTGACCGCACCAATCATCATTGCTCCTGACTGGTCTTTGCCATTTGAATTGATGTGTGATGCGAGTGATAATGCTATTGGGGCTGTTCTAGGCCAAAGAATTGGAAGAATCTTTCACTCCATCTATTATGCAAGCAAGACGCTTGATGCAGCCCAGTCTAATTATACCACTACTGAGAAGGAGTTGCTAGCCGTAGTTTATGCTTTTGATAAATTCAGATCTTATTTGGTTGGCACTCGGGTTGTTGTCTACACTGATCACACTAAAAGCGAGACGAGACTCACACTAAAGTTCGAGTAGCAACGAAGAACTTGTTCCGTTACACCCCAAACGATTGGAAAGAATCACCTAACACTATGCAACTATCCTCAAGAGTCACGTGGCTCGAGCAAATAGAATGATCAGAGACGGATTGAAGAGCAACTTGGATTCATCCAATTGATTCAAGCCAAAATGGTTACAAGGTTCAAGAGCATTGCTCATTTAATGTTTTGTGTTCAATCTAAGCTAAAAAGCAATAAATGAAAGGAGGGGTGCATTTATAACACCCCCTTACAATGTTTTCAACATTCTGGTCCGCTGCTACTCAAGTCCACTTCGCGATCGCGCTAGCTTATATGCGATCGCGCAAGACACTTAAAAGCTGAGGGTCGCGATCGCGCGACAGGTGACGCGACGGCGATGAGCAAAAGAATACCCTTCGCGATCGCGAAGAACAAGATTCCGTTCTTAGGCAGTAAGCTCAGCAGACTTCCCCTGTTTTTGCCCTGTTTTGCTCCCCTGCTTCCTGCACTGTTTCCTGCCCTGTTTCCACATGGATTGAGCTCCAATGCATTGTCTTTAAGTCCTCTCCCGAGCTCGTATCATCCACGCCTCTCCAAACCAAGTGTAGGTGAGCGTCTTGTATATCCTTGGCGTGACTTCGAGTGAATGGTCTCGATGCAATTTGGGTTGCATCATCCTCCCCTTCTTGAGAAGATTTCGTCCTCGAAATTAAGGCGTCCTCCTCCAAGGTATCATCACCTACATCAAAAGAAGTCAAGTCACTAACATTGAAAGTAGTCGACACATTATACTCACCGGGCAAGTCTATCACATATGCATTGTTGTTGATCTTGGACAACACTTGGAATGGGCCATCGCCCCTTGGTACCAACTCCCCTTCCTTTGGTTGGGAAATCTTTCCTTGCGGAAATGCACCCACACCCAATCTCCCTTCTTGAAGTCCACCTTCTTTCTTCCTTTGTTTTTCTTGGTTGCTATCTTCTCATAGGCCTCCTCCAAAGTCTTCCGTGCCTTGGCATGAAGTTCAAGCAATGCCTTGGCCCGAGCCTTACCTTCAAAATCAACAACCACATCCCTTGGCAAAGGGGTAAGATCAAGAGGAATCAATGGGTTAAAACCATAAACATACTCAAATGGAGTCATGCCAATCATACGATGCAAGGTGCGGTTATATGCAAACTCCATGAGTGGTGGCTTATCAATCCAAGTCCCGGCCTTTCCTTTGGTCATAGCTCGAAGTAGAGCTCCCAAAGTCCGGTTCACCACCTCGGTTTGCCCATCGGTTTGAGGGTGGTGGGACGTGGAGAAGAGCAACTTGGTGCCAAGAGCACCCCACAAACACTTCCAAAAATGGCTAAGGAACTTTGAGTCCCTATCACTAACAATGGTGCGAGGCACCCCATGCAATTTCAAGACATTATCAATAAACAAGGAAGCTACATGTTGTGCATCATTAGTCTTTTTGCACGGAATGAAGTGAGCCATTTTGGAGAAACGGTCAACGACAACATAAATGCTATCGTGTCCTCCTCTAGTCCGGGATAAGGCCATAAAAAAATCCATAGAAAGATCAACCCACAGACTAGTAGGAATGGGCAAAGGAGTGTACAAACCATGGTTGTTGGATCTAGACTTGGCATTCTTGCAATCCAAGCATGCATTGCAAAACCTTTCCACAAGAGGCCTCATCTTTGGCCAATGGAATTGTTCTTTAAGTATGGCCATAGTCTTGTCCACCCCAAAGTGACCCATCAAGCCTCCGCAATGTGCTTCTTGAACTAGCACATCTCTCCAAGAGGACTCGGGGACACACACTCTCCTATTCTTGAAAATGTAGCCATCTACCCATTGGTATTTTTCCACTCTTTCTCCACTCACTAGAGCATCATGAATGCTCTTGAGCTTTGGGTCATGAGCATACAATGATTTGATGCTTTCGAAACCCATAAGTCTAGAAGCGAGAGTGGTAGCAAGAGCGAACTTTCTTGAAAGCGCATCGGCCACAACATTGTCTTTCCCCTTCTTGTATTGAATGACATAGGGAAAAGACTCAATAAAATCTACCCACTTGGCATGACGCTTGTTCAATTTTTCTTGGCCCCTAAGATGTTTGAGTGACTCATGATCACTCTTTATCACAAATTCTCTAGGCCAAAGGTAATGTTGCCAATGAGCAAGAGCTCTCACTAGGGCATACATCTCCTTGTCATACGTAGAGTAGTTCAAGGAGGCCCCCTTCAATTTCTCACTAAAGTAGGCTATGGGTTTTCCATCTTGCATTAAGACACCCCCAATTCCCACCCCCGAGGCATCACATTCAACCTCAAATGCCTTTCCAAAGTCGGGCAATTACAATAGAGGGGCGGTACTCAACCTACTTTTCAATTCGTGGAAGGCCTTCTCTTGAGGCTCTCCCCACACAAAAGGCTTGTCCTTCTTCACCAATTCGGTGAGTGGAGTGGCAATGGAGCTAAAGTCTTTCACAAATCGCCTATAAAAACTAGCAAGACCATGAAAGCTCCTTACTTGAGTCACGGTAGTAGGAGTAGGACAATCACGAATGGCCTCTACCTTAGACTCATCTACCTCCACTCCTTGGGCACTCACAACAAACCCAAGAAAGACTACCTTTTCAACACCAAAGGCACACTTCTTAAAATTAGCATAGAGCTTTTCGGCTCTCAACACTTCAAGCACTTGCCTTAAGTGATCAACATGGTCGTCTATTGATTTGCTATAAATCAATATATCGTCAAAGTAGACGACCACAAACTTTTTGATGAATGGCTTTAGCACATGGTTCATTAGCCTCATGAAAGTGCTAGGTGCGTTGGAGAGGCCAAAGGGCATCACCAACCATTCATATAGACCAAACTTGGTCTTGAATGCGGTTTTCCATTCATCCCCGGGTTTCATCCGGATTTGATGGTAACTGGACCTAAGGTCTATCTTCGAAAAGATGCTAGAACCACTAAGCTCATCTAACATGTCATCCAAACGAGGTATGGGATGTCGATACTTTACCGTGATCTTGTTGACCGCACGACAATCCACACACATCCTCCAAGTGCCGTCCTTCTTTGGAACAAGGATCACGGGTACGGCACATGGACTCAAGCTCTCCCGCACCAAGCCCTTGGTAAGCAATTCATCCACTTGCTTTTGTAACTCCCTCGTGTCCTCGAGATTGCTTCTATATGCCGGCTTGTTTGGGATTTGAGATCCCGGGACAAAGTCAATTTGATGTTCAATACCCCTCAAGGGAGGTAATCCATCGGGCATCTCATTCGGGAACATGTCCCCATAATCCGTCAAAACATTTTCAAAAGCACTAGGCAAAGGGTTAGAAGAATAATCAAATTCAGAAGTAAGAATCATACCTTTGTACACTAGGCAAATGAGTTGTTTGTTGCCATCATTTCCTCTCAAAAGCTCACCCGGTTTCATCATGGCACAAATGCCACCGACAGAAGATGGTGGAGTCACCACCAAGCTCTCGGCCAAAGGACTAGTCCCAACAACCGACTTAGCCTTTGCCGCTTCCCTCAATTCCCTCATGCGCTTGTAATCATCACATACTTGCTTGGGCGACAAGGGTTTGAGCACAAACTTTTTTCCTTCATGCTTCACCATGTAGGTGTTGGCACGGCCATCATGAACCACATGCCGATCAAATTGCCATGGCCTCCCAAAGAGAAGGTGGCATGCTTGCATGGGCATAACATCAAACATGTGTTCATCCACATAGTTCCCTATCTTGAACTTGATTATGCATTGCTTGACCACCCTCAATTCACCACACTCACTAAGCCATTGCAAACGGTAAGGACTTGGGTGTTTTAAGGTGGGTATTTTCAATTGGGAGACTAGTGTTTGGCTAATGACATTGGCACAACTTCCCGAGTCAATAATCATGGAACAAAGGAGACCCATGACTCGGCATTTAGAATGGAAGAGGTTCTCTCTTTGCAAAGTCTCACTATCCTCCACAAACATGGCTCCTAAACTTCTCCTCACAACAAGGAAAGCATGGGCATCATCATCATCCTCCATTGCAACCTCCCCTTCATCGACCTCCTCACCACCCTCTACTCCCTCATCCTCGGGCTCACTATCTTGTTCATACACCAACTCACCCACTACAACCATAGTTTTCCGGGTTGGGCAATCTTTGGAAAGATGTCTGTAACCCTTACATCTATAGCATTGAGTAGAAGTAGAAATAGGATTGCTCAAGTGAGTTTTAGAGTTACCTCCCATATGCGGTGTGGACTTCTCATAAGGCTTCTTCACATCTTTGCTAGCAATTGTACCACTTGTGTTTGGAAACCTTGCATTTGGTGTAGGGGTCTTCCACTCCTTTGGCTTACTCATGGGAGTAGTATTGCTACTCTTGTAGCGAGCGGACATCTCCTCCTTGAGCCATTTCTCGGCTTTAACCGCATCATCATAGAGGTCATAGTGGTTGTCATACTTGTGGAACTTCAATTGAGAGGCTACGTCTCGATTCAAACCACTTCTAAAACGGATCTCGGCCGACTCATTATCTTCCCCATCCAAGTCTAGGGTCATACGAATTTGCTCAAACTCATTGAAGTACTCCCCAACCGTTTTGTACCCTTGCTTCAACTCATAGAGGCGTTTGTATTGGGCATGACGGTATTGCTCGGTCAAATACTTCTCATCCATCACTCGAAGCAATTCTCCCCAAGTAACATTGATAGCCATGGCATTTCTCCTTCTACTCCGCTTGACCGACTCCCACCAAGTAGAAGCAAAGGACTCAAAAGAAGATATGGCATACTTGGCCTTCCTTTCCTCGTTCATGTCATTGGTGTCAAATATTCGCTCCATGGTCAACTTCCAATCAATGTACTCCACCGGGTCACTACTCCCTTTGAAAGAAGGAATAGTAAGCTTCACACTATTAAGGTTGTTATTTTCTCGACCCCCTTGGTACGGCTCCGGTTGGCCCCCAAAGTTATCCCCATAACCACCATAATCCCTCCTAGCATTCCCTCCAACATGCCCTATGGGTGGCCCTCGACCTCGGCCTCTACCCCTATCCACATTGCGGCCCCAATTCATGGCTCTCCCATTCGGATTAGGAGCCCCATATTCACTACCACCATACTCTTCCTCCTCCCCTTCTTGAGCTTGATCAACTTGCTCAAGAGGTTGAACATGTCGAATAGGCCCGGGAAGTGGGACATTTCTTTGGGGATTGCCCATTATGTGAGGAATGCTCACTCGTTGGGTATTGCCCAACACTTGTTCACTCCTTTCACGATCTTCCTTTACCCATTGTTGTCTAAGCAACTCAACAACTTGTTCCGGGGTAAAGGTGGAACTTGAAGTACCTTCACCGGCTTCAACTTGGACACTCGAGGTCCCTTTCTCAACTTGGACACTCGGGGTCTCTTTCTCGGTTTGGATACTCGAAGTCACCTTCTCGAGGTTCTCAATCCTTAGGCTCATACTATCCAATTTGGCAAGGATAGTAGCCAAAGCATTTTTCGTGGAATCATCTCCTTCATTGGGCATTGTACCTACAACAAGCAAAAACAAGAAATGAAGATTAGAGTAAAAGTCCTCACTCACTCCCTCAGTTTTGTTTGTTGCTCGGGTTCTCTCAAGCTTGGGGTTGGTTTCACACAAGCTTGAAATCAATGGACTCCTCGTAGTTGCGCAACCTCCTCAATGATCAAACCAAAATACAAGAACCAAATGCTCTTCGGGAAGAGTGGATTCAATGGGACTCGATAAACGCTAAGCTATTTGGTGCGCACCTGAACCAAACAATTAACTACGAATCTTCTTTGAATTCTACTCTCCTTCTAGGCACGAGGATCCTATTCGCACAATGGATTAGTACTAATTAGGTAGAAATGTTACCTTCAAAGTACTAACTGGAAGTGACGCGATCAAATGTTCAAAGATCGAATCGTCACTAAACGGATTCGGAATTTGATGAATTTTGGTTTGTGATCTAGGAACTCACCATATTTGATGATGCTATAGGAGTTTTGGTGGTTGGAAACTGTTACGATAGCTTTGCGAACATTCTGTCCCACTTCAGGATTTTTCTGAAATTCAGTGCCCTTCGCGATCGCGTGAGTTGGGGCGCGATCGCGATGAAGTAAAATTGTTTTGGGCGCTTTTGCGTGGGACACTGCGCGATCGCGCAGGTCTGTGCAGCAGAAACAGAAACTCGACAGAAAACTGCAGTTTTGGCACACCAACAACTCAAATTCAACTTGTTTTCAGTTTTCAAACTTTCAAATGGTGTCCCCAACTGTAATAAACAATCCCCACTGGTTCCACCCAAACAAACAACCAACAAACAACTTGTTTCAATGATTTTTGACAAGTTTTTCAAAAAATTTCAAACCTTCAAGAACCCAAAATTTTGATTTTCACTCCAAGACTCCAAATGATGTTATAGTGGTATCAAAACAATGGGAAAACTATAAGGAATAAACCCCGATACCAAACAACCAAGAATTTATAACACCAAGTGAGTTCTAGCAATTTTTGTAAAATATTCAACCTAGGGTTCAAATTTTTCAACTTTTGATTTTCAACTCCAAAACGTGTTTTGTTGGTTCCCAATTGTCGAGATTACGTAAACAAACAATCCCCGATAATCAACACCAACAAAATCGTAACAAACAACAATTTTTAGCAAATTTTTGGGTTTTCTAGTTTTTGAATTTTTTTTCTTCTTTTTCAATAATACAAGAACAAGAACACGAAAATAAACACGGAACAAAGATGACAAGCACGAAGAGTAGGACGAGGGTTCGTAAGAACGTAACCCTAGCCTTGCTCTGATACCAATTGATGCAGGGTAAACCTACGAAAGCGATAAAAAGATAAAAGCGAGACGAGACTCACACTAAAGTTCGAGTAGCAACGAAGAACTTGTTCCGTTACACCCCAAACGATTCGAAAGAATCACCTAACACTACGCAACTATCCTCAAGAGTCACGTGGCTCGAACAAATAGAATGATCAGAGACGGATTGAAGAGCAACTTGGATTTATCCAATTGATTCAAGCCAAAATGGTTACAAGGTTCAAGAGCATTGCTCATTTAATGTTTTGTGTTCAATCTAAGCTAAAAAGCAATAAATGAAAGGAGGGGTGCATTTATAACACCCCCTTACAATGTTTTCAACATTCTGGTCCGCTGCTACTCAAGTCCCCTTCGCGATCGCGCTAGCTTATATGCGATCGCGCAAGACACTTAAAAGCTGAGGGTCGCAATCGCTCGACAGGTGACGCGATGGCGATGAGCAAAAGAATACCCTTCGCGATCGCGAAGAACAAGATTCCGTTCTTAGGCAGTAAGCTCAGCAGACTTCCCCTGTTTTTTCCCTGTTTTGCTCCCCTGCTTCCTGCACTGTTTCCTGCCCTGTTTCCACATGGATTGAGCTCCAATGCATTGTATTTAAGTCCTCTCCCGAGCTCGTATCATCCACGCCTCTCCAAACCAAGTGTAGGTGAGCGTCTTGTATATCCTTGGCGTGACTTCGAGTGAATGGTCTCGATGTAATTTGGGTTGCATCAGGTTCGCCACAAGGTGGCCACTGCTTATCATCCCCAAACTAGTGGCCAAGTGGAAGTATCTAATAGAGAGATCAAGCAAATCCTCGAGAAGACTGTGAATGCCTCGAGGAAGGATTGGGCTATGAATTTAGATGATGCTCTCTGGGCCTATCGAACCGCATTCAAAACGCCTATTGGAACTTCTCCATATAGGCTTGTTTATGGTAAGGCCTGTCACTTGCCTGTTGAACTAGAGCATAAGGCGTATTGGGCAATTCAAAAGCTCAACCTGGATATGGCCTTAGCGGGTGAAAAGAGGATGCTTCAATTGCATGAGCTTGAAGAGTTTCGGTTCCATGCGTATGAAAATGCGAAATTGTATAAGGAACGGACAAAGAAGTGGCATGACAAGCATATTGAGCGTCGTCAGTTTGAGCCCGGGCAGCTGGTGTTGTTGTTTAGCTCGAGGTTGAAATTATTTCCGGGCAAGTTGAAGTCTAGATGGTCGGGGCCTTTTGAAGTAGTTCGTGTTACCGCACATGGAGCGGTTGAATTGAAAGCCCCGGATTCTGAGAAAACATTCTTGGTTAATGGTCAAAGGGTGAAGCATTATTGGGGAGGTTCGGTGAATCACCGTATATCCATTACTTTGAGGGACCCTTGATTTATACCCGTCGTGCCACGACATTAAATAAGGCGCTTCTCGGGAGGCAACCCGAGTTTGTACTTGTAATAGTTTAGTTATTTTTTGTTTTATAGTGTTACGTAGTTTTTTGTTTTTGTGTGTCGTTTTTGTAGGTATCGGGAGAGCTAAACAAGGTGAAATTAATGTATTGAGGGGTACGGGATGCCTTGAGACATGTCCCGTGATTGGGTTCGCACTTGGAATCGAAATTTGGTGCGAAAAACCGTGTTAGGGCGCGTTTGGGAGTGCCCCGCGCCTCCTAACGCACGAAATTGCTACCTGAAGCAATTGGCTTGGTGCGTTTGGGAGCGCCCCGCACCTCCCAACGCGCCATGCTAGGTAGAATGTCCACTTTGGCTCGCGCTTTAGGCCCGCGCCGCGGAGGCCATAGCGCCCGGCAAAATTTTTTTAAAATTCCGGGTCAAACGGGTTTTGACCCGTGACCCGGATTTCCCCTTCCCCTTATACCCGATTCCTACTCTATTTTCTTCACTATTTTCTCTCTAATCAATACCTAAACACTCCCCAAATCATCTCTAATGCTTGGAATCATTCCCAATATTATTGCAATCTATTCTAACACTTTCAAGTAAGTAAATTCCTACTTTTCTCTCTCAATTACATGTAAGATTAATTAAATTCTTCCATGGTAGGTTTCTTAACTAGTTACAAGTTCATGTGTAAATATTACTCTTGAAGTGCTTAAATTGCTCATTGTGCTTGATAGTTAGCTTGTGACTTGTAAAAAGAGATCTCCCAACAATTTGGGAGGGTTAGAACATTACAAAAATCATTGAACTTGATAGTTTCAAAGTGTGCACACCAAGTGTTTATGAAAAAGCCTCAATCATGAAAATTGTATAACATTGTGAATTCTTGAGTAGCAATGCAATCCTTAGGCTTATTATGAACATTAAGTGTCTCACACACATAAAAAATTGGCTATGATGCACCCACACTAGCTTGATCTTGATAACCACAAAGGTGGCATCTTTTGTACAAAGCTAGTTTTGTTTAAGTGTGGGGTTGCTTGTGCTATGGAGTTGAGTTGATTGACACCTAGAGTGTGTGATAAGTGTGGGGTGGTACCCTACCAATTGAGCTTGAATTGAATTTTTGGTGCTTAATTTGACATCTCACATTGATCTTTGTGTTTGTGTAGGTACCATGGTGACTACACCTCATAAACCAAGTTCTTCATCCGCCTCAGCCCCACGGAGAGCACTCCAAGCTGGGCCTTCTTCTACCAAGCAAAAGGGCAAGGCACCGGCCAAGCCCAAGGCCAAACCAAAGGCAAAGGCCAAGGCAAGAATCCCTAAGGACGCGGTGCCGATACCACTACCCGGGGGAAAGACACGATATGGCCTCACTTTTGTGAAGAAAGGTGAGTGCCAAACTTGGTATAAAAATGTGAGGCTTGCGGGGTACATCCCCGAGCAAGCAATTGACAAGCGGAAGGTGATGCAAAAATTTCGAGGGGTGGCCGATGCGATACTTGCTTTACATTGGGACTCGGTATTTGAGAGTCCGGGGCATACCAACCTTGACTTAGTGCAAGAATTATACGCGAATTGGGAGCCGGAGGAGGCGTGGAAGGAGGATGACATGGTCACGGTGAGGGGGGTGAAGGTGAAGTTAGACCACACGACATTGAATGCCTTCTTGGGGGTCGAGGACCCTGAGTATGACGAGCTGAGAGAATTCATTAGAAAGCCTGACTATAAGGCTCTGCGGGATACACTCTGTGGTGAGAGCTCCACTCATAAGTGGCAGCGAAGTGTGTCCGGAAGACACAAGTACATGTTCTTCTCGCAGTTTCTGAAACCGGCTCGCGTGTGGATGAGATTTATAAATGCACGCATCTTGCCATCTTCTCATTATTCCGAGGTCACCAAGACTCGGGCGTGCATGGTGTACTTTTTTATGACCGGAGGCCGGTCAACATCGGCTACTACATGTTGCGAGTGATGAAGGAGCAACGGGGGCTAGATTCATGTAGTCGCTTGTACTTTGGGAACATCCTTACCAGGTATTTGGAGCAGGCTGGAGTCCTAGTGGATGAGATCGGGGATCGCATTGTCCCTGACATCGGGAAGCCGTTTGATATTCCCTAGGTATAGGGTGTGACCACTACTGCACCTGTGAGACTGACGGCTGACGAGTGGCTGGAAACAGACGCCAACTTGTCTGCACGTCAGTATTTGATGATGGAGCAGATGGCCCGGCAGTCGGGAGTGGATATGATAGCTATTGATCGCGCTGTGCCTTTACTGGATACCTCGAGACGCCTGCTGGGCATGACTCGGGCAGTAGAGATGCCTCCGGAGGAGGATGAGAACACTGATTCGGAGATTGTTGATCGTGATCCGGACAGTGAGGCTGTGGAGACTGATGCTGAGGGCGGTGGCTCTGATGAGGAGGAGGACTAGGTCCGCACTACCCAGTGTTGGTCAGCTGGATTTCAGGGCAGTTTTCTTTACTTTTGCACTTACTTCTTTGTCGCACTGAGGACATTGCTTAGTTTAAGTGTGGGGTGGGGTACTGCCCTTTATCTATTTTTGAGGTTAGGGATGCATGTACCGTAGGATTTTCTTTTGTCACTTGACTTTATTTTGATTTGTTTCTTGCTTTAATATATGAAAAAAAAATTAGAAAACCAATGAAAAATTCCTAAAAGATTTTCCTTTTAGTTTTATTAGTGGTACATGTCATCCGCCCCGTGGTTTTTCTTATGGCCTCGGTTCTTTTCCACGGGGAGGCCTTTGAACCGGGTATTTTTTTATTTTTAGGATTAGAATAGTTAGTATAGGTGACCCTAGACGAAGGAAATAGGTAAAATGCTAGGTGCCTTTGATTTGTTTGATACCGGTGGACTTGAATTGATTGCACGTGCTATTTGTGGTGTCCTTGGGTTTTAAATTGTGATGCATGCCTAGAAAAAAATGGAATAACCCCCTTGAGATGCTTGAGTCCACTTGCTTGACTTGTTGTGAACCTTTGTGCATTAGTGCCTAATTTACCACAAATTGCACTCTAAATGCTTGATTGAGAGTTGTTGATGGAGCCTTTTTGTGTGGATCATGTGCAATGTGTGTGTAAGGCATATTCTTGTTTGCTCCATGTTTGCATATCAATGTCTAGAACTTGCCCCGTGTGTGTGCAAAGCGAAATCCTAGGTTTGCTCTAGTCGGGAAATGATACAAGACTTTCTTTTGATTTGCCTACCCTTACATATACTTCTTGAAAAAAAAATTGTTGTGATTTCTTTGACCCTTTTTGTTGGCACCCACACCCCGAGCCTATCCACTTGTTCTAAATTATTCTCTTTTGGCCCTTTACTCCTTAAGCACTTTAGTTGATATTGGGATAGTATTTTGGAGTTGTGGTTGGATATTGGGAGGTTTTTTTAGTGGAACTAATGAAGGGGAATACTTGAATGAATTGTGTAGTAGTTGTTTATGAGCATTGGCAAGGTTGGAAAATAATGAAATTGGAAAAGAAAAGAAAAAGAGCAAAGTTGAAAAGAAAAGAAAAGATTGTGGAAAAAGAAACAAAGAGAAAAGAAAAGAATATCCATTCCTTGCTAGTGTGTGCTTAAAAGAAAAATGCTACTTGTTGAGAAGGTGTGTGTGGAAGTGTTGATTGGGTGGCTTTGATGAGAATTGTGTTTGAAATAGTTGTGATGTATTAAAGTGCTTAGGGAGGTAGTCACTATTACCATATGTATCCTACCCGCCCCTTAGCCTACATTACGACCTTTTTAAAGTCCTAGTTAATCCCGATTGGAGTGAGCTTACATTAGTGGAGTCCTACACTACGGGAAAGCCTATGGTACATTGTTTGTGACATGTGAGACTTTCATGAGAGTAAGTGAATTCGTTTGTTATTGTCCCCGTTCTATTCATGATATTTATTGTTGTGTGTGATCTTTGAGGGACACTCTTTTGCTTCATATTGGTGAGGGCACATGGTTTGCATGAAATAGGTGAAGTTGATGGCTTCTTGGTTGAGTAGATAGGTGTGATTTTGTGGGAGCATGGTTGCAATAAGTTGAGTTTGTGCATTTGAGCTATTTTGGGGTGGTTGTTCTCATATTTTTGAGTTTGGTAAATTGTTGGCATGTTTGTGGATCCATAGTAGTCATGTGTGCATTGGTTCAATGATCGGTATCAACCATAGTCATAGGCAGACCTGTTTTACCTAGGTTGGGAAGTTAGTTGTGACTTGCTCGAGGGCGAGCAAAGGTTCAAGTGTGGGGTGGTGATGTTTAGCATTTTATGCCAACGTTTCCTTAATATTTCCGCATGTTTGAGCTTGTTATTCGCTCGTTTTATAGTTTATGAATGTGGTTTTGCACTAATTTAATGTCGTGCGTGTGTAGGTTGTTACGCAGTGCATTTGGAGCTTTTAGGAGCGTGATTGAGCAAGGAATGATTAGAAATTGATTGAGGATTGGATTGAGCACACGAGGGCACGACACGAGGCGAGTTGCGGAGCAAGGAAGAGCTGGATTTTGCCTGGCGCTTTGGGGCACGTGGCGCGCCACTTATAGTGCCCAGTGCCTGGAGCGGTTTCTCACGCTGCGCCCCCCAAAGGCGTGCAAGTTTCGACGTCTTCTGGTTGTTTCAGCGCGATCGTGGGCGCGGGGCGCCCGTTATAGCGCCCATGGAGCGGATTTTTACTTCCTATTGCTTAGGTCTAACTTATTACCAGGCCTTTGTAAACCTTATAAATACTATTTTACTTAGTTTTTGATAGAAGTTCTTACTTTGGAGCAATTTGAGAGCACCATACTTCATTGAACAAGGGTTTATTCCTAATCTTTCATCTATTACATCATTTACATCATTATTTCATTAAATCTTTGCCTTGTGAATTTGAATATGCGTGGCTAAATATTACGTTCTAGGGTTAGAGTATTATATGAAAGTTGATTGTTTGAAGATTGATTCCCATTAATTGAATCCCATAACGGGTTGCTTATTCTTTCTTGATTTCACTTGTATAATTGTTAGAGCTCGATAATTATGCATTATCTATGGTTTTTAGATTGAACTCGAAAGAGGGAATTTAATTACGTGATAAGAAAGAAAAGAACTAGTTTGTGAACCCAGGCATCGGGGAACCAATTTGTGAGTAGGATAGACATATACTTGCTCGCCTAGTTTAACTCTTTACAGAATTCGTTAATGTGTGCACGTGATTTAACCCATAGACATATAGGGATTGAAGTAGCCTGCATAGACTGTGAAGAACTGAAAGGTTTTCACGGGTACATTTACTCTGTCAGTTAGTAACCCGAGATTTAAGAAGTGGAATCAATTGAAAAACTCAACTGGATTGTTCGTAACTCTGACCCTGGACCGTTTCTCTTTTATTGATAACAACCTAGAATTGGCTCTATTACTTGATCTCAATTACTTGTCTTTAATTATTTCCTTTAGTTAGTAACTTTCACAACCATCATTGAAAAAGATTCCTGAATAGTTTTTAAGAAATTGTTGCTAGGATTCAGTTTGAATAGTCCTCGTGGGAACGATACTCTACTTATCACTTTATTACTTGTCGACCACGTATACTTGCGTGTGCGTTGGGAGCAACAATGACCTTGAAAATCACTTCCGAAAGTTCACACATGTCACAAATGACCATACGAACCTAACGACACCTTCAGATTTAAAACACACAACTCATTTACTCAAATCGAGTTTAAAACCTCTTTTCAGCTTTACTGACACTAGAAACTGAAAACATCTTCCAAGACCTACCAAACAAGATTCGATTCAGCTGAAACTTTACGGAATGGTCCTAATGGACCCTACGAAGCTTTTAACACTATCGACTCGCCAAACAAACTCCTAACTCCTGAAACGACTAGCCAAGATCGTTTCAGTCAAGTTGAGGGGTAAGATGTACTGTGCCATTTCTTTTACCATGATAAATTAAGAAACTTGAATATGCAAATTGTTGAATTTTGGAAACAACCTCTCCATTTTGGTGTTATTAAGGTTCGTACATGTCAACCTCCTAAGACTCCAGATATTATTGGGGAAGGGAGGAAAGTAAAAGGAAAACAAGAAAAGGTTGAATGGTAAGTGTATGCATAACCATTAGGTTTAAGTAAAAACAGTTAACAATCTCAGGTCAGCAGGAAATTCCAAATATTTTTAACAATAATTGAAGTGCCAAATAGCATTGCACATGATAGTCTCTTTTGGCAGTTAACCACTTGAAAAGGGTGAGGGAGATCCGGAAAGATAAGGAGAGCGGGAAAACAACAGCTTCTCGTTTCTCCCTCAAAAGCATCGCTATGGGGTTCTCTCCGTTAACCACAACAACAACAACAAGGTCTCTGCTTTTTCCAACATTTCCATTTCTCTTTAGTCAATTCTTTCTCCTTACATAAATTCAATTGTGGGATTTGTTTTGCAGTAATTATTGCAATCTTGGTGGACTAGGCTGGAAATCCTCAACCTTGTTTCTGCAATTTGGGTTTCTTTCAAATGGGGTTTCTACTAAACCCACTAACCTCAATTCTAATAAAGTCTTTCGGGCCTGCTCCTCTTCTGGTACATCTCTATTTGGCTTTCTTTTTTCATACTCGCTTCGTTGTGAACCTGTTTGACTTGACATAAAGTTTAATAAAGAATGAAAGGGTACTATGGTAAATTTGAAGTTAAGTTGTTTCCAAATTTAGGAAAAGGTCGTTCTGTCTGGAATGAACTAAACAGGAAATAGGGTCGCGTAAACTGGAACGGAGGAAGTAGTACTTATTTAGGAACTATATGAAGGTACTATTATACATCATTAGTCTTCAAAGGCGAAGAAAGTTTGCTTGAATGTAAATAGTAATTGTGTTATGTGAAACAGGATGGAGGGAGTAAATATTTGTTGACTATATGGTTTTAAAGTTTGATAAGAAACTCACACCTAGTAAACTATGGTTCTTGTTTGCTATAGACAAACTTACATCTTAGCGAATTTATTTAGAGGTGGATGGGATTGTGTATCATGTTTGATGAATTGAAAGGAAGAAAGATCCAACCATGAGAGAAAAAAACATGCATTCACTGCAACAGATTGTTAGCATAGAAATCAAAGGCAGAGAGTGTGTGTGAGAAAGAGGGAGATATAGATGGATATATAGATAGATAGATAGAGTGGTGTGTGCGTGTGCACGCTACAGGTTGATATTTTAATGAAAATTGACCTTAGTGTTTAATTCAGCTCTTTATGGAAAAGATGAGAAGCTTGAGAAGTTGTTAGAAGATGTATCACTTTGTTCAGTCCCCGGGGCCTCTGGTCTAGTGTTAGGAGCGGGACTTGTGATTTGAGTTAGGCACACGGCAAAGGCCTTAATCCTGCCGCAGACAAGCACTTGAGTGGCGGACTCATTATCCACAAAGCTTTGAATCGTGCGCCACTGCCCCTTGGGAATTTCTCGGTTATAAAAAAAAAGATGTATCACTATCTTCAGCTGTCTTAAAATGTTGTTACAAGCAACCTGCAACTTCTTCAGTCTGGATTCCTAGCAGATCTTATGAATACTTTCTTTTGTGGGTTATGTTTATTTTGTGCGCTTATTGAGGGTTTCTGTTGTGTCAGATTTACCGTACTAGGAAATACTAATATTATCATTGTTGTGTAGCATTGCATTTTCTCAAATAATTTCATCACTCTTGAAACTTGGTGTTAAACAATTTAGAGTTCCTTTACAAGTATATCTTGATGATTATGACATCTGTATTGATTATTTTATGCCATTACCTCCTTATCGAATAGAGAATATATTGCATTTCCTCTTGATAGAGACAATGGTATAACTTCTTTTATCCCTCTGGTTCCTAGCTTATGATTGTACCTCTGGTATGAATAGATTATATTTTGTTGAGCCTTGTCAAAGAATTAGAATTAGATTGTTTGAGATCATAGTCTTGAAGGAATTTTCTTAGGAGTTCTAATTAATTTCTCTATTCTATCACTTTACTTGATAACAAAAATTAATTTCTCTCTTCAATAGTTAGCAAATATTGAAATGATATTAAAAGGGTAGTTCCTGATTCAAGGTGTTAACTGCTAGTGGTGGAATCATGTTGCTATTGATTTACTTTGTCTCATCAAATCCTATAACTGCATTGCAGATTGATTCCTTTTAGCCCTAATTATGCAACAGCTTTCTCGTTATAAAAGTGCATGGTGTTTATGTGCCTATAAGCTCTTCCTCCTTTGCATGGGAGGGGGGAGGGGTTTAGGTCAAGCTATCAGATTCTGTGGCATTTTAGTTCAGTTCATCTTCTTTTTGAGGCGGTCAACTTTATGCTTTCAGTTGTATGTGTTACAGATCCACTTTTGGTGAAGGCTGCAAGAAGAGAACCGGTGAGTCGCCCTCCTGCATGGATGATGCGCCAAGCGGGAAGGTATATGGCTGTTTACAGAAAGCTTGCAAAGAAACATCCATCCTTCAGAGAGAGATCAGAGACAACTGATCTCATTGTGGAAATTTCTTTGCAGCCCTGGGAAGCTTTTCATCCAGATGGAGTAATCATCTTTTCTGACATACTTACCCCTCTACCTGCATTTGGTGTCCAATTTGACATTGAAGACGTGAGAGGCCCAGTCATTCAGTCTCCCATTCGTTCTGAAGAGGGATTGAAAACTTTGCACTCCATTGACTTGGAGAAACTACAATTTGTGGGAGAGTCTCTTAGGATTTTGAGGAAAGAGGTATCTTTATTAATTCCATGATACTTGCGCTGACGAGATTACTATGATGTCCCCCTTTTACATAGTGTTGAAGCAAAGTGTAATGAGACAAAGAAATAAATGCTAAAGGATTTCTTCCCCTCCCCAAAAATGTCAGGTTGGAGAGCAAGCTGCAGTTTTGGGCTTTGTTGGAGCTCCTTGGACAATTGCTACCTACATAGTTGAAGGAGGTACAACTCGCACGTATACAACAATTAAGGACATGTGCCATACTGCTCCGCATGTATTGAGAGCTCTGTTATCTCATTTGTCAAAAGCAATTGCTGAGTATATTGTTTTCCAAGTGGAGTCTGGAGCTCATTGCATCCAGATATTTGATTCGTGGGGTGGACAACTCCCTCCTCATATGTGGGACTGCTGGTCAAAGCCTTATATTGATGAGGTAAGCTAGATCTTGTTTTCTTTGTCAGGAAACTACCATTTGTCCTTTTGGGAACTATTGCTGATACATGTCTTGAAGCATTACATGTCAATTACAAAACTTTGGTGGATTAGGCTCGGAAATAAGGTTCATTGATTACGGTCATATTGTTACATATAATGGTGGATGTGTGGATTGGAGGAGGATTCTTTGAGTGTTTTAATCGTCAATTGGTTTTGTTGGATTTCCCTTCTTCTATTACTCATTAAGTAAAAGTTCTTTCATTCTATTTCCCTTTTGAACACCTCTCAGAGTTTTGAATGCAGATAGTAGCTATAACTAAAAGAAAGTGCCCACAAACACCTATTGTGCTCTACATTAATGGAAATGGTGGACTTCTGGAAAGGATGAAAGCAACTGGAGTTGATGTAATTGGACTTGATTGGACGGTGGATATGGCAGATGGAAGGAAGCGACTAGGAACTGATATCGGTATCCAGGGGAATGTGGATCCTGCTAGTTTATTTTGTCCTCTTTCGTCATTGACAGATGAAATTAAAAGGTTTGTTCCATAACTGAACCTTTAGGCATTACTTATTTGATAGGTTTGGAGCTTTAATTTGGAAATCTAACCTCAAATTTTACTTCCTCTGTCCCAAGTGACTGATGAAATCGAGAAAACAATGTCTGAATGAGTTATTACATTTGAGTCTATTATAGATATGTTAAGGTAATAGTGGGAAGATGTGAAAAAGGCTTTAAAATGTGATTTCAAATTGCAATATTATATGACAATTTGACTTTTGAAGATTGTAGTTTGGCTTTAAAAATGACATCTTTTGGGAACGGATAAAAATAGAAAGCATGTCAATCAAAAAGGGGCAGAGGGTACTTGTATGCTTATTTATTCACTTTGCTGCTGTCCTAGGGATCATTTAAGAGGTACATAATGTCCTGGGACTCTAATGCTGATGTGTTGTAATAATTGATCAATTTGTTTCTGTGCACGACCAACTGCTGCTTTAAAGGTTCCAAGTGGTAGCCGAACATTGCTGAAAATCTTTGACTTCTCTGCAAATTTTGAAGGCTAGAATCAGTACCATATGTTACATCTACTAACTTGCATGCCTGTGTGAAGCACATTAGATTACTATCATAAATGTACCCTATGTTTACCATACAGTTAATTGTTAAAGACCATTTTACTTATACAATATGTCTTGAAATTTGAACTGTATGTTAAACAAAATGTAGATTCACGTTTTCAGCTGTACCGCTTGTTCTTGATGCCAAAACTGTCTGCGGTTCGATGGTGTGTGGAATATAGAGGACATGGCATGTAAAAGTTCATCTTTTTCACTCTTAGATCAAACCAATTAAGAACAAAATTTGTAGGAGGGAGGGGTTGGTTTTAAATTCAACATCTCAAGTTTTTCTAGTTTAGTAAGAAAATCTGACGCTCTTTCTTCGGCAGGGTTGTCAAGAGTGCAGGGCCGAGGGGTCACATTCTCAATCTTGGCCATGGTGTGCTCGTAGGTACACCTGAAGAAGCTGTTGCTCACTTCTTTGATGTTGCTAAAAGCTTCAATTTTTACGAAGTTGAGGATCATATATCTAAAGAAACTAAAGTTGTAGCTTGAAGACATCAATTTTGTGAAGCAGGCTGGAAGCCTTTTTACCAGCAGCTTGTTATTTCCATGTGAATCCTAGAAAATATGCAGAGCAGGTCTTTGGTCGTAGCTTGGTTAGAATGCTGGTTCAATGATTCACCTCAGGTCCCTTAAGTTAAGACCCAAGAGACTAATGCTTGTGAATGAACTAGCATCGTTAATTTAATCTTCTTTTTGGAAATAATTGAGCTAATTTGTTATTATTCCATCATTCTCTCTTCTTATAACTAGCTACTCATAATCTTCCACTGAAGCTAACTAGCATTCAAGTATAATAGTGGTTTTGGAAGTTCAAACATTAAGAAGCTCCAACTCTATTATGTTGATTTGCACCTGTTTGTTTCATTGCTGCTGTTTATTTTGATAAGAGTAGATTGCTTGCACTTGCTTTTTGTCCTCTAAACGAAACTTGAAGTTCAGTTCGATGAGTTCTTATGCGACCAGAATGCCATTTTCTTATTAGCCAACGTCAGAATCTACAGGTTTCAACAAATCCTACCACCTTACATGTATGTCATCTCTCGATGACACTTATTATAAATCTACGAATTTTCTATTGCGTATTTGTATTTCATGTTTATGCTCTCATAGCTAACTTTTTATTTTCTTTGCCATTAGCATTCGAACTTCTCAATGTTCAATGAATGACCGTTAATAAGAAAACATATTGGTTTTCCCTAATGTTTAACACTAATTCTCTTTCTCTCATTTATTTATCACTTAGTTTTTGTATTAGAAATTAGCCATTGATACTTGCATCAGAGTAAGTTGTGTATATCACACTGCGATCTTTCTTCAGATCTTACATAAATACGAGATGTTTTGTATATCGGACTAACTCTCAATATTATGTACCTGGTCGAGTAGGCTGGCACCTTAGCATTAGATTCTTAATAATTCGATAGAGCAAAGACGTATGGCATTGAAAGTTGCGAATAAGCAAACTAGCAAAACAAATCAAGTCAGTGGGTACCCCAACTCCCATCAATGTTAAAAATATATGAGACAAGTATGATACCCCACCCCCCAACTCACATACAGAGTATTAATCCTGTAAAAATTTAAGACTGTAAATTTACTGTCAAAATTAAATTTTAAAATTTTCACGTTAAGTGAGAGAGAGAGTACAGGCCTTACATTTATTTGACCGGATATATATTCCATCCAACTCATTTTATGCGATACACTTTTTTTTATTAGTCTAAAAAAGAATGATATATTTTTATATTTAGTAACTATTCAACCACACAAATTTTTATGGTTTATTTTAATCAATAAATTTCAAAATTTTTTCTTATTTTTTAAATTCCGTGCAAACTCAAACTTGCTCACATAAATTGGGATGTAGGGAGTACTATACATGCATGAATTCCTCAATCTATTACTTTTCTCAAATTAGGTATGAGTCACTATTATGTAGTGCATCAAGCACGATGAGATAAAACTAAAACTAAAGCTAAATTTGATCGTCGAAAACAGAAAAAAGAAAAGAGAAAAACTAGAGTGATTATAGTATGATGTTTCTAATTTTTCCTTCTTCAACATAAAGTTTGTCTACAATCAAATGAATAACTCTACCTTCCCGGAGTTCATTTTCTGGGGATAACGTGTCTGTTAGGCGCGCAAACACACAAGGAGGATGGTTCACCGAATAACTGCAGAAAGAAATAAGAGAATTTTTCAGAAGCAAAAAAAAAAAAAAAAAAAAAAAAAAAACGCCAAAATGAAATGGATAGTTAGTAAAATTTATATATGTATGTTAGTTTAATATTTTCCAATATTTATATTGAATGTGGGTATTTTTTTTTTCTTTTTTGAAAGACTTTGGATCCTGAGGAATCAAATATATGATATATCAATTACATTTAGTATAGCATGAAGAAAGAGGAAAAAACTACTCGTATTTCCGAGTTAACTTGGACGTTCAGCCTTTTGAAAAAGTATGTTATTAAGGGAGTATTTTAGAGTAGCTTTGATTTTTGAATTAACGTGGCAAAAGTACATAGTACGCGATGCTATTTAGGAATAAGACAGAAAGGAGAGCCGGGTTCGGAAATCTCTCGAAAAGATGAAAAGAATGATGAAACACCAATAAAGCTGAAATAGTTATAACAAAAGTAAAATAGTTTAGAAATGCAAAGCCAAATTGTCTAACAATTCTTCACCATAATTAGTTCAATGAAAAAGAGAAAAAATGAGAGAGGATCACCATTAGGGAGAATTTCCAGATTTCTGTGAAGACTTGGCCATTTTTATTCGTTTCGAGATATCACAAACTGTTCTTCCTATTTCTGACACAAGAGATTACGTTTATATATATATATATAAAACATAAACCAGGAAGACTTTCACCATAAAAGGAGAGTAGGAGTACTAGATAAGATTACTAATTAAATCTAATTACACTTAAAGGTCAATCGTCCCTATCAATGAAAAGTTGAAAGATTAAAGTTGGAAAAGCAGTAGGGCCTCCTACAGATTATTAATATTCTCCAGATATGGTGTCTCTTACTTTGATTGATGTCTCGCAAGACAAAGGTCCTTTTTCCTCTATATGTTTATTTGTTATTGCTCTTCCTTTTCGCTTTATTCTAGGTTTATTTGTAGATAATCTCATTGGTTGTTCAAGAATTAACCATGGTTAAATTACTACCATGCGAATATTTTTATAACAACATCACCTTCTTTAACGCGGTGAGAATGTCATGAAGATTTTCCAAGTTCTCAATAATCTCTATTCATATTTTTATAATCTGCCTCTCTATCTCTCTCACACACACATCTATGTAGGGGGATTTGCAAAAATATGACATGGAAAGCAATGGTTTGCCTTTTTGCCATCGCTAAAAGATTGGTTTGCAAAAATGCCTCCGTTAAGATTTAATGAAGAAAAATCCGGGGCCAAGACTTCCCGTTATATTTTTCTATTTTTCAACACTTATCCCCTCAAGTATTGGCAATAGACAATACTTGCCGTACTAGGCCATAAGTCTTGGCAATTGCCAAGACTTGCCATTGACCCCTGCTCGATTTTCCAACACTTGCACGGCAAGTATTGGCAATAGGCAACACTTGTTGCACTGCGTCGTAAGTCTTGGCAATTGTCAAGACTTTCCCCTTCCAGTTTTCCCTGCATTCTCGCCATATAACTTGAAGTATTGGCAAAACAGTATTTGCCCTTGAAATATAGCCAATTGCCAAGACTTACAAATTTTTTGCCTTGAAGTCTTGGCTTGCGGACTAAATAAGGGCATTTTGCTAAAACATTCCTTAGCGCGGGTAATTTTGTAAAACCACTCCTTATGGAGGGCATACGGTGAAATTTTTTGTCTATGTATGATCATAGTTTGTTGGGCTTTCCACTTGCCCATTAGTTAGCTGATCCGGTCCATATTTAATACTTGTACATTTATCATACCGTCCTTCGTCTATATATATGGACAGTTATATTATATAACCCTAACAATAATATTTAATATGGGAATGAGAGTTCAATCGACTTCTTTTACTCTCACTTTCTTTTCTCTAGAAGTTTCCAGTATTGCTTGATTACTAAGCAATCTTTCATGGTATCAGAGCAAGTGTCGATCTATCACGGTGTTTTCTCACGACGGTGAAATTTTCTCACGACGGTGAAGTTTTAACACGATGGTTTCTTGCAGTGAAATTGTGGAGACGATTAGAATTTTTCTTATCGGAGTTGTGTACCAGAGTTTTCCTATGCCTCAAGGCTTTTACTTCTTCAAGTTTTGAATAAGGTCGGTAATACTTTTTCGATCTATTCCGACTTTGTTTTGTATATACATTTGCCCGTATAATTTGCCAGATATGCTCAGAGTTATATGTTTTCTCTTATATTTCCATGCTATACTTGTTGATTTCACTAGATTTATATGTTTATTATTATAATTGTTGATATCTCTCATGCGTCGGTTTGAACCTGTTCGTATTCTTTGTTTATCATTAGGAAAACTAGTTAGGGTTTTCCCATTCTGTTCAATATCCTATGACCTTACAGAAAATTTCATAAAAAACTAAGCCTGTCTGGAGATCTACAAATCTCTTAGGAAACTGTCACTGGTTTTTATTCGCTTCTTACTTCTTTCCCAGGACCCTGGATTCTCTTTTCTGTGAGCTTCTCCCAAGTGATGGCAGTACCTTCTACTTCTACAAGCACTGACCTCGTTGCTGGTGTTGAAAATATTGGTACTGGTATTGGATCTGGTTTTGGCAATAGACTGGAGTTAGGAACTAGTGTATGATGCAACCCAAATTGCATCGAGACCATTAACTCGAAGTCAAGCCAAGGAGATCCAAGATGCTTACTTACACTTGGTTTGGAAGGGCCTTGACGATACAAGCTCCGGAGATGATTTGAAGACCATGCATAGGAGTTCAATCGAAGGGGGAAACCTCACGCTTCAGGGCCAGGCGGAGCGCCTAGCCCCAGGAGGAGCGCCTAGCTCCTGATCACTGAGGCGCCAGGAGGTGCGCCCAACAGCCAGGCGGAGCGCCCAGATGCAAGGCACACCAAGCAGAGCATCTGACCAACTAGGTGGAGCGCCTAGCCTATTGGTCAGTAGCTCCACCAGGCGGAGCGCGTGGATTTAGGCCGAGCGCCTACAAGGCTGATTTTTGCTATCTTTTTGTATGAAATTCCTATTCTAGCCTTAAGTGCTCTATTATATTCCAACCTAGCTGAAGGCTTATTAGACCTTTCACATCTTGTAAAGGGATGCTATAAATACACCCTTCATCATTTATTGCCATCCACTACACTTTGAATACCCAAAATTGATGAGAACACTCTCAAAACTTTGTAATTGTTTTGACTTGAAATCAATTGGAAGAATCCAATTTGACCTTCAATCCTCCTTGATCATTCTATTTGCAAGGGCTGGGGTGTCTCTTGGGGATAGTTGCATAGTGTAGGTTCCTCTTGACTCGAGCGAGGGTGTATCAAAACATCGTTCTTCGGTGCTACCTCGTAAGTTGTTTAAGTTGTGTCTCACTTTTATCGTTACTTTTATCGCTTCCGTATTTACATCGCATCAGTTGGTATCAGAGCAAGGCTCGGATGTTGTTTCTACAAACCCTCGATTCCTTTTTTGACGTATTTTTATCTTGTTCTTGTTGTTACTCTTGTTCTTGTTCTTGAAAAATTGAAAAAGAAGAAAAAAATTCAAAAAGTTGAAAATCACAAAATTTGCTAGATCTTGTTTGTTGTGACGATTTTATTGGTGTTTGTTATCGGGGAATGTTCTATGATGCTAACCCGTTGTTTTGATACCCCCATTACGTCGATTGGTGTTGCGGAATGAAAATCGAATTTTTTGAATCTCAAAACTTTTGAAAACCCTTGAAAAATTTGCTCAAAATCTTGAATCAAGATTGTTGTTGGTTGATTGTTGTTATAAATCATTGGGATTTGTTTGTAGTAGCATAAAACACCTTTGGGTATCATTCAAATTGAAAAATATTTCGAAATCGTTGGAAAATTTGGTTGCAAATCATCAAAATCACGTTTTTATGAAATCTGAAACACAGGTTCAGGCGCTCCGCCTGAACCCTGGGAGGAGTGCCTAACTAGCTCACTGCCCGAAAGTTGCCAATTGCCAGGCGGACCGCCCAGCCCTGGGACGTGTCCGAGTAGTTTCTTTTCGTGGGTTTTCGTATTTCTTTGGTTTCCGTTGCTTCCGGCTAGTACTTTGAGAGTAACACTCCTACTCAATTAGTACTAGTTCATTGAACGATTAGGGTACTCGTGCCTAGGGGAGAGTAGACCTCAAAGAAGCCTCGTAGTTTAATTTTTGCTTCAAGTGCGCACCTAAATAGCCTAGCGTTCATCGAGTCCTATCAACTCCACTCTTCCCTAAGAGTATTTGGTTCTTGTGAATTGGTTTGGTTATCAAGGAAGTTGATCAACTACGAGGAGGCCATTGAGATCAAGCTTGTGTGAACCTACCCCAACTTGAGTGTACCCGAGCGACAATCAAAAGTGAGGGAGTGCATGAGGACTTATACTCTAATCTCTGTTCTTGTTTTTTATTACTTGTAGTTACATGGCGGAGGAAAAGGAGAAAGATACCCTTGAGGTTCCAACAAACGTCTTGGCTAATCTCTTAGCCGAGGTGAAATTTCTAAACCTCAAAATAGAAATGTTTGAAAGAGAAAGGAACCCGAGTGTCCATAAAGATGCCGGAGAAGGCATAAGTGATGGCTCAACCGTGAGGCCGGATCAATTTGCCGAGCTAGCTTGCCAACAACGGTTGAAAGAGGAAGCTCTTGTTCGAGAAAGATTATTGGGCAAACCCCAACCCTTGGGCAATCCTCAAGGTGAAGTTCCACTCATGCGGCCCCGTAGAAATGTTGCACCCCTTGAGAAAGTTGTTGATGCTCAAGAAGGGAAGGGCCCCGGACTTGGTGAAAATTATGATGATTATGATGCTCCCAATCCAAATAGGAGGGCAATGAATGGGGGCCGGGGAATAGAAGGAGGTCGTGGGCGAGGTCGTGGACCTCCAAGGGCTTATGTTGGGAGGAACTTGAGGCGAGAATATGATGAAGTTGATGACTACTATGGGGGTCAACAAAAACCAAACCGTGGGGATCGTGACAACAACTTGAATAGTGTCAAGATCACTATCCCACTTTTCAAAGGGACTAGTGATCCGGAAAAGTTCTTAGAGTGGAAGGTTCAATTGGAGCGGGTGCTTGATACAAATGACATGTCCGATGAGAAGAAAGCCACTTATGCCATTGCTTCATTTGAGTCATATGCTTCCACGTGGTGGGAATCCGTCAAGCGGTCAAGCAGAAGAGTTGGGATGCCCGTGAACATTGCTTAGGAGGAATTGAAAGAGGTGATAAGAACCAAATATGTGACAACCAAGTATCGGCAAGAACAACTCAAGAGGCTATATGAGTTAAAACAAGGCTTCAAGTCGGTTGATGAGTATTTCAACGAGTTTGAGAAAAACTGAATGGCCCTTGACATGGAAACGGAAGATGAGGAGCAAGCTATCATCCAATTCAAAGGTGGCTTAAATAGAGAGATTGCTTCTCAATTGAGGTTACACATCTTTCATTCTCTTCAAGATGTTTGTGATGCCGCGATTGAAGCCAAAAAGTGGCTCAAAGAAGAGAAGGCTCCTCACTATAGGAGTACTACTTCTACTCCAATGGCTCGACCCAAAGAATGGAAAAGCCCGAACACAAGTGGTGCTAGTGGAAGTCGTGATGTGAAGAAGCCTTTTGAGAAGGCCACTCCAAGAAGTGACTACAAAGAAGTAGGAGGTGCCTCTAAAACTCAATTAAATACTTCGTCTTCTTCTTCTTCTTCTTCTTCTTCTTCTTCTTCTTCTTCTTCTCAATGTCACAAGTGTAACGACTATGACCACTTTGCCAAAGATTGTCCCATCCAAAAAATAATGATAATCATAGATGATGGGATGGTGTATGAGGAAGAAAGTGAGCCCGAGGGAGAGGTCGTTGAGGATGGTAAGGTAGTTGAGGGAGAAGAGGATGTGGCGGAGGATGATGACCCTAGCATGTTCTTAGTGGTATGTCGCAGTTTGAGTGCCATAGTGAGCGAGGAGGAGGTGGATGTGCAAAGGGAGAACTTATTCCACGCTAGGTGTAGTAGAGTGAATGGACAAGTGTGCTCCATGATTGTTGATTCGGGTAGTTGTGTGAATGTGGTGAGCCAAACTTTGGTTTCACAATTGAAATTGCCTACCCTTAAACACCCAAGCCCCTACCAATTACAATGGTTGAGTGAATGTGGGGAGTTGAAGGTGGTGAAGCAAGTCTTGATAAAGTTCAAAATTGGGCAAGACGAGCTAATGTTTGATGTGGTGCCAATACAAGCTTTCCACCTCTTGTTTGGTAGGCCTTGGCAATATGATAGGAGTGTGGTATATGATGGCCGAGCCAACACTTACACGACCAATCATGAGGGTAAGAAATATGTGCTCAAGCCCTTGACGCCAAGGCAAGTGAGTGATGACTATAGGAGTATGAGGGAGTTGAGAGAAGCGGCTAAATCTAAGTCCGTTGTAGAGACTAAGCCTTTGGCCGAGGACCCTACCACTCCATCTTCTATCACCGGTAGCATTTGTGCCATGATGCAACCGGGTGAGTACTTGAGAGGAAATGATGGCACCAAAATTCTCATTTCCCTAGTGCTCAAAGGTATGGTTCTAAATTCCGATAGTGATTATTTTCCTAACCCTAACCCTTTGCCTAGTGCTATTAAGAATGTCTTGAAGGTTTTTGAGGACATATTCCCGGAAGAGATGCCAAGTGGACTTCCTCCTTTGAGGGGAATTGAACACCAAATTGATTTTGTCACGGGGTCCCAAATCCCAAACAAGCCGGCCTATAAGAGCAATCCCGAGGATACAAAGGAATTGCAAAAGAAAGTGGATGAGTTGCTCAACAAAGGCTTGGTTCGTGAAAGCTTGAGTCCGTGTGTCGTACCGGTCATTCTTGTGCCAAAGAAGGATGGGACATGGAGGATGTGTGTTGATTTCCGCGCGGTCAACAAGATAACGGTAAAGTATCATCATCCCATTCCTAGACTTGATGACATGCTTGATGAATTGAGTAGTTCTAGTGTCTTTACCAAGATAGATCTTAGGTCCGGCTACCACCAAATCCAGATGAAACCCGGTGATGAGTGAAAAACCACATTCAAGACCAGGTTTGGTCTCTATGAATGGTTGGTGATGTCTTTTGGCATCTCCAACGCACCTAGCACTTTCATGAGGTTAATGAACCATGTCTTAAAGCCATTTATCAACAAGTTTGTGGTCGTCTATTTTGATGATATCTTGATATATAGCAAATCCATAGATGACCATGTAGGCCACTTGAGTCAAGTTCTTGAAGTGCTAAGAGCCGAAAAGCTCTATGCCAACTTTAAAAAGTGTGCCTTTTGTGTTGAAAAGGTTGTCTTTCTTGGTTTTGTTGTTAGTTCCAATGGCGTAGAGGTTGATGATCCAAAGTTGAAGCCATTAGAGATTGGCCAACTCCTACTACTGTTTCTCATGTTAGGAGTTTCCATGGCATTGCTAGTTTCTATAGGCGCTTTATTAGGGACTTTAGCACCATTGCCGTACCACTCACCGAGTTGGTGAAGAAAGACAAAGCCTTTGTGTGGGGAGAGCCTCAAGAGAGGGCTTTCCAAGAGTTGAAAAGTAGGTTGAGTACCGCCCCTTTATTGCAATTGCCCTACTTCGAAAAGGAATTTGAGGTTGAATGTGATGCCTCGGGGGTGGGTATTGGGGGTGTTCTCATGCAAGAAGGGAAACCCATTGCCTACTTTAGTGAAAAGTTGAAGGGCACAACCTTGAATTACTCTACGTATGACAAGGAGTTGTATGCCCTTGTGAGAGCTCTAGCTCATTGGCAACACTATCTATGGCCTAGGAAATTTATGATCAAGAGTGACCATGAGTCACTCTAGCATCTTAGAGGCCTAGAGAAATTGAACAAGAGACATGCCAAATGGTTGGAGTTTATTGAGTCTTTTCCCTATGTAATTCATTACAATAAGGGAAATGATAATGTTGTAGCCGATGCACTTTCTAGGAAGTTCGCCCTTGCTACCACTCTTGCTTCTAGGTTTATGGGTTTTGAAAGTATAAAATTGTTGTATGAACATGACCCAAAGCTCAAGAGTATTCATGATGCTTTAGTGAGTGGGGAGAGGGTGGAGAAATACCAATGGGTAAATGGCGACATTTTCAAGAATGGGAAAGTGTATGTCTCCGAGTCCTCTTGTAGAGAATTGCTAGTGCGAGAAGCACATTGTGGGGGCTTGATGGGTCACTTTGGGGTGGATAAGACTATGGCCTTACTTAAATAGCAATTCCATTGGCCGAAGATGAGGCCTCTTATGGAACGCTTTTGTAATGCTTGTTTAGATTGCAAAAGGGCCAAGTCTAGATCCAACACCCATGGCTTGTACACTCCTTTGCCCGTACCTACTAGTCCGTGGGTTGATATTTCTATGGATTTTGTTGTGGCCTTGCCTCGGACTAGGGGAGCGCACGGTAGCATTTATGTTGTCGTTGATAGGTTCTCCAAAATGGCTCACTTCATTCCGTGCAAAAAGAGTCATGATGCACAACATGTAGCTTCTTTGTTTATTGATAATGTGTTAAAGTTGCGTGGGGTGCCTCGCACCATTGTTAGTGATAGGGACTCCATGTTCCTTAGCCATTTTTGGAAGTGTTTGTAGGGTGCTCTTGGCACCAAATTTTTGCTCTCCACGTCCCACCACCCTCAAACCGATGGACAAACTGAGGTGGTGAACCGAACCTTGGGATCTTTACTTAAAGCCATGATCAAAGGTAAGGCCGGGACTTGGATTGATAAGCTACCGCTCATGGAGTTTGCATATAACCGCACTTTGCATAGAATGATTGGCATGACTCCATTTGAGTGTGTTTATGGTTTTAACCCTTTAATTCCACTTGATCTTACCCCTTTGCCAAGGGATGCGATTATTGATTTTGAAGGTAAAACTCGAGCCAAGGCATTACTTGAGCTTCATGCCAAGGTGAAGAAGAGCTTGGAGGAGGCCTATGAAAAGATTGCAACCAAGAAGAACAAGGGAAGGAAGAAGATGGAACTCAAGAAAGGGGACTATGTGTGGGTGCACTTCCGCAAGGTGAGATTCCCAAACATTCGGAAAGGAAAGTTGGCACCCCGAGGAGATGGACCATTCCAAGTGTTATCCAATATCAACAACAATTCATATGTGATCAACTTGCTCGGTGAGTATAATGTTTCTAGCACATTCAACATTTCTGACTTGACTCTTTGAGATGTAGGTGATGATACCTTGGAAGTTGATGCCTTAATTTCGAGGACAAAATCTTCTCAAGAAGGGGAGGCTGATGCAACCCAAATTGCATCGAGACCATTCACTCGAACTCAAGCCAAGGAGATCCAAGATGCTCACTACTTAGTTTGGAAGGGCCTTGATGATACAAGCTCCGGAGATGATTTGAATACCATGCATTGGAGTTCAATGGAAGGAGGAAACCCCACGCTTCAGGGCCAGGCGGAGCGCCTAGCTCCTGAACACTGAGGCGCCAGGAGGTGCGCCCAACAGCCAGGCGGAGCGCCCAGATGCAAGGCACACCAGGCGGAGCACCTGACCAACTAGGCGGAGCGCCCAGCCTATTGGTCAGTAGCTCCACCAGGCGGAGCGCGTGGATTTAGGCCGAGCGCCTACAAGGCTGATTTTTGCTATCTTTTTGTATGAAATTCCTATTCTAGCCTTAAGTGCTCTATTGTATTCCAACCTAGCTGAGGGCTTATTAGACCTTTCACATCTTATAAAGGGGTGCTATAAATTCACCCCTTCATCATTTATTGCCATCCACTACACTTTGAATACACAAAATTGATGAGAACACTCTCAAAACCTTGTAATTGTTTTGGCTTGAAATCAATTGGAAGAATCCAAGTTGACCTTCAATCCTCCTTGATCATTCTATTTGCAAGGGCCGGGTGTCTCTTGAGGATAGTTGCATAGTGTAGGTTCCTCTTGATTCGAGCGAGGGTGTATCGAAACATCGTTCTTCGATGCTACCTCGTAAGTTGTTTAAGTTGCATCTCACTTTTATCGTTACTTTTATCCCTTCTTTGTGTACATTGCATCAGTGTAATAGGGGTTACTGATCCTGCTCATCCTTTCTATGTTCATGTTTCTGAGGGACCTGGAGTGAATTGGGTTGGTACATATTTTGATGGGACTGGTTATGTGAACTAGAATAAAGCTATGTTGATGAGTTTGTCTATTAAGAACAAAATTGGTTTCATTGATGGAACTTATCCTAGGCCAGAGATTACCTCAAGCCTCTGTAAGGCTTGGGAGAGATGTAACTGTATGCTTAGTTCTTGGATTATGAGGGCAGTGACAAAAGAAATAACAGACATTATCATACATTCAACCACTGCAAAAAAGATGTGGGATGACCTTAAAAATAGGTATGGACAACCTAATGATGAACATATTTTTCAAATTAAAAAGGAGCTTAATGGCATGATTGGAGGGACAAATGACATTGCTACATATTTTACCAAATTGAAAAATTGTTGGGATGAGTTGGTTATTCTTGAATCTTTACTAATTTGTTCCTGCTGTGTGTGTGTGCGCGCAAATGTGGAGCAAGGGTTCATAATCAAGACTTGATTGAATACTACAAGCTTATGCAGTTCCTTATGGGTTTAAATAAATCTTATGCTTAGTCCAGATGGAACATATTAATGATGCAACCCTTTCCTTCTATTGAGAAGGCATACTCTCTGTTGATTCATGAGGGAAAACAAAGGGAAGTTCATGCTGGAAGTCAATTCATAACTGATTCCATATCTCTGAATGCTGGGATTAATAATCAGGGTTTTAATAACAACAAAAACTCCTCACAAGTTCAGAATCAATGGTACAGGGGTTCACAGGGACAAAATCAGTCTGATTATAGATCTAACTATAATTTCCAATTTGGAGGTGGTAATTACAATGGTCAAAGATCTTATGGGAATAACAACTTTAGTGGTGCAAGGTCTTCTCAAATATCTTATCAAAAATCCAATCTATTATGTAGATATTGTAAGAATAATGGGCATGTAATGCAAAACTGTAACAAGCTTAAAGTACTCCAAAGCCAGGGCCAAAACCAGAACCAACAATCAAAGCAGAATTATCATAAAGGAAGGAGATCTGCTGCTGCTGTTCAGGGTTCTTAAGCTACTGAATCAGATTCTACCGAGTTCAATTGGGGACTACCAGGTATTACAGTAGAACATCTGAACCAAGTGATGCAACTCATTCAAGCTGTGAAAGTTGGGCCTTCTCAGGGTCCTCCTATTTCTGAGGGTATTGGTTCTGCACACCTAGGAGGTAGTGTTACTATGGTAGACAATACTCTTGCACATTCCTTTTCCTTTGCCTCATCTATCCAGAAACCTTGGATATTAGATTCAAGTGCTTCTGATCATATGACTTCCGATTTAACTATTCTACACAACACTAAGCCTTTGTCCACACTCTACCTAATTGCTTTGCCAAATGGTTACAAAAAGAAGGTGGTTTCTGTTGGAGAGTTGCATTTATCCACATACACTATCTTACACCTTCATGTACCCAGCTTCTAGTACAACCTAATTTCTATGAATAAGTTATGCACACAACTTAATTGCACAGTTTATTTCACGCCCTCTAATTGTGTTCTACAGGGCCCCTCTATGAAGAGGCAACTGGAAGCTGGTTCCTATCTCTACTATCTCTTCTTCTCATGTTTATGTAAGTAGTGGTTGTCTGAATAAGTGTACTGAGCCTTTAGCATCTTTATTTCACATCTTCTCTTGATGTACACACATTGGGGCATAATAGATTGGGAAATTTTCCCCTATCATTAATTGCATTCTCTGTCTGATGTTCTTTCTATCTCATTTCCTACAAAGCAACATTTTACTTGTTTTGTCTGCCCAATTGCTAGACAAACTAGTTTCCCTTTTCCCATGAGCTTTATTAAAACTGTGTGCCCTTTTGAGATGATTCATGTGGATGTGTGGGGGCCTTATCACACACCTACTTCTGCTGGACAAAGATATTTTCTCAGTATAGTAGATTATTTTACTAGATGTACATGGACTTACTTACTCTTTGCTAATTTTAATGCTTTTGCAGTCATACAAGCATTCATATCTATAATTAAAACCCAATTCATTCTGAAAATAAAAGTCAAGAGAAGTGATAATGCATTTGAACTTGGATCCGGCAAAGTCATTTCTGATTTTTATCTATCCAAAGGCATACTTCATCAATCTTCTTATGTAGGTACCCTTAACAAAATAAGGTAGTGGAAAGGAAACATAGACACCTATTAGAAACATCCAGACCCCTGTTTATCAATCCAATTTACTTGTTCATTTTTTGGGAGACTGTGTGTTGACTGCCACTTATCTAATCAACAGATTTCCTACTACTACCTTATAAAATAAATCTCCACATGAAGTGTTGTTTGGGTAGTCCCCTGACTATTCTTATCTCAATGGCTTTGGTTGTTTATGCTATGCATCCAATTTGAAAAGACACATGGATAAATTTACCCCTAGGGCTCATCCTTGTATTTTGTAGGATATCCCTATGGGAAAAAAAATATAAATTGTTCAACTTGATTTTCAAATAACACTCTGTTTCCAAAAATGTTCACTTTATTGAACGCATATTTCTCTTCAGGCTTTCCTTACCCCATTCCCATTTCTTTCCCACATACACATCTTCATCTTATCATTCTCACTTCCCTGACTCTCCTCAACCACCTAATAAAACTTCTTCTTCTGATTCACCTAGTTCACCATTACCACATCTATATCATTCCCCACCTGTTTCACCAGTCTTACAACATCCTATGTGATGCAATGGGACACGAGCGGAAGCTAAACACGACACAAACAATGCGGAAGCGATAAATACAAGATAGGTGATATCAATGATATCGGGAAACAAGGATTGGGGAGTCAAGAAACGAGAAGAAAGAACGGATAATTGGAATTCAAGACATGAATTTAGCTATCCAAAAGGGAGAATGAAACTCGAACCTTACAAGGAATTCACGCTAGTGGTGAATCTCCATAGATTCCAAGTCGTACAAGATTCTTAAAGCCTCGGGCTTCAGACTAGAAAGGCTCGGCCTTCTCTAATTTTCTCTTCTCAAATGTTCATACAAGGTAAAACTAAAGAAATGAAGAGCTAATGTTCTATTTATACATTTACAATGATAAATTGACAAAATTGTCCCTGCAGCTGATTCTGGTTCGCTGATCAACCTCTCCTCATCGCGATCGAGCCAGGATGGCTCGCGATCGCGCAGAACACCTTCTAAAGCATCGCAATCGCGCGAGGAAGCTCGCGATCGTGCAAGTCACTGGCATCTTCAGCGTCGCCATCGCGCTATGCATGGCGCGTTCGCGTAGAACAAGGGAAGCCTCTTCGCGATCGCGCAGGCATGGTCGCGATCGCGAAGAACAAATGTCCTTCGGCAGGCAGTAAGCTCCAGTGTGCTGCCCTATTTTGCCCTGTTTTGTGCTGCCTGTTTCCTGCCCTGTTTTGGCGCTCCAATGCATGATCTTCAAGACGTTTTCGGAGGCCTTGACTCGTATCCCTTGTGCTCTCGAGCTTGGCTTTTGATGGTTGGGAACTACGCCATTTTATATTGCATCATTCTCCCCTTCTTGAAAGGATTTCGTCCTCAAAATCGAACCATCGAAACCTACAATCAAAGCAAGCACAACCAAAATTTCCTACTTCACAAGTAGGTTAGCTTAACAAGAATATGTGCAAGTGGTGTGGAAAACACACTCTTGTGATAGAGCCAAGCATCAATACCTAATAAAAAGCATATGTCCCCAAAGGAGACAACAAGGTCTTGGCTCGATAAGAACAAGCACCCATTTTCAAAACAAGCAAAGAGATCAAAGTCATGCAACATGTAGCAATCAAATGTCCTATGACCCCTAAGCTTACCATCAACACACCAAGCCTTCAAATCAATCTTATCACAATGTGACACATTGGCGTTGGCATGCTCAACACTCAAGGTGTGCTCAACATATGGAATGGAGTAAGTAAGATAGTTCAAGAGACAACTAACATCAAATACCCCACTCCCCTTCTTAAGAGCACTCTCACACACACCAAGAGGTTCCTCCTCACCTCCAAATTTTCCTCCAAGACAACCCTCGTCACTAGACAAACTCCCAAGGGAGGTCTCAAACAACGGATTGTCTATAGAGTTAGGCATTCCAATCCATGGAGGTTCAAACTCACACTCTACCCTAGTTTGATACAACTCACCATTTTCATCGACGTGGCCCTCATACAAAGGATTAGTATAGGCGCACTTCTCAAGCTCGCTAGCAAGCAAAGGTGAAGTTCTCAAACTAGAGACCACATCTACACTTGAGGAGTCACCGAACACAAGTCGATCGATCTCATTCTCAAGAGACCTCTCAAGGTTACAACCCTCCTCACTACGACACAAGATGCCACCATTAGCAAATAAGCAATCAAAGGGAAGAATGGGATAATCATGCAATTCATCTTCACCTTTATCAAATATGGGTGGGGTGTCATAACAAGGTCCACACACAAGGTCAACTTCAACATTTTCACTAAAGAGAGGTTCAATGAAAACCGAGCTCACATCATGATGTGGCTTTTCAACCCCCTCAACTAGTGGTTCATTTTCACACACAAGTTGACCTAAAGATTCTACACTAGTTGCAAACACATTGTATTCATGCAAATCATCAACTAGCATAGAGTTTTCACATACAAGTCCACAAGACAAGGAAGTTTCATGCTTAAGGGAAGAAGAACTATCACATACCTTTGAGTCGCACTTGGGCTCACTCAATGTACTTGAAGCATCATGGGTAGTTCCTTCACCTTGTAGCTCACTTTTAGCTTCTCCTTCACCTTGTCTTCCCATCTCGGAACATGGTTGAGGCTCCATCGGTTTGCCTCCAAGAATACCTACACAAGTACTCAAACAAGTAGAAGAAAAAGATAAAGGATTAAGGTTAGAATAAGGGGTGTCCTCACTCTCACTTTTTCTTTTTCCCTCTTTCTTTTCCCTTATTTTCTTTTCAAGGTCGGGTGTAGATTCAGGTGGTGACAACCCACTCACATCACTCAACACAACCTCTCCTTTTTCCACTCGAGAGTTGTCACCGGTCGCTCCCTTACTCCTCTCTATCTTTTGTCTCTCAAATTCGGGTGAATTGGGGCGAGGCCCAAGAATACCCATAGCCGGAGTAGGTGGACTTTTCACGTCAACCCGGAATCTAAGACTAGGAGACTCATCACTTAATGTCTCCTTTTTCTTCGTTGGTGAACCACTCGGCTTTGGAAGTGGCTTCGGGCTCACCTTGTTGACATTTGTCAACTCTTTTGTAGCTCTAGTCCCACCATTGCTTGTATTTGTAGGACTTCTCGTTTGCACTTTTCCAACCATGGAATGAAGTTCTTGCTCCGTGTTCCTTTGCATAGCTAAGGAAGGTCTACTAGTAGGCACTTGGCTCTTTGCCCGATAAGGCACAAAGTCATAAACCCTTTGCCCTATGCTCACAAGATACGCACCCTTCATAGCACTATGTCGCACACACTTGTCTTGCAACCATGGCTCACCTAGCCAAACATCGATATGTTGCATTGGATACACATCACACCACACATAACTACTATAATTCCTATGTGATAGAAGTACCCCAGCCTCCTTGGAAACCCACACTCCCTCATACTCATAAGGGTTCTCTAGCTTACGACATGGTATCCTCAATTTGTCGACCAAAGAGGTGCTAATGCAATTAGCATCGGTATCATCAATTTTAACCTCCAATGCCATTTACCCCAACAACAAACCTACATCTACCCAAGTTTTGTAGATTGGCATCCAAGTGAGAACTTGAATGCCCATAAGTGTCAACTTCGACAACTTGGGTCTTCCTTATCCCTCCACTAGTGGCAACACCAGTAGAACAATCTCCACTTCCCGTCCCTCTCCCAACATTAGAAATGTTGTTGGAAGTCGAGGAAGGAGCCTTACTATGGAACCCATAAGTGCCTCTCGCCTTGGTTCCATAGCCCATAACACTACTCCTACTACAACCATCCACGCCCCTCACGACATACATCCCCTTTGTAGCAAAAGCAACACCATCTATCATACCAACCTCCGCATGGGAATTAGAAGCGTTAGGTCGCTTAGCGTACCTAAAAGATGCAAGCTTCTTCTTTCCCACGGAACAACCACCACCACCTCTCATACTAATGGAAGGTCCTCCACTACTCCCTTGTACTCCATTAGCAACACCAAGAAAAGATGCATAAGAACAATTCATATACTCAACATCATCATCAACTCTATCTATGTCACTATCATGCTCAAATTCATCACAAGTAGAGTAAGTAGGATCAATGTACCTTGAAGCGTCACCATCTTTGATTTCTTGACTAGAAGCATAGGATCATCACATTCTTCATCACAAGCCTCATAGTCGTCATCAATCTCACGATCATCATAGTGAACCGCTTCATCAACATAGGAGCCATGGTTTCCATCATCATAGTAATGGCCATCATCACCCTCGTAGGAACCATAGTCTCCATCATCACCATACGAGTCATAGCAACTTGCATCATCCCCACATGAGCCATAATCTACTCCATCATCATTATTCGACATTATTGCAATCACCGAAGAACAAGCCTCCCAAAAGTCACTCCCTCACGTGTATCACTCAATATATGTAGGCCTTATAAACTTGGGAACCAAGGTAATCACAACAAGCATGTCCAAGTTAAAGTTCGGAATGGAATTAATGAAACTCGATGTACGGACGGCTATTTAAAGTGCGCACTTGAGGCCAAAAGGAGTTCTACGACTCTTCTTTGAATTCTAGTCTCCTCTACGCACGAATACCTAATACGCTAAAGGATTAGTGTCTTTCAAGTAGGCCAATTACCTTAGAAACACTAACCAAGAGGTATAGTAGGAAACGAGACGCAAAAGATTTGACTCGAATTGGCACCAAAAGGATTTGGAATCGGACGAAATTTCGTTTGTGATCTAGAAACTCATCATATTTAATGGTCCAATTGGAGTTTAGATGTTTGGAAATTGTTCGGACGCTGTTGCGAACGTTCTGTCCCAAAACTGGAATTCTGGAATTTTTTGTTCTTCGCTATCGCGACCAGACGCGCGCTATCACGAAGTGTTAAATTTTAAAAAAAATAATTTTGCTCTTCGCTATCGGAGAATTACTCTTCGCGATCGCGAAGGGTTAATTCCTGCAACTTTTCCAGCAACTCCAAAACGGGTTTTGGCGATTTTTGGCCAACTTTTTGGCTCGATTTCAACCCGATACACAAAACCAACGATACCCAAAGGTGTATACAACTAATATCATCAATCCCCAATAGTTTTTCAACCCCAAACAACAACAACAACAAGCTTCGATTCAAGATTGAAGCGTTTTCAAGAATTTTCAAACTTTTGGATTTTGATTTTCGAAATTTTTGAATCGTAACACCAAAACACGAGATATGGGTATCAAAACGACGGGAATACAATAAGGAACAAACCCCAATACTTTTTAACACCCGGGGATTCGTATCCAACCCAATCAATCAATTTTTTTTCAACTTTTCTAGTTTTTCTATTTTTTTGTTTTTCTTCAAGTTTCAAAAACAAACAACACAATTACAACAACGATAAGACAAGACCGAGGATTCATAAGAATGAAGCCTAGCCGTGCTCTGATACCAACTGATGCAATGGGACACGAGCAGAAGCTAAACACGACACAAACAATATGGAAGCGATAAATACAAGATAGGTGATATCAATGATATCGAGAAACAAGGATTGGGGAGTCAAGAAACGAGAAGAAAGAACGGATAATTAGAATTCAAGACATGAATTTAACTATCCAAAAGGGAGAATGAAACTCGAACCTTACAAGGAATTCACGCTAGTGGTGAATCTCCATAGATTCCAAGTCGTACAAGATTCTTGAAGCCTCGGGCTTCGGACTAGAAAGGCTCGGCTTTCTCTAATTCTCTCTTCTCAAATGTTCATACAAGGTAAAACTAACGAAATGAAGAGCTAATGTTCTATTTATACATTTACAATGATAAATGGACAAAATTGCCCCTGCAGCTGATTCTGGTTCGCTGATCAACCTCTCCTCATCGTGATCGCGCCAGGATGGCTCGCGATCGCGCAGAACACCTTCTAAAGCATCGCGATCGCGCGAGGAAGCTGGCGATCGCGCAGGTCACTGGCATCTTCAGCGTCGCCATCGTGCTATGCATGGCGCGTTCGCGCAGAACAAGGGAAGCCTCTTCGCGATCGCGCAGGCATGGTCGCGATCGCGAAGAACAAATGTCCTTCGGCAGGCAGTAAGCTCCCAGTGTGCTGCCCTGTTTTGCCCTGTTTTGTGCTGCCTGTTTCCTGCCCTGTTTTGGCGCTCCAATGCATGATCTTCAAGACGTTTCCGGAGGCCTTGACTCGTATCCCTTGTGCTCTCGAGCTTGGCTTTTGATGGTTGGGATCTACGCCATTTTATGTGGCATCACTATGTCACCATCATTTTTTTCTTCCTCTTCTTCATCTTTGTCCTTATCTTCTTCCTCATCCCATGACTCTTCTCATTATGAACACCTACCTACACTACCACCACCACTTCTTCCTACTAGACAGTCTACTAGGACAAGAAGAGTACATGTCCATCTGAATGATTTGGTATGCATTGCTGCAGGTCCTATTTATCTTCCTTCTCTTTATTTTGTTTCCACTTCTACATTTTCTCCAAAGTTCTATTCTATTTCTGCTTTGACAGCTTCTTCTTAGTCCTCGCTTCAGTCTCTTCCTTCTATGTAAGAGCCCTTTTTCTACCATCAGGCAGCACTCCATCCAGGTTGGCAGGAGGCCATGGCCAAAAAATTTGATGCCTTGGAAGCCAATCATACTTGGACTTTAGTACCCTAACCTCCTGGCAAACATTGCATTCCGCAAATGAGTCCATAAAGTTAAACATAAAGCTGATGGTTCTATTGAAGGTTCAAAACAAGGTTAGTCATAAATGGAGTACTTAGAAAGAGGGTCTGGATTATACTGAAATATTTTCTCCTATGGTAAAAATGACTACTATCAGGTGCCTTATTGCTTCTGCTTTTATACATAATTAGACTTTGTCCAATTGGATGTGAATAATATTTTTTTTTGCATGGTGACTTTCATGAGAAGGTTTACATAAAAGTTCCCCAGGGTTTATCTATTTCATCTCCTGATCTGGTATGCAGGTTAAGAAAATCTCTTTATGGTTTAAAACAGGCATCCAGAAAATGATATGCCAAGTTGTATGAATCTTTACATTCTTTGGTTTTTAGCACTACAAGAATGTCTATTCTCTATTTTTTAAACACTCTACTTCTGGGAGTGTTTTTTTGGCTGTTTATATGGATGATATACACATCACGGGGTAGTGATACCAATGCATTTGATATCTCATTTGGAAAATCAGTTCAAGATCAATAATCTTTGTTTACTATACTCTTTTTTGGGTTTGGAGTTCTTCATACTGCTAATAGAGTTATTTTTAATCAAAGGAAGTCCACTTTGGATCTTATTGCTGAATTTGGTTGTTCTGAGCAGAGTGCTTGTGTTAGTCCTCTTTATTTGAGGGCGAAAATTAGTGCAGATGTTGGCATTCTTATTTTCGATCATACTCTTTGTCGAAAATTGATTGACAAGCTAAAGTTTTTGACTCATACTCGCCCTGACATTGCTTTTGTTGTGCATCATTTGTCTCAGTTTCTCCAGCAGCCCAACAGTGTCATTTTGAAGCTGCTTTGCACACTGTTAGATACTTGAAGGGTTCTCCTAGTTTGGGTCTTTATATGGCTGACTCTCTTGGTTTTCAACTGCATGCTTACTGTGATTATGACTGGGATTCTTGCCCAGATTCTAGGAGATCTGTTAGTGGCTTCTTCATTCTGCTAGTAGGTAGCCCCATCTCTTGAAAGTCCAAGAAGCAGACCACTATGTCTCTTTCCTCTGTAGAGACAGAGTATAGGTATATCAGAAGACTAGTTGCTGAACTTGGTTGTGCGAACTTTTGGATGATATGTCTATTGTTGGGCTTACTCCTATCTCCATTCATTGTGATATCCAATCTGGTATTTACATTGCTAAATCCAGTTTTCCATGAGCGAACAGAACATATCGAGCTGGATTGCCATTTTGTCCAGGAGAAACTTTTGGATGGTCTTATTTCTCTTTCTTATTTGCCTTATGGTGCCCTGCTAGCTGACATCTTTACAAAGCCTTTGCCTGACCCTGCTCATATGAACCAGTTATCCAAGTTAGGTGTGGGTCCTCTACCCTCTTCCAACTTGAATGGGAGGGGGGTTGGGCTTAAATTTGATCCACCTTAATTTGGTTAGTTTAGTAGTCCCATCAGCGCATTAGTTAGTTAACTCGGTCCATATTTATTACTTGTACATTTACCATACCGTCCTTCGTTATATATATGCGTAGTTATATTATGTAACCCTAACAATGATATTTATTATGGGAATGAGAGTTCAGCCGACTTCTTTTATTCTCACTTTCTTTTCTCTAGAAGTTTCCACTATTGCTTGATTAGTAAGCAATCTTTCACAATGATATAGAGAACTTGATTTGATTTTAGTGAAATAAACTCGTATACTCCAAGAAAACTTATTCGCCGGAAAAGTAGCTAGGTATGGAAATAAAGAGAAATTTATGCGATACGTTGAATCATATTATATGGATAAAGTAGTTGACGTTGCTTATTGTACAATAATTTTTTTAATTGTTTTACACATAATCTTTTGATCAAACCAGTCTTTTTTCTTTTATCAACACCCGTTCCCCTTTTTCTTTTTGTTTAGAAGAATCTTTGAGAACACACTTCTAAAAGTAATATTAACATAGTTTTTCCAAGTTATTGAGGATATGATCAGTTTAATATTCGAAACACCAAGTCCATGTTATTTATATAATTTAGTTTTGTTAGCACTATGAATCAGGTAAACTTTGTCGCAGTATGTTGAACGGTAGTTAGGTTAAATAAAAAGTGAATTCTCTCTAAGAAATCTCACTAGTACAACAACAACAACAACATACCAGTGTTGTCCCACAAGTGGGGTATGGGAAGGATGAGATGTACGCAGAACTTACCCCACCAAGGTGGAGAGGCTGTTTCTGATAGACCCTCGACTAGAAAATATTTTGAAAACAAACAAGGTAAGAAACACTAATATAGCTCAAATACTCACATTAAAACTACAACAACCAAAGCAAATAGAAGACATTAATAGCATTAAAGACGTAGAACAAGATAAAAGAACTATGTATATAAGAATAATAAAGCTAATATGACATCAATCTTTCGCCTACTACCTAACCTTCTACCATAATCCTCGACCTCCACACTTTCCTATCAAGGGTAATGTCCTCGGTGATCTGGAGGTGAACCATGTCCTGTCGAATCACATCGCCCCAATCTTTCTTCGGTCTACCTCTACCTCTCTGTAGATCCAGCATTGCCAAACTCTCGCACCTCCTCACTGGAGCTTCTGTGCTCCTTCTTTGCACATGGTCGTACCATCGCAGCCTCGCTTCTCGCATCTTGACCACCACTGATTCCACTCCTACTTTGTCATGAATGACTCCATTTCTAATCTTATCTAATCTCGTATATCCGCACATCCAAATAAGCATCATCTTCTCTGCTACGCTCATCTTTTTGGATGTGTTTGATCTTGACTGGCCAACACTCTGCTCCATACAACATAGCCGACCACTTTATCGAACTTACCTTTGAGTTTAGGTGCAATTTTCTTATCGCATAGGACACCGGACGCGAGTCTCCACTTTATCCAGCCTGCCCTTATATGATGAGTGACATCTTCATCAATTTCTCCATTACCTTGAAGGATTGAGCCAAGATACTTGAAGCTTGTCTTCTGTGGAATGACCTGAGAATCAAGCATCACTTCCACCTCTGACTCCTGAATTGCATCACTAAACTTGCACTCCATGTACTCTGTTTTCGTCCTGCTCAGCCTGAAACTTTTAGACTCTAAGGTATATCTGCAGACCTCTAGCCAATCATTGACTCCGTCGCGAGTCTCATCAACCAAAACTATATCGCCTGCTAATAACATACACCACGGTTTCTCCCCTTGGATGCTCTGAGTTAATTCGTCGCATCACTAGAGCAAATAAAAACGGACTAAGCACTGACCTCTGATGTAACCCCATCTCGACTGGGAAGTGATCGGAGTCACCTCCCATAATTAAAAAAAAAAATTCTATGTGAGGGGTGTGTTGAAAATAATAGTAATTGATTAAATGAAAAGGGTATTTCTCTAATAGGTTTTTTTATATGGTCACACATTTCAACATAATAAAAAAAAATGCAGTGAGACAGACATTTTTTTTTTATTATTTTGCATAAACGGAGATTGGAGGTTCTTACATATCCTTCAAAGATGTTTGTACGGACTAAGGTTAAAGTAGAATTGTAAAGTTAAATTATTTTCAAATTTAAAAAACTATCATTTTTCAAAAAAAAAAAAAAAGAACTAATAATGAAGTGCTGTCACATAAACTGAAATGGAGGAAATAGTTAGTTTCCAAGTCCCTAGATGTTAAGGTATTGAATAAATTGAAATGATGATTTTGGAATATTTTATCTTTACAGGAATGAAACACGGTTTTACCAAAGTAAAGCATGGTTAAGAAGTATCTCTCTCATTAGTCAAAGAGGTCCTTCCCTCAAAATTCCAATATTTTTTCTTTTAAAAGAAAATATTATATTACATATAAGAAGGGGAGAAGAGATGGTGAGGATTGAATTCTTTCAGTAGACAAATTGAAAGGACAGTAAAGTATATGCATGTTTAATGAGCAAGATTATTATCTATATAGTACTTTGATGTGAAGCCATTTTTTCATGATTATTTCCCTAATCTTTGTGCGAATGATCTTTCAAATCCGTCGAATAACCAGAACGTCTATTCAGTAGATAAAAGGACACTAAGGTATATACATGTATAATGAGCTTGATTATTTTCTATTCATAGCTAGGGGCTATGGTGGTTCTTACCCTATATAAGATTTGCTTAATGAAGAAATCTCTTTATGGAGTGGACCTAGCTAACTACAAATAATGTTGGTTATCACATCAAAGGTCAATATAGCTATCAAATATCATATAGGTATGAAGAAAAAAAAATCATTCTTCATTAGCTAGTATATATTAGGACGTGATATAGTATTCATGGGTAGGTAAGGTGGAATTTGAGCCCGATATTTACACTGAACTAATTATAAATGTAAGTACATGCATTTGCATATTAAATTTCATCATAAAATCATGATAAATTGGGACATATGCTCAGCTCAATTTATCATTTAACCATTGTTAATATGATGATGTGGTGTATAGCATGTTGCGGGTGGAGAAAGAGAAACAAACTGATATTGGAAGGCACTACCAAGAGTAGTACGTATTAGAGTAACTACTGTATAAACTAACTCTATAAGTTAGTGATCTGTGCAAGAAATTCTACCAGCAATCAAGCGAGTAATTTTGAAGTTCCTACATTTCTTTGCAAAAAAACAGCTTGTATTTATGAGGGATGATCATCAACAACAAAAAGGAGCAACAATTAAGTTACTGAAGCAAGATTTTGTAATTCACTGTACTATTGCTGTTGGAAACAGACTCTTGAAACAATGTGAAAACTGCCAAATCCATATACTTATTGTATCTTTCATTTTCAACAGGCATTAGCTTGTGATACGAGAAAACAAGCATTAGCTTGAAGAAAAGAAGAGAAAGATAATGAGAAGATGTACATAATATATAAACACCTAATTAAAACACATCATGAGAGGGTTGTAAATACATATCCAACTCATTTATGAAATCGGAATATATCATGATACGGGAAGCATACAAAGAATTCGTACTACATATATATGTGTATAACTAAGCAACAGCATAGTTAATTAATGTACCACTGTTACATATGAAACCTTGAAATGTTATACTTTTCGAAGATGGTTCAAGGGATTTAGATAAATTTACTTTGCATGAAAAAAATAAAATGAAGCTCAATACATTTCCCTCCAGAGGTGTCTGTATAGCAGTAGTACTTATGAAAGAATACTTGAAGCGAGAACAAGTCAGCAAGAGCAATATAATGGACCTCAACTTTTCACTACAAATCCAAATAGCAAACCTACATGAGAAGAAAAGGACCAATCCACTCTCTGGCATTATATTATCCATTCCTAATTCTATTAATCAGAAGAATGTCTTATTAATCCTGAGCAGGCCCATTTCTGCTAGAATTCTCATGAAAGCTACGTACTATAGTTTACTGTTGAGATCAATCGTGATCAACAGATGAAGTATAAGTTGTGTGGTTTGGTTCGGAACATGCACAAAGAGGGGGTTAAAAGAAAGATAAAATCTACACTTTTCTAGAAAGAGACAAAATACTACACATGGTTTCAAACTTTCAGCTATTTAGAACAGGTACGGAAAATTAAACGAACAAAATGACATTGATATACACTGCTTGAGTAGAAAAATGGAAAGGTAGACCTCCGCGCAAAGATGCAGAAGAAAGTGACTTGTTTCTTGTTTGAAGATGGAATTGGTATAATGTTATACATATATATACCAAAAGGCAACTCCTTCATACATAAAATTTATTTTTATATACAGAATTCTACAAGCTACGTCTTATAAATTATGCGTAATGGGTACCCATGGAATTAAGTTACAAAACATCGTGCAGAATCCCATATGAGACAAGATCTTATAAAAGCAAACACAAAGATATTTAAAAATAAAAAATTATAAGACCCCCCCAAATCCAATACTACACCATGCGTCTGTGTGCGTGTCTAGAGAGAGAACTAAACTTTGGGGGAAGAATCCAATCTTTCCACTCAGGAACTCTAAAGAAGCTATGTAAATTTAGGGTTTTGAACTCTAGTTTAGGGTCTACTGACAAAGCTATAACGATTTCCAGTACAAATATGGACCGTGATAGTATGACCTGACGATCCTTTAAACAATCGAACAAAGAATCATGCTCATTAAATGAGTATAATGATCCGTAATAGCGTACTATAATATATTCTAATACAAGCAGCACAGAGCAACTAATTACCTTAATTCAGAGTATTATACGTAGCATTATATATATTTTACATAAGTTCGCATCATGAAGTACGTACCTTCTAATTATATTAAGAAAAACACAAAGCAACAATTTTATTAGAAAAGCTTAAAACATTACCCCTTCTTTTAGCTTGAAATTCAAAGCAATCAAGAAGATTGCAGTTGAAAGGTAGCAGCAGCAGGATTATCATTGTTACTAGCCTTAATTTGTATCCTCCTCTTCTTCTTCTTTTTATAAGGAATTCCCCTTGCTTTAGATTGAGAATCTCTTACCTCACGAAGATAAACGCGAATAGCACCACTTGCAAATGGATTAGTCTCTGGCAACCCACCATTTTCTTCATAAGCAGCTCTAAGCCTACCAATAAGAGCATCAAGGCTTCCCCATGCTTGTCTAAGTGGACAAGTACATGGTCCTGGTGGTTCAGGTTGTCCGAAAAATACACAGCCATGTAAATGAACCTTAGTCTTTCCAAACTGGTCGAGGTATCGAAGAAAATCTAACACATGGTTATAGTTGCACTGGGGTAATGGTACTGGGGGTCTCTGATTTTTCAAGTACTGCCCAAAAGTGTTCCAATCACGACGTTTTTGAGATTCGTAACGACTCAATTGTGGTGGTGCTGGTTGATGATGATGATCAGATGGTGCTAATACAATAGCAGCTGATGATTTTGAAGATGATCCTTCTCCAACTTCTCTTCTTTGCTCACTTGACATCATAGTTTGAAACTAAGGAAAATTTGTACTATTAGGATGACAATTCTTGTTTTTTAATTTTAGTGAAGACAATTTTTTTGTGAATTTTGTTTCATCTAAGAGACATGAGAGCGTTATTGAGGGAAGAGAAAAAGAGATGAAAAGAAGTGTTGTGGAGAAAAATGGAAATCAATAATGGGGGCACTGAGGAGACATGGAATGGGTCCAATGAAAGTGCTTTAGCTATTCTTTTCTTCCTACACCAAGTTGTTTTCTTCCTTTAATTGTACTATTAGCAATAAGTATGGCTTTTAAAATTTTTCCTTATTTATAATTCTGCTACCATCATACATGCAATCATTATCAAGAATATTAGCAAAATCCACCACTTTAAATTAACCCTAGTGACTAGCTATGGTAAAGTGACGTATAAGATCGTGTGAATACGGTTAATATGACTTCTACATGTAAATATTAAAAGAAGAGCCCACAAAGCAAGAGATAATATTTTTTTTTTATGGAGTATTAATTTCTTAAGGTGATGAACAAGCTTGTTTTTCTTCTAATCTCAATGAAACTTGACACTGAGTTTGATCACCATTTTATTTTCGACAAATTGAAAATTTAAAATTATGTGTTCAACTTAAAAAATATTCTTAATCTTGAACAAGTTGTAGAGAGTAAAGGCTCCATCTGCAACGGCTAATATTAATCTTCAGATGATATGAAGTATGAAAACTAGAGAATTATATTCGATGTTGGTGACTCATCCCTTTACTTAAACGGAGTAGTATACGAGTACTTACTGTGTGGTAGCATCTTTCATACTCCCCAAAAAGAATCAAATAAATAAATACTAGGAGTAGTTTCATTCCGGAAAAGAGAAAAAGAGCAAGGTGAGAATAGAAAGGTAAAAAAGGGGATAGGTGTAAACTATGTCAATACTAGAATAAAGCAAGATTTTAGGAAAACTCCAACCAATGAGTTGTCTTAGAATATATAGAAGTTGAAAACTCGAAGGATCCCAAAAACCCTCGTTGGTAACATAAAAGCAGCTGCTACAATAAGGCTATTTTCTATCAGACAAATGAGAGTCTGTTACGCCCGGAAGATCATCATTTTCTAGTATTTCAGAAAGTGACAATCATGAAAGATGTAAATAGCGATGGCTACTTCTATTTTGGAAAAGGCCATGGTCCCATTTGATTATCTTCTTTCAAATTGATACTACTACTATTATTGGTTTCTATAGATTTTCCTTCCAATACGGGTAAAGGGAGAAACTAGCTACTGTAAACAAAAAAAATAGAAGGAATTTTATTAAATTATAGTACTCCTCTGTCATTGTACGCCTTTTTCTTTAGTACATGAAGCAGGGGAAAGGCACAGTGCTGAGGCAGGATTCGAGTTACAACAAGGTAAAACATGTTAATATGTCACAACTTAGAAGTCGAAGCCATGACCTAAAATAAGTTTTGAACTCTATTCACCTCTATAATAGAAACTTTTCTTGTGTTAATGAACATAATTTATCCATGGTGTGTAATGTTTTGATAAAGAAAATCCAATTAACTACTCTTGGGCTGATGTGACACTACTATTAAAAAAGGGATTATATTAGCAATGGCTAAAAAGTTACTGAAATCGAACTCGGGACATGCAATTTTGCAATTCAAAGCATAATCCTTTAACTACTAGAGAATCACTCTTCTATGCCTCAAGTATTTGAATATAATAACCAAGAATTCTCTTGTAGTGGAAAGGCAGGAAAATATCATATCTGGGATTTCATTTGGTTGACTCCCTAGATCTTTGCTTATGTAATAAGCAGATATGATTAAGTAAATGCTGCTCAACATATAATCAAGCAAAAGAACTATATAGTCAAGCAAAAGAACTTACTCACAGTTGACACGTATAATTAATGCAATTAAAATATTAACCTCGTTGAGTATTACAGCTGTGGCACTAATACTATATTTTCTCTAATACACAATATGTTAATATGGCAAGACAGGGTCACTAGCATGACCATTCACCTGCACTGCTCGTAATGCTAAATGATAGTATTATCCAACTAATACTCCTGTGCCTTGTCACTGAGGTTTTTGTTTTTGTTTTTGTTTTTGTTTTTGTTTTTGTTTGTGCCTCTTTCCTTTCCTTTTCCTTTGATTTGATCTTCCCATGGTTATGTTGTAGTTTGCCTAGTTCTGCTCTGTCACTTTCTTCATTTGTAACCTTTTACGTACATATTTATACTAAGAGTTTAAAAATCTTTTGCACCATCAATATCATTTAATATGTTATATCAATTTACATACTAAGTATTTCTTAAAGAGTTTAAATTATAAACATTGTCAGCATAAAATTTTTTTTATACTAGTAAGTCACCTTCACATATTGTAACAGATAATTTGCCTTATTTTTTCGATTACAGAACAATTATCTTTTAGGTGATTGGATAGAATAAAAAATTTATTACACTAACACTGTATATAACTTAAATTCTTTCTAAAGTTGTCAATCAATGTATATTAAATAGAGTTAATTGTAAGATTATATGGACTTGCACATATATAAATGTATAATTGAATGTCAGTTGCTATCATTAGAAGGTTGGTCCAAATTAAATGTGGTCTACTATGGTTTAAAGTTATGTGGACCTAATTAGACACCTCGTAAAGTATGGGGCTAATGTGTAGATACCCGGATGTAATTCTAGTTTAATGATGGGCTGAACTAGAATTACATAAAGTATATTCTACTATAAAAGGGTTATGGTCCCCAAATCAGACGTAGGGTTTTATTTTACTGTATCCCATCATCAGTGAAAGAGGCAAGGCCACGTCAAGATTTGGAAGATCAAAACCACGTCATTCAAGAATCACACAAGTTGCTATGGATTCAGGTACGCTTCCGCATCTAGCTTTAATTCTTGATGTTTTGACATGATAGGTCTTGGGTAGATGTATTCATCTATAATTTAGTTCCTAACAAGTGGTATCAGAGCCACTCCATGTCAGCCTTGTCGATGTGGGTTAAAGTTCAGGGCTGAGTCTAGGCAAATCCCGGTACGCGGGGCAAACCTCCATGGTGAGTCTAGGCGAATCCCGGTACGCGGGGCAAACCTCAGCGAGGACGCTGAGTCCATAAGAGGGGTGTATGTAATACCCCATCTAAGGGTTAAGTGTCTCACATCGGCATAACACAGGAGAGATGCTGGGTATATAAGTTAACTGGCCTTAGACCCTAGTGACGCGTTTTAAAGCCGTGCGGGTCTAGGCCCAAAGCAGATAGTATCACTAGCGGACTTGGACTGTTACATTAATTACATGAAGCAACTTTTTGCAACTTTTACATACACAAACACAAGTCATCACACAGTTTTTGAAGGATTAACTGCCCTAATTAATTTGCTTCCTGTTTCCTGATTTCATGCTAACTTGTCAAATTGTTTGCCGTGAGTGCTGAGTACATGTATGAGTCTATCATCTCATTTCAGTTGAAACAGTTTCCAAATTTAACATAGCGCAAAACAAGGCAATGAATTGGAACTTTAAATTCTTTTAGGGGATCAAGTCACGACTATTTTCTTTAGAAACATATATGGTAAAAAACAATTATTTCGGATTTTCCGTACAATCTTTGAACTCATCCCCAACCCCACCACAAAATCAAGCTTTCCGCGGAAGTTAGTTTTGCTATGGCTTCTCTCATTATGTGAAACAATGTTGTTTTTGAACTATAAATCCAAGTTATGACAACTCAAAATTCAGCAAAAAAGGGGGAAATTCGATATGAGTACACGATAACTGAATAAATACTGCTTAGTGCGTACTGATATTTTGATCGTTTTTTTTTCTTGGTGTGAAAGAAACTGATTGTAGTACTAACTATTGGAAATCAAAGATATTTTATGCCTAACTCATTGCTTTTGAAATTCTGGTACCTTTGTTATGTCAAATATGACTTGTCTGTAAAATGTGAGACCAATCAAACGTCATTTGATGATTTTGAAAAAAATGATGCGTTTTAGGAGTATGTTACCAATCAAATTATAAACTTACCGTGTCACACTGAGTAAACAATCTCCATTTGGCGAGGTGTTACTTGAGGTTAGTGAGGTGATTTATGACTTGTAGAATCCGAAGAGGAAGTGAGTTCGTGTTAGATGACAAGGGAGGTCCAAAGTCGTACATAGCCTAAATTTGGAAGTATACAACTCTCATATTAAAAAGAGTTTTTCCATGATTTTTTATGTTAAATTATAGCCTTTCAAGTTTCGTTTCCGACACTTCAAAAAATTCATCAATTGCAGTTTTATTGCAAACTTTATGGACTTTTTCTAGAGGATGTTGCAAAGAGCACTGGAGTTAATGAAGTTGATATGGCCCAACATGCCGTGCAACTAATTCAACTGGTACCCGCATATACGCTCCATTTCTCAAAATTTTGTTAATTGGGTCTTTAGAGGTCTCTGGTTTGGCCATTTTGGGCAAATTTTCACCAAAATAAAAACGTTAGAAACAACGTATAAATCAGCTAACAAAAACAAAAATAGCCATTAAAATGGTAGCACAATCTGTCTAACATAATAACAAAGCCACCACCGGGCAATTAAACTATTCTACATACTTGTTCCATAAACTGTTCAACACAAACAACAACAAAACTACTTAAATCATTAACAAAAGTACTTAACACGTGTCATTACTAAGAACCCCTTTTAACAAACACTTAACTAACCATGAGACTACTCCGTCCTCTAAGATACATTTCCATGTCCCTTTCCCAACATAAAGTTCGACATAATGGACTCTAATTTTGACATCTTTTCACGGTCAGCTTCACGTTCCTTCTCTTGGTCCGCTAGCCTTTTCTCCATCTCATCCAATTTAGCTTGCAAAGCAGGATCCACATTCTGTGGAGCACAGGAAGATGAAGAAGAGTAAGCATTAATAATACCTACTCGGGAAGGCTTTTTGTAATGCGATGGACCAAGGCCATAGGCTCGATTTTTGATATTGTAGCCACCACCCGCCTTAACGAACATTGTAGCTTCTTCTTCGGGTGTGGGTTTAAGAGGGCATTCTTCGACCCCTGATCCTTGGCTTTCAACCCATTCTTCATAAGCAGCTTTTAGTTTTCCTATAACAAAATTTAAAATTAGTATAATTACTTTAAGAATTAAGTTAAATAATTCAAAAATTATTAAGGAATACTATCATCTAGCTGTTGTGCATGTTGCTCGACCCATTTGACTACATTTCCATATTTGTCATATACATAACGGAATAAGCGATAAAAATCAATATTGCTTACATGTCCGTGTTCCGCTTCCTACACAATGCAAACAGATTAAGAAAAATTAAAAATAGCATTTAATTAGTTTATAATTTAAACAAAATTTATACAGACTTACATATCTTTCACGATGGGTCGCCAAACTAACTGAACCACAAGTATGCAACGAGCCACCCTTTGCCGAGGCTCGGTTTTTCTTAGCTTGCTCACTCTCTGCTATGAATTCTGCTGTCTGCCAATATTTTTTGAGTTTTTCCCAATTATGAGGATAAATCCAGCCTGGAACTTTTCCTCTCTTTCTGTATTTTGATAATCCATCACTAAGCCTTTGCCCTGCTTTTCTCTCAAAGTTCCCCCGGACAAGCTCATCATATATCCCACGAACGCTTGTTCTGAAACACGTAATAATATAATGAAAACTTATACTAAAGTTTACTATTCTAATTGCCAAAATAACAAAGTTATTAATACCTTAAACTCTTCAAACATGCGATCTCTAACTGCCCCCCAAATTTTTTCCCATGAAGACCAACCATTCGTAAAGTGTGGAGCCATAGATTCCTTAACAAGCCTCACCGCCTTCTCTGATGGAATAAACCTGCATTCCATTAAACATAACCAACTATATAAATATATATTGAATCTTCTAAATAGTTGTTAATTTAAAAATTTATAGAACATTGCTTACCCGTCTTGGCCGTCAAGCCTGATAATCAACCTACCACTGGCATCGAGCGTTCCAATACCACGAGGTAAAAGTATACAGTCTGAAGTACGTATCTTCTTGCCTTTGCGTGCAGTAGTGGTGACGGATGGAGAAGATTGTGCCTAAGTCTCTGGAACAGGAGACCCACTATCTGAAGGGGTACTCGAACTCGAGCATGTAGATGGTGATACAGATGGTACACTACTGGACGTGGAAGGAGATGCAGATGGAATACTCTGGGGACGCATGCTAGGGGTAGGTATCATCATCATCCTAGAAGTGCCCAGTGCGGCTAATGTCTGAAGTGAAGGTCCCCGTACACGCACTGGCTGAGGGGAGCAGCCTACTGAAGGCATGGAATAGAAAGAGAATCTGATAAATCGGACCAAACCGGTTTACTACAGACAGCATCAGTCAATACCACCAGATCGGGAAGAATTTCTCATTCGCAGCCACAGTCCCAACTGGTTGGGGGACTCAGCCTGCTTTGTCGAAGCCAGCAAAAAAGAATGTAAGAAAGACGCAAAAATAGGTATCGGTAAAGGAAAAAACCTCATTCTGCTGTGGTTGAGAACAGGCTGGCCGAACGGATAGTAGGGGCCTACAATAAATTAGAGAGAATAGTTGTATTCAACTCTAACCTAGCACTATGTTCTCCTCCGAGCAACTCTAGATCAAGCAAATAACACAGTCATGCATTTAATCCCAAGCAGAGATAGAAAACTATAAATAGATTCATGAAAGAACTATTTGAATCATAATACTTGTTTATAGCAATCCACTCATAAAATGGTATATCATAACCCAAGAAATAAGTTTAGCTACTCATGCTCAATGTAAAAGCATAATTACAACAAGAATTATAAGATAGAGAGAGAAGAAACTCTTGAAATCCTTTGTCTTCGGACATCTGGACTTGATGTTTTCACTCCATTGCCTCCAAAATCTTGTTCAACCCTTCAAAAAATGTTCTAGAATTTATTTATACAATTTTAGAACGATTTGGACCGACTCTGACTTGGAAAAACCCGTCCAAAACCAATATGAAACCGGACTAGGAAAATAAGCATGTAGCATCGCGCCATGCGTAGCGTGGCGCACTGTGGTAAGCCACTTTTTCTGTAGCTTTGATTTTTCTCAGTTTTATTGACTCTTTGCCATTTTGGCTTACCGCATCCCGCCATGCGACACACGGAGCTGCGTGATAGGCCATTTTCATCATTGGTTTAGAATTTTTATCTCCAATTCGTTCCTTTCTTGCATCGGGTCTCTACTCAGACTTGAAAGCTAATTTTTCCTCTTTTAAGCTCCAGAACGATCATCCTTCGCTCATTTCATTCCCACTCAATAAAATAAACCATATAAGCACTAAACACTTAGAGAATTAGTTAAACAATAAGTAAAGTAGCTAGATATGAGGGGGACAAAGGCTATGAACGTGTACTTTTATGGAATATCATCACTCTTTATAAAAGATATATCATACTTTTAATGAAAAGCCTACATTATGATCTTGTCAGACTAAATTATTTTGAACTGGGTATTCCTACATTAGTAAAAATTTTCATGAAGGCCAAGCCTTTGGTATTCTTCATGTGCATTGATTTTTTTTTTAGAGCGGGAGTCTTCCTATTGTATATCTTATTTGTGTTTGGTATATTCATATTGTGTGTATGAAATACTATCTTGTTGTGAGGGCACTTAAAATGTTGAGTTGAGGATGAGTTGAATTCTTGTGAGAAGAGTCAAATTTAAAAGCTCTTTTATCATGATTTGATCATCTCATAATTTGTTTTAATGTTTTAGCACTTGAAAACATACTGTAGTTCACATGTTTTGATTTAATTATTGGTAACAATCAATGACATCGTTGTTGAGCTAAAACTAAAATTTTTACTTGTTCTTGCCCCATGTATATGTGCTTGAAATGTTAGAAATGAAAAATAGAAAGTAATATGTCTGCTTTTCTTGAGGATAAATAAAAGTTCAAGTTTGGAGACGTGATATCTGGCCAAATTAGAGAAAATGACATAAATGGTCCCTTAACTATTGGGATAGGTCCAATATAATCCAGCACTTTTAATCCTCTAAGTTTATAAAATTTGAGCACTTTTAGTCTCTGTTGAAAAAACTCTAACACCGTCAGTTTAAACTAACAGACTGAATATCACATGGTGAGCAAATGAATAACCCAATGGTTTCTTCTCAACGCCATTTCGTCCACGTCTCCAGCAAGAACTCTGACATTAATGTTCCAACAAACAAAAGGTTAAATTGATGAAGCAGGTGAGACAAAAAATCTTAATTCATTTTCAGTACTCTTACAACTTTGTAACTCGTGCACTCATCAATAAAATTGTTGACCAGTTACACCTTGATCTCGAGCAAAATTTATTTATCTATATACCAAGAATGAGTTATAGAGGGATGACTAGGAGTACAATAACCAATAACTGATTAATTCCCAAAAATTTTTTGCATTGCAGATAGGAGAAAACTCATTAGCATTTTAGAGATAAAAGAGAGCTTCTCTGTTTCTTGGATTCACAGTTTTTAATATTTTTTTCATATTTGGTAAAAGTTCCTCTCTTTGTTCGGCTAAAAGAAAAAAAATTAGTGTCTTTTTCTTGTTATTAGTTTAGCGTGTTTGGTGGAGAGCTAGAAGAAAATCTTCAGTGATTCACTTTGAGCTTAGTCATCCTGCTCAATTCTCTTGACTAGTTCATCACACATACCCTTCGGCAACCGTCAATCACGTTTCTAGTGAACATTTTTGTTGGCCATCGCTTTTAATTTGTATTTTTACAGAGAGAAAAATATAGAACTTTATTTATTCTTTTCTTTGATTTCTTCAACGGAATATTTGAAGTATGAAGCGAGTAAATTTTTTTGTTTTTGAATTTTTTCGTTCTTTCTGATCAAAAGTGCAGGATTATGATATTCAAAAAGAAAAGATTGCTTCTGGGTAATAGTGAGGGGGGCGGGGGTCATGTGCAGTTCAGTGGTTATGCACCGTTAGTTGGTAGAAACTGTTAGATTTTTTGTTAGTTAGACTAAAAGTGCTCAAGTATTGTAAACTTAAGGGATGAAAAATGCTTAGGGTTATATGTAAAGGATTATAATGGACCTACTCCCATAGTTAAGGGACAGTTTATGCCATTCTCTCGGCCAAATTACCACACATCATATGCTTTTACTTAAGTTTTTGTTGTGTATAATTGGTGAAATACGTCCACTTATTATGATATATATATATATATATATATATATATATATATATATATATATATATATAATATGTTTATTTGTTGTAAAAGTAAATAGGGTGAAACAAGAAAAAAGGAGCCAAAATAAAGAATTGTAGAATTTGACTAGGTGGTTGTTCATTGCAACCGCAAAAGATATGGTGCGACAGAGCAGGATACCCGACATTTCTTCAGCGCAATCATGTGAGATTTCTTCTGACTATGTTGTAGCACATCTAATAGCTTCAGGGGCTGCATTGTAATTTAAATGTGGTTAAGTAAGGGATGATATAAATACGTCTGTTGTAAGAATTTTAGTTATTTTAGCTAAAATTTTATGACTTGGAAAGCAAGAATTTATCAACCTAATCTTGGAAGTGAAGGTTACAACACTTTAATGAGCATTTTTTTATTCATTTATTTATTTCTTTGATCGTAATTGCTATATTTGATTTAATTAATGTATTTTGGTACTATGAAATAATTTTACGAGAAATTCTTAATTTTGAGTCTTTTATTTATACCATGATATTTTTTTTACCAGTTTATTCCTTCAAATTGTGAATTCAATATATATTATTTAGCTACTACGTGTTTAATTCAGAGACTTCATAGTCACAAACATTTATTATTGCCTTTGTCCTAGTTTATGCGTGAAAATATGATTTTGGAATTGAATTAGTAGTTAACAAAGATTTTGCGTAATTTGATGTATCAATTATTCCTATATAATAGGGTGGAACTGAAAATACGGATAACCGTACTTTTGCTTAATGAAGCTCATTTAGCAAAAGAGTTAATTTGGGTTAAGCTAGTTAGTCTTCAAGAAACATAATTAAGTGAATTAGCTCGAGTATTTTTAGGGGGGATTTACAAAAATGTCCATCAAACCCTACTTATTTACATCTCCATACCCATTACATTTTTACCCACAAACTTATTTACACTGTATACTCATCCTTCTGTATACCTATCTAGTATACAGTAGACTCCCATGGTATACTTGTTACACTATACTCTCAAGTCCTTCTGTATACCTATCTAGTATACAGTATACTCCCGTGACATACTTGTTACACTATACTCTCAAGTCCTTCTGTATATGTATCTAGTATACAGTATACTCCCATGGTATACTTGTTACATACTCTCAAATCCATAAAAGAAGTATACTTAATTTGGTATACTAAAAAGGTATACAATATAATGCAAATAGTATACAGTTAAAATTGGGCGGGTGGGCACATAGTGTAAATAAAACAGGCCAGATGGGCATTTTTGTAAATAAAATGAGGTGCATGGGTATTCCATGTAAACTAATTTTTTTTGGGCACAAACACGTAAATAATTTATTTTTGTGGCATGGAATGTAAATTCCCCTATTTTTAATTGCTTAATACGTTCATTGAATTATTCCCAGTATGAATTGAATTCCTTATGCTTAATTATTTTCTCTTCTTCTTAAATATCTGCTTTTTATCACTTTGTTTGTTTTCTAGTATAGTTTCTCTTTCTAGTAGTGTTATTTTCTTATCACAATGTATCAAAATATGTTTGGCATTGCTTAATTGATTTAGTTCCTCCACTATTTACAAAAGCACTTTTTAAATAATTTGGTATAATACAAATTGTTACTGTTGCAAACCATTTTTAATAAATCTTTTGAAGAAAATTATTTTTCAAATATAAACTAATCTCGGTAACTTGGCCAAACATATTTAAAATGTATTCTGGTTATGTAAAGCAATCTTTAGAGCAAAAAATATATATATATGTCTAATTAGAGCACGGAAAAAATTTACCCTCACCGAGCGTTTACACCTTCTATTTAACTATAATTATTAATCCTTAACCATAATTAACACTATATATTTTGCATAGCAAAAATACTAATATAAAATACTCAATAAGTGTAGCTTACTATTCCGTTATGTCCGTGAGATTAACGTCAAGTTAATCTAACTTTCTGTGACCCCAATGAAAGGCCTTTTCTGGGTAACTTATATTCTTCCGTTTTTTGATTGTTTTTTTTTTTTTTCCAACTTATTCTTTCTTCGTTTAACCTTGTGTTGTAACTTAGAAATATTAAAATATTAATCTTACAATTAGATCATACCTTAGATTGACAGATTCATACAAAAATATTCACGAAATTGCGTTGACTTTGCACTATTACCTTAAATTTCATTAAAAAGGTTTATCACACTTAATCTCAAAAACTAAATTTGTAAGAGTTTTCATTACTTTTCTTAAAGACAATAAGAATCTTGGTTCAAACAATATTCCATGCATTAGTTTTCCTATTGCAGTCTTGGTGGAGTTACGAGCAGTATATTATCATTATTTTAAGGCAGAATAGGCAAAGTGCTACAGAATCTTGTCTCTAAATCCCTTTTACACACCTCAAAAATACGGAAATATTTAGACACACTTTCTTTAAAATCTTGTGTGCCTTATACACACCAGTTTTGACCAAACTCATGTGCGTGAAATCAATCGGTAAAGGGCGAGTGTAGGCACAAATTAACGGTCAAAAATTTAAAAAGGGAAACTTTTCCTACATATAAACGGGTCTCTTACCCAATTTACAATTTAGGGTTCCAAATTCTCTTCCTTCTTCTCCATTGAAACAACAAAAAAGGCAAAATTCATTCCTGCTCCATTAAAGACCCAAATTCAGTTCTGTGGGTCTTCTTTTTCATCCTCTTTTCCTCCATTGAAGACCCAAATTTTAGTCGTCATTACACTTTGGCAACTCGGGATAACTAAGAAATGTATAACATAGAAAATTTGTGTCGTTGTGGCGAAGAACCAATTCTAACAATATCGTGGACTAATGAGAACCCTGGTCGTCATTTTTTGGGTTGTCGAAACTATGGGGTAAGCATTGTATGAATGTTAGTATGCAATTTCTTTGTCAAAGTTTTATCTTTTCTAGTTACATTAGTTTTTATTTTTTTGCAGATTAATGGTGATCCTGGCTGTAGGTATTTCATGTGGTTTGATCCCCCGACTCCACCACATGCAAAAATTATGATTTTGGGGCTTCTTAAACGGAAGAAAGAGTTTGATGCATATGTAAAGGCCAATAAAGATCAAAAAAATTGGAGGAGAACTGTTATGGTGATTGTAGGCATGATACTCTTGAAGGCTATACTATTTGGAAGATCTAGTAGCCGTTATCTTGTGTAAAAAATTGGGTTACATTTCTGTTGTGTAGAAGGTGTTAGGTTGGTGATTAAATGCTGCAATTGTTAGGTAGCTTATGTTTGGGTTGGTTATTTAGGCAATGGTTAAGTGTAGTAGCTGCTACTTTTATGGTTGTATTGGTATGTAGGTTTAGGCTTTCTAGTGTTGTATCAATTTGTAATCGGTTCTTGTTTGTGTAGTGCAAGTTCTTTTGTTATTTCATCTTCTTTGTGTTATATAATTGGATGTCCACAATATGAATCCATATTCAATGAAGAAAATAAAAGTGAAGACACAAAAAGTAAAGATAATTTAAGTACAACTATTCATTTCCATTGCACAAAATATGAGTTCATGACAAAATAAGCTTGTTGTCCATAGCAACAAATACTAATACGCTGCACTTAACAAAATAACCTTGTTGTTCATAACAACAGCTAATAATAATAGAATGCACTTAACAAAACATACTTGTTGTCCAAAGCAATATACATGTCTAGCTGTTCAAAAACTTCATAGAAACAGAACATAAGTAAACAGAACATAAACAGAACTAGTTGTGGTTGGATGGCATTGGCTGATGAACTTCCTTGTGTATTCATGGAATGGGATGCTGCAGCAGTTCTCTGCAGCTGAGTTCTTGTGATTGCTGGTTGATGTTGGGCGTATATCTTATGTCTCGGCATCGATTTCTTATAGCTTTTGAGTTATTTTCATTATATTATGTGCCCAACAATGCGCGATTTAAAGTAAAATGCTAACTTGATGTGTTTGGATGTTTTAGGAGCGAAATGAAGGAAATTGGAGCTTGATTCATACAAGAACAAGGAAGAAGTAACGGGTACAGCCATAGATGCTTGGCATGCTAGGCTGTATGGTCTGGGAAGAGTGCAAATACTGAAGAAATTGAGAGAAGTAGCGCATACAGCCATGGATGCTTGGCATGCTCCGGTGTATGCGATGGTAAATAGTCCCAGAACAACCGGGACTAGCTAAAACGTGGGCCACTAGTATATTCCTTATTCTTAAACCCTTTTAACGTTTTTTCTAGGAGGACGACGTATTTTTTTGAGGCAAGAACCATAGTAGAGGCTAGAGAACCAAGATTCATCAATTGAGTTGTAATTCTTTTTTCCTCTTTATTGTTTCATGAAATTTAGATTATTTTGTGAGAAAGCTATCTTGTCTATGAGTAGCTAAACTCTATTATTCTAGGGTTATGGGTTAACCATGAAAGTTGTACTCTGAAGTTGATTGAATTCTATTAAATTTATCAGATTGAGTTGTTTATTTAATTCTGCTCTGAATTACTTGATTTCCTGGCCAGTTGTTAAGTACTATCTATGAATCTAAGGTTGAACTCGAAAGTGGGAACCGTAGGTTGCAATAGAATTAAATAAAGTGTGTTCCTGAACCCGGGCATCGGGGAATGGTTTCACGGTTAGGATAGAAATATACCTAACAGTCACGCTTAATCAGTATACAGGAGAAGCACATGCATTCTTGTTAATTCTAATTCAATAGACATATAGGCGTTAGGTTGGCTTGAATAGGCGAGCAGGGGATCGAAAGAGCTCCGTGAGTATAATTAACCATGTGATTAGCAACTCAGATAAATAAAGTTAGTTCAATTAGCGGATGAGTGCAACTGGATTGGTGACCATCCCATAATCCTGGAATATTTCCTCTTACTGATATCTAAAACTCTTGGATTGTCTTGCATTCCATTTACTTCAATTACTTTTAGTTAATTAGTTAATTAAACACACTCGAAATCTGGTTAAACTCTCTTGAATAGTATTTGAATTAAAGTTTGTGTAGTTAATAGTTAATCAATAGTCCTCGTGGGAACGATACTTTCTTATTACTTTATTATTTGATCGACCGCATATACTTGCGTGTGCATTTGGAGCGACAAGTTTTTGGCGCCGTTGCTGGGGACTAAGATTTAATTAGTTTCTAGATTAGCTTCTATTTGTTATTTGTTCAAGATTAATTTTTGTTTTAGTTGTCTTTGGGTGTTTCAGGTTTGGCTTGAATGTGAAGGAGCAAGAATAGTGATAAACTCTACACTTTTGACCCTGAACCTGAAAGACTTTTTCACAGGCTAAGGAAGGAGGCCAGACTCAAAGCAAAGCTAGAGAAAGCTCTTATTTCTGAACCTGCAAAGATGGCTGAAAATTAAAACCGCGCCATACTGCATGTGGCCAGACCTACTCTTGATAACATGGGCAAGGCCATTGTGAGGCCCACCATTACTGGTAAATTTGAGCTGAAAGAGAGTATGATCCGACTCTTCCAGTCTAATGGTCAGTTCGCGAGTTTGTCACAAGAAGATCCTCAACAGCACATGCAGAATTTTTTGGAGATCAGCGACACTTACAAATATGTTGATTTGTCGGATTAATATATACGGCTGACTATGTTTCCATTCACCTTGCTGGGTGAAGCAAAGAAGTGGCTCTTGGTCCAACCACTGAACTCCATTAACTCTTGGGACGAACTGGCAGAGAAGTTTCTGATCAAATTCTTTCCATCGGGCAAAATTGCAAAGATCAGAGGTGAGATAGTGTCATTTAGTCAGAATTCATCAGAGGAGATAGGTGAAGCAAGGGAAAGGTTCAAGGCATTGTTGAGAAGCTGCCCACACCATGGCAATCAAAAGAAGTACTGGGACATATTTTTGTTGAGGGACTGCAATCGCATAGTAAAATCTTGCTGGATGCTTATTGTGGCGAACCAAGTCTAGAGAAGCAGTATGATGAGCTAGAAATCATTCTTAACAAAATTTCAGAAGGCAGTCAGCATTATCAAGGTGACTCAGGCAGAGGCAAATATCTCAAGCTAGGTGGAAAGGTGGAAGTGGATGTACTGACAGCTATGAGAGCTGAAATGGCAGCAATGCAACACTCTGTTAAGCAGCAACTTGATGCAGTACTAGTCCAGGTAAGCAAGCTACAGCCACAGGCTCCACCCCAGGTTCAACAAGTGCAAGCAACTCCATACTGTGATGTGTGTGGTAGATCTGATCATATAAGTAATGTTTGCACGGACAACCCAGAGTCTGTATTTTACATGGGTCAGCAGGGCAGGGGTTTCAACCAAAATGCTCAGTATGGCAACACTTACCCGCCTAACTTTCGCAACCACCCTAATTTCTCATAGGGCGGTAATCAAGGCAGACAAGGCAGCAGACAACCTCAAGGTAATACTCAGCAAGGGCAGAATCCACCGCAGCAGAAACAGCCTGAAACGTCAAAAATAGAGGCAATGATACAACAACTGGCTGTTGATCTTAATCAGAAAATTTCAACTCTCCAGCACAACCAGGACAGTGCCATTCGCTCTCTAGAAAAACAAATGGGACAGCTTGCTAGTAATCAAAATACACAGCTACTTGGTGCTTTGCCAAGCAATACCGATCCGAATCCCAAGGAACAAGTGCAAGCAGTTTCATTAAGAAATAGGAGAGAACTGGAAGAATTGCCAAAGAACCCAAAGCAGTCTCACTCTGACAAAGGAAAAGAACCAGAGCCAGTAGTCGAAGTCGAGAAGGAGGTAGAAAAGCAAGAGGCATTAATTACTGTTAAACCACCACCTCCCTTTCCTCGAAGGTTGCAAAAGAATCTGCAAGATCTTGCAGTTACGAAGATCTTGGGCATGCTCAGTCAGACTAGTATCAATATTCCATTGGTAGACGTGCTTTGAGGAATTTCAAAGTATGCCAAGTACATTAAAGACATAGTGTCATCAAAGAGGAAACTCAATGAATTTGAAACTATGGCACTTACTGAAGAGTGCACATCCAGAGTTCAGAACAAACTCTCTCAGAAGTTGAAGGATCCAGGTAGTTTCACCATTCCTATTCGTGTTGGCAACATAGCAGTTGGTAGAGCCCTATGTGATCTAGGGGCAAGCATAAATCTTATGCCATTGTCTGTATGCAACCAACTGGGTCTCGGTACTCCAAAGCCAACAACGGTCTCACTTCAGTTAGCTGATCGGTCTACTACTTATCCTGACGGGGTGATTGAAGATGTACTGGTTCAGATTGGTCAATTTATTTTGCCCGCTGATTTTGTTATCTTGGATTATGAGGCAGATAAGGAAGTTCCTATCATCTTGGGACTGCCTTTCTTAGCCACTGGTGATGCTGTGATCTGTGTCCGAGAGGGAAAGATGACAATGAAGGTGGATGATTAGGAAGCAGTTTTTAATGTGTACAAGGCTCTAAAAATACCTAACCATCATGAAGAGTTGTCCATGATCACAATGAATGACCTGGAGGAGAAGTTGACTGATCCAGCTGATTATGTCAATGATGATTTGCAGCGAGCACTGATGTTGGGAGAAGAGACTAGTGAAGATGCTGATATAGAGGAGATGTTGCAGCTCTTAGATTGCTCTTGTGACTTTATTACGGGGTTTCCCAAGTTTGAGCCTCTGGATAGACCGTTGGGGCCACCACCCAAGCCATCTATTGAAGAGGCGCCCAAGCTTGACAAACCTTAACCTGCTCATCTTCGTTATGCTTATTTGGGACAATCTGACACTTTAACTGTGATTATTTCTTCTCTGTTGTCTTACCTGCAGGTAGAAAAGTTGTTGAGAGTGCTACGAGAGCATAAGAGTGCTATTGGCTGGACCATAGTTGATATCAAGGAAATAAGCCTGGATTTTTGCATGCACAAGATCTTTATGGAGGACGGATACAAGCCAAGTGTGGAGCATCAGCGTCGCCTCAATCCAATCATGAAAGATGTGGTAAAGAAAGAGGTGATTAAATGGTTAGATGCAGGTATAATTTTTCCTATCTCTGACAGCAAGTGGGTAAGTCCAGTGCAATGTGTCCCTAAAAAGGGAGGAATGACAGTGGTGCAAAATGAGAATAATGAACTTATCCCCAAAAGAACTGTTACGGGGTGGAGGGTGTGCATAGATTATCGAAAATTGAATAAAGCCACCCGAAAGGATCACTTTCCCCTCCCCTTTATTGATCAGATGTTAGATAGGCTAGCTGGCCAAGAGTATTACTGTTTCCTTGATGGTTACTCTGGCTACAACCAGATATGGGTTGCTCCCGAAGACCAGGAGAAAACTAGTTTTAAATGCCCTTACGGTACCTATACCTATAGGAGGATGCCGTTCGGGCTATGTAATGCACCTGCGACTTTTCAAAGGTGTATGGTGGCTATTTTCACTGATATGGTGGAAAAGTTTGTCGAAGTGTTTATGGATGATTTTTCTATCTTCGGATCTTCTTTTGATGCTTGTCTAACTAACCTTGGTCTAGTGCTTGCTAGGTGTGAAGAAACTAACCTTGTGTTAAACTGGGAAAAGTGCCATTTCATGGTTCATGAAGGTATAGTTTTGGGACACAAGGTGTCCAGTGCTGGAATTAATGTTGAAAAGGCGAAGGTGGAAGCAGTTGAAAAATTACCTCCGCCCACATCTGTGAAGGGAGTCTGAAGTTTTCTCGAACATGCTGTCTTCTATAGGAGGTTTATTAAAGATTTCTCTAAGATTTCTACTCCTTTGTACAGGTTACTTGAGAAAGAAGCAGCATTTGTGTTCAATAAGGCCTGTCTGAGGGCCTTTAATGAGCTAAAAGAGAAATTGGTCTCTGCGCCAATAATAGTGGCTCCTGATTGGACTGCACCATTTGAATTAATGTGTGATGCTAGCGATGTTGCTATTGGTGCAATCCTGGGGCAAAGGAGGAACAAGGTGTTCTATTCCATTTACTACGCCAGCAAGACTCTCAATCATGCCCAATTGAATTACACAGTTACAGAAAAAGAGTTACTGGCAGTAGTATATGCCTTTGATAAGTTTTGGGCATATTTTGTTGGAACCAAAGTTATTGTTTACACAGACCATGCAGCAATCAGGTACTTAATTGATAAAAAAGATGCTAAGGCTCGACTAATTCGTTGGGTGTTATTGCTGCAGGAATATGACTTGGAAGTCCGAGACCGTAAGGGAACGGAAAATCAAGTAGTTGACCACCTATCTAGGTTGGAGAACCACAAGCATGTGGATGAGGGAGATTTGATCAAAGAAACCTTCCCGGATGAGCAACTTTTTGCCATCACCAATCACGCGGACCCATGGTATGCTGACTATGTTAACTATTTGGTAAGCGAGGCAGTGCCACCACATCTGACTGCAGAAGGTAAGCGTCGGTTCTTTCATGATGTGAGATTTTATATGTGGGATGAGCAGTTTTTGTTTAGAGTGTGTGCAGATCAGTTGGTGAGAAGATGCATTCCTGAGGAAGAGACGGAGGTTGTTCTGCAAGAGTGCCATGCATCTCCTTATGGGGTCATCATGGTGGTGATAGAACAGCCGCCAAAGTACTTCAGTTTGGTTTCTATTGGCCGACACTGTTCAAAGATGCTCACGTTTTTGTAAAGAAGTGTGATCGGTGTCAAAGGACCGGCACAATCACAAGAAAGCAAGAGATGCCTCTTCAAGGCATTCTAGAGGTGGAGATTTTTTATGTGTGGGGGATCGACTTCATGGGTCCCTTCCCCTCTTCGAATGGTAACGAGTATATTTTACTGGCAGTGGATTACGTGTCTCAATGGGTAGAGGTTGTGGCTCTTCCTACTAATGATGCGAAGGTGGTGGTGAGTTTCGTCAAGAAGAACATTTTCAGCAGGTTTGGAACTCTGCGGGCTTTAATTAGTGATGAAGCTAGACATTTCTGTAATAAGTTGCTAAACAATCTTCTAGCTAAATACGGGGTCAAGCATAAGGTCGCCACTGCCTATCATCCGCATACTAGTGGGCAGGCTGAGGTGTCCAATAGAGAGGTGAAGCAAATTCTTGAAAAGACTGTCAGTGCGAATAGGAAGGATTGGGCTACCAAGCTCGATGATGCACTCTGGGCATATAGGACAGCTTATAAGACTCCAATTAGGACTTCACCGTACAAGCTGGTATATGGGAAAGCGTGCCACTTGCCAGTCGAGCTTGAGCACAAGGCCTATTGGGCGACAAAGAAGCTAAATTTTGATATGGAATTGGTGGGTGAGAAGAGATTGTTGCAACTCAATGAAATTGATGAGTTTAGGTTGCACGCGTATGAAAACGCCAAGTTATATAAGGAGAAGACTAAGCGGTGGCATGATAAGCGTATTCAGCACCGTCACTTTGAGCCGGGCCAACTAGTTCTTTTATTTAACTCCAGGTTGAAGCTCTTCCCTGGTAAGCTCAAGTCGAGGTGGTCTGGTCCGTTTGAGATTGTTAAGGTGATGCCCCATGGAGCGATTGTATTGCGAACCCCGGGTTCGGATAAGTCGTTTCTAGTGAATGGGCAAAGAGTGAAGCGATATTGGGGAGGTGAAGTTGATAGGCTTAAATCCTCCATTGTTTTGGTCGACCCTTGAAAAAGGAATGTACTCGTCGTGCCGCGACGTTAAATCAAGCGCTTCATAGGAGGCAACCCATGTTTTATCATTTTTTAGAGTTAGTTAATCCGTATTTTCATTTAAGAAAAAAATAAAAAAATATATAAAAATAGAAAAGAACAAAAAGAATGGGAACTTGATGTGATTAACGTGTTTGTGTAGTATTTTTTGCAGGATCCTGAGGCTCGAAAACAGTTGGAACAACGAAAAGGGCCGGTCCCGGACAGCAAATGAGCAAAAATTTTCAAAAATCCAGGCCATACAGGCCCCCATGCGTTGCATGTTGGGCTGTATGGTGCCTGTGTTTGTTTTCTCCACAACACAGTTGTTCTAATGACGTTATGTGATCTGGATAATGTATCTTCAATATATTTGTCTGCAATATTGCATGTTAATTTTTAAAACTATAGGAAAAAGATTTCAGAAAGCTTTAGTTTGTAGCTGGTGACTTTATGGATTATGAACGCTTGTAAGACATTAAACTCCAAGAAGCACCATAGACCAGAGTAGGGGTGACATAGAGTTATTGAGGTTCTGGAGCTTCGCTTGTGCCTTTAACTAGTTGATCTATACTTATTGAAGGAAATATGATCATAGGGAGGCTCTAGAATGTATTATTATTTTATTTCCTTACATATACCGTGCAGGGGATTCATACCTTTACTTGCGATGAAGAAAATAGCAGCACTTAACACTTAATGAAATATGGTGCGTCTTATTGAAACTCATTACACTATCAGAATAGGAAGTCCTATGTAGTTTTCAATGTGCAATATTCTGTTTTCTCTTTGCATTGTAGACCATGTTGTTGTTTTATTGAAACTCGACAAGAAAATGAATGGCAGAGAAATATTTGGAAAACAAACACAAACTGCACATATCTTATGTTCTAAAATCTATATCGTATATTCTGCAGGAAAGTATTGAGGCTGAAACTGCTGTCCCATTAAGGAAACTCGAAATTATTTTTCCTCCGGCGTTCTTTGACCGACCAGTTCAGTATCCATTTATATACCCATTTGAGAGGTAAATGTGTTCTATTATTTCAGATCCTTACCTTTACTGCCACACATTATATTAATGCGATATTTTCATACAGGTATTTGCAAATATCTAAGTCATATGTACGCAACAAGGCTCGTCCGGAAGGTTCAATGGTAGAATGTTCAACTGTGAGTTGTATCAGTACCTAAACTATGTTTTGATATATCACACTTAGATGTTGCGCTTCTTTATTGTGTTGATTTCTGCTGATTTAAAACTATTCTGCTCATTCATCATTCTGTGATCTCTCTGTGGGAATACATAATGTGAATTTTGCTGAGTAAATTCCATCATTTGAGCTTCCCATCTCATGTTGTCCTCCACCTGATCATTGGCAGTGATTTCCTAATTTTGTATATAGACTGTTAGTTCCTCAAACTCCTACTATTAAAATTCCTCCTAAAATGGAGATCTAAAAAGCCTCGTTATCTGTATTGTGAGATGGAGGAGATATGGTCACTAGCAATGCTGAAATTTTCTATCCTAACTTGTCATTGTTTAGTTATTAGTTTGCTTTCTTACATAAGTTTTGTAACTTTTTAACTGAAACGAGACCAAACAGCCTGGCATGCGTCGCACTAGGCTCTGTTTGCAGCCAAAAATTTTTTTTTAAAAAAAACAAGTTCAGAAAAGAGGCAGTGTTGCGAGGAGAAAACGCTGGCCGCTGTGTTGGAATTTTTCCTCAGCACAGCGCCCTGTGCTGTTTGCGCAGCTAAATTGGAAAAAAAAATTTCAAGAAGTGTTGCAAGGTAAAAGCCACGGGCACTGTATGGTAAATTTATTTCAGCCCTGTTTTTACATAACACCACACAACACACAAACAAAGAACACAAAAAGAACAGAAACGGGAAAACAAAAACAGAGAATAGGAAAACACATAGCGGCTGAATTTTCTTCCCACTTCCCAGGTATGATTTCTTCTCTTCTCACCTTCTCTCTTGTGCTTCTCCCTCGTCTCTGTAGCCATGACCTACTGTTGGTAGCGTTAAAATTGTTCCCATTCCCCTCTTCCCTTAGGTTTAGTTTTTACTTCAAGTTGTGATGAAACCATTTCGAAAATTGGTTATTTTTTATTGGTATCTGCTGTGGGGGGTGCGATGATGCACCAGGATGAGAATATATGTAATCTCCAAGAGTTGGGAGGTCCAAACAAAAGCAAAAAGCTCATATACAAGCTGTCCAAAATTCTGCACGTAAGGTGTTTGTTGAAATTCCCCCAATTAACAATTTGAAGTATTCGGCGAAGTCTGAGTAGCCGAATCAATTAGGGGGTATAAGTTGAACATATATTAGTTAGAATTAGGGCGTAGGGCTGATTTTAAAGTGTTTTCACTTGAATGACACTCAATGCACATTATTCACACACGGCGAGTGTCGTTTTGCACCTTAATTGAGCGAGTCACTGCCCCGTTGTGCAATTTACGGGCTGCTCTTATTGTTTTGCTTAAGATAATATTTCTCCATATTTTTTAGATGAAGTAAAATACAAGTGTGGGGTGTGGAGACCCCGTTTGCACACTTGGGTGAATTTTAACCATGAGAATTATTTCGAATAAAGAAGTGCGCGTCGAGGGAAGTCTGAGTACCTCGCGAATGATACCATGAGCGTACTATGAGCATGAATCGATTAATTGTGAAATGCACTTGAGCTTTAAGTGTGGGGTGTGTGCGCACTAATGTGAAGTTAACGACAAGCTTGAATTGGCCTAGTTTCTAGCTATTTTAATGAACTTGGTTGTACTTCATTGGCTAATTTTACATTGTTTGGATGCAGGTATTCTATTGCAAAATGGCGATTACAAAGCAAACATCCAAGAGTGGTGGAAGCGGGGACGGTGGCCAACCACCGCGGAACCAACGCGAGGGCAAGGATAAATGGGAGCAACGCTCAAAGAAGAAACAAGATAACACCTGCTCCGGATATGGAAAAAGAGAATGCTGAGCTTGAGGCTATGCCTTTAGCAAAGAAGAGATCGGCTCCAAGTACTCATACCATTCCCGCTCCTCAGGCAGCCACGGGCAAGAGGAAGTCAACCATTGTGAAGGAAAAGCCAGTGGTAATCCGTGAGGGTGGTGCTTCTACACCACCGGCCAAGAAAAGGAGAGCAGTTCAGGGCAAAGGGAAGAAACCAATGGAGCAGGATGATGAGGATGACGAGCAGGTTGATGATGATGCTGAGGATGAGTACACTCCTATTCCAGTGCCTGAAGACATTCCATCTACCAGTAGCCCGATTGACAGGTCATTGTGGGAGGACACATTTGAGAGTGAGAGTGCATACCTGGCGTATCAGTGGATCATTAAAAAACAGATTAGGCAAGAAAGACCACTGAACTATCATGCTTGTGAGAATGCTTGTCCAGCTATTCTGGAGGTTGTGAAAGACAGGAAGTGGGTCAGATTTATGCAGGGTCCCAAGTGCAAGGCCAATGTTACTGCTGTTCAAGAATTATATGCGAACTGGGAGAATCCGAGGAGCAGCATAGTGCGTGTTAGAGAGGTTGAGGTCGATATTTCTGCAAGAGCCATCAATACATATTACAGGGTGAATGAAGTGGCCATGGATGATTACAAGAAGATGCTAGCAGATCCAGATTTTGAGGATGTCATTGAGGTATTGTGTGACCCACCAGCTGTTATGGATGATCGTGAGTCCTCGAAGCCTTCATGGTTGCACAACACGAAGAGAAAATATACCACCTTGCCTATGAGGTTTATGTCTAGGGAGAGTCGATCTTGGCTAAATTGGGTGTCTAACAGAATAATGCAGGCTGACTATCAGACAAATGTCCTTCGGGAGCGGGTGCTTCTTATTTATGCTCTGATGAATGGGATAGTGCTGAACTTGGGAGAGCTTATGTACGAGCAGATGATGCAAACTCGTAAGGAGAAGACATTGAAGCTGTATTTTTTGCACACTTTGATGGCTTTGATGAGGAAGCACGGGGTCCCCTTCTATACGGATGATGATCTTTTAGAGGTACCTATTGCCCATGACATTACTTTAGTGCATGACCCGGTCGCGGCCAAAGAAGATAAGAGAACTACGTCAGAGCGACTTGTGGGATTTGAAGCCGAGCTAGCTAAGCTGAGAGAGGAGCAGCAGGCAGAGCTAACCCAGTTGAGACAGGAGCAGCAGGCAGAGCTGACCCAGCTAAGACAGGAGCAGGCAGCTCGAGACACCCTGATGCAGAGCACACTGGCAGAGATCCTTGCCGCTATTCATAGTACTAGAGTGATGCGTTCCATTGGCGTCCAGACTGATGCAGGGTCCAGTCATGAGGTTGTGGATTTGAGTGCTACTGATGGCACTGCTGCAGAGCCAGCCCCGGCTATTGCCACTACTATGGAGGGGTCGCTGATTGATACGATGGATGCAGCTGGCACTACATTGTTAGATCCCTCCACTGCTCAGACCGCAGATTCAGACCGGTCTGCAGCACCTCCAGACTCTACAGTTTGAGGGAGCTTTCTTGATACCCACTCTTGTTCTTACTTTTGTATTTGTGCAGTGGGGACCATGCACTATTTTAAGTGTGGGGTGGGGTATCATGACTTGTACTTGTATATTTTTACTGCGTTTAATTTTTTTTTAGATTAGTGGCATAATCCTTGGGTTTTCTTCAAGCCACGGTTCTTTCCCGAGGATGCCTTTTGTTTTGAACCGGGTGTTTTTAGATAAAAATGAAAAAAATATATATATATATTTAAAATACAAAAAAATTAGGAAATAGGAGTTGCTAAGTGGTAAGGACCTGTGCCTTCTCTGTGAATTGTTTGATACTATCATATTTAGTCCTTTACATGCGAGTTGAACTTCCCTAAAGATTTTTGGTGTGAGTTATATATTGGATTGATAGTCAGTCTTGTTAGTGACTCTTCGGCTCGGGTTTCTGACTCCGAGTGCTGACCGAATAGCATGACTTGTCTCGCTTGTTTTTGTTAGGTGTTGGAATTGTTCCGCCTTGAGTAGTTCATGTGCCATGAGTGGTGAGATGCTTTTATTTTTTTCTCGTGCTTGCACTATTGGTCTAGAACTTGCCCTGCGTGTGTTCAAAGCGAAATCCTAGGTTTGCTCTAGTTGGGAGATGATACATGATTTCTTTGATAAACCCTTTTTTGCAGCCTTGATTAGCCTACCCGTCATATATATTCCTTATAGCCCTTTTTGAGCCTATTAGCCTTTTTGTTGACACCCACATTACAAGCCTATTCCTTTTGTTCTTAATTACCCTCTTTTTGAACCCGTACTCCTTAGAGCACTTTAATTGAAAATATTTTTGTTAGTGGAGTTGTGGTTGGTGGAAATTGGTGGCTTTTGAGTGGAGTCAATGAGAAAAAATTATGATGGTATTTGAGGAAAAGTATATTGGCAAGGTTGAGAAAAAAATTGACAAATGTTGAAGAAAAAAGGAATAAGAAAAAGAAAAAAATGAGAAAAAAATGAAAAGTGAAAAAAAAATAAAAAGAAAGCAAAAGAAAAAAATTCTCAATAATTGTTAGTGTTGTGCACCATTGATAAAAAAATACATAAAGGGAGGGAAGTTTTTGGGTTGATTTTTGGATGGTAGCTCGGTTGTTTTTGTGAAGAGTTGAGCTATAAAAAGTGGAAGTGATGTATTAAAGTGCTTAGGGATGTAGTCATTATTTTAACCATATCTATCATACCCGTCCTTTAGCCTACATTACAACACTTAAAGTGCTAGTTAATCCCGAATAGGAGCGAGCTTACATTAGTGGAGTCCTACACCACGGGCAAGCCTATGGTACCATTGTGTGGCACTTGAGATTCTTTTTTAGTGTGAGAGAATTCTTCCTATCTTGAAGTCCCTTATAATTCAGTTGATATATTTTTTTGTGATTGGGACTAGACTTTGATTGGTGAGGGCACATGGATTATGAGAGGTTGGAGCTTTTATTAGGCCCTAATCTTGAGCGAGTCGGCATGTCGTGAGTAAGTTGGTGTGAAGAGTCGTTTCTAGAGGCTTGGTTGTTGCTACTTGATTGCTTTGATAATCAGTGTTTTCTAAATGTGTGGTGTGCAAATATGGGAAAGTTGTGTGCTTGTATGTTTGGTGGCTAATTGTTGGTATCAACCTATTTCATAGGTGCGCTTCCTTGAAGTTCTTGAGTTGGGTGGTTGAGATCTATTGAGTATAAGTGTGTTGGGTTTGTTTGTTCGAGGACGAACAAAGTTTAAGTGTGGGGTGTTGATGTTGGGCATATATCTTATGTCTCGGTGTCAATTTCTTATAGCTTTTGAGTTATTTTCATTATATTATATGCCCAACAATGTTTGATTTAAAGTAAAATGCTAACTTGAGGTGTTTGGATGTTTTAGGAGCGAAATGAAGGAAATTGGAGCTTGATTCATACAAGAACAAGGAAGAAGCAACGGGTACAGCCATGGATGATTGGCATGCTAGGTTGTACGGTCTGGGAAGAGTGCAAATACTGAAGAAATTGAGAGAAGTAACGCATACAGCCACGGATGCTTGGCATGCTCCGGTGTATGCGATGGTAAATAGTCCCAGAGCAGCCGGGACTAGCTAAAACGTGGGCCACTAGCATATTCCTTATTTTTAAACCCTTTTAACATTTTTTCTAGGAGGACGACGTATTTTTTGGAGGCAAGAACAACAGTAGAGGCTAGAAAACCAAGATTCATCAATTGAGTTGTAATTCTTCTTTCCTCTTTATTGTTTCATGAACTTTAGATTATTTTGTGAGAAAGCTATCTTGTCTATGAGTAGCTAAACTCTATTATTCTAGGGTTATGGGTTAACCATGAAAGTTGTACTCTGAAGTTGATTGAATTCTATTAAATTTATCATATTGAGTTGTTTATTTAATTCTGCTCTGAATTACTTGATTTCCTGGCCAGTTGTTAAGTACTATCTATGAACCTAAGGTTGAACTCAAAAGTGGGAACCGTAGGTTGCAATAGAATTAAATAATACGTGTTTCTGAACCCGGGCATCGGGGAATGGTTTCGCGGTTAGGATAGAAATATACCTAACAGTAGGGGTGTTTATCGGTCGGTTCGGTTCGGTTTTGCACTTTATCGGTTTGGACTATCGGTTTTCGGTTTTTAAAAGTGCTAAACCAATAACCGAACCAATAAGCTATCGGTTATCGGTTTTTGGGTTATCGGTTTTAGGTTCTTATCGGTTCGGTTTTCGGTTTAACCATTAAGAAACTTAGGCCTAACAAGTGTAAAAAAAAAACCTCTTAAACGATTGCATCAAATACAAAATCGGCTTTATTTTCACAGCGAATTAAAATGCCTCTTATAGCATTCGCCATATTCAAAAAAACAACCAACAATAGATTCAAATATACTTCATTATTCTATAAACTAATGGATGAGGCAAGGAGTGAAATAGTAATTCGGTGGTTGAAATGGATAGGAAGACTTTAAAAGTTACACAAGTAAAAGAAGACTAGAGTTTGAGGTTTTCAAGTTCCAACTAATAGTAATTAAGTATACTACTTTTATGCACATAAGCGCAATATAGTAAATTTGAAAACCTTATTGGGTTATCGGTTTAACCAATAAGAAAATGTACAAAACCGACAACCGAACCGATAACCCAATAAATTTTTTTTGCAAACCGTTAAATAACCGATAACCCGATAATCCAATATTTATAAACCATTAACTTTTTATCGGTTCGGTTTATCGGTTTAAACCGAAAAATGAACAGCCCTACCTAACAGCCACGCTTAATTAGTATACAGGAGAAGCACATGCATTCTTGTTAATTCTAATTCCATAGACATATAGGCGTTAGGTTGGCTTGAATAGGCGAGCAGGGGATCGAAAGACCTCTGTGAGTATAATTAACCCTGTGATTAGCAACTCAGATAAATAAAGTTAGTTCAATTAGCGGATGAGTGCAACTGGATTGGTGACCGTCCCATAATCCTGGAATATTTCCTCTCACTGATATCTAAAACTCTTGACTTGTCTTGCATTCTATTTACTTCAATTACTTTTAGTTAATTAAACACATTCGAAATCTGGTTAAACTCTCTTGAATAGTATTTGAATTAAAGTTTGTCTAGTTAATAGTTTATCAATAGTCCTCGTGGGAACGATACTTTCTTATCACTTTATTACTTGATCGATCGCGTATACTTGTGTGTGCATTTGGAGCGACACTGGTCTGCCATTCCACTTGAGCACCTTCTTTTTGGCTGGAAAGCACATTCTTTCTCTGCAGCTGAGTCCTTTTCACACCAGCATTGATCACTCTTGTAGTTCCTGTACCAGTCTGCCAGAAAAAGTGTGATTAATCCACTTGAAAGTTCAGAAGTTAGAAATAGTGAAGTAAAACTAACACTTACAAAAAATGAAGAGAATCCATTGCTCCTTGGTATAGGCCAATGTCACTGCTGTCTCTATCTCTAGCTGCAGCTCTTCCCCTTCCAGAACTTGCACTTGCACTTCCACTTGCATTAAACCAACTTACAAATGATCCCCTACCAGCATTAACATTAGCACCAACAGTTCCCCTACCTCTACCACCACCTACACTAGCAGCAGCTCCCCTACCTCTACCACCACCTACACTAGCAGTAGCTCCTCTTCCCCCACTTTCACTTGCACTAGCAGCAGCTCCACTTCCCATGCCTGCACTTACACTAGCTGCATTTCCCCTTCCTCTACCTGCACTACTAGTTGCACCATTACCAGAACTTCCCCTTCCCTACCAGTAGCATTACCATAACTCCCCCTTCCCCTACCAGTAGCAGCTGTTGCAGGAAATGTCATTGAACTCTTTGGACATCCTCTTTTATTGTGTCCAAGTCCTTTGCAGTTAGAGAAAGTCATCTCCATACCCCTCTTGGACAGTTTTCCATGTTTAGGGTGTTCAGTTTCCTCTTTTCGTCTACTTTTCTTTGGCCTTCCAGTCAGCTTTCTAATTGGAGGGGGTTTAACTGGTGGATTGTTAGTTGCGGGCCATATTTTCATATTGAGAACAGGTTGGATAAAAGTAGAGTAAGCTTTCATGTAGGTAGACTTGTGATACCAGTGAGCCATGAAATCTAAGGAGTTCATGTTTCTATGGTGAAATGCAGCTATTGAATGGGCACATGGAATGCCCTTCAACTGGAATGCTCTACAGCTGCATGTGTAGTTTTCAAACTTAACAGTGTGTTTGTATTTATCATCTAGAACCTCAAAGCCTTTATCACCTTTCCATGTAAGTGTGCATTGCATGGAATGGGCAGCATTGTTTTGAAATACTTTCATAGCTATTAGGCTTAAACTCACCAGGCCATTTTGTAGAAAATTCCCTCAGTTATGCAACCGTCTCCATTATTTTCACCCTATTTTCCTCTAACATTGTGATTATAGTCTTGTGCCTCTCAGCTAGGATCCATTCATTAAAGGTTTCACACATATTGTTGTGTATAACATCACACTGAAGATAATTTAAGGGCATAAGTTAGTTACTAAGTTTTAATGTAATATAAACACATGCTAACTGTTAATTGCTAAATGTAACATAAATACATGCTAACTGTTAAGGGCATAAGTTGTGATTATAAACACATGCTAACTGTTAATTACTAAGTTTTAATGTAATATAAACACATGCTAACTGTTAATTTCTAAATGTAATATAAACACATGCTAACTATTAAGGGCATAAGTTGTGACTATAAACACACGCTAGCTGTTAATTACTAAGTTTTAATGTAATAACCATTACCTGCACATCCTCCTTATGATAAGCTCTACACCAGGTTTCCTTCTTGTACAGTAACAAACTTTCACAAATTTCATCTCCAAGCATGTCAAGTTCCTCCAAATTGGTGTTCAATTCAGCAACACATGAAGACTTTGCACACCTCCAAAAGTTGTTTCTCCTTTCCAGTCCTCTCTAATTTTTTGACCAGTTTGCCAGAACATGCCTAGCACACATCCTATGTTCAGCAGCGGGCAACAAGTCCTTAACAGCATTAATCAAACCCTGATAATGACAAAAAAAAGGTTAGAAGCTGTCATATGAGTAAGAAGATAAACAAAAGTGTATTATAAGTAGATGACCTTTTGCATGTCTGACATTATTGTCAAACCTGCTCCTTTTTCCAAGTGCAAGTCATGAATCAAACATTTAACAAACCAACTCCAAGTTGCAGTATTCTCAACCTCTACAACAGCCCAAGTAATTGGAAATATTTGATTGTTTCCATCCTTGGACACTGCAGCAAGAAGTTGACCCCTACACATCCCTTTCAAGAAACAGCCATCCAACACAATTATTATTCTACATCCTTCCAGCCAGCCCTTCTTCACGGCATGGAAACAAACATAAAACTTTGGAATTGAAGCCTCCCCTCTCCTTTGTCCACTGTCTTCACAACACATGTAGTACCAGGGTTTGTTTCTATAAGGATATCCCTATAATCAATCCTCCTAAATTCTTCATGCACATCTCCAATAATTTCCTTTAGGATCTTTGTTCTAGCTCTATGGGCAGTAGACCTACCAACATACATGTCTAGTTCCTCCTTGATCTTTTTCTTCAACTCCCAAACCTTCATGTTTGGTGTTGACACTATGTCCTTCCTATAATATTTGGCCAACCAATTAGAGTTGCAAAATCTGTTTTTGTTAGTCTTATAGCACTTGTGCACGGGATTGTGCTTGAAAGATAAAAACTGATTAGTATAGAATTGAAATAAGTAAAGAAAACAACATATTGAAATATGTAAAATTGAGATGAGAAGTACTTCTTAATCTTGAAATTGTTGCTCCTCTTGTGTAAACTAGTAGCAAGCATCCATGGACAGCCAGCTTTTAGGCACCTTACCCTCACTATCTTAGGCTCATTGATGTATTTTTTAAGCTGAAATCCTTTTTGAATTGCATAGCAGCTAACAGCATACCTAAACTGCCGAACACTCTAAAAAATCAATCCTAACTCCCATGTTATTTTCTTAGCAGTTGGATCCAATATCAAGTTTCTTTTCCTCATCTTCTCATCAACTCTTCTCCTGTGTTTTTCACTAAACTCATCTTCAATATCTGAAGCAAAGCTTTCAGCTTCAGAGGAGCCAAAATATGGCTCATCAGTACCAACTAAACCAGCATACCTATTTACCTTACTACCTATACGCAGTTCATCAAAGCCTATGTCAACCCCAACATCTCCCAAATTAATGTCATTCTTATCCTTAGGCCTTTCACTTCTTCTTCTTCTTCTCTTATACTTCCTTCATTCCTCTCTAACTTCAGCAAATTCTTCATGGACATCAGATCCATAATTATTATCATCAGGAACATCTAAGTCCACACCATCACTCTCCTCACTAGAAGAGTTGTCATAGTCTGAGTCATTCTCATTTTCATCCTCACCATCACTACTCTCCTCATTATCAGATTCAGCTACAGCGTCACCACCAGCAGTTAAGTCTACAATCTCTTCCACATCATTAACATTCCTACTAGGTCTAGGACTAGTGGCAAGGACTGCAAGAGGGGGGCATGGGTTACATATATGTTAAGGGTGTCCTCATCTTCCAACTGATTGGTAATGTCTAAAATATCCTTGTCTGTCACAATATTTACCAGTTTTTCAATCCTATCCATGGGACAAATGTACAGCTCAACAACATTTATTAAACTCATGTCCCTAGTGTAGTCCATTAACTCAAAAAATGATATTTTGTCCACATCAAAGTCTGTCATTATTGTTTGTTAACCACCCACATACTGAGGGAATGGACCACCTATTAAATCCCCAACATGATACCACTTCAAAGAAATTATTTTGAAAGCCATTTTTCTGCAAATAAGGGAACAAAAAAGACAAGGGCTCACTGTCACATACAAAACAACAAGTAAACAATTACACTCCCCATAATCTAAGCATGTGTATACCTACCAAACGACACAAATACCCTACATGTAAGAAACTGAAATTAAACTAAACAAAAGCTTTAACTTTACCACATACGTTAACAACTAAAAACGATTTCTCTTTATAAAAGATAAAAAAACCCTAGTCGAGTTGTAACAAATATCGAAAAACCCTCTAATCAACCCACCTATATGCACAAAAAATACGAGTAAACAAGTAAAATAGACTTACGAACCATAAAAGATGGAATCTACTAGTGAAAGTCATGATTTTGAGCGCAGCTTTTGAAACCTCGTCGAAATCGCCACTAGACTTGTTGAAAAGGCGCGGAATAGGAAAAGATTTAGAGTTATGTTGCTTATATACTATATTGTTGATGGGTCGGGTTATATTGTAGATGGGTCGGGTTACGGGTTGGTTTGGGTAAATAAAAAGTCGGGGCAATGGTCAGATTGTTTTTTTTTATATTTTTGTATTTTTAATGGGAGCGTGTGTTACACCCCTTTTATAAAATATGAGCTTGGTCAAAACTGGTGTGTATAAGACACACAAGGTTTTAAAGAAAGTGTGTCTAAATATTTCCGTATTTTTGAGGTGTGTAAAAGGGATTTGGAGACAAGGTTGGGTGGCACTTTGCCTATTCTGCCTTATTTTAATACAAAACTTGTCTCCAACATTGCACTAGTAGTTGAGTTCTTAACATACTATGCATTAATTTTTCTGTCGCATCATTGAAATGTATCCTCAACTGAAACAGATCAAATATCATCCACCTTTATGAATAATTCCTACTAATTATTATTTAAAAAGATATAAAAATAAGAATAATATCAGATACATCTTCGTGACAAATTAACTTGACAAGCAATAAAATTAAGTCAAGAACACTACTTAAATTATTTTATTAGAATTATTTCTTTAGCCAAAGAAGGTTTTCTGCAAATTTAAAAATGCTACATCTGTCTGAATTTTAAAGAAACATAATTCAGTAACTTTTCATTTTCAAATGTCAAAAAATACTATTATCCAATCATTCTACACAAAAAAATAGTCTAATTCCGACCCACCATATAGCTTTCTAAAATTGAATGCAGCAGCGTATCATCAGAAGCAACCCACATTACAACACTTCACTTGTACTTTAGGCCCGATGGCGACGTAGTTATAGTTGAATGCTATATGAAAAATCAGAATAATGAAAATTCTTGAGTATATACTAATCATAATTGCATTATTCTTATACGAGAAAGTATTTTTAAAATACATGTGTTGTGTTCTCAACACGTTGTAACAAATTTAAAAGTGGGATATTTGATTACAAATCAAAACCATCATCCTAGCCAAAAATAAAATCATGATAAGTTAATAATGAAACAATTAATTAACATAACAAACTGTAGTAAAATAATACTAACTTGAAAATTGTGTTCTGGTAAAGGAGATATTATTTGATCCGGAGTGTATGTATTATCCTCAAACAATTTTTTTTGGCGGTGCAACAACTTTTTCAGATTTTTCTGTAAACAAATAGACTAATTAGAAAGTCATAAAAATAAAATCAAGTATTCAAAAAATGTATAACACTTACTAGTTCTTCCACGAGAAGTTGGTTGTTGGTTGTGTAATTTCTCTTTTCTTGATTTTCTCCCAGTGGCTTTGAATACGCTCTTTGCAGACACCTGGTGCTCTCACATAAAGAGGATCCAATATCTTGTCTTCTATGTTTTTCTTACCATTTTTTCTGAATTAAGGACATTATTAGTATTCAATTTTGCTATATAGTCATCTAGCTCCATGGAAGCATTTTCGAGATATCTTTGCAAAAAATTTTTAATACTCCAAATTAGATTTGCTAAGATGAGTAAGATTATAACAAGTCCACAAAATCTATTAGTGTAAACAATCTCATGTTCTGAATTTTTAGTAGTGGAACAACTCTTACTTGGCAAATTGTTTATTCTTTTTCTCACATTCTTGGTCCATCTCTTCAAGATATATTCCTAAGGAATTTCACACGCTTTATTAGAATTGATAATCAATAGACAATATAAACATAAAATGCTCATAAATTTAAACTTCTTGCAAGCGCATGTTGCATGTAAAGTTGTAGGATCCAATTCAACAAACCAACTCTTGCTTGAATAATGTATCCTTACTTCATATTTGGACACTATCTCATCATAATATACTTTGTATTGGGTAAAAATCGACTTGTAGATGTGGCACCTCGGTGGCATGGTTCGGAGCTGACCGAATAGGGGTTGGCAAACCATGGGCCGAGGTGAGCGGTGGGTCGCCGAAGTCAATGATCGAGGAACAGGGTTAATATGTTTACCTTGGTACAACGCCACCTCGGTCATCTTGCGAAGTCATTCTCCCGAGGCTAACAGCTCAAGCCTCGGTGAATCAGCCTATTCACAGCGGAAAGACATTCCCCTTACTTCGGCCCACTAACTCCATTATCGAAGTAGTTGAGGCACGCACAGCTTAGTCGAAAACATGAGGTCATGACTTACGTATTCAGTAGCCTATAAATAGTCCTTCATTCCACGATGTAATCATTCAGCAATATATACCAAAACTTTACCAAATTTTGTACTCGAGATCATATATTGAAACATCAGTTATTCACGCATAATTATCGTCTTTGTTGTTATAATTTCGACTTTGATACATTGATTTGCTTGTATTCGCAATCCAAATTCGATTTGTGACCTAAGATCAGTTTAGGTCAATACAAATTGGCGCCCTCTGTGGGGATACAAGCATTAACGCTTTGTTCCAGAGCTGAACGTACTTTTTGTTCGAATTCTTATTTTTACCTGAAAAGATGCTTAATAGTGATGGAAATTCCATTGAACCTCAACCAACTCCCGATGGACAAACTGGCGTTCATGTGAACCCAAACACCAATGCGCGTGTAGTGCCACTAGTAGCGGACCCCTCCTCTTCGGGGTCCAACAAAGTCTTCCAAGCATTTGTCGTCCGAACCTTGAAAGCGCTTCAAGAACAGCAAGCCGAACAAGCTATCATCAATGTTGAAATTCGTGCCTCGTTGGAAGCGAGGAATAGTTCAGCTCCGAATGGAGTTCCACCTGCGGCTCTAAGTGGAGGCATCCCGCCCTTAATTCCTACGGTCGCGATAATAGGGGGACCTCAAAATGGTGCCACATCTGGAGGTTCGTGCACAATACCTAGCCCTACACTCTACTTCGGGATGATTCCCACTGTGGCTGAAGCCAGCTCCTCGGTGGATGTTGAAAAATTAAGCAAGGAGATCGAAGCCCGAGTTGAGGCTCGAGTTGAGGTGCGAGTGGCAAAAAGGCTTGAAAGCGTCCCCGGGGTAACGAAGACTCAAAGGGCACTTGATATTGATCAGTACAGGCAATTTCCATACAAACCTGAGGCTGCTCCAGCACCAACTCCAAAAACTTTCAAAATCCAAATTTTGAAAAAGTATGATGGGACTACCGACCCCATTGAGAATGTGACCGAATACATGTCGATGGTATTGAGTAATGATTTAACAGAGATAGAAAAGGAGTCGATGTTTTTGAAAAAGTTTGGTGAATCTTTGGAGAAGGGAGCCTTACGTTGGTACATGCGTTTACCTGCAGGGTCAATTTCTAGTTTTAAAGACTTGGTTGATGCATTTGTTAAAGCTCACACCGGGGCACAGAAAATCCTCCAAAGGAAGGAGGATATCGTCGAAGTCAAACAGTGGCCCGACTAGCCCATCAAAGACTTCCTCGAGCGTTTTCACGCCGAACGGATAGAGCTACCTCCTATGGATGACACTTTGGCGATCATGGCATTTGAAAAGAACATCAATACTCGCAACTCTGGTGCTGCTGCCGAGCTGAGAAAAGAGCTCCAGCAATACCAGACTTTGACATGGGATGACTTGTATAACAGGGCATACACCAAAATAAGATTGAAGGAAGCCGAGTGGAAGAACAATGGCCGAGGCTTCAATTATAGGAATCAATCTGAATCCTCATATCGCATCGAGGCGCCACGAGGAAATTCAAAGGGAAGATACGAACCGTACTCTTCATCGAGACAGCCTATTAGTCAAAGGCTTGGAAATTCGTATGTGAGCCAATGGCTCGGTGGGAAGGTTTACCCCAGCACGAACCAAAGAAACCCCTCGAGCCCAGCTCTGGTTTCCAAGAATAAGAAGTTACCTCGGATCCCTGACTATAACTTCAACATATTGACCTCGGAATTGGTCAGTGTAGTGAAGGGGATGGCTAGGGTGAGAGTACCGAAGGATATGAGGACTCTTGCAGACAAAAGAGATCAAAGTCAACGCTGTGAATTTCATGCAGACTACGGTCACAGCACCGAGGATTGTAAAGCCTTGCGCCTAGAGGTGGCACATTTGCTGAAGAAAGGCCTGCTGACTGAATTCCTCACGGATAAGGGGAAGGAAAACTATACAAAGAACCGAGGTGATGGTCAACCACCTAGGGCACCACCCCCCGAAAGAGTTGTAAATATGATCACCGGGGGGTCAGAGTTGAATGGAGTGAACTTTGCAGCTGCCAAGAAGTTTGCAAAGTTGTCAATAACTATGGAGAAAAGAACTCGAGTTGGAGGCTCAGGAAAAGAGATAGTGTTTGACAACGATGACTGTGATGGGATGATGTTTCCCCATCACGATGCTTTGGTCTTCATGCTAAGGATAAACGACTCGAATATCAAACGAGTCTTGATCGACCCCGGTAGCTCTGTCAACATAATCAGCTACGGGGCTATCAAAACGATGTGGTTGAAGGGAGAGGTTATCCCAAAGGCAACTGTGTTGACTGGCTTCAACAACTCCACTGAAAAAATGTTGGGCGAAATTACGCTCAACACATATGCCGAAGGAGTTTGCAAGGAGACACTGTTTCAAGTTTTGCTTGAGGATATGGCATATAATATTATCCTCAGTAGACCATGGATTCACTCCATGGAAGCTGTTCCATCCACTCTTCATCAAGTCATCAAGTTCCCAACCCAATGGGTAGTTCGTTCGATTAAAGGGGAATAACGGGTAGCGAGAGAATGCTACTCGGTTGCGTTGAAGAGTGGAGTCGTCCCGTCAGGACCAAAGAAATAGCAACTAATACAACCGGGGTCAAACGAATAGGGAGAGTCAAGTTCCCAAGATGACCTCCGAGGAGCAATGGAGAAGATCCCGATATGTATTCAAGAACCTCGAAAGCAAAAAGCCGAGGATTCAACTATCGAGGAGTTGGAATCTTTCATGCTATCGAAAGATTTCCCAGAAAGAAATGTGTTTGTTGGCTCGAAGTTGGACCCGGAGTCGAAGAAAGCTATAATCAAAGTCTTGAAGTCCAATGATGATTGCTTTGCTTGGTCTCATTCAAATATGGTCGGCATCGATTCGGAGATCATGACTCACAAGCTGAATGTAGATCCACGTTTTACCCCGGTAAAACAAAAGAAAAGGCCACACGCCGGTGTCAAAAAGAAAGCAATCGAAGATGAGACTATGAAGCTGTAGGAGAATGGCTTCATAAGAGAGGTGAAGTATCCCGAATGGCTGGCTAATGTCGTTGTTGTGCCCAAAAAGAATGGCAAGTGGAGAATGTGTGTAGATTATACAGATCTAAACAAAGCCTGCCCTAAGGACTGTTACCCATTGCCAGAGATAGACAGGTTAATAGACTCCATGGCAGGACATAAGCTATTAACCTTCTTGGATGCTTATGCATAGACAAATTCTCATGGACCCGAAGGACGAAGAAAAAACCTCGTTCATCACTGACCGAGGTACCTTCTGCTACAAGGTGATGCCCTTCGGGCTAAAGAACGTCGGGGCGACATACCAACGGGTAGTGTGTCGCATGTTCAAAGATTACATCGGGAAGTCTATAGAGGTTTACATAGACAACATGCTGATCAAATCTATTCGGGTGGAGGACCACCTAAGCCATTTGAGAGAAGCCTTTGTTGTTCTAAGGCAATACAACATGAAGCTGAATCATAAGAAGTATGCCTTCAGCGTGGGTTTGGGAAAATTTTTGGGGTTCATAGTCTTAGAACGAGGTATCGAAGCTAATTCAGACAAGATCAGAGCTATTGAAGAAATCTCCGATGAGTTAACCGGGGTGAAAGAAGTTCAGCGCTTAACTGGCCGAGTCGCTGCCTTGAGTAGATTTATCTCAAGGTCATCAGAGCGATGCCACAAATTCTTCTCAGTCCTAAGGAAGAATAATCACTTCAAGTGGACACTAGAGTGCAAAGAAGCGCTGAAGGAATTGAAACGATAATTGGCTAACGCGTCGTTGCTCGCCAAGCCGAAGGATGAAGAAACTTCGCTAGTTTAACTAGTTGTGTCCGAGGTATCAGTGAGCGCTGTGTTGGTTCGGGAAGAGGATGGCAAGCAACAGCCTATATATTATGTGAGCAAAACACTCCTCGATGCCGAAACCATGTACCCTCACTTGGAAAAACTAGCACTTGCTTTAATTGCTACTGCTCGGAAACTACGACCCTATTTCCAATGTCACCCCATAGCGGTAGTTACCACCTTCCCTCTGGAGTATATTGCATAAACCAGAGTTGTCAGGAAGGTTATCTAAATGGGCAGTAGAATTAAGTGAATATGATATCACCTACCAACCCCGAACAGCCATTAAATCCCAAGTCTTGGCTGACTTCGTGGCTGACTTTAGTGTTGGGATCTTACTCGAAGCTATAAAGGAGAACTTGATGTCGAAGGGATCGACTTCGGGATTATGGGTACTCTACACCGATGGAGCAACTAATTCTAAGGGTTCGGGGTTAGGTATAGTGTTGATAGCACCCACCGGGGAGAAAGTCAGGCATTCGATTCTGTTAAAAAAGGTAACGAACAATGAGGCCGAATATGAAGCAGCTTTAGCAGGCTTGGAACTAGCTAAGGAAATGGGGGTGGAGAGAGTTGAATTGAGGTGTGATCCGCAACTGGTGGTAAATTAAGTGCTCGGTGAATATATGGCTCGTGAGCCCCAGAATGCAACAATTCCTAATCCGAGCACAAAAAATCTTGGCCCAATTCCAAGATTGGCAAGTCCAACAAGTGCCTCGGGAAGAAAACGCTGAGGTCGATGCCTTAGCAAACTTGGGTTCGGCGGTGGAAGAACGTTTGGGGACTGATTCGGTGGTTCGGTTGCTTTCTGCACAGATGGGGGAGATGAAATTAGAAGTCAACTTGGTGGATCACAAGTGGGACTGGCGGAATAAGTTCATCTCTTACTTTGAATCGGGGACTCTTCCCCTAGATAAGAAAAAAGCAATGAAACTGAGGACTCAAACAGTTTCATATTCAATGATCTGGGGGAAGTTGTATAGAAGAATGTACAGCGGCCCGATGGCCAAATCTTGGGTCCGGACGAAGCCAGATATGTGATGGTGGAGATACACGAGAGCGAGTGTGGCAACCACTCGGGGGGAAAATCCTTAGTGCGCAAGATACTTCGAGCTGGGTATTATTGGCCCACTATCAGCGCAGATGCAAAGGCCTTCGTGAAAAGATGAGATAAGTGTTAGCGCCACGCCCGAATGATTCTTCAGCAAGCTGAACCTTTACATTCAGGCGTGTCACCATGGCCCTTTATGAAGTGGGGAATGGATATCATTGGCCCTTTGCCGAAAGGAAAAGGAGGTGTTCGGTTTATTCTTATATTGACCGATTAGTTCACAAAGTGGGTATAAGCAGGAGCTTTCACTGATGTTAGGCAGAAAGAGGTAATTGACTTCATCAAGAAGAACATCATCTATAGGTTTGGTGTCCCAAAAGAGATCACTTGTGACAATGGTCCACAGTTCATGGGGGCAGCTATCACTGATTTTCTTAAGCAGTGGGGAATAAAAAGGATAGTGTCAACTCCCTACCACCCAAGTGCCAATGGACAAGCCGAATCTTCGAATAGAGTAATAGTTGAAAATCTCAAAAAGAGGCTTGATGAGAAAAAAGGTCCTTGGCCCGAAGAGTTACCAGGGGTGTTGTGGGCAATGCAAACCACGGAGAAGAACAGCACCGGTGAAACCCCATTCTCCCTTGCTTATGGCATGGATTCACTTATCCCCGTGGAAGTGGGCGAACCAAGTCTTCGGTACGCTCACACCACCGAAGATGCCAATCAACAAGCCATGAGCATAGATTTGGATTTGCTCGAGAAGAAAAGAGAGTTACGCTTGGTTCGGTTAGCAGCACAAAAAAGGCAAATCGAGGCATATCTCAACAGAAAGGCCAAGCTTAGAGATTTCAAAGTTGGTGATTATGTGCTAAAGGCTTCGAATCAATCAACGAAAGAAAAGAATGGGGAAAAAGTCATTGCAAATTGGGAAGGGCCTTACAAAGTTAAGGCAATTGTTGGAAAGGGATCTTATCAGATCGAAGATTTGCAAGGAAAACCCGAACCTCCAAATTGGAACATCTCCAATTTGAAGCGGTATTACTTTTGACATCAAGGAAGCGGATAAGACGATCTTCAGTTCTCGGATCTTCATCAAGATTCACACCCAAACAATGGGGGGAGTGAGGAGTGGGATGTAGCCGAGGTCAGCTTTGAGCCTCCCCACCGAAGTCTATCTATTTGACAACTGGGGACTGACGCTCGAGGAATAGATTAGCACATTGTATTTTCGCCAGATAGTGGCATGTCGTTAACTTGTTTTTGTGCCTAAGTTTTACTTAGACTAGGCCTTATGTAAAAAGCCGAATATAGCTCGTTCATATCATCAATGAAATAAACTTGATTCAATATCTCTTTGTTTCTATGATCTTATATACCGAGGTCATATTTCAAAATGCATCGGCTCGAGAACGAGACGTCATTCTAAGTTCGCATCGGCGCTGTGTGAACTAAGTCTTGCAAGCAAAATTATTCTATGTGTTCGACTCAAAATACTTCATAAAGCGAAATGAAAGTTTAAAACAATTGAGTGTAAGAAACAAATTCATTCATGAAAGGCCCGAAGGCCACAAAGTCATTTACATTATAAGGCCCGAAGGCCTAAACAAAACCAAAACAGAAGATGAAAACAGGAACGCTAAGCTTCGGGTCCACCTCCTTCCTCGGAGGCCCCATCATCGGCATCCTTGGTGTCTTCTCCATCCCCATCTTCTTCTTCTTCATCCTTGGCATCATCATCGCCCTAACCTTCACTTGAAGGAAGATCATCAATTATAGCTTGGGTTTTGGCTGCATTGTCTTCGTCCTTAGCGATTTCCTCCTCCAAGTTTAGCTCATCGGCGCGGCATTGCTTGAGCAGCTTCAATCGAGACTTGATAACGGCCCAGCGGTTGTCCAACTCCGCCTTTTTGGCTTTGACCTTGGCCCTCTCCTTGCGATCAAGTACTTCTTCTCGAAGCAGTTTAACCTCGGCTTCAAGGGTCGGGATCTTGGAATTTTTGTCCTCCAGCCTTTGGATATTGAGCACATGCTTATTCAGCTGCTCGTGCTGCTTGTTGGCCTCTTTCACGAATTCATTCTTAGCTTGGGCCAACTCCGCACCGAGCCTCGCAACTTCAGCGTCTAGCCTCGAGCGCTCTACTTGGAAACCATCACCAAGAGCCCGAATCTTAGCCTCGGAAGCAGCCTCGACTTTACGCAAATCGGAGCAAGACTTGGACAACTTAGCCTTCAATTCAGCTATTTGAGCATTGAAGCCGTCCCTTTACTTGTCCCAAGCACTAGCGACGCGTTGAACCTCCTCATACCTTGCGGTCTCGAGCTCGATAGCTCTCAGCGATAAAATAAAGCCCTAAATGGGAATTATTAAAGGATCAATGTAAGCGAATACTCAAAAACAGAAATAAGGATGAAGGTGTTAAGGCTTACTGTAAGTGCGTTTGCAGCAAGAGTGGTGGCTAGTTGAGCCGGAGGAAATATTTGCACAATGGCGTCCTCTTTTTGACCGAGTAGGGGCATGAGGCTCAAAATATCCCTTCGGGAGCTTGCCAGAAGGTTTGAAGAAGTTGGTACCTCGAGCTTTCGCAAAGACCCCGCCGAGGTCAAAAGTCTTACAGGCTCATATTACGCCCTAGTAGAGCTAGCGTCTGCTTCCTCTCCAGCGGCAGAAGCCCCAACTTCTCCAACTTTAGCTTTGCCCTTGGCCTTGGTAACAGCTGCATCGGAGTCGCGCTCTAAATCCTCAAGATCTACCACTTCGGCCTCCCTACGAGGCTACAAGCCTCGGCGCTCTCATCGCTAGGCTCGTCAATCAACCCCCGGTGCTTTTCGACAACCGCTTCGGGCTGGGGAGTGTCGTCACTTAGGTGCAAGGATTCACTGAGCGGGAGGGTTTCTTTGGAACTGCCCTTTTCCTCTTCAAACCAACGAAGAACAACGTAGAAGATTCACAAACACTAAAATGAGGAGAAATGAACACAAACGTATCAACTGAAGAGATTGTTTAGCATTACCTTTTGAGGTCCCTTGACTCTAGGACCCCTTCGAAGACTTTGAAGGCTTTGAAGCCTTAAGCTCCTTCAAATCTCCAACGAGATCTGCCACGGAGGCCAAATCGTCATCAGGTTCAGTATCCTCTTCATCCTTCTTCTTCCCTTTTCCCTTTCCCTTTTTGCCTTTCTTTTTGTTAACGGCTCGGTTGGGAAGACCTGACACCGAGGAAAAAAATTAATGGCAAATATAAAAAGCTTTGGGCGGTACCCCTGATAAAAGATTGTAAATAACTTACCGTGCCTCTTACATTGCCAACCGAAGCTAGCAGCCATGTCCATCCAGGACTGAATGGGACGCTTGCGAGCTTTGGTCACAGTCTTGACCTACCCGGTCAAGCCCTCTGGAGGGACGACATCAACCTTGTTGGCTACAGAGCAAAAAGTGAATTGGGGTCAAAGACAAGGACGATAAAAAATAAAAACATTAACCGAAAGGAATGATGAACAAGGGGACACTTACGTGTTCTATTCCACTTCTCTGAAAAATGGGGCTCGATTGATAAAGCGCTAGTCTCCAAGAGTATGTAGCGATCAACCCAGCCTCGGTCCCCATGATCCTCACTCTTGTGAAGAAGCGCATATTTACCTAGGTTGTTTAAGGCCACAACCCCAGCCTTGTGAAAGTATGGATAATAGAGAGAGATGAGATGTTGAAAAGTAAAATCTACCTTAGCTTGCCGGCTCAGCCAGTCCAAGCACTATACGACCCTCCAAATGCCGGGGCCCAGTTGAGCCAAACACAAGTTGTATGATCGGCATAATTTGTCAATTACCCTGTGAACGGGGAGGGAAAACTCAATAGTGAATGGATAGGTGTATGCGAAGGACAATCCCTCTATGTGATCGCAACACCTGCTAGCTGGATCGGGGATGACGACCTTCACCTCGGGCCCAAACTATCACTCCTTTCGGATCAACACCATGTGAGCTTGGGTGAGGCACGTGGCGTCGTTTGTATCTGTACATTCCTGTTCAATTCTTGCTGGTCGGCTGATTGCTTTTGCAACTTAAGATCCTTGTCGGTGTTGAAGTGCGAGGGGATGATTTGGTGAGGTTCGAGCTCTTGCTCGAGAGGAATCTTTGGGAGTTACTTCTCCGGGCCCAAGGGTCTAGCTTCGGCAGCATGGCCACCCTCGGTACCAGGTAACTCACCCCCAGTTTCTGTAGTTGCCTCAACCTCGTCCTCTTCATCTTCGGCGTCATCGCCCTCAACACCGTCATCCTTATCGCTGACCTCTTCAACATCAGCAGTAGCAGCAGTCATGGCGTCATCTCCAATGACGTCATCCTCACCTCTAATATTGACGTCTTCGCTTACCTCAGCTCTATCGCGCCCCGCCCTAGCCTTGTGCCACCTAGAGCCACCTACTAAAGATGTTGTTTCACCGACACCACTCTCCACCTCAATGACTTGCAGCAGTGGGACGACGGTGAGAAAGTCGCCACTGGCGATCATGACAGCAGTGCGTGAAATTTTGTCGCCCGAGTCACTAGAATCTTGAGTGGAGTGTGTTGCACACATGATTACAACTACGGAAGCTAAGATTTCTTGGAAGCTGGAGAAGTTGTTTGGGATGAAAATCTTTTTTTTTTTTTTTTTTTTTTTTGCTACTGTTGCCTATTGATCATAAAAGAGTGAAAATCCCCATGGGAGGTATTTATAAGAGGAGATATAAAACAAGTGGGAAGAGTCATGATGGATCATAACGTTGGGAAGGCAAAGAAAGCGGTGTGACCATTCGGAAGCCAGTGAACGGTCACCACGTATTGCTCAACAGTAACTTGAAGTGATAGGCGGCGTTTTGAATTTCTTGGATAAGGATAAGTCACGTCATTCTCCCACGCAATTTCATTCCACTCCTCGGTAACTTTGATGTTTACCCGAGGAGTGGGGGGACTATCTATATTGGGTAAAAATCGACTTGTAGACGTGGCACCTCGGTGGCATGGTTCGGAGCTGACCTAATAGGGGTTGGCACACCATGGGCCGAGGTGAGCGGTGGATCCTCGAAGTCAACGATCGAGGAACAGGGTTAATATGTTTACTTCAGTACAACGCCACCTCGGTCGCCTTGCGAAGTCATTCTCCCGAGGCTAATAGCTCAAGCCTCGGTGAATCAGCCTATCCACATCGGAAAGACATTCCCCTTATTTCGGTCCACTAACTCCATTATCTAAGTAGCTGAGACACGCACAGCTTAGTGGAAAACATGTGGTCATGTCTTACGTATTCAGTAGCCTATAAATAGTCCTTCATTCCACGATGTAATCATTCAGAAATATATACCAAAACTCTGCCAAATTTTATACTCAAGATCATATATTGAAATATCAGTTATTCACGCATAATTATCGTCTTTGTTGTTATAATTTCGACTTTGATACATTGATTTGCTTGTATTCGCAATCCAAATTCGATTTGTGACCTAAGATCAGTTTAGGTCAATACATACTTGTGCCTCAATAAACGTGCACCAGATCAGTTATTATATATTTGTAAATATTTATTTTATTATGACTCCAAATATAACTAAGTTACTTTCCTATGGTTAACTTACCTAAATTGGGTGTAAACATCCGGTGCAGATAAGTCTTTACCTTTATGGGTAGTGATCTTGAATATAGGTCAATATGACCCTTTTATCATAATTTTTTGATTATTCAAAATTTAAATAACAGTAATATTCGATTCAATGCATAATGGAGAAAAGTGAAGAGCAAATTCCTTGTAAATATGTGACCATTTTATAGTACAAAAAAGTCAAGGTACGTGATAACTCATTTTCATTTTTATTTATGTGAACTTATTTTTTTTATAATTCGTTTAAAAAAGAATGATATTTTTCTAAATTTGCATATAATTTAATTTCAAATTTATCAATGTATCCTTAATGAGAAGATTTATAGCCACACAACTACCTATTGTTTATTTTTATCACAAACCTCTTAAGTCTTCATTTATTTACTAAACTTTTTATCAAATTAAATAAGTTCACATAAATTAAAATGGAATGAGTAGCTACTTCTTGCGTAAAATAGTGTACATATCACTTAATTGTAGTAGACAAGTACTAAAAACACTTTTGTAAGAAATGTCTTATATGTAGTTGGTCGTTGGTTGATACACACATGTAGGGCAAATTTAGTATTTTCGCGTCTGAAGATGAAAGGGAAATTAACATAAATAGGACACTTTAGTGATACGCTTACATTTTGTATCCCCATAAGAAAACTCTTAAAGTTCTACTCATAATAGCCAGAACTCAGTGCAAAATTACTTGGCAGGTCCTGGCTATCATAAAAAATTTATAGTAACTTGTGGTGCATGTCTGAATGTTTCCTGGCATCGAGCAATGGGGAATGAAAATTAAAAGAATTTTCTTATGGGGATAAAATATATAATATTGGCGCGAGAAATGTTCACCAGATGCAAAAACATGAAGATTGGAAATGCAACGGGTGATCTACAGAAATATGAGACTTTTTGCGCCTCGTCACAAATTCAGCACTCGTAATTAAAGTATTACAAATTTGACCCCATAAGAAAGTTCTTGGTAATCTTCATATCTTTGTATTAACAATAACCTAGCAATCGCCAGCAGTTTTCCTCTAACAGTCGCCGTCAACTTTTCCTGATGGGGTCCATTTTATAAGATGTTTTTTACGGGAGTCAAAAAAGTTAAAATGGTGCAAGATATATCTATTTCACGCAAAAACTTGAAATGCATTTGATAGAACCAAAAATCGACAGCAACATGACTACATGAGCTCATAACCATAAGTCTAGATACTTTTCTTTCTGACCAAAAATATGTGATTAGCTCAGTACTGCAAGAAAATGGAGAGACTGACGAAGATATTACACATCAAATAAGAGTGGGTTTGATAAAGTGGAGGTTCGCTTCCGGAGTTCTATGCGATAAAAAAGCATTACCTAAACTTAAGGGTAAGTATTATAGAGTGGTCGTTAGACCATCAATGTTATATGAGGCGGAGTGTTGGTCGTTTAAGAGCACACATAGTCAGAAGATGATCATAACAGAGATGAGAATGCCTAGATGGATGTACAGATATACTAGGATGGATAAGATTAGGCATGAGGTCATATGTGATAAGGTTGGAGTGGCCTCAGTAATAGACAAGATGCGAGAAGCGAGGATGAGATGGTTCGGACATGTGAAGATGAGGAGTACAGATGCTCCGATGAGGAGGTGTAAGGAATTGTCAGTGTTGTGTCTACAAAGAGGTAGAGGTAGACAGAAGGAAAATTGGGCCGAGGTGATTAGACATCACATAACCCATTTTCAATTATAGAGGACATGGCCTTAGATAGGAAAACATGGAGGTTGAGGATAAGTGTCGAATGTTAGGTAGTAGTCGAGCGATTTTTGCAATATTAGCAGTAATATATTTTTTTCGGCTTTATTTCTATTGGTGTTTTTTGTTTACATTTGGTATCCTTTAGTTCTTACTCTTATATCTGCTTTGTTTTTTCTTTTCCATTGTATTTCCGTCAAACATGTTTCCTGAATTGTTGTTCTTTAGCCGAGGGTCTATTAGAAACAACCCTCCGCCTTGGTGGGGTATGGTCTGCTTATATCTCACACTCTCCAGACCCCACTTATAATATGTTATTGGATATATTGATTTTTTTGTTGTTGTTGTTGTTAAGTTTGTTGTTCAAGTGTCACTTGCACATCAGACTCGTGCGAAGCATCACCAAACTTGCACTCCATATACTCTGTCTTCGTACTGTTCAACATAACACCTTTAGACAGTAGAGTCTTTCTTCAAACCTTCAACTTATAATCTCCATCGCGTATCTCGTCAACCAAGACTATGCCATCCACAAATAATATACACCACGGTATCTCACCTTGGCTATGTTGTGTTAATTCATCCATCACTAGGGCAAATAAAAGGGGCTAAGTGCTGACCCCTGGTGCACCTCCATCTCGACTGGGAAGTGATATGAGTCTCCTCCAACCATTCGCTCCGTCTTGGATCCATCGTATATATCCTTAATCACTCTGATGTAAGTTACATTTGGTGGAGATTAAGTTCTGCACTGTAACGATACAAAATAGAATGACCAAACTTTATTGAATCTAATTTATGAGAATATTTATTACTCCATTGTTCTATTTTATGTGAACCTATTTCCTTTCTAGTCCCTTCCAAAAGAAATAACTTTTTTCTAATTTTAGAAATAATTTAACTCCAATTTTACCACTGTTACATTAATAAGATAATTTAAAGCCACACAAATACTAGTAAATTATTTTAGACTACAAATTTTTTTAAAAAAAATTAGTTTCTTTATTAAACTTTATGTTAAGTCAAATATATTCACATAAATTAAAACGGGTGAATTCTTTCTAAACTTAATTGTAATATGGACTGTCCATTAAAGCTTTGTATATAAAGGAGAGATAGGCGTAAAAATTTCATCCACAGGCTACTTTTGCCATTGGTGTTTGGTTTGAATCCACTTTTTTTTATTAGTTTTACATTAGAGGCCACTTTTTGGAACTCCAATCTTTGTGGGCTGAACCTGTGGGTTGAACTTCATGCGTAAGTTATGAAGTTCAACTTCAATCCGTAAGGGCTGAACTTCTAGGCATAGATGCGTAAACTTCAACCCTTATGGGCTGAAGTTGAACTTCAACCCTTGTGGTGGGCTGAAGTTGAACTTCAACCCTAGTGGGCTGAACTTGTGTGAAGTTCAACCCACAATGATTGAAGTTCCAAAAAGTGGCCTCTCATGCAAACCAATAAAAAAAAATAGCCTCAAACCAAAGACCACTGGTAAAAGTGGTTGTTCGTGCACTTTCCCCGAGATAGGTCAATCTTGAGCCCCTCCGCTCATTTTTCCCAATCTCAGATTCACATTCTCTCTTAAACCCTAATTTTTCTCAACAATTATGTTGCATAATACGATCATATCAATTTCGTATTCTAACAGGGTTATCATCCATAGTTGTATTAGTTACCCGAAAAATAGTTATCTTTTTGGTAACATAAAAAATTCAATCTTATGTTGCTCCGATTTACTCAAAAGCTGTTTCTTTTAGTTAGGTCTTACATTGCTCTGGTTATCTACAAAAAAAAAAACAAAAAACAAAAAAAAATTGACCTGATTTTGTAAAATAGTGGATTTGGTTAATTAAATAAGGTTATTGTACTAAATCGTATACCCCCAATTTAATTAAATCGAGTTAATATACTAAATTGTATACCCTTTACTTAATCAAATCATGATAATGTACTAAGTCATATACCCATAGTATTTAACCAATCAAACCAAACCAACATACACAGTGATATCCCACCAAGGTGGGGTCTGGGAAGAGTGAGATGTATCCAGACCTTACCCCCACCAAGATATCCCACCAATTTGGGGTCTGAGAAGAGTGAGATGTACGCAGACCTTACATCCACCAAGGTGAATATTTACCTAATCCAGGAACCAAATATAAATTAAGCTCAACTGGTAGTTGAATATAAATACATATGTCTATTCGACCTATTGTCCGTAACAGTGTTTTCAGAGGCAGGGGCGTGAGGCGAGACGTTTTATCTAGGACGAGGCGAGGTGTAAGCCCCATGGATCTTTAAATATTATGAATTTATAAAAGTTTTAAAATAGTGTCAAATAGATATATATTACAAAAATACATTAAAATCATAAATTTACAAATAAAATAAAGTATAACAATATTTAAAATACATTATAACATAACTATGAATAACACCAATGTATATAAAAAATCATGATACATAAATTACGCACAATATCAGAACAACCTAAAAATCAAAAGTAAAAGTATATTGTTCTAGATAAAAAAAAAAATGTCATGTAGATCTCTTAAATGAATAAAGAATAGTTTTTATACTATAATTTGAAATTTTCTCGTCAATATAACAGTCTTTTCACAATTGAAATTTTTCTTTGACAAAGAACAAAAGTTTTGATGAATATAAATGATTATATACTTCACGAGATTCACTCACAGTTTCATGATGAAACTCTAGCATCACTTGTTTTTAACAAATTAAAAATTTGACAAAGAGCTCAACATATTTTATAATACATAACAAAAGTAATAATGTATGAATATAGTTGTATATAGATAGTTACTAACTATTACTTAACTAATAAATTGATAAGTTTTATACCTCATAAACACAAAAAAAGAATTATTTAGCAAAATGGAGGTCGAAAAGAAAAAATAGAAGATTAAATAATGAAGACTTAGAAATAGGTAATACATGAATAGAATTTAGATAAAAGATTTTTGTCATAATCCAATATCATCTCGTTCTTAATGGCAATCTCTAATGTAATTGATACTATAATTATCATGAGTTTCAATGTTCTCGACTTCTAATATGTCATTAGTGAAGAGTACTTGTGAAGAGTAAATGATTAATAAAGCGATTTTGGGGGATTACAAGTCTAATTAGACATAATTGCATGGAGAACTGTAGGGCGAGCCCCGTGCGTAAGGCATTCGGTGCGCCTGGGGCATAAGTCCAGGCGCTTGGGGCATAAGCCTCACAAGGCAAAAGCCCCCCACGAAAACCCAAAAGCGTTTTACGAGTGCCTCGCCCCGAGGCGAGCCCTGGGCAAGTCCCAGTTCTGCCTTTTAAAACAGAGGTCCGTAAAAACGTGATTCATCCAACTCTTCATCTCTCTGGATGCACAGATTCATCCAAATCTCCTCCTTCAAATGTGTGAAGGAACTATTGTATACTGTTTATGTTGAATTTAAGTGGAATTTTTATAAATCTGATAGAGTTATTTTTTATGATAATCAAAACAAAGTAAGACGATATTTTATTTGTAACAGAAAAGAATAATAATTTTTGGGCAAACCAGAGCAAAGTAAAACAATTTTTATATAACAAAATATATAGTGACTCTTAGATAATCTTGGATGAACATCCACAAATTTTCCTTGCTATTTAGTTAAGGCGCTATAAATTTTTTGTTTACTAGTAGTAGGTAATACACGCTTCTTCGACACAGAACCAACAGATAATGTTGGTATCGGTGCATCATTTTCATCTAAGCCTTCCATTGCTCAACATTATTGCACTACTTTATTAGAAGAACAAAAATTAAATACTCATTTTCGATTGTTGTCGGTTTATGCGGATCTGAATCTTGTGAATTATTTATTTTCCTGGAATCATGTGAATTACTGAATCTAATCTTGTTGAGTTTAACTTTGAGTGGAGTTCACTGTACTCCATTTACTTTTGGGTTTAGCAAATAGAATTTCCTTCACCTTTTAAATGGGATAATAAGAGCCTGTTTGACCAATATTTTTGTCAAAAAGTGCTTAGTTTGAAAGATTAAGGTGTTTGGCCAAGCTTCAAGCAGAAAATAAGTGCTTTTGAGTGGCAGCAAAAACTGTTTTTCTGTTGCGAGGAAGAAGTTAGAAAAAGTAGTTTTTCTCAAAAAGCAGAAGAAGACACTGTTTTTAAATTCTATCATTCTAAAAATTACCACTATTTATTTTTTACTAATGATTATAATATATAAATAATACATTATTTTTTTAGTTCTTTTATGCACACCCACATCATTATTATTGAAAGCTTCTAATCAAATTGTAATTTTTAAGATATTAGTTTAAAATATTAAATTAGAAATGCTATGCTTTTAAAATTTTAATTAAATAAAAAAGTTAAAATATAATTTTTGATAATAAATATATAGAATCATTCATCTAGTTAATAACTGTAACGTGAATATTTATATGTCCTTAATCGTAATTTAACACTAAGAAGTACTTTTTCAAAAGCTTGGCCAGACACAAATTAATACTCAACTATTGACAAAAGTTTTTATCAAATGAGTTGGCCAAACACAAACTGCTACTCTCTAAAAGTACTTTTACGAAAAGCGAATTTGTAAATAAGCAATTTTCAGAAGTTTTTCCAAAAAGGCTCTAAATCCCAACAATAACAACAACAACATATCCAGTGATATCCCACAAGTGGGGTATGGGGAGGGTGAGACGTACGCAGACCTTACCCCCCACCAAGGTGGAGAGACTGTTTTCGATAGACTCTCGGCTAAAGAGAAATATCCGTAAACATGCTTAAAAAGAAAAAAAAGGATAAGAACACAACGGCAAGCAAAAATAGAAACTAAAGATAACATAGGTGCATGGGAAATACCAAAGTAACTTAATAGAAGAATAAGATAGGAATATCAAATATATATGAATCATCCTAATGCTAATATAACAAAATCTCTCGAACTACCTAACCTTTTATCCTAATCCTCGACCTCCATGCTTTTCTATCTAGGATCATGTCCTCGGTGATATGGAGTAGAGTCATATCATGTCTAATCACCTCGCCCCAATTTTTTTTTGGTCTATCTCTACCTCTCTGTAGACCCAATACTGCCAACCCCTCACACCTCCTCGCCGGAGCGTTGGTGCTCCCTCTCTTCACATGACCAAACTATTGCAGCCTTGCTTCGCACATCTTGTCCACTACTGATTCCACTCCCACCTTGTCACGAATGACCTCACTCTTAACCTTATCCATCCTAGTATGAGCACACATCTATCTCAGCATCCTCATCTCTACGACGCTCATCTTCTGGATGTGTGTGTTCTTGACTGGCCAACACTCGGCCCTATACAACAAAGCTGGTCTAACGACCACTTTATAGAATTTACGTTTAAGTCTCTGCGAATGTTTCTTATCGCATAGGACCCCAGAAGTGAACCTCTACTTCATCCACCCTGCCTCTATACGATGTGAGACATCATCGTCAATTTCTCTAGTACTCTGAATGATTGAGCCAAGATACTTGAAGCTTCCCTTCTTAGGGATGACTTGTGTATCTAGAGTTACTTCTACCTCGAACTCATGAGATGCATATAGGTTCCCAGCTCAAGCTCTCTCGTCTTCAATGAGCTCTCGATTGTGTGCGAAGATCGATAGGGTTATGCAATCCTGTTTGACTAATAGAGGTTGAAGCGGATCTTCATGCCGTTTCTTCATGATGAGAGAAGGACTCACATGTGCTTAGATGCTTCCGAAGTCCTTTTTCCTGGACAAGACATACGGGCATTGGTTATATTACTGACTGTGTATTAAAGAATGTTCCAGCTGACATATCTCCTGATACCAGGAAGAACTCTGGGTCGCTTGCTGAATAGGAGCTACAACCGAGATGAAGGATTTCAGCCGTGTCAAATTCAGAAAAACTTGCAGTTTTGGTCATAAGAATACTTTTAATGAATAGTATTATATTCGAAAGAACTTGATTGTATATTGTAAGCCTACGGACCTTTGATATAAACGAAAATGGGTGTTCATCAATATATTATGCGTACTTCCATAATTACTCGTACTGTAGTCAAGCAGCGTTGTTTGGGTACCTTTCTGGGCTTTTGTCTTTTAAAGACGGGTGTGTGCTCTATTGGGCACTGCTTCTACATCAGAAACTGATGGCTTATTTTGCGTCTATGATAGACTGCTTTTAGAGCAAGGTCCGCACCCTCAAGGGGACGTCTTTAGTCCGTTGTATATAATAGGGAATTTTAGCATTCAAGCTAGAACGGTTGTGCGTGTCCACTCGAGTGCTTAAGTTCTAAATGGCACGATGCAGGCGAGCATCCCCACCGATATATTGGTGCAAGTGTTGAGTTGACGATTTCAATATACGAATAATGTCTGGTGGTTAAACTAGAAGTGATCTAGCTTTAAGCGAGTAGTTTACTCTACTTTCGGATGAAAAAGTGACTGTATTACTTCAACTTGAATACGTCTAGACTATGAATATTTGGAGATGGATCTAAATGTAAAACAGACTAAGTAGAATAGTAGTTTTACTGATAAAGAGGGCGCAGAGCCAATAAAAAGGTTAGCAAAAAAACGATGGGGCTAAGTGCCCATTGAAAGTAATAAAAATAAAGAGCAAGAAAGGAGAAAATACATGTCTCGAGTATACCGGTCTAGGTTACCTTTCAAGAGTAGTATTTCCTAAGCCGAGTAATAGTTGTTCCTTCTATGTATTTTGATGTGTTCATCTTCCCGATAACGCTCCCCTATGCTTGTTGAAGGATCGGCTTTCGAGAGGCTCAGAGGTGTTCTCTTAGGACCCATCGTGAGTGCGCTGAACCCGGGTGCATGACCTGTGGGCCGTTAACCACCCGATGATACAACTCCCCATTAATCAAACAGTAATGAACTACCTGCCTTTGCAACCGTCTGCTTTATGTCTTGTTTTTAGGTTGTATTCCCCTGCCCAAGTACTCAAGTAATGCACGACGCCACTTTGAAATGAATCCTGTATTTGGAACTTCGAGGTTTCAGGTCCGTGGGGGTTAGCTCGATCACCGTCAGCTGGCTGCATGAATTGGCATTTTCATCCTCGACCGACGCGTTGGCCTCTATGCCTTCCTTCCGATGAATAAACATCCACTGGTGGAAATTTTTCAAAAACACCCTTATTTTAGCTAGCCATTCTGGTGCGCAAATACCTTCAAATGTGAAGACTTCGTTCATCCGACTGACAATCAACTGGGCGACGCTGTAGAGATTGATCTCCCTGGACCCAAATATGTAGAATAAATCAAGCGCTTGGATTATGGCTTCAACTTCTAGCTCGGCACACAGGCATCTTGCAGCCTTGCAAAAGATCCTTCTTGTTGGTGCTTTAATCCATAGATCGAGGTCGGCTTCTTCGTCTTCAAGCACTACACCTATATGGATTATCCACTGCCTAAGGCCAACTGTCTCTGAGTTTTTTATCACCTCCTCAGCTTCTGACGCTAACTCTATGCTGAAATCCGTAAAAAATTCCCTGCTAGGACCTTTGATTCGATGGTCGTTCGCGGCTGATAAATAATATCATATTCTCCAAGTTCTACGGCCCACTCTACTAACCTTTTTTCGAGCCCAGGTTTAGATAAAATGGTCCGTAACAGGATAGAAGAAATCACACTGACCGTATGATTCAAAAAATACGACCGCAACTCCTGCGTAGCCATTACCACTGTAGCCACAAACTGGGATGGTAGTGGAAGGTGTGCTTCTGCTCCTAAAAGTCCCTTACTAGCATATTGTACATGAAATAGCCTTCCACCCTCTTCTCGTGCAAGGATTGTGTTCCACGCTACTTCCGAGATTATGACATACAGCAGCAGTTGCTCCCCCGAACCGGTTTGATTATCATTGGAGGCTTTATAAGGTTCATCTTTACTCGTGTCAGTAGTTGGCAGCAATGTATTCGCCATTCAGGATGTTCATGCTTTACCAGCACCTAGGAGAGTTGATACCACAGCTCCATGGCTCGCGGGACCAAGTTACTGATCCTGGAGACCCGCTCTCTGGCCTCTGCTACTGCTATTCTGGCCCTCCGCTCAATGGATGTGTCCCATAATGGCTCCCTTTTGACCATATTTACTTCCGATTTCAGCCTTGTGTTAGTGTCCTTAAATGGTTTTTGACTCTCTTTAGGCAAGGGCCGCTCACTCTACAAGTCACCGATCCTGTACAGGGTCGGGTATCTGAAGACTTGAGTCAAGGGTACTCCCTTCACTCCATGTATCAAAGGTCTCCCTGGATGACACCATATGAGAGGCTACAAGTCATTACCTGGAAAGGTGTTATGCTTATCACATCCAGGATAAAGATCGGCGAAGCTATTTCCCCAATAGGGTTTTTATATGTGCTGTTGAAGTTTGTTACTTTGCAGGGGCTTGGGGTTGTCCGCTGATGCTGACCCATATTCTAAACTATCTCCCAGCGAATGATGTTGACATCACTTCCTGGATCAATCAGAGATTGTTTGACTTGAGAGTCAAGCATTTTGATCGAGACGGTGAGTGCTTCTTGGTGGTTTCCCTCTCCGTTCTCCAACCTGAATATGATCGGAATGGCAAACGGTTCTGGTAATGCAATTTTCCAAGTTTTGTAGAACCCGGGTGTAGCGAAGATCGCATTGACATTTCGTTTGTCCTTGGGATAGGGCACTCTTGATACGGGGTAAATACGCGGAAGCAATTTAAAAGTAGAGGAAGCAAGAAGTAAACACGATAAGGGAAAAGTAGGGACGGGGAAGAACAGAAATAGAAGAAAGAACGAATCAAACTAACACAAATAAATTGATTCGAAGGGAGAAAGAGACTTGAACCATTCACGGGGTCATACTAGGATGATCAACCATAGATTCCAAGCAAGAGATACATTGAAGCTTCTAGCTTCTCAAGAAGGCCTTGCCTCTCTCAATTCTTCTACTTCTCAATTCAAAGTTAGCTAATGAAATTTAAAGGCTAAGGGTCTATTTATAATATTTCCCTAATGCTAACTAATGCCGAAAATACCCCCACAAGTTGGTGAAATAATAAAGACCATGTAGGGTCAAACTAGTATTAGTACTAGGCTAAACTAGAAGTCTCGTCTTGGTTTTGTTGGGAAAGAGGCGGAGCGCCTAGGGGTGGGTGGAGCGCCTGAAAATGGCACAATTTGGACCAGTAGCTCAAGAAGGCGGAGCGCCCCCACACTTAGGCGGAGCGCCTGGTTGTGCAACCCAGTAGGCGGAGAACCTTCCTTTGTAGGCGGAGCGCCTACGCCTGAAGCCAACTCTTTGATCTTCGAAATGCTCCTGAACTCTTCCCCGATGCTCTTGAGCTCTTGTCCTTTGCATCCTCCAATCCCGGCTCTTGATGGTAAGTACTTAGGCTCAATTTACCCCGCATCATTCTCCCCTTCTTGAAAGGATTTTGTCCTCAAAATCACACCATGAAGACCTACAACCACAGACAAGCACAACCAAAATCTCCTACTACAAGAGTAGGTTAGTGCAAGTAGTATGGAAAACACACTCTTATGGTATAACCAAGTATCAATAAAAATGATAAAGCGCATGTTTCCAATGAAAACAACAAGTACTTGGCTTCCCCAATGGGTGTACTCAACACAAGAATAAACAACAGATTAATAGTGTATGGAATATGCAAGATCAAGCCATCAAAATTCCTATGATCCCTAAGTTCATGATTAACACACCAAAACTTCCCACTGCGAAAGTAGGCAAGCTCAACAAGAGTGAGTGCAAGTGATGTGGAAAACACACTTTTGTGATAGAGTCAAGTATCAATACCAATCAAAAAGTACAGGTCTCCAAAGGAAACAACAAGTTCTTGGCTCGACAATGACAAGCACTCACAACCATAACAAGCAAAGAGATCAATAGGACATGGAACATGCAAGATTAAGGAATCAAGAACCCTATCATCTCTAAGCTCATAACCAACACACCAAGCCTTTAATTCATTTTTATCACACAGTGGCATTCTTGATCAGCACGGGTTCGATCTGTATCATCCTCCCCTTTTTTAGAAGATTTCATCCTCGAATTCGAGCCCTCTTCAGTCTCCAATGCTTGGCCTACAACACAATGAGTTAAGTCAGCAATATTAAAGGTGTTGGACACGTTATATGCACCTGGGAGGTCGATCACATAAGCATTGTTGTTGATCTTGCTCAGCACTTGAAACGAATAATCCCCTCGAGGAGCCAACTTTCATTTTCTTTGGTTCGGGAATCTTTCCTTTCTGAAGTGAACTCAAACCCAATCTCCCTTCTTCAAATCCAGCTTCTTACGCCCCTTGTTTTTCCTGGATGCCACTTTGGAATAAGCTTCCTCAAGATTTTTCTTCACTTTGGCATGGAGCTCGAGCAAGGCAGTAGCTCAGCGTGTACCTACAAAATCAATAACAGCATCTCGAGGCAACGAGGTTAAGTCAAGTGGAACCAAAGGGTTAAAACCATACACACACTCAAACGGAGTCATTCCAATCATTCGATGCACAGTACGGTTGTATGAAAACTTCATCACGGGAAAACGATCAGCGCAGTTTCCGACCTTACCTTTGGTCATAGCTCGAAGTAGAGCTCCCAAAGTTCGGTTGATTACCTCGGTCTGTCCATCAGTCTGAGGATGGTGAGACGTCAAGAATAGTAGTTGGTGCCAAGGGCACCCCGTAGACATTTCCAAAAATGACTCAAGAATTTAGAGTCTCGATCAATCACAATAGTACAAGGCATACCATGCAATTTTAACACATTAGAAATGAACAAAGTGGCTACATGTTGTGCATTATCACATTTCTTGAAATGAATAAAGTGAGCCATTTTGGAAAAAGGGTCGACTACGACAAAGATGCTATCATGTCCACCCCCAGACCTCAGTAACCCCATAACAAAATCCATGAATATATCAACCTACGGTCGATCAGGTACAGGCAATGGAGTGTATAAACCATGAGGGTTGGACCTCGATTTAGCTTTCTTGCAATCTATACAAGCATTGCAAAGCTTTTCCACATCTCTTCGCATTTTGGGCCAGTGAAACTGCTCGGTTAAGATACCAAGAGTTTTATCGACACCGAAGTGTCCCATTAAGCCCCCGGAGTGAGCTTCTCAAACCAAAAGCTCTCACCATGATGACACAGAAACACAAATTCTCCTATTTTTGAAGAGATAGCCATCGTACCACTGATACTTCTCTACCCTTTGACCACTCAAGATAATGTCTCAAATGCTCTTAAGCTTGGGATCATATTCATACATCAGCTTGATGCTTTTGAATCCCATTAATCGCGAAGCAAGAGTGGTTGCTAAGGCGAACTTCCTCGACAGCGCATCGGCCACAACATTATCTTTACCCTTCTTGTAATGAATTACATAGGGAAAGCTCTCAATGAATTCTACCAATTTGGCATGCTGCCGATTGAACTTCTCTTGGCCTCGGAGATGTTTCAAAGATTCATGATCACTTTTAATCACAAACTCACGGGGCCATAGATAATGTTGCCAATGAGCGAGTGCTCAAAGGAGGGCATACAATTCCTTTGTCATACGTAGAGTAATTCAAGGTTGCACCCTTAAGCTTTTCGCTGAAGTAAGCGATCGGCTTCGATTCTTGCATAAGTACTCCTCCAATCCCAATTCCGGACGCATCACATTCAACCTCGAACGCTTTGACGAAGTTAGGGAGTTGTAGTAACGAGGCAGAACTTAGCCTCCGTTTCAACTCTTGGAAAGCCCTCTATTGGGAATCTCCCCACACAAACGGATGGTCTTTCTTTACCAGCTCGGTTAAAGGATTTGCTACGGTGCTAAAATCACGAACAAACCTTCGGTAAAAACTAGCTAATCCATGAAAGCTACGAACTTGAGATACCGAGGTTGGAGTCGGCCAATCTTTGATAGCCTCGACTTTTGACTCATAGACTTCAACACCATTAGCACTCACAACAAATCCTAGAAAGACTACATGCTCAACACAAAAGGCACACTTTTTGAAATTAGCATACAACTTCTCTTCTTTAAATTTATCAAGCACTAGCCTTAAGTGTTCGACATGTTCATCCACAGACTTACTATAAACAAGTATGTCATCGAAGTAAATAACAACAAACTTATTTATGAACAGTTTAAGCACATGGTTCATCAATCGCATAAAAGTGCTCAGTGCGCTAGAGAGGCCAAAAGGCATCACTAACCATTCATAGAGACCGAATTTGGTCTTGAACGCATTTTTCCACTCATCACCGGGTTTCATTTGGATTTGGTGGTAACTGGACCTGAGGTCTATCCTCAAAAAATAAGAAGAATCACTCAACTCATCTAGCATGTCATCTAATCGAGGGATAGGATGACGATACTTTACCGTTATCTTGTTGACTGCTCGACAATCAACACACATTCGCCACGTTCCATCTTTCTTCGAGACAAGGATAACAGGAACGGCGCAAAGACTCAAGCTCTCTCGAACTGGGCCTTCGTTTAGCAATTCGTCCACCTGCCGCTGGAGCTCTTTAGTGTCTTCAGGATTACACAGGTATGCAGGTTTGTTAGGGATTTGAGACTCCAGAATGAAGTCAATTTGGTGCTCGATTCCTCTCAACGGAGGCAATCTACCTGGCAGTTCTTCAGGAAACATGTCTCCGAAGTTCTGCAAAACACTTTGAACAACACTAGGCAAAGGGTTGTCATTAGAAAAATCATCATTAGAGTTTAGAAAGATACCCTTGTGCACAAGTCAAATCATCAATCGGCCATTTTCGTTGCCTCGTAAATACTCACCCGGTTGCATGATTGCAGAAATGTTGTTAACCTCAGGCGGTGAATGTCTGTCCTCGACCAAAATTGGTGTCCTGATGGGAGACTTTGCTTTGGCCGCTTCTTTCAGCTCCTTCATTCGTTTATATTCCTTGCTGACTTGTTTCGGAGACAATGGTTTGAGTATGAAACTCTCTCCTCAGAGCTTAGCAGTGTAAGTATCGTCCGTTATGTATAACCGACCGATCATACTGCCAGGGTCGACCCAATAGCAAATGACAAGCTTGCATCGGTATTACATCGAACATCATTTCATCTTGATATTTTCCTAATTAGAACTTGATCCACACTTGCTTGACAACCTTCAATTCTCCACATTCATTTAACCATTGCAAACGGTAAGGATGAGGGTGCTTCGAGGTAGGCAATCCCATTTGTGAAACAAAGGTTTGGCTCACCACAGTTGCACAACTACCCGAATCAATAATTATAGAACAAACTTTTCCCCTCACTCGACACCTCGCATGGAAAAGATTTTCTCTTTAGTTGTCTTCTTCTTCAAGAGTCATACAACTCAAGTTTCTACAAACTACCAGAAACATATGGATGGTCAGCTTCGGCTGCTTCACGACCATCATCATTTTCAGCTCGGTCAGTCTCCTCTTCGTTTTCTTCCTCGATGTCACTTGCTTGCTCATGGACGGTTCCATCTTCGAGCAAAAGCATAACTTTGCAAGTCGGACACTCTTTGGCCATGTGACCATAACCCCTACATTTATGATACTGAATATTTGAAGTGCTAGGAGTATTGAGTTGAACTTTACCTCCCACTTCTTTGGAGTTATTAACGGTCACTCCCATTTCGAAGGGTCTCTTTTGATCTCGGCCAATAATGGCACTTGTAGGATTCAGACTCTTCCAATCTTTACCTCGGTCAAAGGAGTTGAAGTAGTGAGTCCTCGGTACCAGCTTGCTTTGTCGTCCTTCACCTATTTCTCAGAATCAATGGCTGCATGAAATACATCTTCCAATGTCTAATACACATGAAGCCTCAATTGAGATGACACTTCTCGAGTTAGTCCATTTTTAAACCGAATGATGGCTTGCTCATCATCTTCTTTCATATCAAGAGCCAATCGAATCTTTTCAAACTCATCATAGTACTTTTCGATCGATTTGGACCCCTGTTTCAAATCATAGAGCTTCCAAAGTTGCTCTTGCCGATATTTGGCAATCACATATTTTGCATCCATCACTCTCTTCAGCTGTGCTCAAGTGAGAATCTCATGATAGACATTTCTTCTCCTCATTCACTTGTCAACTTCCCACCATGTCGATGCATATGCCTCGAAAGAAGCAATAGCATGGGCAGCTTTCCTCTCTTCAGTCATCTCATTTGTCTCAAAGATTCGTTCCAAATGAACCTTCCATTCAAGATATTGGTCTGGATCACTAGTTCCTCTAAATGGTGCAATAGTGATCTTAACACTATTCAAGTTTGAATCACGAGCACCTCGGATCGGTTCCGGATACTCATCATAATAATCATCAGCCTCACGCTCAAAATATCTGTCAACATTTGTGCCTCGGCCTCGACCTCGGTAGTTTCCTCGTCCTCATTGAACCTGTCTTCGTTGAACGAATGGTAGCTCATACTCAGCTTTGACCTCGGGAAACTCTCCACTATCGACCCCTTCATCAACGACCACGGCTTGTCTTCGGGCCCTTGGAAGTGGTAATCTATCACCTCGGAGAATGCCAAAGATTTGATGATCAGCTTGGGGATTGCCCAAGTTTTGTTGTCCAGCTTGGGAAATGCCCAAGTGTTGCTCAGCCCATAGCTTCATTTCGAACAGCCTCGTTCCTCAACCGTTGTTGACGAACCAGCTCAGCAAATTGCTCCGATTTCATAAGAGTGGAGTTGCTAGTACCAGCGCCAGACCCAGGTCTTGCTCGAGGCTTGCTGCTCGAGCACTCACTCCACTCACCTCGGCACTAATGCCTTGTATCGCAGCCAAGAGATCGACTAACGACACCTCAGGCGCTTCAACACCCTTTCTTTTCCTCCATTCCCAGCCATGGCACCTGCACAAATCAAAGACCAAGAAAATATTAAGGTTAGAAATCACCTCACACTCTCCCTCACTTTTATTGGATGGCGCTCGGGTCCTCTCAATATGTAGGTTCGGTCACTTAAGAACTTGTTACAAATGGCTTCCTTGGTTTGATCAATTTCTCTAAGACTCTTCGAATTTGACAAGTCACACTCTCCTTCGGGAAGAATTGATTCGACTCGATGGAACAGACGCTATTTAACTGTGCACGGGAGTTCAAAGAATTGTCTATGATATTTTGGACTTAGGTTACTCCATGCACGAGTTCCTATAAGCTCAAACAAGTTAGTACGACCTCGAGTAGAAGGAATTACTCTAGAGATCCACTAACGAGATTCATCGACCACAAGAAAAAAAGATATCCTAGGAGAATCTAACCTTTGTTTCCTCTTTTGGAAACCTCGAACACGTCACCCTTGTACGGAAAAAAGTAGTCCCTCCTTGGTATGGATTAGGGTTTAATCTTATCCACTTTTTCTCTTTCTTGTCGACAACTTTTCACCTGGGGTTTTAGCAATAACACTTTACCCCTTTCTTCTTTAATGGAACAGTGAACTTAACGCTCCCGATGTACGGACACCTTTAAACTTTGTTCACAATCCACTGGTTCAACAAGATTCAGGTCATTTTTCTTCCGTTAAAACATTCAACGAACAGAAATAACTTCGGTTCCAGCCAAGCTGTGATCCAACTTCGTCGTCCGTACATTGTTACAATGTAATAATTTTCAGGCATACGGACGGTGGCTAAATGACGAAACTTCAAAATTTTGAGCTCAAAACTCGACCTAAATCAGACTATAACCACCAGTCTTCAACGATAACAACCAAAACTCACTGGGATTCAGAAACAGTACCACCAACGTCAAGAACAGTTCAAACATCAAGAAACCTTAATCGACAGATGATGTACGACGGGTCGTTTGAATCTCCCAACTGTGGTGAACAAGAATTTGTGGTTGTTTAATCCAAATAACCAACAATCAAACCAATTTTTGGATTTTCTTCTTTCTACTTTTTTTTTGTTTTTTTTTTGTAAATAAGAACACACACAGTGAACAACAAGAACACAAACAAGAACACACAACGGAAACAAAAGACACAAATGCACGAAAAGTAAAGATAATGTAGAATGGGATTGGGGTTGTAAGAACAAACCCAAATCGTGCTCTGATACCAAGATGATGCAAGCTAATCGGAGATAAGCTTAGCAACCGAACAAGAAATGCGAAAATGACAAGAACAAAGATAGATCTTAGCTTCAATCGAATGAATCCGAGGAACTAGTCTCGGAGCCAAACAATCGGAAGGCAAAAGACACACCTAATGCTAAGCAACAATCCTCAAGAAGAACTCATGCTTCTTGCAAATTGAATGATCAAAGAAGAAGTGTTTCAAACGGGTTTCACTGATTGACCCAAGTACTTATAACAATCCCACGACGGGGTTCAACTCACAACAAAGTCACTATATTCAATATTCATCAACAACTAACAGTCTCAACTGAAAATATTAAGGGGTTTATATAGATAGCCCCAAGGGTAAGCTAGGAACTGGTCACAGACGACCAATGCGAATGGTGCAAGCTAAATCTGAAGACAAGCAAGCAATCGAAAGCAACAAGAACACGACGCGGAAACGATAAAGATAAAGGCGCGAAAGCAATAAAGTAACCAAGATAACAAGAAATAAGGGATGGGGGAGAACAGAAATAGAAGAAAGAATGGATAATCCGAATCAAAACATGATTGATTATCCCAGGGAGAAAAGAGAAACTTGAACCTAACAAGGATTCATGCTAAGAAGAAATCCATTCGGTTTCAAGCCAAAGAAGGCATACATGAAGCTTCGGGCTTCAACAAGATTGGCTCGGCCAAATCCTATTTCTATTCTCACAATATCATCAATCAACTACCTATCTAATGAGCTATGCTAGGAGTTTATATAGACAATGTAAAGGACAAAATAGTAAAAATAGTCACAGGTGACCAATAAGATAAAGCCACGCAGGGCTGAAGCAGCTTTATGTGTTCGGCAGCTCAGCTCGAACACATTTGAGTCGGACGCTTGTTTGCCTCGGTCACGATTGGAATCGAATACTCTCCTGCCTCGGGCACATTTGTAGCCCTTCGATCGATTCACTGTTCAGCGTCGTTCTTCCTTGGTTTGGTTACTTTTCAGCTTCGGGCTCGAGCTTGTCATTTCTTCCTTCGGGCTCAAACTTGATCGTTGAGCTTTCATAAGTTGTGCTTTGTCTCACAGCTTCCGAAGTCAGAGTCAGCAACGGTCACTTGTTGTCTGCTCGGTGGATTTTCATCGTTGTTGCTCGGCCGTCTTCGACATATTCAGCCATACTATTTGATCGTGGGCGTCATCTGGGCGTCATCTGACTCCTCGGTGGACTAGCTTAATGAATCGAACAGGTGAGCCTGGTTCGTATTGCATCAGCGAACAAGCCACGCAGGACTGATAGTTAAGTGTTCGGGCGCTCTTGTGCTCGGTCACTCTTCAGCCTCGAACACTTGAATTCGAACGCTCACCCTTCGGTCTCTTCACTGATTGGCGTCAAGTTGAGTGTTCGGTCACTTTCTTTGCAAATGTAGCCTTCATATTTTGCGCTCGGCCACTCAGCATTCGAACAGTTGCTTTCTCCCGACCATGCCAACTGAATGTGAACATCATGCAAGAGCTTGGCTTGGCTTCGTGTCAACAGCCTCGATGGGTTGAATACTTGATCAGCACGGGTTCGGGCTGTATCAGGTGCAGCACTCACTTTATATAGATGTTTGTAGTACTTTTATTCATCTACACTGGTAATCTCGGGTGGAGTACCTGACAAGTTACCTGTCCGATTGTGGATGCCCTTCAGCTCCTTGAAGATGTCCTGAATGACAGGTGTTCCATCGAGATCTTGATTGTTGGCCACTGTAGAGCTTCCAGGGACAGCCTCCATGTTGACTTTTGATTGGGAATGGAAGCCGGTGACTCATTCACGGGGACGGGTCCTCGCGTGGACTCTGACCTCTTAGACGAACCAGCGAAGATCGCTCCCAACTTCTAACCATACTTTCGACCAAGTTGGTCGAGTTTAGCTCTGCCCATTTCGCCTGGGTTTTGAAGAGACCAGCAAGGAGATCCTCGAGTTTGGAGTTGTTTCCGCGTGGTTGATCATCTTCGTTGCCACTGCCTACAGAGATCAGATCTCTGGTAGGGTCTTTTGGTTGTCCGTTAGGAACTCTGGGATCCTTTGCAGAGTCATCTACCGCATCAGCTGTGTTCTTTGGAACATTATAGTTGTAGTCCGACATGGTTGTACTTTTTCTTCATAGAATCCTTCAATTGTCTGGGCACCACGGTGAGCGCCAAACTGTTTATGTCTAAAATTGGTCATATAGGTTAAACAATTAAATTTGTAGAAGGTGTAATCACCTAATTTTGGCACGAATAAAAAAAATCGCTCAAAATAGCCGTGTTAGATTCTTAGAATTTTTGCCGAAATTTTCCTAAAATTTTAGTCTTTTATTTTTTACTCAATTTGTCATTAATCGTGGAAGAAAATATGGAAAAATTACTTGTTATGTGTTTAATTGTGATTCTACGTTTAAATTGTGATAGTATCGTGAATTTATGTGGTTTAAATTACGATTAATTGTGTATGTTTTATTAAGTATAGACTCCTTTAATGGCCATGTTTGCAAAATAAATAGCCCAGTGCCTAGACCCAACAGCCCAACACTCTAACCCAAACCCACATTATATAAACCCTTTCTCCCCCATTTCACTCCCTCACACCCCTTTAGCTTCCAAGCTGGTGGAGCCATGCCGAATTTCTCACCACTCGCCGGAATCCGCCCCCCACCGAGGCTCCGCCGCTACTCCGCCGCCGGCCACCACCTCCGGTGGCCGGAAAATTTAGCAAAGTATACCATTGGAAAGATCTCGAGCCCCCCCATTCCATTTCTCAACTCGGTTTCTCAAAATTCTTAGCCGTTTTTCGTAGATCGGGAGTCAAAGCTCCGGTCAAACTCAACTCCGGCGCACCTTCGAATTTTTCCGGTAAGTTTTACATTCCCCTCTTCCTCTCACCCTCCTCTTTCACCTCCCATACTCCACTTCCCAAAATTTATTCTTTTTTTTCTCTTTTCTTTCCCGTTTTTTCCCCCTGCCCGTTTTGTGTTTCTTTCTACCTTTTTTTCTTATTTTTTCTTTCCCATTTCTGTTATGGCATGTTCGCTGCAATCTGCTTGTTCTGAGATAAATCCGGGGCTGTGATTTGATTGTTTGTGAGGTTGATGTTATTTTTGGAGCTGTGATGATTAGGTTGTTCGGGGGCGGGGCTGTTTCAATTTTTGAACGAAGGCAGTAGCGTGAAAATATAGGGGCTACTATATGATTTTGTTAATGGTTGAACGTAGGGAGGCTACTGTGATGGTGTGTTGATTGAAACGAGGCGAGTTGAGGGCGTCAAAACAGAAAATCAATGGTGGTGGGATGATTATTTTGGCTTAACGAATCCGAGGCTGTTGGTGTGGGATTTCTTTAAGTTTGAAATGATGATGATGGCTGATTTGAGCTGTGGATGGTTAAGCTACGTCATTGCAGCAGTGTTGGAGGTGCTGCGAGGCTGGTGCGATGCCATGGTTATGAGGCAGCAGCTGTGTCGAACAGTAGGCGATGTTTTTGGATTTTACGGGTTAGAACAAAGGAAATCTCCACTCCCTCTTTTGCTTTGCTTTATCTGTTTGCTTAGATTTTGTAGATGATGACACACTTTAGCTTTAGTGTTAGCATGTAAATATCGGTACATTAGTATGAAGCTTTGTTAGTCTAAACATGGAAAATTGTTGTATGTCTAGTTAATCGAAACAAATTATCCGAGCTTGGTAAAGATTGAACGGATTTTAATTTGGCTTGTCTGGAGCTTTTCATCTGTTAATTAATCGTACCTAAGTTTGCATAAGTTTGCGAGTTCATCCGAAACTGACACGACCCGAAATCCGGTCAGGCCGTGTGGGCACCCGACATCCTCCCCTAGACCCGTCGGGCGAACCCTTACCAATTAAATTAGGAAAATAAATATAATTCAATTCATTAATAAGAACAAGACTTAAAAAAATACAAACATACTGATACCTCCAAGCTGTACAAAAGAAATTACAGCTGACTACCCAACATACTAGGTTTAGGGCTATCCAGACCAGACATCTAAGAGTACAAAAGAAGACAGATACCTCTTGAAGGGAGCAAAATGCAATTGAAATAATGAACAATACACTGGTGGCCATCCGGAATAAATCTGGCTCACCCTGACAGCTGAAGTCGTCTTCGCTCCCGAACAACGTGGCGAACTCAATCCTGGAGCGAACCTGCCGAAACGAAATAGATAGACAAGAAACAAACAACAACAAGGGTGAGTCAAAAGGACTCAATAAGTGGGGCAGACTAGCCACCTCAAAGAATAGGATAGCTAGCCAGGGAGAAGAAACAGATAAAGCAAATTCCTTTTATTTAAATTACAAAAAGGCAGAGCCAGATAATAACTAGAAACACGTATGAAACCTTAAACTCAGCCAGGAATACGAGCCAGAAACATATCAACAAATAAGCAATGCACGTATGAGCAGAACAGTAGTTATGTACCACAAGTCTACGCAATGGTATGAAAATGAAATGAAATGAGATGAAATGAAATGAAATGAAATCTGATGCAAAGGGTCACATCTGCCCGTCCTCCCATCTCGAAGCGGAATACTCCTGCATTCGAGGGGAATCCAATCTGATAACCAACTGGAGCGGAATACTCCTGCTCCTGGGGCGGAATACTCCTGCACCCGATATAATATAAACCAGAGGCGGAATACTCCTGCACTCTCTTGGGGCGGAATACTCCTGCACCCGATATAATACAATGGAGCGGAATACTCCTGCTCCTGGGGCGGAATACTCCTGCCCTCAATATGATACAATAGAGCGGAATACTCCTGCTCCTGGGGCGGAATACTCCTGCCCTCAATATGATACAATGGAGCGGAATACTCCTGCTCCTGGGGCGGAATACTCATGCACCCAATATGATATGCAATGTAATGCATATGAATGACATATAATGCATATAAATGCAATGTAATGCAATAATAAACTTTCACCGGCGCTGGACTCTCATCGACAGCCGGAAAGTAGATGCCAACTTACAGCCAGGGTACAATGCTCAGATCCTCATTGCAATACCAACAATAGGACATAATATATAATATAGAATGTAAATCCAAAGCTAAGGCATAATGAGTACGCCTATCGGCAGCTACACACGTAAGGAACACGTGGTAGAAAATCCACGAGGCCAGGTGCCTCCAAAGAAATGGATGTAAACACTTACCTTGTTACAAAGTTAGCAATGCGACCAACAACCACGTTATTCTATGAATTCATTGCCAAACGATCCCACTGTGATCAATAAGCAAAAAATATATCACATTAGGCTAAAGGCTTCATTCCTCACATCTTAGGGCAACCCAGGTAGGAACCTGATACCCTATTCGCATACGCAATACGCAGGCCAGGCCTATATACAGGGTTCAAAGTCCCATAACCAAACCCTAAATAAATTATATTTATATGTTGCCCATAAATAACTGAGTACGAATATATAATCAATTTCATTATCGGGGTCCATTTGACCTTTCAAACTATTAATTGAACTTGTTAAAACGATGTCTAATATTCCAAGTTTTACCGTTAAAATATATTTAAACACACATAATAAACTCAAATAATATATTAGGATCATTACCTGAATGTTTCAGGATGAAAATACTATTTTTCTCCGGCCCCTTTTTTCATTTTCTGGCATTTTCCCTTTCGTTTCTCGTCATTTCTTGTCATTTCCATTTCTGTTCATTTCGTTCTGCTTGTGCTCCCTTTTTCCTTACTAATGAAATGTCGAGGGATTAAAATCCCTTTGACCACCGCTGCTCATTTTATTTTTTTGTCATTTTCCTTTCTTTTTTTTTCTTTTTTTTTTCTTTTAAAATTCGCTGTTACGGTAAAAATTAAAACGGTACCCTATGATATTCAAAATAATTCCAACTTTTGCATACACGTTATACAAAATATATGTAACATACTCGCGAAGGCGGATCTCAAATCAGACTCCTGAAACTCAAGATGCGAATTTAAATGAAAAGAAGTCAAATTATTTAACTTTCGGTATTTTAGCGGAAACTAGCCGAACAACATCGAAATTCACTTTCGAAAGTTCACAAAGGTCATAAATAATCATACGAACCCAACGGCGCTTTCGGATTTCGAATCGGAGCTCATTCGGCAAAACCGAGCTTGAAAATCTCTTTTTAATATTTATTGCCAATAAAAACTGAAACCTTCTTCCGATGCCTACCAAACGAGGTCTGATTTAGCTCAAATTTTACAGACATGTCCTAATGGACATTACGAATATTTTAAAATTATCGGCACACCAATCGGACTCCTAACTTCCGAAACGACTAACCGAGGTCGTTTCATTCTCCTCCACTTAAACTCTCGTTCGTCCTCGAACGAGCCTAAATCTAAAGCAAGATTTACGCAGATAACAAGAGAACTTGCACAACCTTCATAAACTACTCTACTGACATTATCTCATAATTACCGAGTTAGAGTTATAACACGCACATCGAACTCTTGGAATAAAATATATCTCGATAATATCCTCACATCGTTGCCCAGCTTATTCTGACTAAGCTGATCCTTCCTCGATCACGAGAAGAGAGGTAAACTGATTTGACATAATAATAGAAGGTGGCACGACAAGATGCCAGACAGGCAATAGCGACACTCACTATCAAATCTCACATATTTAGACTAAAAAAAATTAGTAAGGTCTCACAAATGCCAGGAATAAATCATATCAGAAGCTCACCCTCTACCACAACCAATTTTTTTTTTTTTTAATAGAAACAACATCAAAAGAAACCATGGAAACATGATAGGACGCCCCATCTCCAGATCGATCGGAAAGATAAATCTTACTTACAGATAAGGGAAGAAGAAACACACGGGTCTACTACATCGGATGCCTCAGCATCCCGCTAGACAAGCAGTTCATAGAACTGCCTCTACAGCTGAGCTGAGCCACTACCCTGACAATCACTTTCTGGAGAACCACTGCTACCACACTCTCAACCTCTACTGGATGGTGGCATATCTCTGCTTGATTAAGATCTAAATAAAATTTCCTGCGACTGTGCAGGTAGCTGATGACAAGAGAAAGGACGGCTGCTAACTTATTGGAGTAAGGAAAAATCCTCAAAGAATAGCCAGACTCACGACAATGATCACAGGAAAACTCTTCAAAGGATAATCAGACTCACGACAATGATAACACCCTTTCGCTGAACATAGGAACTGGGCAGATTGTTGATAGTTGTAAAGAGAAGACTGAATCTGATCTTGACGAGCTACTGGCGCACTCTAAGAATCACGTGACACAAGCTGAGATAACCTGGAAGGTGACCTCCCAAAATAATCAGAACTCTTACCTCCAAATGAGGTACCATGTTTGCCCACTAGGGCCACGGGATCTCTTGCTCTCCCGCTCTAACTTATGGTATGCCCCGAACTTTCGAGCAATATCAACAACAATATCAAATGAAATTCCGACCTCAATCTCTCGAGCCATCTGGGATCTCAAGAAAAAAGAAAGATCATCAATAAATCTTTGAATCTCTCGAAAGGCTCATGGACTAGTTCAAATGCATATTCAGCCATTCTATAGAATTCAATCTCATATTCTGAAACACCAACAGGCTAACCGACAGGCTACCCTGTCCAATCCACTCGAACTGGCAACATTTTTCATCTTGTTCGCTACTCGAAAGGAACTTTTCCACGAATCTAGAAGAAAAATCGAACAAAGTTGGCTAATAAAGAGCAGTCCACCAATTCAGCACTGGACCTCTGAAACTGGAAAACAGAATAATCGACACCACACCGCTCGATATAACAAGAGCCTGAAGGATACGCTGACATCATTTTATTTTAAAAAGAATCACTTACACAGGGATTATCTGATGCATGGCTTGAGAATATCGGAAGGTTCAACCACGTAAAATAATATACCCTCTTTGAGCACTCGGACCCAATAATTACCTCAGTTACCTACCCAGCCAGAGCAACTGGAGGCACACCACATACTGCCTCCGAAACATACATTACGACGGCAATACTAAGAACTGGAACAAGAGCCCTCTAAGTCCGAACATCTGCATCTGCGGTAACCTGATAAGCTACGTAGCGAATAATAGGTTTTTGCGGTATCTACGTCACCAAGATTCTCGTAAAGCATCGTATAGAGCCAAGGGAACCACAAGTTCCTGCCCCTTGCCCATCGCGAGCTGGCACAGCTGGGACCTCCGTAACTAGATCGTCAGCACGATCAAACATTCTCGGGGCTTGAGTCATGCACCCAATATGATATGCAATGTAATGCATATGAATGACATATAATGCATATAAATGCAATGTAATGCAATAATAAACTTTCACCGGTGCTGGACTCTCATCGACAGCCGGGAAGTAGATGCCAACTTACAGCCAGGGTACAATGCTCAGATCCTCATTGCAATACCAACAATAGGACATAATATAAAATATAGAATGTAAATCCAAAGCTAAGGCGTAATGAGTACGCCTATCGGCAGCTACACACGTAAGGAACACGTGGTAGAAAATCCACGAGGCCAGGTGCCTCCAAAGAAATGGATGTAAACACTTACCTTATTACAAAGTTAGCATTGCGACCAACAACCGCGTTATTCTTTGAATTCATTGCCAAACGATCCCACTGTGATCAATAAGCAAAAAATATATCACATTAGGCTAAAGGCTTCATTCCTCACATCTTAGGGCAACCCAGGTAGGAACCTGATACCCTATTCGCATACGCAATACGCAGGCCAGGCCTATATACAGGGTTCAAAGTCCCATAACCAAACCCTAAATAAATTATATTTATATGTTGCCCATAAATAACTGAGTACGAATATATAATCAATTTCATTATCGGGGTCCATTTGACCTTTCAAACTATTAATTGAACTTGTTAAAACGATGTCTAATATTCCAAGTTTTACCGTTAAAATATATTTAAACACACATAATAAACTCAAATAATATATTAGGATCATTACCTGAATGTTTCAGGATGAAAATACTATTTTTCTCCGGCCCCTTTTTTCATTTTCTGGCATTTTCCCTTTCGTTTCTCGTCATTTCTCGTCATTTCCATTTCTGTTCATTTCGTTCTGCTTGTGCTCCCTTTTTCCTTACTAATGAAATGTCGAGGGATTAAAATCCCTTTGACCACCGCTGCTCATTTTATTTTTTTGTCATTTTCCTTTCTTTTTTTTTTCTTTTTTTTTCTTTTAAAATTCGCTGTTACGGTAAAAATTAAAACGGTACCCTACGATATTCGAAATAATTCCAACTTTTGCATACACGTTATACAAAATATATGTAACATACTCGCGAAGGCGGATCTCAAATCAGACTCCTGAAACTCAAGATGCGAATTTAAATGAAAAGAAGTCAAATTATTTAACTTTCGGTATTTTAGCGGAAACTAGCCGAACAACATCGAAATTCACTTTCAAAAGTTCACAAAGGTCATAAATAATCATACGAACCCAACGGCGCTTTCGGATTTCGAATCGGAGCTCATTCGGCAAAACCGAGCTCGAAAATCTCTTTTTAATATTTATTACCAATAAAAACTGAAACCTTCTTCCGATGCCTACCAAACGAGGTCTGATTTGGCTCAAATTTTACAGACATGTCCTAATGGACATTACGAATATTTAAAAATTATCGGCACGCCAATCGGACTCCTAACTTCCGAAACGACTAACCGAGGTCGTTTCAGAAACAAAGCATGTTAACTGGGTATGTCTGTATGTTTATATATGTGAGTTCCTGGGAAAGAAAGTGAATTTGCTTACGTTTGTTTATATTATTTTGAACTGTCCAGGAAACTTGATGTCAGATTGTTTGCTTCTTGCTTCTTGACCTAAGTTCTGGTTGTTTTAGCTATAAGATGTGGTCTGGGACGATTTTGGTTCAGTTTTTAGTTAGTCTAGTTGATTTAGTTTTGTCTAGTTTGGTCCATTGAGTCTAGTTGGGGCTGATCTAGTTTGTCTAGTTTGGTCCTAGTTTCCTTTAGTTAGTGTGATGAGTGTTTAGTGTCCTTTCAAAGGACACTTCCTTGCACTATTTCAGCCCATTTTTGGACAGTTTTAGCTGCTGAAACAGTGGCTATAACTGTTGTACCTTTGTTGAAAATTGGGGCTAGTACACTCAAGTATAGGGGTGTGGGCTTGTACTTTTGTACAAGTCCACACTCCACCTTTTAGCTATATATAGGAGCCTTTTACTCCTCATTTAAGACACAACAACCAGCTGAGAACAAAGCTGTAAATAGAGAGCAAAACACTTGAGGAAAAAATAGTTTTTTTTGAAGAAAAGATTTAGAACCAAAAGCCTCTATACTAAGGGTCTTTTGGGGTATAAATCTACTAATTTTAATAGTTAAATAGAGGTTAAAAGGGGCTGTTTCGATGCTGATTTTTGGGGGCATTGCTGTTGTTCTGTTTGATTTGGTTGGGTTAAAAGCTTGTTAGATATTGGTATTGGCTTGCGCCAAGAGGTTCACTTACTAGGTAAATATTCCACCTTTTGTATTATGCTTTTTCTTGTGTATGAATGCCATGTTTAAAGATGTTTAAGGTGGTCATTTGAGCTTCATTATGTTCTGCTTTACTCCCATCATTTGTTTTAATTAGTACAAAAAATGCCTATGTTAACAAAGTGATGTAGGAACCTTCCTAATAATTGATATTCAAGATATGTTCATTATTGATTTGGTTGTTCATTTGGAACACTTTGTTGAAACTGGACAGAATTAATTAAACAAATTTATGATTCATTCATGCCATGCTTATAGGAAAGGTTACACATGATATCGTGTGCAAATGTGGACGTATGAGATACAAGTATTCAAAAAATAGGACATTAAATGCAAAGTTATCTAACACTGCTTCTGGAAACGAATAGGCATCACTTAGGATGATTTTTTTGAAATCTAGCCCTCACATAGTATATGCAAGTAATGATCATTATTTGGGAAAAAATCAGAATGTGGCTATTTTCACAAAATAAGTCTAAAATGGCCTGTTAATGCAAACAGATAAGCCCAATTGCAGAAAGGAAGGCACGTAGCCTGCAGGTTGTTTCTTTTTTCAAAGAAAGCCCGTAAAATTGTTTCTATCTAATAAACAGCCTATTGTATGTATATACTTTTCATAATCTATATTTTTAAGACAAATTTGGGAGTCCCAATTTGCCACTTATTAAAGTTAGCGGTTATTTTTAATTAAATTGATTAGGCAAATTAATAGAAGTGAGAAAAGTTTTCTACGATTGAGTTTAATTATAAGTATGACTTGCGGTCTACTTATTAGGCTGAAGAAAATTAATTCTATTAAACTCAGTTTGTGTTTAATCAATAAAAATACGATAATTTTTTGCAAATAATTTTTACGGCAGCTTATTAATGCCAACGGGCTTAACCCATTTATGATTTTGGCAAACAACTCACCTTTTATTAATAGTCTCGGTGAAGTCAATTCTTTTAAAATAGACCAGTCCTTTGTGAGGTTGGAAATGGGTAATATATTTTATCTACTATAAATTAAAGTGTAAATTCGTCCGATCCTCTGTGAGGTTGGATAAGAATAACACTTTTAAGTTTTTCTGAATCAAAATTCAAATTCAAATTAACGGCATTAATATAACAACCATATTTAATAAATTAACATTGCGACAATAAAGCAACTGTGCTTGGCACAGGACTCGAGGGTGCCTAATACCTTCCCGAGATTCAACTGAGAACCTTACCCGAATCTCTAACGCAGACCATTAGATGAGTCAGAGGTGTTCCAAGGTACCTTTGGGTGACTTGGCACACCTTAAACTATGTCAAGTGGCGACTCCGAGTTCTCTAAATAATTTTGTACCTTTTTGAACATCAGTCACGAGCCTTTAAATAATAAACTCGCAGTTAATGATTTTTTTAGCGCATGACAGCTTGGCGACTCCGCTGGGAAAATTAGTGAAAACTAGAATCTCCGGCTTTGATAAGATTGTCGCATGTTTTAATTTATTAAATATTTAGTTGTTATATTCTTGCCGTTATCACATGAAAAGTTGAATGTTACTGCTTTGATACTGTTGAACTGTATATAAACTGTCTTCCTCCGCAACCCTCTGAGTCTCTGAAACACACAACACACGTGGACTTACCAGATTGCTTGTGGCATCTGGGACTTCTTACTAAATTGCCCATGATTTAGGAGGAAGGCGTGACGGGGTTTTAGGCCGGACACACTGTCTCCGGATGGCTCTGATACGCTTTCCGCCCGGTTTGTCCACCGGGTTTTTCAGTCAGTCTAGACACTGAGTCAGTTGTGTCACCTAGAGTTAAACCTTTAGGCCCAATTATCTGCATCATATTTGACTTAATGAGGTGCGGTACACCGGTATTGCACTTGTCTAGGCTGACCCTTTTGTGTCAAGATGGGCTCGTGTCCCTAAAAGGCACATTATTGGCATCTTATGTGTTGCATTTATTGTAGAAAGAGGGTTGTTATGCTGACCGATCACCGGAGGTGGGTGTTAAATTTTGAAGAAAAAAAAAGGGGAGAAAAATGAAAAACGGGTTTAGTCCCGTGTCTCAAAATATCTTTAGTTGTCATTTTGCGCCGTTATAATGGCGAATTTTTTTCAAGAATTTTTAGAGTCTAATTTTGTGTCCGGGTTTGGTCTCAAGTATTAGAAAATAATTTATCATAGTTTTGTGCCGGTATAATGGCGAAATTTTGGGACCCTTTTGTCTTTGAGTCTGCGTCCAAGTCAAGGCCATATTTTTCGAAAGTAATTTATCGAGGTTTTACGCCGTCATATTGGCTAATTTTGGTAAACCAATTTTGTATCTAATTCGTGTAATATTTTGTGTCTGTGTATCGTCATAATGGCCAAATTTTATAAATACTCTAAGATTCTTTTTTCGAATTAGATCAAAGAGTTTGTTTCAAAAAAATTGTGTCCATCTTCGTGTTGTCATAGTGTCTGATTTTTGAATCACCTTTCGGATTAAAAAAAAAATATATATATATATATATAGTTTGTTTCATAATCTGTTCTTAAGTTCCGTTAGAACCTCCCTCGGGTTGAGTCTTAAATTTTCAAAAAAAAAAAAATTGTTATTTTAGGGTCCCACTTTACTTTGTATTTTATTTTTTCAAGGTCAAGACAGGGTACAGACGTTAAATTGCAATTAGCTAAGTTGTATTTTGCGTCGATCCACGTGAAATAATCTGACTCCACTAAAATGTTGAGTCTTATTATTTTTACCGTCAGGGTGTACCCATCCAATATGTCAGTTTGTATATATCTTTTGACTCGTGTATCACGTTAAGCAGTTTATTTTGAGTCTGTCTCGTGTCGTTTGTCTAAATTATGTTTTTGTGTTAGAAAAAGAAGAAAGAAAAAAAAAATCAAAAAAAAATATATCATCCAAGTTTGTCATTGTTCTAAATTACGTGCCAGTTACAATTTTGTTCTGATTTTTCTCAAGGCACCTAAGCAATCTTTTGGGGATACAATCGGTACATGCGGCTCGCGCCGTTAACCGTTTCGGGATGACGCATAACAACCTTAGGCTTAGGCTGCAATCTGTGCTTCTTTTGTGCTAACCTGTTTGGTTCACTAGCTTGAGCAACTGCCGTGCTGGCCCCACATTCCTATTCCACCAGAATAAAGGGACCACTGCCTGTTCTAGAAGTGGTTGAAGCACATCTTCAGGAAAACACTCCAACAATGATGGCTGAGGAAACTGAGAACACTGAGCTGGTTTATTTAGCTGAGCAACAGGCTAAGATGGCCGAGGACTTCACGGCTATGAAAGAAATGATGATGCAGTTGGTTCGTAACTTGGCAGCAGTTCAGGCACCTCCTGTTCCGCAGGGTGCTGCTGGCTTTGTGGAAAATACTCAGCCACCCGGGCAAGGGCAATCCACAATGGCAAGAGACCCCGGTTACCCTCCGAGATTCGGTCCACATCCGGCAACTGACAATGCAGCCGGACCTTCTACTGTACAACCTGGGGCACAATTCCCACAGCATGGACAACATGGCCAACCCCAGTTTCCTGCCGCAACATTCACCGTTCCTGCAGGACACACTTTGCAAAGATTGAACAGTGACCCACAGTTAAGGGCCCATGATCGATAATTTGACCAAGCTCAGGGTAATGTGTGCCGCCAAACCGAGTCGTATGATCAGGGACACCACCCAGAATCACATTCTGATATCGAAAGGTTGGGAAAGACAGAAGAGAATGATTTTGCTCAGAAATTGAAAAGCTTGGAGCAAACTGTGAAAAACATACAGGGGCAAGGGGGTAAGACCAATATTTCATACAAAGACCTGTGTTTGTTCCCTCATGTGCCATTGCCTGAAGGTTTTGTTGTGCCCAAATTTGATTTGTACATTGGACAAAGTGATCCAAGGATCCACATGAAGATCTACCTTAACAAAATGAGGGGCATTGAGAAGGATGAATTGTTGATGGCATACTTTGCTAACAGTTTGGGAGGACCGGCAACAGAATGGTTTGTACAACAAGATGTTTCGAAGTGGGTCACCTTTGATGACATGGCCAGCGCTTTCCTAAACCATTATGCTTACAAAATGGAGGAGGCTCCTGATCGTTCTTCCTTGAAGACGATCACAAAGAAACCAAGTGAAAGTTTCAGAGAATATGCATACATGTGGCGCGAACAAGCGGCGCGTGTGAGCCCTTTGATCCCAGATGATAAGATGGTTGAAGAGTTCATCGAAGTGCTCGATGAAACATACTACCAAGCGATGACCTCTGCCATTGGGAAGCACTTCAGTGAAGCAGTAAGAATTGGTGAAATGATTGATAGAGGAATCAAGACTGGAAAGATTGTCAGCCAAACAGCCTTGCGAGCTCAGGCAGGAGCCTTGGGGAAGAAGAATCAAGATGATGTAGCCATGGTGGGTTCGAGTTCACAAAAGTGGAGCGAGAAAAGATACAATCAAACCCACTCATACCAAGCTCCACAAGTACACCCTCCACAACACTACTACACCCCACAAAATCCGCAGTATTTTGTCCCTCCACCCCAATACTTAATCCATACAGCGCAGCCATATGCTCCAATATCATCTTATCCGCAATGGCGCGCTCCAGCCCCACATCCTATATATCCCATTCACCAAGCTCCACATAACCAATTCCACTCTCCACCGAACCTTCCCCACCGGCCAAGAGGTCCTCCAGGCTTTCACCCAAAGGTTGAGTATAAAAAGGTGCATCAAGTGAAAAAGAATGAGTTCACGCCAATTGGAGAATCTTATGCCGAACTTTTTCAGAAGTTGCAAGATTTGGACATACTGAAACCGATCAATGGAGGAATGCATCCTAGGGATAGGGTTGACGACTCTCGTCAATGTGCTTACCATTCAGGTGCACCGGGGCATGACACTGAGGATTGCCATTTTCTCAAGAAGGATATCCAAGCTTTAATTGATAATGGCCAGATTCAAGTCGAGGGCTTAGATACAACAAATATCAACCAGAACTCATTGTCTGTCTGTGATGATGTGCATATGGTGGGTATGGTGGGTGTAGAAGATTTGAGAGTTGAATCTGCAATGCCGATAGTACCTGTTGGTGATGTGTCAATTAGGGCTAACCAAATACTTGTGACAGTGAACTGTTTTCCTGAAATTGTGCCAGGGGTGGCAGACAGAGTAAGGGTTGAAGAAATGAAGAAGATGAATATGTCTCTCGAGAAGCCAACTCCATATCTTACCCAGTCATTCATCAGTCCCAAAGAAGTGAAGTCTACCCCAATGGAAGTTGGACAAAATGAGGAAAAGCAGAAGAAATTGCCAGATTCAAGGATTCTCTTTGGTATCAACATGGTGCATCCTTATGAAGGGCTCAACAATGCATGAAAAGCAGAAAACTGGCCCTGACTTGCAATTGAGTGACTGTGAAATATTGTAGCTTGTTTTGCTAATCTTTCTGTGTACTTGGTTATTCAAGGGTTGTAACCCAAGTGCATTATTTTGCTTGTTTTATTTGTTCAAACCCTTATATCTTCAATTCAATGAAAGAGAGATCCATCTCTCCTAATATTCGGTCTTTTATGTTTCCTATTCTTACCTCCTTAGTTTTCTGTTTTATGTTTTGTCAACCTTAATAACATGACATGCGTGCGGAATTTACGTCTTGATCTAGACACGCGCTCTGACATTGTGAGCTATTTGAGTAGTAAAGAGGGATAAAAGAGGGAGCGAAATAAGTTGGGAATTAATCTGTAGTCATCCGATAAGGGATATCGGTGAGAAGTTCAAAATCGTGCACGGTCGCTTCGACCGAATTTGAAATACCAGTTTTGAGAACCATCAGTGAAGCAGAAGTCGATGACACGCGTGGATCAGTCTAGGTCAATTCTTTGAGTCATTATTTGTGCGAGGCATTCTCGGGTCGGGATGACGAACGACCTTCGTTTTTGCTACCCAAACACTATACCAATTTTCTAGCCCTTTGAGCCTTGTGTATTTTCCTTTGGCTACCCTCCTTTGGAATCGATGTGATTGAAATTGGAAAAATGAAGAAAAAAAGAAAAAAAAATTGAAAAAGGAACAACAAAATCTACCTCTGTGCTAGAGCTACGTCTGACCTGATTCCTCTCAAAAGGATACGTAGGCAACCATTCGGGTGCGGTCATGACAGGAAAAAGTTTATTTTTTTCCCTGTTCATATTGACGCAAAACTTGCCTCCAAGTTTGCGGCCAACGTCAAAAGAAATTTTGTTCCCCATTCTATGCTAAACTGGGGCAGAAGTTTGTTTTTATTTTATTTTATTTATAAAAATAAAATAAAAACAAACTTCTATTTTATCATACCATATATTCGTCTGTTTCACGAGATGAGTCAAGGAAAAAACTCAAAACGCCCCAGTTTATCCTAAATTGAGGCAGAAGTTCATTTTATTTTTTAAAAAGAAAAGGGAGAAAGTCGATTCTTTTTGCTTTATTTGTGCTCATCTCGGGGAATAATCTCAATATCCCCTATGTTTTCATATAAGAAAATTCAAAAGATAATTCCTCAGTTTTTTCATTAAAACGGGGCTACAGTTTGTTGTTATTTTAAACGAAATGATTCCAAGGGTTGTATCATTCACCAAGTCATTTCATGAGATGCTTTCATACCGCTCTTCAAAACAAAGAAAAAAAAAATCAAATAAAAAGAAAAGAAAAGAAAAAAAAAATCCACAATTTGCCTAAACAGGGGAAATAAGTTTGTTTTATTTTCAAAACGCGGTGATTTCATAGTTTGTGATATTCATCTGATCGTCTCATGAGATGTTTCTGGGCTTTTATGTTGAACCCCTTTCTTCATAGCCTAACCAAATCCAATGTTACAGTCCAAATAACGACCCTTCTGACCGATCATTGAGAATGTCAAGCCGAGTAGAGTATCAAGGGATAAGTCCCACGCTAAAGTCGCATTTTTATAAGCCGACAATCGCATTTAGGAGCTGGGAGCACCAAGGTCATTAAAGGAGAAATTCTCCGGAGAATCAAGATAAAGGCCGAAATTGAAGAAAGAAAGGAAAGACGGGGTCGAGCAGCAAGGAGAGATGGGAGGTCGATTGGGAAAGAGTAAAAAATTTAAAAAAAAAAGAAAGGAAAAAAAAAGAAGTCTTGTCGGTGAAAACCTGAAAGGGCACCGCAAGACAACGGTGAGGTAAAAGAACAAAGAGAGAGGCTAGTCAGTGAAAACCCCGAGGGGCACTACTAGTCGAATGAGGGTTGCGGAAGTCGTCATCATGTTCGGGTTGAGCAAGGTTGTCAATCTGGGAGTAAGGTCAGGGTTAGACTGTGTGAACTAATCAAGAGGTGATTCTAATTGCATGTTATGTGTTACTAAGGTTGTCGTCTCACCTCCAAATAAGTTTCTTCTATCTACCAGGGACATCCTTCGTTCGATGTCTCCTTTTGAGTTTCTTCACTTTCCTTTCCATTTATTTCTTTTTCATTATTTTTGGGCATTCAGACAGGTTTGCAAAACTTGTCTACAAGTTTCAGTTGTACCAGAAAAGTCGGGAATGGGAGTCCAGCACCGAGATTGTACCATGAAGATCACCAGGGAATGTTTTGTTATTTCTACAAAGGTGTGACCGAAGACCGAGGGGAGAATTTGGTTTGGGAAGTGTGAGAACAAAGCTACATCAAGTCAGTTGCTCGTCGGGGACAAACTTGAAAAGCAGAAAAAACAAATAAAGAAAGAAATGAGGGACCATCTGAGCAGGGAGCCGTGGTTTTCAACTTTCAAGACAAGAACCATTGGGATAATGGAATAGAATTTTCAAATTTAAACAAAAGACCCATTGGGATGATGGGATTCAAGTTTCAACACAAGGCCCATTGGGATAAAGGGATTCCTCTTCAAGAACAAGACCCATCAGAGTGATGGTTTTTTTCAATTTCCAGCAGAAGCAAGACCCATCAGAGTGATGTTTCTAATTTTCAGTGAAAGTATGACCCATCAGAGTGATGGTTTTCATTTCCAGCAGAGCAAAACCCATCAGAGTGATGGTTTCTAATATTCAACAAAAAGCAAGACCCATCAGAGTGATGGTTTTCAATTTTCGGAAGAAGCAAGACCCATCAGAGTGATGGTTTTCAATTTTCAGAAGAAGCAAGACCCATCAGAGTGATGGTTTCTAATTTTCAACAAAAAGCAAGACCTATCAGAGTGATGATTTTTAATTTTCAGAAGAAGCAAGACCCATCAGAGTGATGGTTTTCAATTTTCAGAACAAGACCCATCAGGGTGATGGTTTACAATCTCAGCTTTCTGTCAAGACCTATTGGGATAATGGGTTACATTTTTTTTAATTTTCAGAAGAAGCAAGACCCATCAGAGTGATGGTTTTCAATTTTCAGAAGGAGCAGAACCCATCAGAGTGATGGTTTTCAATTCAGCAAGAGCAAAACCATCGGAGTGATGGTTTTCAATTCAACAAGAACAAGACCCATCAGAGTGATGGTTTTCAATTCAGCAAGAGCAAGACCCATCAGAGTGATGGTTTTAAATTCCAACAAGAGCAAGACCCATCAGAGTGATGGTTTTCAATTTTCAGCATAAGCAAGATCCATCAGAGTGATGGTTTTCAATTCAACACGAACAAGATCCACCAGAGTGGTGGTTCGAGTTTTATCTTTCAAGTCAAAGTCCGTCAAAGCGACAATTTTAATTTTCAAGTCAAAGTCCGTTAAAGCGGCAATTTCATTCAAGTCAAAGTCCGTCAAAGCGGCAATTCTACTTTCAAGTAAAAGGCCGTCAAAGCGGCAGTTTCTACTTTCAAGTCAAAGCCCGTCAAAGCGGCAATTATACTTTCAAGCCAAAGGCCGTCAAAGCGGCAGTTTCAACTTTAGAGGCAAAGCCCGCCCGAGCGGCAATTTCAAGTTTTCAAGACTACTTTTGTAGTGGGAGCTTCAGACCAGTTCATCAGCTTGGGAAGCATGAAGAGTAGTTTAGGAATTGTAACTTTTACATTTTTCAATGTTGTAATTCCATTTTTCTTTGTAAAAGCCATGACCACCAGCAAGTGACCAGTACTCAGCAACGACTGCCCTTGTGTGCCTAAGAGTGTCTAGTATCAGCCTCAAGTGTGTCTAGAAGAGTCTCTAGTTTGTCTTAGTAGTCTAGAGTGTCTAGTTTGCCTTAGTGAGTCTAGAAGAGTCTGGTCTCTGTTTGAATGCGGTAGTCCCAGCTGCCGCACGTAAGGAACTACACTGACCTGATTCCTTAGTCAGGGGATATGTAGGTAGCCTTGTTCTTGGTTGGAACCGAAGAATCAAGGTTTGGTCACCCTTTTGAAAAGCATGCTCTCGGCTATAACAGAAAAGCCAAAATTAGTTGTCGATTACTTCTTTGTCCGAAAACTCTTCGTGTTCCCGAACAAAGAGGGGCAGCTGTAAACACCTAATTTTGGGACGAATAAAAAAAATCGCTCCAAATAGCCGTGTTAGATTCTTAGAATTTTGCTGAAATTTTCCTAAAATTTTAGTCTTTTATTTTTTACTCAATTTGTCATTAATCGTGGAAGAAAATATGAAAAAATTACTTGTTATGTGTTTAATTGTGATTCTACGTTTAAATTGTGATAGTATCGTGAATTTACGTGGTTTAAATTACGATTAATTGTGTATGTTTTATTAAGTATAGACTCCTTTAATGGCCATGTTTGCAAAATAAATAGCCCAATGCCTAGACCCAACAGCCCAACACTCTAACCCAAGCCCAAACCCACATTATATAAACTCTTTCTCCCCCATTTCACTCCCTCACACCCCTTTAGCTTCCAAGCTGGCGGAGCCATGCCGAATTTCTCACCACTCGCCAGAATCCGCCCACCACCGAGGCTCCGCCGCTGCTCCGCCGCCGGCCACCACCTCCGGTGGCCGGAAAATTTAGCAAAGTATACCATTGGAAAGATCTCGAGCCCCCCATTCCATTTCTCAACTCGGATTCTCAAAATTCTTAGCCGTTTTTCGTAGATCGAGAGTCAAAGTTCCGATCAAACTCAACTCCGGCGCACCTTCGAATTTTTCCGATAAGTTTTACATTCCCCTCTTCCTCTCACCCTCCTCTTTCACCTCCCATACTCCACTTTCCAAAATTCATTCTTTTTTTTCTCTTTTCTTTCCCGTTTTTTCCCCTTCCCGTTTTGTGTTTCTTTCTGCCTTTTTTCTTATTTTTTCTTTCTCATTTCTGTTATGGCATGTTCGCTGCAATCTGCTTGTTCTGAGATGAATCCGGGGCTGTGATTTGATTGTTTATGAGTTTGATGTTATTTTTGGAGCTGTGATGATTAGGTTGTTAGGGGGCGGGGCTGTTTCAATTTTTGAACGAAGGCAGTAGCGTGAAAATATAGGGGCTGCTATATGATTTTGTTAATGGTTGAACGTAGGGAGGCTACTGTGATGGTGTGTTGATTGAAATGAGGCGAGTTGAGGGCGTCAAAATTGAAAATCAATGGTGGTGGGATGATTATTTTGGCTTAACGAATCCGAGGCTGTTGGTGTGTGATTTCTTTAAGTTTGAAATGATGATGATGGCTGATTTGAGCTGTGGATGGTTAAGCTGCGTCATTGCAGCAGTGTTGGAGGTGCTGCGAGGCTGGTGCGATGCCACGGTTATAAGGCAGCAGCTGTGTCGAACAGTAGGCGATGTTTTTGGCTTTTATGGGTTAGAACAAAGGAAATCTCCACTCCCTCTTTTGCTTTGCTTTATCTGTTTGCTTAGATTTTGTAGATGATGACACACTTTAGCTTTAGTGTTAGCATGTAAATATCGGTACATTAGTATGAAGCTTTGTTAGTCTAAACATGGAAAATTATTGTTTGTCTAGTTAATCGAAACAAATTATCCGAGCTTGGTAAAGATTGAACGGATTTTAATTTGGCTTGTCTGGAGCTTTTCATCTGTTAATTAATCGTACCTAAGTTTGCATATGTTTGCGAGTTCATCCGAAACAAAGCATGTTAACTGGGTATGTCTGTATGTTTATATATGTGAGTTCCTGGGAAAGAAAGTGAATTTGCTTACGTTTGTTTATATTATTTTGAACTGTCCAGGAAACTTGATGCCAGATTGTTTGCTTCTTGCTTCTTGAACAAAGTTCTGGTTGTTTTAGCTATAAGATGTGGTCTGGGACGATTTTGGTTCAGTTTTTAGTTAGTCTAGTTGATTTAGTTTTGTCCAGTTTGGTCCATTGAGTCTAGTTGGGGCTGATCTAGTTTGTCTAGTTTGGTCCTAGTTTCCTTTAGTTAGTGTGATGAGTGTTTAGTGTCCTTTCAAAGGACACTTCCTTGCACTATTTCAGCCCCCTTTTGGACAGTTTTAACTGCTGAAACAGTGGCTATAACTGTTGTACCTTTGTTGAAAATTGGGGCTAGTACACTCAAGTATAGGGGTGTGGGCTTGTACTTTTGTACAAGTCCACACTCCACCTTTTAGCCCCCACCTTTTAGCTATATATAGGAGCCTTTTACTCCTCATTTAAGACACAATAACCAGCTGAGAACAAAACTGAAAATAGAGAGCAAAACACTTGAGGAAAAAATAGTTTTTTTTAAGAAAAGATTTATAACCAAAAGCCTCTATACTAAGGGTCTTTTGGGGTATAAATCTACTAATTTTAATAGTTAAATAGAGGTTAAAAGGGGCTGTTTCGGTGCTGATTTTTGGGGGCATTGCTGTTGTTCTGTTTGATTTGGTTGGGTTAAAAGCTTGTTAGATATTGGTATTGGCTTGCGCCAAGAGGTTCACTTACTAGGTAAATATTCCACCTTTTGTATTATGCCTTTTCTTGTGTATGAATGTCATGTTTAAAGATGTTTAAGATGGTCATTTGAGCTTCATTATGTCCTGCTTTACTCCCATCGTTTGTTTTAATTAGTACAAAAAATGCCTATATTAACAAAGTGCTGTAGGAACCTTCCTAATAATTGATATTCAAGATATGTTCATTATTGATTTGGTTGTTCATTTGGAACACTTTGTTGAAACTGTACAGAATTAATTAAACAAATTTATGATTCATTCATGCCATGCTTATAGGAAAGGTTACACATGATATCGTGTGCAAATGTGGACGTATGAGATACAAGTAGGCAAAAAATAGGACATTAAATGCAAAGTTATCTAACACTGCTTCTGGAAACGAATAGGCAGCACTTAGGACGATTTTTTTGAAATCTAGCTCTCACATAGTATATGCAAGTAATGATCATTATTTGGGAAAAAATCATAATGTGGCTACTTTCGCAAAATAAGTCTAAAACGGCCTGTTAATGCAAACAGATAAGCCCAATTGCAGAAAGAAAGGCACGTAGCCTGCAAGTTGTTTCTTTTTCAAAGACAGCCCGTAAAATTGTTTCTATCTAATAAACAGCCTATTGTATGTATATACTTTTCATAATCTATATTTTTAAGACAAATTTGGGAGTCCCAATTTGCCACTTATTAAAGTTAGCGGTTATTTTTAATTAAATTGCTTAGGCAAATTAATAGAAGCGAGAAAAGTTTTCTACGATTGAGTTTAATTATAAGTATGACTTGCGGTCTACTTATTAGGCTAAAGAAAATTAATTCTATTAAACTCATTTTGTGTTTAATCAATAAAAATACGATAATTTTTTGCAAATAATTTTTACGGCAGCTTATTAATGCCAACGGGCTTAACCCATTTATGATTTTGGCAAACAACTCACCTTTTATTAATAGTCTCGGTGAAGTCAATTCTTTTAAAATAGACCAGTCCTTTGTGAGGTTGGAAATGGGTAATATATTTTATCTACTATGAATTAAAGTGTAAATTCGTCCGATCCTCTGTGAGGTTGGATAAGAATAACACTTTTAAGTTTTTCTGAATCAAAGTTCAAATTCAAATTAACGACATTAATATAACAACCATATTTAAATAAATTAACATTGCGACAATAAAGCAACTGTGCTTGGCACAGGACTCGAGGGTGCCTAATACCTTCCCGAGAGTCAACTGAGAACCTTACCCGAATCTCTAACGCAGACCATTAGACGAGTCAGAGGTGTTCCAAGGTACCTTTGGGTGACTTGGCACACCTTAAACTATGTCAAGTGGCGACTCCGAGTTCTCTAAATAATTTTGTACCTTTTTGAACATCAGTCACGAGCCTTTAAATAATAAACTCGCAGTTAATAATTTTTTTAGGGCGTGACAGAAGGGTAACAAGCAATACGGTAAATACGCAGGAAAGTAAATAAAAGCTGAAAGAAAAGTAATAAGCAAGAAAGTAAATTGTATTACTTGAGAATAGCCGGGTTCTGTATGAATTGTTTAATTGTATAATATAATGTAAGGAGGGGGGTATTTATAGCTATGATTTACCTAGTCCTAATTATGGTGAAAAATTACAAAGACTAATAAGGTCGTGAGCCTGTTTACTCGAGACGGTGGTATATGCTAAACCCTAACTAGGAGACTGCAAACCCTAATGCGGCGGGATGTGTACTTTGCATCCTATGGCCCGTACCAGCTAAGCAGCCGTGGTTCGAGGAGCAGACGTGTATCATCTACGTCCGGTGACTTTTAAGCTAAGTCTAGTCTCGTCAGCTGGACTCGTATCCCCGTAATCATAGGTGGCGTATTTTTAACCACACAATATTGTATATTAGAATGAATAAATTTCATTACTACCCCATTAATTTTGAGATAATTAACGTCACTCATTTTTGCATATAGTAAAAAACCTCATCTGAATTAATATTTTTATGTAATTTTCAAAATATTAAAGTCCATATCACCTATAAATAACATTTAATATTTAAATTTATAACTATTTATTTTAAAGGTAAATATTAATGAAACCTTCTAAAAATTATTAGATTTTGTAATATGTAAGGAGGACATGAAAATAGAAAACAATAATTTACACAATATAACGTTGAATTTTTAAAGGTAATATTCTAGTGCTTGCAACAATACAGGTAACCGAATGGATCAAGGCAGAAATTGAATATAATGGACAAACTCTAAATGGATTTTGAAGTAAAATGATGTTTTGGAATAAATGGAAATAACTTTGATCTATTAATTTCATTACAATATAGTATTGCTAATAACTTTTAACATGTTATAATTTATAATTAGGAATCGAAGTTCTTTTTGACTTAGTGAATACATATGTAATGACTAAGGTTATTTTTTTCGTTAGACTAAAGATCAAGGAGGGCTGTTGTCCCATTTAAAAGATGAAAGGGTGGGTATTATTTTTCAAACCAAAAAGCTTAAAAGAGTTGAGTGAAATTTATGTTGTAATTTTTACATCCGAAAAGAAAAGAATCTTTTCCACATTGATAATGTAAAAGATTTCCTAAAAGAGAATTCGATGTACTTCTCATAATAAGTAACACTGGTAATTAAATAAGTTGAGTTCAACGATAAAATAAGTCGCATGATTGTAATAATTCATTCAACTTATCAATAGTTTATTCGCAAAGTCAAAAGGGATCACCGACCTTACTTTTCAAACAAAACGGACGCTCTTCATAGAGTCTGGCATATTAATGTTTGACCAAGAATATGCCGAAACTGATTCCAGTAGACGGTATGCAAAAAATGATATTTCTTGAAATTGAAGAAGAGTACATGTCACATCTCCGAGAGAGTGCTTGCCTGCTTGGGCAACTTCGCACATATTCATGGTTTCTTTTTCTTTTTTTTTACACTGTATTCAATATCTGCTTTGAGATCTGACTAATTCGAAATTGTACCGTATAATCTAATTTGAAAGTTAAAATATTCCCTATAAAGAATAACTTCACACTCAAATCTCTTACTCAACACCTATAATTGAGAATGAATGACTAATTACCTCTCATTACAATCTTTGATGGTCATTTTCATAGTTGACTTAACTGTAGTATTTGTCTTTGTAATGTTTTCTTAGCAAGTTGGTCTCCTCTTCTTAGTACTTGCCAGTGTCCACTTTATCATCTAGGCTCCTCATCTGATCATAAGTTCACACCAAACTAAAGTTAAAATAATTTTTCTCCTTTTTGTAGAATAGTTACGAACACAAAAGCCTTAACTTAGACAGCTAAAACTTAAACTCGTAACTCGAAAACACTAATGACATTATAACTTTATCATTTACACTGTAATTTCTTTGTATTGCTTGTCTATTGGGGAGAAATAAGCTTGTTCATATGGGTATCGTAGTAAATCAGACGTCCCAACGGCAACTTACATACTGAACTAGAGAATTAAGTAATTGTTTTAGGTCTTATATTAACAATTAGATTGCATATTCTTAAATAAACACAGGCATGACTTGTCACTCACCACTCAACCGCTAATCCTTTTAAAAGTGTAATTATTTGTCTCATCAGTTACAAGGATTACTTGTATGCTATTATTATTTTGCTTAATTTATTTCCAGTTAGGTGGAAAACATAAGTTTATTTTAAATTATTAGTTTCGACGTCAAAAGATCAATATCGGACAAGAAGCATATAATTGATACCACTTCTTTGTATTCTGTCTTTTTCAACCTACAATGACCACGCCTATGAGATCATTTCATTAATTTAATACGCTTCTACTCCAAATTCACCAGTGACGGTTTCACTATTTTTACATATTACGGCCAGCAAAATCTAAAGAAGACCTTGAAAAACAAGAAAGTATGTGTCTTGAATTAGGAGGATTATTTCATTTACATGTTATATAAAACTTTGTTGCTTACATCTAGAAAAGAGAACTAGTTAAACAATAAGACAGATTGAGGCTTTCTAATTTAACGGGTATAACATCTTCTGTCGTTGCCTACAAAGTCAAGTAGGGTCGTTCTCAAACTTGAGCATGTTCTTTGAACTGTCTACATATCTTTCTTTTCTTTTTTCCTTGACTTGGCATCAAACAATTTCCGTTAGAATAATCTATTATTAGAAAGTAAGATTGGTTGGTGTTCTGGGCTCAAGCTTCCCTATGTAGCACTATAAATGTCATTTTAGTTATATGGTGGAGAAGTTGACCCACATCGGATAACTTGTCTCTTTGCAAGGTTTGGACAATTCTTCTCCCTTTGAACTAGTTATTGGGGCGGAGTTAAACTCAAGTCCAAAAGTGCTCAACTATATTTATCTTGGTATCAATAGACATATGTTCTGGGATCGAGCCAAAATGTTACTAGTATAGATAAGGCAAAGAATCTCCTATTTTACAAGAAAAATAATAGTAAAAAATAGAAACCTACCAAGAAAATGGAGAAATATTTAACCAACTCATGAAAAGAGACAAAATACAAGTACTTTTTTTTAGAAGGAAACAAGAAACGCTAGATTCTTCGGTCATTTACATAATTGTGCAATATTAGAAGCTACTTTATATAAAATAGTAATACTACACGAGTTTCAAAATATAGTTATTTTTTTTTTTCAAAACACAATAAATATACATGTAGAAAATCCTAAATCCCCTCCTATCCCCGCCACCCACTAGCCACCCCCACTAATGCCCCCAACTACCCCCTATTGTTTGCCGCCTCTGTCCACCATGGCCGGTCTCACTGGTCACCGGCGTTATTTTATTTATTTATTATTTTTATAATTTTTTATACTTGTATGTCAAGTATGATCCATTGTATGTACACTAATAATACACTTGGTAATAGATCCATTTATTAATTTTACTAAACCCATTTTCACTCATAAAAAAAGTGCAGCCTTGCAGGCTTACAATTTAATTTCTTCGTATAAATATACACAGCAATGAAACAAGCACATCGAACTATTATTTTTCCTCTACAATACACGTATGACACACATTTCCTTCCACCTTCAACTACCACCAGTAAACCACTATAACCACCCCCAAAAAGTCCATCATTATCATATAGCTGGAGCAGCCGCCAGAGACGCTTAAAAAAGAAAGGAGAAGAAGCAACGAATATATAACGGAGGAGAGTATCTTGCCGGATTTAGAGACGATGCCAAAAAGCCACCAAATCTGTCCTGGTGCTTGTAATCTGGAAAAGAAAACTCCGGCAATCTGGAGAAAACATCGTCCGAAAAGACACCCTACATTGCTGGATCTAGAGAAGAACATCGCTGGATAAGACTCCGGATCTATGATGCTGGCTAGAGAATGGAAATAGGAATTGACAAGGGATGGTTAGGTGGAGGAGGTGTAGAGAGGGAAGGAGAGACTAGGGTTAGAAATTTTCTTTTAACAAGAGTTTCAATTGTTTTTGCTATATTTTATAGTATATTTTAAAAATGTCAGTAGAGCGAAAAGGCTTTTTCATGAGATGAGAAATGAAAACGATTTTCTACAAAGTGGTGAAGAAATATATAACTTGAGTCGATCTTTGAAGGACATGATGGAACTTTCCTTTTTTACTTCCATTTCTCAGATATGTCGATATCAATGGTGGCTCATTATTTCAATGAATCATTTCTTCGGACACAAGAAGATTATGTAAACACTTACTCAAGATTTCACTTATCAGATTCCATTGTCTAATCTTTTTTCGTACACCAAATGCATGAAACTACTATCCCCCCCCCCCCAAGAATTGTTGACAAAACATTGTTAGAGAAACAATGATTTCTTGTACCAAATCATTAAAAAATAACGAATATTGACAAATTACTGATAGAAAAGTAACAACAACATACCCAGTGAAATCCCACAAGTGGGATTTGGAAGGATGAAATGTACAAAGACCTTACCCCCACCAAAGTGAAGAGGCTTTTTTCGATAGACCCTCAGCTAAAGAAAATATTTTGAGAACATGTATAAAATATACCATGATAGGAAAAAAATACGGACATAAAAACTAAAGGGCACGCACTAGAGACAAAACACGCCTAATAAACGAAAAATGAAGAATATAATATAAACAATCTATATAGAAATGTAACTATGCTATGACAGCAATTGCTCGACTATTATCTAACTTTCTACTCTAATCCTCGATCTCCACGCTTTCCTATCTAGGGTCATGTACTTGATAATCTGCAGGTGAGTCATATCATATCTAATCACCTCACCCTAAATATTCTTCGATCTACCTCTGTCTCTCCGTAGACCCACCACTGCCAACCCCTCGCACCGCCTCACTAGGGCATCTGAGCTCCCCCTTTTCACATGTCTGAACCATCGTAGGCTCACTTCTCGCATCTTTTCCACCACTATAGCCACTCCTACCTTGTCTCATATGACCTCGTTCCTTATCTTATACAGCCTAGTATGCCCACACATCCATCTAAGCATTCTCATCCCTGCTACGCATACCTTCTGAATGTGTGTATTTTTAACTTGTCTACACTCCGCCTCATACAACATAGCTGGTCGAACGACCATTCTATAGAACATACCTATAGTCTATGTGGCACTCTCTTGTTGCATAGGAAACCCGAAGCAAGCCTCCACTTTATCCAATCTGCTCTGATACGATGAGTGATATCATCGTCAATCTTTCCATTCCTTGGAGAGACGATCCAAGATACTTAAAGCTTTCTTTATTAGGGATGACTTGAACATCAAACGTCACTTCCACATTTGACTCACATGGTGCATCATTAAACAAGCACTCCATGTACTATGTCTTCGTCCTGCTCAGACTGAAACCCTTAGACTCAAGTGTTTGTCTCTACACCTCCACCTTATTATTAACTCTATTGCGGGTCTCGTCAACTAAATTTATATCATCTTTAAATAACATACACCATGGTACCTCCCATTGAATACTCCTTGTTAATTCATCTATCACCAGAGTACATAAAAATGGACTAAGTACTGACCCCTGGTACAACCCCATCTCGACTGGGAAGTGTTCTGAGTCTCCTCCAACTTTTCTCACACGGGTCTTGACTTCATCGTACATGTCCTTAATTGTTCTAATAAAAGCCACAGATACACCTTTAGATTCCAAACATCTCTATAAAACCTTTCTTGGGACTTTATCATAAGCCTTTTCTAGGTCAATGAATATCATATATAAGTCTATTTTCTTATCCCTATATTGCTCAACCAACCTCCTCAGAATATGAATGACTTCTGTAGTCGGCAGACCAAACATGAGTTCAAATTGATTCTCGGAAATAGTTACATCTATCCTCATCCTCTTTTCTACCACTCTCTCCCAAACTTTTATAGTATAACTTAGTAGTTTGATACCCTTATAGTTGTTGTAATTCTGAATATCACCCTTGTTCTTGTACAACAGAATCATGGTACTCCACCTCCATTATTCAGGCATTTTTCTTGTCCTAAGGATGACATTAAACAACCTAGTTAGCCACTCCATACTTGTCATGCCAGCACTCTTCCAAAATTTCACTAGGATCTCATCGGGCCTGGTCGCTCTACCCTCTCTCATCTTACGAATTGCCTTTTTCACCTCTTCAATATCGATATAAAAACGAGAATCATGATAGCTTGCAAAATGTTCTAAATTACCCCGCATAATACTTCTAATCCCATCTTCATTCAAGAGTCTATGGAAGTATGTTTTCCATATCCGCTTAATGTGAGTCTCCTCCACCAAAATTGTGTCATCCTCGTCCTTAAAGCACTTCACTTAGTCTAGGTCACGTGACCGTCTTTCCCTCGCATTGGCTAGCCTATACAACTTGCTTCCCCCACCTTTGTTCTCTATTTCCATATTTAGGCATGCAAAAGCTGCCATTTTAACATCGGTAATCGCTGACTTTGCTTGCGTTTTTGCAGTCTTGTATCTTTCTCTGTTCATCCTTTTTTCTTCGTCGTCTTTGCTCTCCACTAGCTTCTTGTAAGCAACCTTTTTGGCCTCCACTTTTCCTTGGACCTTATCATTCCACCACAAATCTCTTTTGCGTTTATTTGGGATACCCTTCGAGACCCCTAACACCTCTCTAGTTGCTCCCCTAATATAATTAGTTGTACAAGTCCACATACTATTCGCATCTCCCCTACTCTCCCAAGCCCCCATAGCCACCAGCTTCTTCTCCAATTGCTGAATTTTTTCACTCGTCAAGGCCCCCCCACCCCCCTTAATTCAACCTTACAATCCACACAAACTCTTCTGTGTCTCTTCCTAAGAAGTAGGAAGTTGATTTGAATCTTTACCATCGTGATACTAAAGGTGACCAAATGTCCTTCCTTCTTTGGAAAACTCGAATTAGCTATCACCAGGTCAAAAGCTTTAGCAAAATCCAAAAGAGAAACCCCAACTTCATTTCTATCTCCATACCCAAAACCGCCATGCTCATCATTATATCCCATTGAGGTAGTCCCGCCTGATGTTATAAGTAGTTCCACCAACAACTACCTTCATAATCATCATCATGTCATTTATCCTCTTAACATCCACCACATGCTTATGAAGATCCTCCTCGACCAAAATGCCTATCTCATTCCTACTCCTCGAGACTCCTGAGTACCATAATTTTCACCCCAAAAAATTGATTTTTCGACGACCAACCATCTAAAATATCCACAATATTTTTGTGCAAGACAAGTTTTCAAACTACATATAAACCAAATGACTGACTGTTGGATATTCTGGACAAAAAAAAAAAGTAATCAGCTCAATTATTATTCAAATCATGATTTAGTACATTGAGCTGATTACTTTAAAGATGGGGGATACGTGATCCACCTTATAGCACCAGACATAGAACCTGCAGCCCTAGCTAACACGTGGGCACACTGATTCGCTGACCATTTAACAAAAGACAAAGATATAGATGTAAAGTCACACATGAGTGCTTTACAATCTTGTACAATAATATCAAAGTAAGAATTGTCGCTCTCAGATTTATCCAATGCTTGCTTGGATATCAAACAATCAATTTCAATAACAATCGGGGATGTGTATTAGTAGTTTTTTAACCAACTCAATGCTTCACGGACTGTAAGAATTTCAGCTATTAGCGCTTCGAATGTATCCTCTAATGGTGAGCAAAATCCTCTAAAAAAATTACCTTTAGTGTTCTGGATTAGCATACCAGCCCATGTTCTTCCAGAGTGTACATCATAAGATGCATCAATGCATTTCAAAGTACTCGGATCTAGAGGGAACCATTTAACATAAAAATCTAGTTCATACACCAAATAAGTATCACCATTTATATGTGTTGCTTTACATTCCTGCCAGAAGTGACTGACTCTATGTATAATAGTGTTTGGTCGCGTTTTTTTTTTCATTCCATACCAAGTTGTTGCGAGCATTTCATATCTCCCATAGGTGCATGATAGTCTCATGAAATTGATCATGTGGTCTGTACCAATAATATAAACCACTCTAGTAGCGAGCTCCCTATCGTCTGCCATCCCAAAGAAGATTTGAGCCATACCTGTTTCGCTGCATCAAGCAATGGAAGGTTATTTCGGTTTCTTGAAGGCATATGCTGGACATACATTTTGTTGAATGACCTTTCGGGCAAGTAAATTGTCCCCTATCGGTAGTACTCATTTCAATGCTCGCCAAGTAAAATTTAGAATTTTTGGTGGTATTTTTAACTTCTAAAGTTTCTTCCAAATATTTTAAAAAAATTGGACTTTTTTAAAATAGTGCAAGCTTCTTTAATTTGGCAGGCTTGCATTTTTTTTCTTTGTGAAAATAATGGGCTTTGGCATGGCAGGTCTCCCCAAGTCTTTTTTGTGTGGAAAAAGGCTCAAGTTTTAAACATGAAATCTAGGGTCCTCATTTAATTAGTGGTATTAACTATCTAACATTCCCACCCCAATGTTTTGTAAGTTGCACAATAGTCCATGTATATAAAGTAGTTTTTTGCCAAATTTGGCCATTCCGTAGCTGCCTTCCCTCTCTCCTCTCCCCCGTTTTCCCTCCATTTTTTCCACATTCCATTCCCGCCCAAAGTTCCACCATAGCTGCTGAGCTTCCTTGTGTAGATCGAAATAATACCCATTCCGCCATAGCTGCTGAGCTTATTATCTTGAATATCCTTTCCCGTTTTAGGCAATACAAGCTGAGATCACTCACATTTGGGTTATACGGCATTTCGTTAAATCTGGTCGTTTCTTATCCATTAAAGGGGAAATCTTGTTCCTCCAATTTTAGTCGTATCAATCCAGTCATCTCCGGTAAGTGTACTGACTTTTCGAACATGTTTTTTGTTGTTTTTGTTGATTCGGGGTTGTTACGGATTCAGTTCCTCCGAACAATCTGCGTGAAATTCCAAACACCATTTCGACTTTCCTATGGCCGTAATTGTAATTCCAAATATATCGCTAGCGTTTTACGCGGCGTATGTATTTTATTGGAATTTTCACAGATAATGTTCGGAACATTCGGTAGGATGTTTGAGCGTTCTGATGCAGTTTGGAACATCTTGCATTAAGCATCGAAAAAGTGTAAGGTGATGTTCAGAACGTCTTCGTGAGATGTTCCAAACGAGCAACACTGAGGTTTGGAACATCTTGCATTGAGCAATGAAAAACTGTAATCTGATGTTCAGAACGTCAGAAGGGATGTTCCAAACGAGAACAGTGAGGTTTGGAACATACTGTATAAATATTAGTAATACTAATAGTTGGTCATTCCAATTTATTGCAGGTGACCATCGATGGGTGAGGTTATATTAGGAGTTAATTATCAAGGTGAATGGGTGGAGCGTTCTAAATGTTATGCTTGGGTTCCGAAGGTTAAAGAGTCAAGACCCATTCTTGTGCCTAGAGATGTTACATATGATGTTCTACTTAACAAAATCATCGTAAGTTGGGGGATAAGAGACAATCCGAGAGACATTTGCATTACTTACATGCTGAGTGTTGCCGCAAATCAAAAGACTCCTCCCGTTACAATAAGAAACGATGATGATGTACGCCTTTATATGGCTGACGTTGATCGTAATGGTGCTAGGCCCACACTAAGGGTAATTGTGGTTTCAACGACGGAGGAATGTGTTGGTTCTAATGACCAAGAAATGCCAAATAGTGGAGGGCATGATTTTAGCCAGCGATTGGATGACTTACATGAAGAAGTAGAAGAAGACAGAGGAGGAGGGGTAGAAGAAGACAGAGGAGGCGTAGATGTAGATGAAGAAAAAGAAGAAGAAGTAGAAGACAAATATGTAGAAGAACATCCTGCCATTTATACCCCTGTGTTTCCAACACAAAGCAGCGAGCCGATATTTCACTTCGTCGATGGCACAGGTTTTGAAAAAGGTATGACTTTCCCCAATAAGAAAGAACTGGTCACCAAATTGAAGATTGCAGCAGTTAAACATCGTTTTAATTACAAACCATTGAAGAATACTGCAAAGATTTTTAATGCTAGATGTTTAGATGTGAAATGCAAATGGTGGTTAAGGGCAATGAGGTATAAAAGTAATGATAGGTTCTACATTAGCGTTTACAATAACATGCACACATGCGGTGTCCAACATCATTCCAGTCATAATTCACACGCCTCTGCCCGGATAATTTGTGAGTTCATGAAAGGTAAATATTTAACGGGAAAAGGTCCAACCACAAAAGCTGTCAGGGAGTCCCTTAACAACGATTTTGGTTGTAAGGTTAGCTACTGGAAGTGTCTTAGGGGCTATCAATTTGCAAAATCTTTGACACGGGGAACACATGCGAAAGGTATTGAAATTCTTGATGCTTATGCTTATATGGTTAGGAGCAAGAATCCAGGAACCAAGACAGATTTGAGGCTTTCTAGCACAGGGAAGTTCTTGTATTTTTTTCTCTCTTATGGAGCGTGGATCAGGGGATTTACTTACGTGAGAAAAGTCCTAGCCGTTGACGGTACACATTTGTCTGGCGAGTATGGAGGGGTGTTGCTGTCTGCTGTTGCTCAGGATGCAATGAGTCACGTATTCCCGGTTGCTTTTTGTGTTGTAGACAAAGAGTGCGACGCCTCATATGAGTATTTTTTCGAACAATTACGCTGCATAGTTTCAGATAGTGAAGAGTTGTGCATAGTTTCGGATAGACATCCGAGCATCTCGAAAATGGTCGCCCAAGTGTTTGCTTCTGCACACTATGGAGTTTGCATATGGCACCTTGGTGAAAGCATCCGAACAAAATTTCAGTTTGGATTCAGTCTTCATAAATACTACACTGCAGCAAAGGCATACAGGGTAGAGGAATTCAATGATGCTATGAATGAGATCAGGGCTATTGATTGGAGGGTAGCGGATTATCTTGAAAATGTTGTTGGCTATCATAGATGGAGCAGATTATATTTCCCAGGAAACAGGTAATATTACTGTCTGCTTTCAATATGTTCCAAACGTCACATTACGCGCTCCGAACATAATATGAATGTTCAGAACATTTTGGGAAAATTTATTTTCTACTGATGTTCCGAACTCCTTGTAGGAGTTCTGAACGGATGAGTCATGTTAGGAACAACATTAATGTTCCGCACTTCTTATTCCTATATCTGCACTTGTGCTTTATGCTAGGAACATTTTTTGACTATTATAATTTTTATTCTTTTTAATAGTTTTGAAGTTATGACATCAAACATAGCTGAGTCCATTAATTCCATGCTGAAAGAGCAAAGAGAATACCCCATTGCTGCCCTCTTGAAGGATATAGGTAGGAACTTTGCGGAAAAATTCCACACTAGGGCCATGAAGTTAATCAACCACCCAAATTTATGCGTCCCAGACGTTGAAATAAAAATAAGGAAGAATAAAGAAGTGGGAGACAAGCTAGTTGTCAACAGGAAGGGAACTTATGGTTTCGAAATCATTAGTCCAGGGCATGAGGCAGAAGTTGATCTATATGAGAGGACATGTACATGTAGGGAGTTTGATCTTGATCAGTTACCTTGTGTACATGCTATGGCAGCAATTAGGGGGTTGCATGGCGATGAATATGGAAGTAGAGTGTATGAATACACTTCTGGATATTACACAACACAAGCATACATCCTTGCCTAGGCAGAGCCTGTCAATGCAGTACCTCCTGAAGAATCATGGGTCGTCCCTGCTGAAGAGATACTTTATCCAGTGCCTCCGCCCCCAAAGCCGAAAAACCGTGGAAGGAGAAGGGTTCACCGGATTCGATCTATTGGGGAGCGTCTTCCAAAGAGGAGAAATAAATGTGGCAACTGCAAGAGATATGGTCACAAGAAAACTACATGCCCCGTTGTTCGTAGTGGAACTGAGGCTACAAGTCAGCCTACAAATTGAGTTTGTGAATTGGATATTTATATCGTCCTCGTTATAATTTCGATTATTTGGATATTTATTTGAATTGCATAATGGACTTTTCGTCCTACTTGTATAATTTATATTGTGTACATATTTGGCCAAATTTGTTTTCTTAACTTATGGTTTGCACAGATGTGCTTTACTGCATCTTTTGCGATTATGTTGTGCACATAATTGCATATTGTTCGCAACACATCGAGTTTGTTTAGGATATTACATGTGACGTTCCGAACGATGTCAAGGCATGTGAAAGCTTGTGAGGTCTTTATTTCACAATTCATAGTCGTAGCATTTACCAAGTGCTACCTTAGAGGAAATGTTCGGAACCTCTTGTCGATGATATTATATTATACTTTTATACGTGACGTTCCGAACAAGCTATTCAAAATTCAAAAGACACAAACGGCTACAATGAACAGTTGGGATGCCCAAATACCAATACACTAAACGGCTAAAATACAAGTTGGTTGCTGCAACAGTCACGTCAAAAAGCACATTCACACTTGTAAATATGCGTCCCTTCATTTGCTTCGGTCACTGAAAAGGCGTGCATTAGAGTTTTTAGCCACTTCAAAACATCTATAAATACCTCCACTTTCCCGAACACCCAATTCACAATTCATTTCGCATTAACCAAGTATTACCTTCAGTTTTCACCAGTTTCTATATCAAGGAAGAACAAGTTGAGGTACTCAAGTTATCCATATTTTCTACGTTTTTCCTAAAACGATTTCAACATCTAATCTGTTTATATTTCCTTAAACATAACTCCACTTTGATTCTTTTCTAAATTTTAAACATCTTTTCATGCAGATGGCCAATAACGCATTAAACGATCCATGGAATAAGTACCACCGAGTCCGAGAGCCTCCAAACAAGTCGCTTCCCACAAGACTGCTAGACGTGCATTATGAAGTTGTTGACATCAAAGAGGTAGCAGATAATTGTGAGAGGTCCATTCAAACACTCGAGACAAAACTTGAGCAGATGCAATTGCAGATAGATCGGATTGAGAGGATTTTGCAAAACCAATTCGGTGGAGGTCAAAACAATAACGAAGACGCTATTATATATTAGATGTTTAAGTAGTTCTACTGTTTATGAATATGCTTTTGTATCTCTTTTCAATTAATATTATTATGAAGGTCTTTACTTAGTACTGTTAAACTGTCTCCAAACCATCATGTTTGCTTATAGTTCGCAACACATCAACTGTCGTTTAGGATATTATATAGGATGTTCCAAACGACAACTTTTTATGCTCCATTTCTGGAGAAGTTAATAAAATCATACAACACGTTCGGAACATATACCATGTGTTCCAACATGAAAACATATGTTCGGAACGCAACCGATATGTTCCAGGTATAAATGATGAGCATTAACATTATACACGTCCAAATATCCAGAATAATAAATGATTTTCATTTCAACTAGAACAAACAATTTATACTTGTTCAGTAGTGATGACCAATTGAGTGACAAATGATGATCAGTGAGCCCCTGATGATCATCTATCATACGGTTGTTTTAGAACAACCTATTGATGTTCGTCGCATTAGACGGCCGTTCGGATCGCACAATTTTTAATGTTGCTATGTTCATCGTCTGATGATCCACCAACATACCTGTAAGAGTGTCAAATGACGATCATTTTAACTAGAAATGACCCACTCTACTTGCTAGGGTGACAAATGACGATCACTATCACTATAAATAACAAATTATGCTTGTTATAGAGAGAAATGATGATCCATTCATATACCATTGTTTCGAACATCAGCTGGACGTTTGTCGCGTTATTGTGATGTTCCGCGCGCGATGTTCTGTTGTTGCTATCTTCCTCATACTCTTCACAGTTAGAGTAGTTAGAGTGAAAAACTATCATCATTATATACCTAAAAAGGACCCACTATACCTGTAAGAGTGATAAATTCATCCACTTTCATCACAAAGACCACTTGGAGTAGTTTGTGGGACAAATGGTGATCCTTATGAGTAGAAATGGCCAAGTAGAGTTGTAAGCGTGACAAATGATGATCAATATGATAATAAATGACCACTTATACTTGTAAGAGTGATAAAAGATGATCAATATGATAATAAATGACCAACTATACTTGGTTTAGGGAGAAATGATGATCAATATGATAATAAATGACCAACTATACTTGGTATAGGGAGAAATGATGATCCATACATATAATAAATGACCAACTATACTTGTGAGAGTGATAAAGGATGATCATTATACCTAAAAATGACCCACTATACCTGTAAGGCTGACTAATGATGATCATTATGAGTAGAAATGGCCAACTAGAGTTGTTCGACAGACAAATGATGATCCTTCTAATCTAGAAATGTCCCAACATACCTGTAAGAGTGTCAAATGACGATCATTTTAACTAGAAATGACCCACTCTACTTGCTAGGGTGACAAATGACGATCACTATCACTATAAATAACAAATTTTGCTTGTTATAGGGAGAAATGATGATCCATTCATATACCATTGTTTCGAACATTAGCTGGACGTTTGTCGCGTTATTGTGATGTTCCGCGCGCGATGTTCTATTGTTGCTATCTTCATCATACTCTTCACAGTTAGAGTAGTTAGAGTGACAAACAGCCAAGTAGAGTTGTTAGAGTGGCAAATGATGATCATTATGACTAGGTAATTAAATTGAAATGATCAGTATCACCCTAAATTACCAAGCATACTTGTTAGAGTGGCAAATGACTACACATCCATCTTTGTGGTTTCGAACATGCAAAATATGTTTGTCACATGAATAACACGTTCGGAGCGCCATATTTCGATGTTGCTATCTTCATAGTTCTGTTTTAGTAAATGTTCAGATCAGATCGCGTTATGATTGAAACATGAAGTGTGTCGTGCGGAACGACGTAGGGTACAATGGTAAATTATAGGACAAAATAACAATTTCAAATGAAATTTCTTGATCATTACTACACAAAACATAACAATTGGAAATATAGAACCTAAACTATGAACCAACACTTGATCCAAGTACAGAATATGAGAACGATTAGCACCACAACTAGCAGTACCCCAAAACCCAATTTTTTCCGCCATAAACGTGCCGCTTTCCTCTCTTCTTCAACAGCTTTCAACTTCTTAAGTAGACCCCATATTACTCTCTTTGCTTGATCTGACATCTCTTCATCATGCCATCTAAAGTAGTTGCAGCCATTTGCCTACATAAAAAAAAAATAAATAAATAAAACAAACAAATAAATCCAAGAAAGAAAATAAACCCATCACCTAACCAACCTGACCATATTTGCATCCGTAAAACCTCCTTCCTGGGTTTAGCTGAGTCCACGATGTTGTTAACTTCGCATAATCTCCACATCGACAAAATGGTACAACACTGCCGCTATTAACGGATCTACTAGACATTTTAATCTGGATGTTTGATGTAATTGTGTAAACTTGTTTTATAAATAATGAACGTATATATAATGTGTTGGGTGGTGAATTTTTTTTACCGTTGGTAAATAAATGTTATTCACGTGCCCAATGTAATAATCTATCACGACATTGGGCTAGATCGAAATGATGTTCGGAACATCGTGTAAGGGATATGTCACGCGAATTATACTTATTTACAGTGTCGTTCCGAACAAGCTATTCAATATTTGAAATTCAAAAACGTCTACAATACAATTTCCATTGGGGAATACACCTATCATCTAGACTAGGTTTGCAGGTAGGTCGAAATGATGTTCGGAACATCATTTCAAGGATACGTTACACCAATTACAGTAATATAGGCTGACGTTCGGAACCTGTTCAAAATTTGAAATACACAAACGGCTACAATACAACCCGCTCAAATACCAATACACCAAACGGCTACAAACGTTTCGGTTGCCTCTCTCAACTCCTATAAATACCCAACGATTCAAAGCATTTCAATCCATATTCATCAACTTACACTTCAAGGAATTTCAATCCACATTAATCAACTTACATTTCAAACTATTCATCATCAAAAATGGCACGTCAACCACGAACAAGAGGAGCAAGAGGAGCCTACACGGCCAGAGGAGCCTCCACAGCTAGAGGAGCCTCCACGGCTAGAGACGCCTCCACCTCTAGGGCATTATCATTTGAAGACGAATCACAAACTGAAAGGCTATTGACATATTGGAACAACTAAGGGCAGAAGTGTGGGGTTGGAAGTTCCAGTTTGAGGGCTTCCTGCATGACTACAAAAAGGACGTCAGAAAGATGACGAAGGAAACGCGAAGGATCAAAAGAATGCTCAAAGGTCTGCTTGCTGATAAGGCGATGCATTACCTTGACTTCTACTCCTCTCCTTCACGCTAGATTTGGATGTTCCTATTAATGTTATTATATATTTCTTTTTGAATGTTTATAATCTAGTATCTTTTGGTAGAATGCTAGTATAAGTAGCATTCCTTTTGTAAAGCACTGACAATGATGTGCAGTTTCTCCATTTGAATGCTAATATAACTAGCATTCTTTTTTGTAAAGCTCTACAATGATTATCAATGAAAATTACTTTTATCTAGTTCAGAACTCCAATAAGCCGTTCAGAAAGTTTTTGTGTCGTTCTGGAACATTATTGACCTTTATACAATAAGAGTATCTCGTTTGGAACATCGTAATTCCGCGCAAAACATATATATCTTGTTCTGAACAATTGATGAGCACTCGATATGCTCTGTTCTTTTTCTAAAAACAATAATCCATCTATCTATAATTAAAATAACCACAGTATACCGAACGATATTAATAATGTTCCGAACATCTTGTTAAAATCTAAAAGGCACAACAGTTACAATATTATCAGTTGCACTCGTTTGAGTAGTACATAACGGTTACGAGTTTCATCAAAAGTCACTTTCGATAAAGCCCTTCCCAACAATCTCGTCGATTGCCCCTTTGTTCACATTCACACATTGATAAATACCCAACAGTCACACATTGATCTATCACATTTCAAAATGCCTCGTCGTCCAAGAACAAGGGGAGCACCTATAAGAGGAGCATCGAGTTCAAGATGGTCTAGACTTCCTTCCTCGAGTTCACATTCAGATTCTGGAAATTCGACCAATGGCTTGGACCAACTAAGGTATGAAGTGTGGGAATGGAAATTCAAATTTGAAGAATTCTTCTATGATTATAGAAGGGACATAAGAAGGATGAAGAGAATGCTTAAAGGGCTCCTTGCTGAAAAGGGAATTGATTATGTCCCGTACTCCACACCACCAGGAACACCACCTGAAGCACCACCACCCTAAGTTCGATTGCTTATGATTATTTTAGTTATAATTTTATATGTTTATTATATTATTGTGCCGTTTGTGTCTCGATATAATATGTATTTTGCATTTTCTAAGGAACGACTTGTCGTTCCAGAACGAAGTATTATTGTTCCAGGGTAAACTTAATTAAATGTTGCAGATGTTTGGAACATCACTTTGCATTTCAGGAACAGATTCATGACGTTCTGGAACTGATGTAATAATCGTCAATATTTAATATTTACGCACATCAAAAGCTGTTACTTGTTACTTGGCTAAGAAAATAAAAGTCATCCATACCTAATTACATTACCAAAAAAAAGTTAAAAGATTATCCAAATATTACATATTACCCAAATCAAGGCTTCATTTTCCCGTCGAAAATATAAACGGCTAAACGTCGCCTCCACCGATCAGCCTCATTGTCACAAATTTTGTCCATGGAGGTGTTTGTAATGAGATGCTCAATGTACATCAACGCGAACACTCCACAGGATTGCCCTGTTAGATTTTGTGGACAAAGTGATCTTGGCACTCTCTCAAACGACCACATGTCTCCTTCATTACACATTGGATCCAATTCTTTGAATAGCTTAGAATTTCTGACATAGATCGGGAACATGTACAGAATGGGAACAATTATTGGCAAGAACTTTTCATCATCATTAACACCATGATTGCAATCATACACCCAAACCTTCACTTCAACCATGTCAAACACCACCAACACGTAGTGATTGTCGTTGATGTTGAAGACGGCGAAGATCCTCTTAGCACCAGCCCAACACCTACCTGCTGGGTAGGGTAGCTTTCCATGTGCATACTCCAGATAATCATCATCAAACTGATACTCCTTCAACACTTTGTCAAGCGGTAGCTTATTTTTTTTCGCATCTGCTTCCAGTTGGTAGTACCGTTTTTTCATGTTTGTCAAGAATGCCATATCCAAAATGAGGTCACTTTGATCGTAATGATAGGGGTAATTCAAATGCCTCTCCCGCATCATTGTCAGCACAGCTTCAACATACTGCAGAACATATAAGAGAGACAAAAAATAATTAGAGTGTAAGTGAGTGAAGAAAAGGTCTGTCTTTCCGAACATCATTCCATGTTCGGAACGACTGTGTGATGTTATATAAATCTATGAGAAGCTAGAAATGCTTTTGTTGTTCCAAGCATACTAATGATGTTCCGAACACAGTTAGAATGTTCCCTACAACGATGTGAAGTTCAGAAAATCATTCAAAAATAAACTTACAATGTCCCACATCCATTGTGTCTTGTCCATCAGTTCTTTGAAATCTAGGTAATTCATCGGCAATCCAAGAAAAACATCTTTTTGTTTCTTCCTCTTTTTGATAAATGCGCTCAACGCCAAAACTTTTTTCCGCTTCAATGGCTTGTAAATATCCACTGGCAGCCTCGGACAAACTTCTTCCTGCTTCTTCTCCTCTTCTGTTTGTGGTGATTTCACAGCCTTTGCAGGTTTTACAATAGTTTTGCTCTTCAACTGCTCAATCGTCTCCTTCACGGCGGCCATCTCCATCACCATGCCTTTACGCCAATCGTCGCACTCTTTGCAATTGCAACTGCTACATTTGGGGATGTCGAATCCATCACCACCAGACGAATCACCTTTGATTTGCTCAGAAGCACCATCCTTTGTCTCGTAAGGCACGATCTGTTTCTCATAAGCCACTATCCTTTTCTCATAAGCCACGATCTTTTTATCATAAGCAACCATCTTTTGATCGTAAGCCAAAATCTTTTGCTCCATTGCTTCCCTCCACCCGCTGCATTCACCACATTTGCAGCCTCTGCAATTGGAGCTCCTCTTCACTATAGCAACTTCAGTGATACCGGCAACTTCAAACTCATCGCGAACTACATCACCATCAGCTTTGTTTCCAATGTCAATATTTACATCTTGCAGGCCACCAATTCCCTCTTCATTGTATTCACCATCACTTCCAAACATCATCGTTTCTGGTGCTTCCATAGCTTTAATTTCTATCACTTGTCTTGGAGGTGTTGCAGGATTGTTGTTGAAGATACAAATTGTAGTGCCACCAACAAGGCCAACGGTGCAAGCATCCTCAAACACTTTACAAAAACGATCAATTGTGTCGTCCTCTTCGTCATCAAATGGCATGAGGTCTAGAAAGTAATCCATGTTCAGCTCTTCATCGGTAGGAATGAGGAAAGGGTGAACAACCTGTTAATATATCCAACAACATTAAATAAATATCAACTAAATTTTAAAAATCTTTTAATGTTGTTTGGAACAAAGTCTTGTTGTTCGAGAACATCAGAAAAGGATGTTCCGAACATTGTTGACTGTAGAAGTTGATGGTTCTTCATTAAGATGTTCCGAACATCAAAGAGAAATATCTCAGCAAACACGAGGTTGTTCCAAATATTACATAACATATATGGAAAACTGAATACTTACAGGAACATCTTGTTGGTCAAACAACTTGTCCGTATCTCTTTCATAAATTTCAGTAAGCCTGTTTATGATCCTTGGCATTGTTTTATCTTTTGGCAAATCCTTTGGTCTCAAGGCAGGAATGGCTTCATAAGCCCAGGCCATGAATGCCCATGGAAAGCCATAAAGATTGTAAGTCTGGCTTCCTTCTGCACGAGGTTCCATTGGCTTGATCAGATATTCCATTGTTAATTCAAACTCATCCTACCCCAAGGATAACGCTGGAATTCTGCAAGATCGGCGGACAAGCACACCACCCATTCCTCTATTCCATATTTGGAATCCCTCGCACACATAATAGTATGAACAAACCAAGCCATGCACAGATTTAAATACCACTTCTTGGGACAGGTTCTAGAACATACCAACTCAAGCAAGTCACCAGACTTCACAGCTTGCTTTTTCTTCGGCTGTTTTTGTTTTTTGGGCTTGTTGAACTTCCTCTTTGCGGGTGAAGGTGAGGGTGAGGGTGAAGGTGAGGATGGGGGTGACTCCTCCTCCTTCTTCTTCCCCTTCCGCTTCCCACTACCCTTCTCCTTCTCCTCCTTTTGCTTCTTCTCCTTCTCCTCCTTTCCCTTTATCTCTTTCTCCTTCTCCTTCCTCTTTTTCTCCTTGAAATAATCAACAACAAACTTCCACAATTCCTTCTCCTTTTCATTCATTTTATCCATGTACTCTTTCCTTGGATAGGGCCCACAGTTTAGCCCTGTCATTAGTGCAAACTCGGATAGGCCAAAACGTGCTGGCAATCCATTGAAGGATATCCAAACCTCTTTCTTCTTCTTGCAAATAATCCTTCGCATGAGGAGGTTATGCACCAACTTGGTGCCAAACAGTGGATATTCCGGTAATTGCAAGAAAGGACCGAAACAGCTATTGGCAAATCCCCTTCTCACCTGCAATTTTTTCAGAACCTCCTTGAACTGTATCATACCCCTAGCCAACGAAGAACGAACAGTAATCTTCCCATTAAAAGGTTCATTGTTGGTCAGGAAGGTCTTGAAGAGACCCTCAACGTTACTCTTGAAAGTAGCATGACCAACGTCTTCATACTGCACATAATTTTAGCATAAAATTAATAAAATGAATCACAATGATAGTAAATTAATAAATGTTCGGAACATGAGTATGCTGAGGTTCTGAACGACAGATGCTACTGTTGGGAACAAAACGTAACGTGTTCCGAACGAGAGATACCAGCCTTAATGTTGATGTTGGGAACGTACTTAATGTCGTGTAGAACATCAACATTGGCGTTCCGAACAATACGCGAATCAATTCAACTATCACCTGGTCTTCCTCCAGTTTCAATCCAGATGTTCCTTCAGCAGTTTCCTTCTCTTCACCTGCTTCCTCTTCAACATTTCCACCTGCATTATTTACAGCTTCCCCATCTATTTTAACTCTTTTTTCACGATCCTTCAGAAAGTTGCTTTTTAAAATTACATCCTCCGCCTCTCTTCTACTTCTTTTGCTGCTTCTTGGACTCTCCCCTCTTTTATCTGCTTCCCCCTCTACTTCTTCTCCTTTTTCTCTACTTAAATCATCAGCCTCTTCATTTTTTTTACCACCGTCTTCCTCTTCCTTTTCACCATCACCATCTTCCACTCCAGTCCTCAAAAAATCACTTTTTAACAGTTCATCAATACCGGCGTCATCTAAATCCACCCTTCTTTCACCCTCATCTACAGCCCTCTCCAAATCCTCCCCACCTTTACTTAGATCGTAACTTGGTGCTGGACTTTGCCTTTCCTCTTGTTTATCACCTTTGTTCCGTGGACCTACTACTTCTCCTTGGCTACATTCGTCACTCTCCACACCTAATTTTCTTTTAGTGGGTTTAGTAGTTCTTGGGCGTTTAGGAGTAGGTTCTAAATCTGTTGGAGTATGTTCCGAATCTGAAGTACTAGGCTTGTCAAGTTTCTTCTTCGGCGAAGGGCCCTTTTTCTTAGAAATCGCCTTCTTGGGAGTCTTTGTAGGCTGCTTCTTCTGCTCATCTTCATCTTTATTTCTCGGCCTTAAATTTACCATTTTTCTGCAAAGCAAAACAAGGGGATACTAAATTTAGTTACAGAAAAACATGAACATCCTATTAGATGTTTAGAACCTCAGCAATTATGGTGTTCGGAACATCAAGACACATAACAGCAATAACTTCAATTTGCAACTAAGTAAAGCAGCGTTGGTTCCCAGAAAACCCTCAAATCGTCACAATTTAACCAAAAAATGTAAACAACCTAAAAATTTCAGTTGAACATCGAAAATCCCCTTTGTAGTTCGGAACTGCTTTGCCCATTAAAACACATAATGCCATTCAATTTCAACACAATATTACACCTTTTGTACAAAAACAAACATCCAAATCATCGTTAATCACTGTCGACGAAAAAATTAAAATAAAAAACCTAGGTTCGACATTTACACCACAGTTTAAATGATAATGACATAGTATACCTTCTATATAAAATACTTTGTTGTATTGCTGGTCGGATTCCTTGAAAACACAGAGAACTTGACAGTATTTGGTTTAGATTTGGAGTGAAAAAGGAGATGAAGTGTGAAGTTGAAAGAAGCCACGCGGGGAAGGGGAAAGGGGTTAACTGATGAGGGATGTTCCCAAGGTTTGAAATAGTTATTATGTATGTTTTAAGAAATACCCTCAAGTTTTAAAAGTGTTAATTTGGTCCATGATTAGTGTTAATCAAACTTAGAAATAAAAGAAAATGGAAAAGAAAAGCCGAGACCCTTTTCTGCCAAAAAAGTCTTGTGAGGTTCTGGAACGCTACATATCACTTGTAAGTTATAAGGTCATGCAACTCTATCTGAGCAATGGGCTAGAGCTTTATTAAAAGGTGTTCTAAAAGTTGTAAACATTTTGATGATTTGTTTTTTATCTTTTTGTCTTTTCCTTATAATATATACACATTATGTCCTGGTGGATGTAGTGTATGGACAACAAATGAGCGCACTATGCATCTAATCTATTTGGTTTGTTTTGTATGTAGTTTTTTTTATGCAGTTGAAATATCTTATTTAACAAAAATAAAATAAAGAATTGTATTACAATATATCTATTATTTATGTAGAGTTTTCAATTACTATCACAAAATAGTAGTGGGTACAATAGTAATATGACATCTATAGCATAGAATTTTACAATTATATTCAAAATATAGGAAAAGAAGATCATTCTTGATTCTTGAAGGTCTACTAATGTTAAAATAAGGTAATAATGGATCTTTATCTTTAGGCATATCCCATAGTTAAATTAAAACCGAAAAAGTGAAAGTACTTGTCTTCAAACTCAAATGGAGGCGTGAAATGAGCCAATCACATAATTCAGGAAAACAAAAAAATCCAATATTATAAAATAGAGTACTAGTGTAATAATGGTAAGCTGAAGAAGTGGAGAGATTCTGTCCAATCTATAAATAGCTAACAGTACACAAACTTTTAGATCACATCTCTTCCTTCAAACACAACTTGTAAGAAAGACAACTTTCTTTGGTCTGTCTTCTTCTTCTCATTTTCTTATACTTGAACATCTCAACATTCAGGTAATCCTTTTATCTCTTTCTCACAGTTACACATTGACCCCACTTATTTTCTACTACTTTCAATGCTCAATCAATCTTGGTTTTTCCATTTGATACAAAATGTGGGCTGCAACAAATATGCTCTCATTTGTTTATGTCTCGGACTATGCATGAACATGGGCTGCCCTTTTCATGATCTTAGATTATGGTGTCTGTGATTTGTAAAAGTTAATGATTTTCTTGCAGGATTGAGGGGTGAAAATGGCTACTCGGAATTTGGAGAAATTGGCATCAATTGATGCACAGTTGAGAGCATTGGTACCTGGTAAGGTATCAGAGGATGACAAGCTGGTTGAGTATGATGCTTTGCTTTTGGATCGGTTCCTTGACATTCTTCAAGATTTGCACGGCGAGGATCTTAAGGAAACGGTATGTGCATTATCCTTATTCCCTTTTTGTTGTTACATCCCACATTATTGTTCTGTTGTTTGATGAATTATGTAAACAATTGTGTGATTTTACTTGATTTTGGATAAACAAGATTGAATTGCCTTTTTCTTTTGGAGGGGGGTGGGGAGGGGGAGATGGATTTTACTTTCTTTTCAGCATTTTTTTTCTTGTTTGAAGTTAAAGCTTGGATCTTTATGTCTGTTTTGATAGAGTTGAACATAAATTTTCAGTCTTTATTTGTAGATTAAATGGTAATTAGTATTTATCTACATATGCTTTACTTATTGGTGGATTACTTATAAAAGTGGCTGTTGTTTGAGTTGTTGGTAACATTGGGATTTCTGTAGTCATTTAAGATCCTAAGCTTGTTGTTGACTATAGTGTCATTTGAGTATATTGCACTTCATTTGCATAAATCAATTGGTCATCCAGATTTGTGTGTTAGGCACACCATACGAGTTTGAATCTTTCTATGAACCAATTTTTAAGTGAAAAATTGTAGAGGGCTGCACTGTTATCCCATGAATCGAAACTTAAAAGAATAGATCTCTCAGTTATCCAAAAATAACTACTCGTCAGGTCGGTCAGTATCAAAGTTGATACTTTATTTGACTCTAGGTCCAAGAGTGTTATGAGCTCTCTGCGGAGTATGAAGGCAAGCATGATCCAAAGAAGCTGGAGGAGCTTGGTAGTGTGTTAACAAGTTTGGATCCGGGCGATTCCATTGTCATTGCTAAAGCTTTTTCTCACATGCTCAATTTGGCCAACTTGGCCGAGGAGGTGCAGATTGCCTACCGTCGACGACAAAAGTTGAAAAAGGGGGACTTTGCTGATGAGAACAATGCAACAACTGAATCAGATATTGAAGAAACTTTGAAGAAACTTGTAGGGGACTTGAAAAAGTCTCCTCAAGAAATATTTGATGCTCTGAAAAATCAGACAGTGGATCTAGTCTTTACTGCTCATCCTACTCAATCTGTCAGAAGATCTTTGCTTCAAAAGCATGGAAGGTTTGCTCTTTTCTTTCCAATGTTCTTCCCTTAAGCGGTTACAGATTTACTTTTTATCGTTCTTAATTTTGCTTGTGTTTTGGTTTTGTTCCTAGTTAATGAATGGAAATCCTCTCCTCTGCCCAAATTTGTTTCTTTTCTTTATTTCAGTTCTTTTAGTTGTCTTGGTCTGACTTGTTCTTATGTTTAGGATCCGAGATTGCTTGGCTCAGTTGTATGCTAAAGACATTACACCCGATGACAAACAAGAGCTTGATGAGGCTTTGCAGAGGGAGGTAAATATTGGTTTAGCTACTGGATCCATTTCAATTTTCCCTGAATGAGTTCCTGCAGTATCTTAATTTCTAGTGCTTTTCTATGGATTTGCTAACTACTCTGGATAATTGTCAGACTGTCACTATACCTATGACATCGGGCCATTTTAACTCTGAAATTTCTAAAGCTCTGTGCACTGCTGACGTGAAAAATGGAATGAGTAGTCATCTCTGTAAACTTACTGTTGTTCTCTTTGGTTAGTTATAAGTTACCGTCCAAGACTTAATGAGTTATTTATAATAGAGGAATTGACGACTACTGAACAATATCTAAACTTTTATGCTTCATGTAGATTGGTAAATTTTGTACTCATATTTTTCTTTATTTCCTCTTGCAATGAGACCATTCAATTTTTACTCCTTTATTCTTCATTTTGACTTGATAAATATATGAAATATTGTTTTTTTATCTCTAGAACTGTACAGTTATTCTATGTGAATCAGGTGTATATAACACAAGTGAAATTGGTTGATGAAGGCAATAGTGATTGTTTTATCACTTGAGTAAACCTGAAATATGTTTAATTAAGCTTCAGATTTGAGAAAATGTGTTACACTCTCCCTGAATTATGTAGTGATAAGACTCTTAGTTGTTTTCACAATTGGCTGCTCTATTTTGCAGATTCAAGCTGCTTTTCGCACTGATGAGATTCGGAGGACTGCTCCAACTCCACAAGATGAAATGAGAGCTGGAATGAGCTATTTCCATGAAACTATTTGGAAGGGTGTTCCAAAGTTCCTGCGCCGTGTCGACACAGCTCTTAAAAACATCGGGATCAGCGAACGAGTTCCTTACAATGCTCCTCTTATTCAATTCTCCTCATGGATGGGGGGTGACCGTGATGGTACAACTTCTTTCCCGTAGAAAATGCTAGTTTCTAATTATTCTAGTAGGAAGTTGAGAAAGAAAAGTATGAGAATATTGGAACATTCGGTTCTGATAGATTAGTTTTAATGGGGTAGATGATAGAAAATATTACGTATGCTCTTTCATAATGCCTGATACTAAATGCAGGTAATCCAAGAGTGACTCCTGAGGTCACAAGAGATGTCTGCTTATTAGCAAGAATGATGGCAGCAAATTTGTACTATTCGCAAATAGAGGACCTCATGTTTGAGGTATCCAACAGCAACTTAAACGTTTTTCTAATTTGCTCTTGATCCATCTTGAAGTATTATGTCATTTCCAAGATCTTGTGCATGCTTCTAAGTTCTAACTCATATATTCTTTCAGTTATCTATGTGGCGTTGTAATGATGAGCTTCGTGTTCGAGCAGCTGACCTTTACAGGTCATCAAGAAGAGATGCAAAACACTACATAGGTAAGTAGTGTAATTGTTTTCTAGGATGTTGCACAAATTCCAATTAGAAACAAACCATGCGAGTTTTACACATTAATTTTGTAGGACATAAATGCTGGCTTTAGTTATCCTCTTGTACATGCTCCATGTCAACTGAGAGATAACTAAATTTCGCATTTTATGTTCTGGTTAATGTTTGTTATCTAGAAATTGCATCAAGTAGTCAAGTAGTCTGTTTGCAAGTACTACATTTAATTTAGTAGGACAGCCTCAACTACCGGTTTTAATTATCCTCTCCTACATGATCCATGTCAACTGAGCAAAGGTGTTCTATAATTTAAAAGGCTACTCTTTTCACATTTTATGTTCTGGTTAGTGTTTGTTTTTAAGAAACTGCATCAAGTAGTCTGTCTCAATCTCTCTTGATGGAGCAATCGTCCAGTATTCAGCCTTTCCTTTTGATGTAGAATTTTGGAAACAAATTCCTCCAAGTGAACCATATCGTGTAATTCTTGGTGATATAAGAGATAAGCTGTATCAGACACGTGAGCGTAGTCGCCAACTGTTAGCCCATGGAATCTCTGATATTCCGGAAGAAGCAACTTATAATAATATCGAGCAGGTATCTAACACTTGTGACCTTTCCATATGAAGAGCATTCTGAAATTAATCAGGGGTACTCACTAATTTTTAATGCTCATGTGGTTGTACGTTTCATGTAGTTCTTGGAACCTCTTGAGCTCTGCTACAGATCTCTTTGTGATTGTGGGGATCGTCCCATTGCTGATGGAAGCCTTTTGGATTTTCTAAGACAAGTTTCTACCTTTGGGCTCTCATTCGTGAGACTTGACATCAGACAAGAGTCAGACCGTCACACCGACGTCCTTGATGCCATTACCCAGCACTTGGAAATTGGTTCATACAGAGAGTGGTCTGAAGAACGCAGACAGGAGTGGCTTCTGTCTGAACTCAGTGGCAAGAGACCTTTATTTGGACCTGATCTTCCAAAAACTGAAGAAATTGCTGACGTTTTGGATACACTCCATGTCATAGCAGAACTCCCATCAGACTGCTTCGGGGCATACATCATTTCAATGGCCACAGCACCATCTGATGTGCTTGCTGTTGAGCTCCTACAGCGTGAATGCCATGTGAAGCAACCTTTACGAGTGGTTCCACTTTTTGAGAAGTTGGCTGATCTGGAGGCTGCTCCTGCAGCTGTTGCACGTCTCTTCTCCATTGACTGGTATAGGAATCGGATCAATGGAAAACAAGAGGTCATGATTGGATATTCAGACTCTGGCAAGGATGCTGGTCGGTTATCAGCAGCCTGGCAGCTATATAAGGCTCAAGAGGAGCTTATAAAAGTTGCCAAAGAACATGGTGTGAAGCTAACTATGTTCCACGGTAGAGGTGGTACAGTAGGAAGAGGAGGTGGCCCCACCCATCTTGCTATATTGTCTCAACCACCTGATACTATCCATGGATCTCTTCGTGTCACAGTTCAGGGTGAGGTTATTGAGCAATCATTTGGGGAGGAACACTTGTGCTTTAGGACTCTCCAACGGTTCACTGCTGCTACCCTTGAACATGGGATGCATCCACCAATCTCTCCAAAACCAGAATGGCGTGCACTTATGGATGAAATTGCAGTTATTGCTACAGAGAAGTATAGGGAAGTTGTTTTCAAAGAACCTCGATTTGTTGAGTATTTCCGCTCGGTAAGTGTGAGGAGAATGCTGCTTTTATCTGTTTTCAACTCATTGATACCAGTAGATATGATAATAGATAGGTATTGCATTGAGATAATTTGTTAATGCTTTATTTTGATAATTATCGCAGGCCACGCCTGAGCTAGAGTATGGTCGAATGAACATTGGCAGCCGTCCATCAAAGCGTAAACCGAGTGGAGGCATAGAATCACTCAGAGCTATTCCATGGATTTTTGCTTGGACGCAGACTAGGTTTCATCTCCCTGTCTGGCTTGGCTTTGGAGCAGCATTTAAGTATGCCGTTGACAAGGATATCAAAAACCTACGCATGCTGCATGAAATGTACAATGAATGGCCATTCTTCAGGGTCACTATTGATTTAGTTGAGATGGTGTTTGCCAAGGGAGACCCTGGTATTGCGGCTCTGTACGACAAGCTTCTTGTTTCAGAAGATCTGTGGTCTTTCGGTGAGCTTTTGAGGTCAAACTACGAGGAGACAAGGAGCCTCCTGCTCCAGGTAATTCTTCATAAATGTGTTGGTTAATAGGGAACTGGCTTTATAGTTCTTGAATGTCCTTTCTGGAAAGGATCTGTTAATCACTTATTATGTGTAATTGCTTGACAACTCGTCTCTCCAAGTTACACTTTTAACTGTTCTTTCTTGACAGATTGCTGGACACAAGGATCTTCTGGAGGGAGACCCCTACTTGAAACAACGACTCAGGCTGCGTGATTCCTACATCACAACCTTAAACGTGTTGCAAGCCTACACACTAAAGCGTATACGTGACCCGAACTACCATGTCACACTGAGGCCTCACATTTCCAAGGAATATATGGAATCAAAGCCTGCTGCTGAACTTGTGAAGCTGAACCCAACAAGTGAATATGCACCTGGCTTGGAGGACACACTCATCTTGACCATGAAGGGTATTGCTGCTGGAATGCAGAATACAGGCTAAACTTGTTCTAGTTCATGTTTTCTATTTTATTCTCAAATCATCAAATCTGGTTTAGGAACAATAATGTATTCATCCTGTTGTGTTTTGAGGTGGTGAAGTATGTTGTCCACCCTATAGTTCATGTTTAATCAAGTTGCTGGTTGCAAATACTCGAAATGGGACTATATCTGAGCGAGGTTTCTTGCACCAGCATTGAATTGTAATCTTATTGCTGGTTTACTGGAATATCCGTTTGTTCCCAACATCCATATTTTTAGACCTGTTTTATGAAATTCAAATCTAGCTGAGTAATTTGAATTTAAATTCTATAAATTTAACCCTTTCTTTTAATTGACAGTAAATGGTCAGATAAGGCCACTAAAGTTTGTCAGAAAAGGCTAAGGTAGCTCTAGAAAAGAAAGCATTGTTGTTGGACAGCTTTTTCAGGCTATCTTTTGGCAAAAGTTAAAAAGTATGGAGAAGCATGTCGTCTTCGTCCTCCCTTGAAGTATGCTGGGTTTGTCCTCCGGACTAGACCTTTAAATTTCTATGATATCTCCACTGATTGGGATAATAAATATGGAACTTTATTTGTTCTTGATCACCTTTTTCATGAGCCGAAGGGAGTATAAAACTTCTGTCAAACAGTAGTAATAACTTGCTAGGAACCATTGCTGGATAAACTGGAGAAATCGAATGGCGAAAAAGATTGCATTGACAGAGGGGGCTAGGTTGGTTTCTAGGTACTCTTCACCACTTGTTTAACTACTGCTATTACAAAAAGTGGACATCCTCTGCTATCAACTTATTGTTGTCAAAAGGATATACAAAAGCTCTTCTCGACTCCTAGAAAATTCCTTCCGTTGATCTTGTAATCTTACCTAGTCTGTATGCTTCACCTTATTATTTGGAATTTTTGCTTGGTTCTTGATGGCTGTTGCATGATCTTACGAGTTACGATCAAGCTCCGTGTTATATTCATCAACATTACCAAGGAAAATGAAAATATCTCTTACTGAATCGAGCTTGACGTCTGCAATGTGTACATACAGAAATGTGATATCGTAACTCATCATTCTACTACATTTGCAGATTATTGTTCCCTATATATCCACTCAGCTGTGTTGCTGCTTTAGCTGTGATTGAGAGCTTTCCTGATTTATTCTTGGATTACTACAATCCTAAATGTCCCATTTTTCACACAATACCAATGTCCCATTTTTCACTTCAAATTTGGTAATAACAGGAGTATCCCACATAAACCTTTCAATTACACAACAGTATATATCGATAAACGTAAACTAGATACTCATAAACCCGTCCAAAAAAGACGGTGAAAAACAAAGAACTCAACCTATCACTAAAAAAACACACATCAACAACATACCCAGTATGAATCCCACAAGTTGGGTCTAGAGAGGGTGAGTGTACAAACCTTACGTCTACCTCGAGTGAGGTAGAGAGGCTGATTCAGATAGACCCACGGCTCAAGAAAAACAGTTTTTGGAAACGGGTTTGGGAAAGGAATGGATAGAAATACAACAATAATACGCCAATATAGAAATACCAATTTGAAGAGAAGCAATGAGTCAATGACATCAAAATATTAAAACTAACCGGGGGGGGGGGGGGGGGGGGGGGGTGGGGTGGATATAAAACACTTGCTTCCAAATTTAGACCTTTACAGCAACTTTAAAGTCTCTAAAATGTGCTCCTCAAGATAAATTCTCTATCTCTAAAATGTGTGTGCTCCCCAAGATAAATTCTCTATCTCTAAAATGTGCTCCCGAAGGAAGAGAACCATGCATTCAGGACCAAAGGGATACCAGATGCTTATCAAAGATGAAGTGCAGTAACTGAACTACCAAAGGAAGCAAATCAAGCATTGAACACATATGGGATATGCATACATGTCGAAATAAGCTTTAACTTCACTAAGATCAGTGCGCCAACTGAACTTCCAAAGCAAGCAAAACATGTGCTGATCATCAAATAGTATATGTAAGGCACATATACTAATAAGCTTTAATATCACTAAGATCAAATATGCAGATGTTCATATACCTGTTCAAACACGAAAAGTCGGAATGGTGCGGTAGCAACTTATGGAGAAAGAAAGTACAAGTAGCAAGTTTCTTCATCCTTTCATCCCCAAAAGGAGAATTTTAAAATAGACGCAACTACATAAACCACGTACTACATAAGAAATGGTCATCCCAACTGCCAAGGAATATTTCCTCAATTCAGACTTACAATCTTTCAAAAGGATTGAAATACTTGCCACAGCTGGTAACATGGAACCAATCTTAACAAATAGTAAATTTTATGCAGGGTCTTAACATTTGAGATTCAATGCAACTTTATGTTGTGAAGTCAAGTTCCTGGTTCTAATATTCAATGAGGCAACTTGGACATTCTACATTTTTTTTTTTAACCGCGAAACCCCGACCCAAGAGCCAGCTGCCCACGGTGCAATACTCAGTGGATTATGGGTCTGTCCCTCTACCCCTCTAATATTTAATGAGGCAACATGGATATTAGGCTATGCTTGTTCTCCTTTTCCTTCTAAAAACTGTTCCTTTTCTCTTTTCTTGTCTAAAGAACAAAAGCAGATAAAACTAACGCAAGGGCAAGGAAAAATAGGTCAGCGGGGACTTCAATGAAGTGCAACACTAGACGCTATGTAATAAAGCCGAACCATTTTCATCAGATTAATTAATGATAACTTCACCAACCAAATTGGCGAACAGATCTACCTGGAAATCTGGCATTCAAAATGATTTTTTCTGCAAACTTTGACCATTAAGATTTTAAGAAGTCACCCTAATGTTGTGCGACTATGCCGCAAATATTTTTTTTTTTAAGAAAAATATTCTACATACTGAAATTTGTTCAATTCATTCAAGAATCCTTGAGACTTGTCACAGTCTCGTTTTATGTATGAAATACCTAGACAGCTTTTCACATGATGAGAACATACATCCCAAAAATCCCACACGACATATCCTTTGAACTTTATGCATAACCAACCATTGACTTCTGGAACATCCCAGAATCTCATACATCTGCCCTTTTCCCTCTAACGTTTGACAGTTTTCACCTTTTATCTCCAGTATGTCCATTACAACCAAGGCTTCACCGCTCACATGAAATTTAGACATTAAAAACTAAGCAAAGATCATATCCAGCGAGAAGGTAGACAAAACATGTGGCTAGAATTTAGGGATCCCCTATGAAATTTAAGCAAAGCATGGGATATAGCTGCCGCCACAAGGATAAGAATATACGAAAGTTCACACAAATTTTATACAAGAATGTACCATATATTCTTTGGCATGGGTTCTCCTCTTTCATCCTAAGGATGCATCATTAGAATTTTATGTGCATCTTCTACAACAATTATAACATGACAAAACCAAGTTCACAATATTCAGTATATAAACTTCAACTGATGAAACCAACTTCTCCCTCATGGTAACCCCTTTCTCCAGCACTTTCTTCTTGTAGCTTTCCTGGGATCCATAAGTTCTCCAAGTTTATTACGATCATGATAATTTCGGATAACATGATACCCCCCAAAAAAGTTTCCACTGATGAAGAGCTGTGGGAATGTAGGAATCTTGGACAATCTGATCAATCCTGACGTATTGCATTGTCTTCAAGTACATTATAGTGACCAAACCTGATATTATCCCGTCTAAAAAGATCGACAATGACCTTGCTGAAATTACTTTTTGGTTCTTCAGGAGGACCTTCAATAAAGAGCATTGCCCTATTAGCAGAAAGTAGCTTGGCTATATCTTTTCTCACGTCCTGACCATCATTTTGTTCCAAAGCAGCCTGAAAATCCAATGTACAGAATTAAGACTATATATAAAAACGACTTCAAACATATCCAACAACAACCATTTTCAAAAAAACATATCCTAACAACATATTTGTGACCTGGGCCCTTTCAGAAGGCTTATTCTATCACCACTTTATGTGAACGAGACTTCTTCGGGTGGACTGCTGAGTTCTATCACACAAGGTGCTAATGACATTGCATCTACTATGCATGCTAGTATTAGAAGTCAAAGCAAGAAATACAATCATAGTAATGATATACATGGGAATGGGACCTCTGCAGGGACAAGCAAGTGGTGATGCTGTTGGTGACACAACTGCTGAAAGCACTACTGATACTCTAAATGGTAGTTGTAGAATGGAGGAAAACTGAAATGGTAAAGTAGAGAGGGTGTGGATGAGCAGCAAGGCAGTGGTGTGAAGAAGATGATATATATTCCCAGCTTCAAGAGGAGTTCATCCATTAATCAGAAGGATGAATCTCAATTAATACGGTTAACGCAGAAATATAAATTGACTGATTTGACTCGAGATGCCAGGCCTTTGCTAGTTTTTATAAACAAGAAAAGTGGAATTCAAAGAGGAGATTCACTTAGACAGCATTTGAACCTTTTATTAAATCCAGTGTAGGTGAGGTCAATCTCATTACTGTTCTTGTCTCCTTCTTGAGAAGTATTCTTACTCCCTATCTATCTGTGTGTAGTTCACTTAGACAGCATTTGAACCTTTTATTAAATCCAGCGTAGGTGAGGTCAATCTCATTACTGTTCTTGTCTCCTTCTTGAAAAGTATTCTTACTCCCTATCTATCTGTGTGTAGAGATGTGTGAATCAGTACAATTAATCTAAGTCATGTTACCGCCATAGGTGTTAGCTAATTCATCTTATCCTGCTTAGAGTACTTGGATACTGAGTAGACAATGCAGTGGTAGTTTAGACGGTTAAGACGTAGCCGATTTGAACCATGCCAAAGACAAAAGCCAGGCGCACAAGTTGTATTATCAACAGAAACTACCTGAGTAAATTGCACAGAGTGGTATTATCAACAGAAACTACCTGAGTAAATTGCACAGCTTCTTGTACTAGTGATGCAGATCCAGTTATCTCATCAGGAACCACCCTTGTTTCCTGAATTTCAATAGATGAACCACTGGTTTCGAGGACAGCATCAGTGTTGGCCAAAGGAGATAGCACGTTATGTGTAACCTTTTAGAAAAAAGGAGCATCAGAAAACAGAATGTCTGACTACTATAGAAAACGAATTAAAAAAGCGAAGAGTCCTAGTATGTAAATACCAACAAAAACTACCTGAGTTAGTTGCAAAGCTTCTTGTACTAGTGATGCAGATCCAGTTATCTCATCAGGAACCACCCTTGTTTCTTGAATTGAAATAGATGAAACACTGGTCTCCAGGACAGCATCAACGTTCTGTGTAACCTTTTAGAAAAAGGAGCATCAGAAAACAGAATATATGCCTACTATAAAAAACGAATTAAAAAAGCAAAGAGAAAAGCCTAGTATGTAAATGGAGTGGGAATATTGGGGTTTTGGGTTTTGGGGGGGGGGGAGGGGTTGATGCAAGAGTGACAACAAATTGAAGATCTACTTGACATCAGATTCTTTTTTTCTCAATAAAGAACAAGGCCACCAGATTCTTATCGTGTGCCCATCTCTTTATGTACCTCGTCGAGTGAAAAGCTATGTTGCTTGAATCCTCCGAAAATGATGTCGGGTGTGTCGGATCCTCCAAAAGTAATGCATTTTTGAAGAATCTGAAACGGGTGCCGCAGCATTTTGGAGGATTCGAGCAACATGGGTGAAGAGATAATCAAGATCAGGATTCCCCTGCCTGAATTATCTCAAGTTCACAGAGGATGTGTAAATTAAGTATTCACCCAGAAATATAGAAGCAAGTTTTTGACCCTTGATAAAATCAATTAAAATAAAGTAATGCTGCTAGATTGCAGGCAACTTCTCATAAATGGATTTTGAGCAATTTGTACCTCTTCAGACGGATTTGTCTCCTTGTGGACATGATCTTCTTCTTGAACTTTTCCCATTCTGGAAGAAAAAACAAAAGAGACATTTAGAAAAATATCAAGAGTATAGCCAATTGTCAAATTAACTATTGAACCACCCAAAATAAAGAAAAAAAGAGAAGGCCTCCTTTCTAATAAACACGTCCATGGAGTTCTTCAAGAAAATAGAAGATTAAGACCAAAAGACAGTGAAACAAGGTAAAGTTTAATCACTAACACTGGGCCAAAACACTGAAATTCTAAAACCCTGAAGTTCTACAACATTCAAGAATCATCATTTTCAAAATTAAAAACTATCTTACTTAAACACATAAACAAGCATAAACTCTTCCTTTCAAATAAACACGTCCATGGAGTTCTTCAAGAAAATAGAAGATTAGACCAAAACACAGTGAAACAAGGTAAAGTTTAATCACTAACACTGGGCCAAAACAATAAAATTCTAAAACCTGAAGTTCTACAACATTCAAGAATCATCATTTTCAAAATTAAAAACTATCTTACTTAAACACATAAACAAGCATAAACTCTTCCTTTCAAATAAACACGTCCATGGAGTTCTTCAAGAAAATAGAAGATTAGACCAAAACACAGTGAAACAAGGTAAAGTTTAATCACTAACACTGGGCCAAAACAATAAAATTCTAAAACCTGAAGTTCTACAACATTCAAGAATCATCATTTTCAAAATTAAAAACTATCTTACTTAAACACATAAACAAGCATAAACTCTTCCTTTCTAATAAACACGTCCATGGAGTTCTTCAAGAAAATAGAAGATTAGACCAAAACACAGTGAAACAAGGTAAAGTTTAATCACTAACACTGGGCCAAAACAATAAAATTCTAAAACCTGAAGTTCTACAACATTCAAGAATCATCATTTTCAAAATTAAAAACTATCTTACTTAAACTCATAAACAAGCATAAACTCTTCACAAACAAGAAAACTGAAAAGAACTTTATAAACAATAAAATAAAAGACGCATGCACAATTTAAAGGGCGAGATTTAAATTAAAATGAATATGGTTCGCATATGGATTATACTTACAGTGGAATGTTACAGTGAAATGAACCGTGTACCGTTTGGAGAATTTGAAATTTGAGTTACACGAATGAAATGTTTAAGAGCGGAAGAAAGAATATATGGGGAAAAAACTTGACAAGATTCAGGTAAAAGACCCTCAAGTTCAACTTAGAAAAAGGCAAAAAAAAATGTGTAATAGTATAATACCCGTGCATGCACGGTCAAGAATTAAGAAAATTCATCATAAAAAAGTAATATTATATATTCATTTGAGTACATTAAGTTTGAAATTTAAACAAATTAAATGTTCACTGTCGTTTTGATTCTCTCAAGTGTATCCAGGAACAGAAACTATATGAAATTAAAGAGACTAAATATGTCAAATAGTTTCTAAATTATACAACAGGATGAACGTAAGATTTTTTTATAGATTATAGAATAGATAAATAAATAGTGTATTCAACTTAACTTCAATAATATCTAAACTAAACTGCTTGCTGAATTATATTCTTATTATTAGTAGTACATGACTTCATTTGTTTTAAAGATAAAACACTCTTCTTATTGTAGGTACAATCACTTTTTTGTTAGTAACTTATGGGATTTTTACCTGTATTGCCACTAATTTTTATGAACTAAAAATAGCCACATTTAAAAATATTTAGCTGGCCATTTGGCTAAAAGTATTTCATTTCATAATGCATATACCCCAAGCTGGTATACCCCATAGCCACAGTATATCTCAATGGTATACACGAAGATTAATCGAACATATAGCGAGACAAAAAGAAACCATGGATAAAGTACTTTTAAATTAGAACAGTGCATTTAAATTGAACTTAGGGATTTCAATTTCGCAAAGAAGCTTGCTTTGATTTTGGGTGGTATTTCAACACACACCGGCACCCTTTCACCAGCTTTACTGCCATTTTAATCCTTTGCTCATCCTCTTTTTCCATGGGAATAATAAATAAGTGTACGACAGTTTTCGATTAAATCAAATGGAACTGATTAGCATACGGGAAGTAGAAAAATTTACATTCGTGTGGTCAATACAACCAGAAACCGACAACAATGAAAAATTAAAAGAAAAACAGTAAAAATTAAGAAGAATTAATAGAAACATAGCAGTGAAGTAACAAAGCAAGTGAAAAAGGACATGAAGGAAGGCCCAAGTTTTATCAACCTAAGCAGTAATGGAGCCGGAAATGAAAATGGAAGCGTTTGTTAAAGGAGGATGGAACTGAAAGTGGAGAACAATTGTCTTACAGAATTCAAAGGTTACACCGGTGGCAAAAAAAAGTAGAAAGTGATAGTACACATGTTTAAGAGGCAAGATAAGGACAAACTTTAGTGCATTTGGCATAGGTTTATGTACAACTATGTACAGCCGTGTTCGTCCCACCTCACTCCCGTTTATATATATATATATATATATATAGAGAGAGAGAGAGAGAGAGAAGGAGAAGCACGTGCTGAGCACGGGCCCACCACTAAATTGACATAAGATTTCGTTTTCTGTAAATGAAGCTGACATGCTCATTTATATTCTGCATTTCAAAGGTATGGATGGTTGCATGTTTGACAATGTTCTTATCTACTGATATAGATACTGAGGTTCTCCCTGTTAGCATTCTGCATAAAGCATTGCTATTGGATAAGCTAAATATCTATTGCAGTACACTGTAAGATAAAACCAATCTATTTCAAAGGAAAAATAGCTGATGCTCATTTTGAAAAAGATTGGAGTCCTTTGGTATTTTTTTCCGTCTCACAATAGTTCTTCGTCAAGTCCTCCACCTAAACATTACATTAAGCTGATTGTCATCACCTGTTCGCAGGTCAAAATTTTGAGTGTCCAAACCTTGAGACACAAAAAGACATTGTACTTCAGAATAATCGGTTTAACTATAAAAACATATCCAATGATTATAAGCTATTAGTTCTTGTTAAATAACTCAATCAAAAGCTTCATAAAAATACATAGAACCAAATGCATCCTGCACATGTGCATACACATTAAAGAGTTGTTGCCAAACCAAACGAATTTGCACTTCTCAGATAACTTCTTAAACAAAGGAAGTTATATACATCCCGAAGGTAGTGATCTTTCGTCATTATGAAATGAAATATTGACTTTTTTTAAAAATAAAATCGTCTAGTTAGCCAAAAATACTATAGAGTTTAAAAACATTTTGGAATATAAGCAATCAATAGTTTTTTTTTAGTGATTTCTGTCACAAACAATACAGTCTCAACTAATGCAATTAAGTTTTTTTGCTATCTGCCACTGGTCAATCTTGTCATAGTAGTTGAGGGAGTACCCTTATAACCTATATGTCAAGGGTTCGAAGCAGACAAAAGAAGGAAGAAAACGGAAAGTTATCTAGCTACCTGTCTCTGTACAATACGCGAAATGCCACAAGCCAAAAAGTTGTAGTAAAAAAAAACCTTCCAACATCTCACAATAGTCCATGACAACTAATCTGCTCAATTATGCAAATAGTCATCCAAATGCATCACACCACGACAGTAGGTGTTTCCCTTTCATTGTTTCATGACTTTCTTTTTTTTGAGAGAGGTAGTAAAGCTTTATGCAACTAACTGTGAATATAAAAAAAAGGACTTCTGCCATAGTCACCTGTATTTAACACATGAAGGGAAACAAACTTCTAGGATCTAGGTCTAACAGAATCCAAAATATTAATAGGATCTCTCTCAAATCGTCTTTCTAGGTTGATCATACCCAAACAGCAGAAGGAGTCTTTGATAGGCATAGGAATCTTGATTCATGGCCATGTTCTAAAGTCAAAAAATATCTCACAACCCAAAAAAAGGTGTTAATTCATATCATGTTATAAACCAGCTCAATTACTAAATAACTCAAGAAACTGGTTTATATTTAGCAATTTTCTGTTTCATTTGAGTCATGGTTAAGGTTCTATTACGTTATCACTTGTAATTAACTGAACATCCTAGAGGATGAGAAAAAAATCCTTCACTTTTGAGGTAAATATTGGTACTTTTCCACTTGATAAGAATCCCAACAGAAAAAGCAACCTAATATATATGGCGACAATTTCTTCCAACAAATAAAACAGAGAAGGTTACCAACCTCATAAGAGCTGTTTATTCTCATAGCAATGAAACTTCGCCAATCTAGTAGCATAACGACTCATTCAGAAACTGATTTGAGACTGTAGTTTTATTGGATAAACCTGCAAAACGTAACTTTACACAGATGTAAAATAAGAAAATAGCAAACTTTATTATGCCACAATTAGTTCAACTAAGTTCTATACAAACATATTCAGTTTTCCACCAGTAAAATTGTCTATAATTTAATCCGCACACCGATCAAGTAGAAGTAAGCCATATAAGAAACCATGGTTGACAAATTACATTATCGTTAAAAGTACAACAATCTTTTTACAGAACAGGTTAAGCACGGAAGACCAAAAGTCTATTACTTTCCATCAACATAGGAAATGGGGTAAGAGGGCACATGATTCTGTCAATTTCTTCGTTTCTTCTTTTTGGTTAAGAAAGTTTTTGTCTATGCTAATCTTAGACTCCCAAGCAACTGGAAGAGATAGACTATCAATTAGTTGATCTATTAATAAATGTGCCTCAACCTCAAGCATCAATCACATTCATTAAACTTCACAGAGTTATCTAATGTTGCTGGTAATAACAGCTTCCCCAGAGCACAGACAACAAATTACCATACAAAGCACATATTTCTCAACAGAAAGTAAACACATTTCTGTCAATTTTATATCCAAATATATATACATATTAATCTCATTCGAGGAAGGGACAAACGAAGAGAACAATGAATAAGGAATAGAAAACAATGATAATTCACTATTGCACTATATCATGAAAATGAGATTTACAGGACATTTTCAGAGAAATAACTTTAAATTATCACACATTGTTTAATTTAAAACTCGAGGGAAAAAAAAGCATGTGAAAGCCTTCAAACATCAAATGACAAAATGAACATGAATATTCTTGGCTCAGAATTGTAGTCACATTAAAATAACACTTGACTAAAGGTCTTGTATTATTACCTTTACAGAATCTGTTATGTGACAAACAGGGAATAATACTTAAAGGGGGAAACTAGCAATTACAAATACTTGGGGGCTTGATTAGTAATAAAAGAGTTAGTTAGTTAGTCATTGATTGGCGGTTAGTGGTGGAGTTAGTTAGAGGAGTTAGCTGTATAATATCCCCAATTCCAATGTAATTGATATTCATTCAATTTCTCTTAACAATACAATATTCCCTCTTCACTCTCTCTTAGTAGAACTAGTGCAGCTTGTTCAGAAGCTATTCTTCTTCCTAGCTTCTTAGGGCTGAACTGCAGTGCTACTTCATTGAGCACGTTTCATTGGTATCAGAGCTAGTCGAACCTTGGCCGGAGAAGATGACGATCAATGGAGAACTCCGACGAGACGTAGATACTCTCAAAGAGCAAATGCAATCAGTAACAGATACTGTGGGGGAAATGCGACAAATGCTGCTGACATTGGTGACTGAGAATCAAAACAAGGCTCCTAACCGAGATCCTCTGATGGAGAATGGGGATGCCCAGAGACAAGGGAATGGAACTCACAATCATATCAATACCAGGTACACTCGTGTTGATTTCCCTAAGTTTTGGGGGGATGATCTCCGGGGATGGTTATATCGATGTGACCAATTCTTTGACATTGACGAAACCCTAGAAGAATCTAAAGTTAAAATTGCTTCAATTCACCTAGAGGGCAGAGCATTACAGTGGCACCAAACCCTAGTAAAATCTAGAATGGGAAGGGAACTCCCTACTTGGAATGATTATGTACGAGCTTTATACAAAAGATTTGGGAACATTGCCCACGCAGACCCAATGGCTGAATTAGTTAGTTGTAAGCAAACTGGAAATGTGCAGGATTACCTAGATAAGTTTGATGAATTGTTAAATCATGTGGAATTGTCAGAGGAGCACTCCATAAGTTGTTTCTTGAATGGCTTACGACCTAATCTTGAAGTTCAAGTGAGGTTTTCTGGCCCAAGAACATTGTTGAAGGCATATGAATTAGCAAAGTTGGCTGAAAGATCAATCCAGTTGCAAAGGGAAGAGAATTTACTATTGCTAAAGAGTAATAGACCATTGCTACCCACCCCTACAACCTCTTGATCTCAGAACCAAAGGAGAAATTTTCAGGCAATTAACTCCAAAACAGAAACAAGTAAAGCCATTCCCACTTCCTTCAAGGGGTCAAGGAGACTCACAGGAGCTGAGATGGATGAGAGGAGAGCACAGGGACTATGTTATTGGTGTGATGAGAAGTACACCCCAACTCATAATTGCAAAAGGAGGAAGCAGTTGTTTATTCTTGAGGTCGATTATTCTTGAGGTCGATGAAGACTGTGAGAACACAGACCCTGAATGTAGTGGAGAAGGACAGGAAGAACAAGATGAATCACTAATGTTACACCCTCAGATGTCAGTTCATGCAATGGATGGCACAACAGATTTTAGAACTATGAGAGTGAAAGGATCAGTCAAAGGAAAAATGGTCCATGTCTTGATCGACTCAGGAGCCACTCACAATTTCATGGATCTGGCAGTTGCAAAGACGTTGGGTTGTTATCTACAGACTATATCTCCTTTTTCAGTAGCAGTAGCCAATGGCAGCAATCTTTACAGTTCATACATGAGCAAGGGGGTTAAGTGGAAGATGCAGGGGGTTGATTTCAGGGGGTTGATTTCAGTGCTGATATGCTGGTGTTACCTATAGGAGGGGCTGATATTGTTTTAGGCATACAGTGGCTAGTGACTTTAGGTGACATAAGCTGGAACTTTAACCAACTCAAGATGGAATTTACAGTTGGAGGCAAGAAGATTTCTCTGAGAGGCAGTCAACCTGAAGAACCTAAGCTAGTTAACAGTCAAGAAATGCAGAAGCTTCTAACTAAACCCACACAGCTCACCATGATGACTATTGCACTCATTCAGCCAGCAGCTATGGAGTTGTCAAACCTAGAAGAGCAAGTGGAGCATACTCCTTTAGATCTACAAAAATTGTTGGATCGATTTTCTTCATTATTTGAGGTGCCAAAGGGTCTGCCCCCTCGCAGGGCACATGACCACAAAATCATACTGAAGGAAGGAGTCTCACCTGTTAATGTGAGGCCCTACAGATACCCAGCAAGTCAAAAAAATGAAATAGAGAAAATGATACAGGAAATGCTTGAAGCAGGGGTCATTAGAACCAGTGTAAGCCCTTACTCTTCTCCTATAGTTATGGTGAAAAAGAAAGATGGATCATGGAGGCTCTGTATTGACTATAGACAGCTGAACAATTATACTGTCAAGGATAAATTACCCATCCCTGTCATAGAGGAACTCCTAGATGAGCTTGGTGGCTCCAAGTACTTCTCCAAGTTGGACCTTAGAGCTGATTACCATCAAATCAGAATGGCTGAGCAAGATATTGAGAAGACAGCATTTAGGTCCCATCATGGCCACTATGAATTTGTGGTCATGCCATTTGGGCTGACCAATGCTCCTTCCACCTTTCAGAGTTTGATGAACAACATATTTCAACCTTATCTAAGAAGGTTCATCTTAGTATTTTTTGATGATATACTGGTGTACTCACCCTCTTGGCATGATCATCTTTCACATCTGCAGCAAACCTTTGAAGTCTTATAGCTTCATAATCTGTATGTTAAGCTCAGTAAGTGTTCATTTGGGAAAACAGAAGTGGAGTACTTAGGCCATGTCATTACTCAAGCTGGGGTAACTGCTGACACAAATAAGATTAAAGTAATGCAAGAATGGCCAATACCTAAAACAATTAAGGAGTTGAGAGGATTCTTCGGATTAACTGGATACTACAGGAGATTCATCAGACACTATGGGTTGATAGCAAGGCCACTGACAGATTTACTAAAAAGGGATCAATTCCACTGGAACCCTGCAGCTCAGGAAGCATTTGAAGCATTGAAAATGGCAATGAGCACTGCACCAGTACTAGCCCGGCCTGACCCCTCTTTAGAATTCACCATAGAAACTGATGCATGTGGTACAGGTATTGGGGCAGTCCTAATGCAAGATGGACACCCCTTGGCTTTTATGAGTAAGGCATTAAGCCACAAACACCACCAACTATCAGTATATGAGAAGGAGATGCTGGCTGGGAAACACTTCACTATCAAGACAGATCACCAAAGCCTCAAGTACTTGCTGGAACAAAGGGTTTCTACTCCCAGTCAACAGAAATGGGTGGCCAAGCTTATGGGGTATGACTACACAATCCTATATAAGAAAGGGAAGGAAAACTTAGTAGCTGATGCTCTTTCTAGAATTCCTCCAGCTCCAGCTGCAGCTGAACTACACATCCTGACCACTATCACCTCTGAGTTTCTAGAAAAGATCAGGTTATCCTATGAGAATGACACATACTTTCAGCATCTGTTAACCACACTGAGCACTAACCCTCTCTCTAACCCTATCTATATGCTGAAGGATGGGGTGCTCTACAGGGGGGGAAAGATAGTAGTTGGACCTGACAAGGACCTCAGGTTGAGCATCCTACAACAATTACATAGTAGTGTTGTAGGGGGACATTCAGGCATAGCTGCTACACTGCATAGAGTGAATCAAATTTATTTTTGGAGAAAAATAAAGGAGGATGTTTATCAGTTCATTAGGAAGTGTGATACTTGCCAGAGGTGTAAGGGAGAAAATGTCACTTTCTCTGGTCTGCTGCAACCCCTGCCTATACCCACTAAAGTGTGGCAAGACATCAGCATTGACTTCATTGAAGGGTTGCCAAGATCAAATAACAAATCTGTCATCTTTGTAGTGGTGGATAGGCTCAGCAAATATGCCCACTTCATCAGCTTGTTGTAGCACCTACAGTAGCTAAGGCTTTCTTGGATAATATTTACAAACTTCATGGCCTGCCCCAAACTATTGTAAGTGACAGAGATGTGGTGCTCTTAAGCAAGTTTTGGCAATCTCTCTTCGATGTTCAAGGGGTACAGCTGCACCACTCCACAGCCTATCATCCCCAGTCTGATGGCCAAACTGAGATTGTTAACAAATGCTTAGAAAGTTACTTGAGGTGTATGTGTAATGAAAGGCCCAGAGAGTGGACACACTGGTTACCACTTGCTGAGTGGTGGTATAACACCACCTATCACTCTGCTATCAAGATGACTCCTTTTGAGGTGTTGTATGGTCAGAAACCACCACTCCACCTACCCTACATAGCCCATAGCTCATTAGTTGAAGAGGTGGACAGAAGCCTGCAAGCCAGAGAAAGCACTATCAGGCTGATCAAGCACCACCTCCAGCTATCTCAGTCTAGGATGAAGACTTATGTTGATAAGAAGAGAACCTTTAGGAGCTTCCAGGTTAATGACATGGTGTTTGTCAAGCTTCAACCGTACAGACAGATGTCACTAAAAGGCCACTCGTATCACAAACTTACTCCCAAATACTTTGGACCTTTTAAGGTGCTCAAGAAGGTAGGAACTGTAGCTTACAAGCTGGACCTCCCAACTCAAGCTAAGATACACAACACTTTCCATGTTTCTCAACTCAAAAAACACATTGGAGATGCCCCAGCTGTTGCTGATTTACCAGTATCGCTATCACCCCATGGCTACATTGTTCTGGAGCCGAAAACAATCCTAGAGAAAAGAGTGATCACAGCACAGGGTTGCAGAGTTACGCAGCTGTTAGTCAAATGGTTCAACTGTCCTCTAGAAGATAGCACCTGGGTTAATGCTCACTCTTTTGTACAGCAGTTTCCTCACTTTGTCCTTGAGGACAAGGACTTTTAAGAGGGGAGGTACTTGTTATGTGACAAACAGGGAATAATACTTAAAGGGGGAAACTAGAAATTACAAATACTTGGGGGCTTGATTAGTAATAAAAGAGTTAGTTAGTTAGTCATTGATTGGCGGTTAGTGGTGGAGTTAATTAGAGGACTTAGCTGTATAATATCCCCAATTCCAATGTAATTGATATTCATTCAATTTCTCTTATCAATACAATATTCCCTCTTCACTCTCTCTTAGTAGAACTAGTGCAGCTTGTTCAGAAGCTATTCTTCTTCCTAGCTTCTTAGGGCTGAACTGCAGTGCTACTTCATTGAGCACGTTTCAGAATCCATTTGGAACTCCAAAGCTTACCCTTTCTTTATGGAATCACAATCATTTGTTCATTCTTCAAATGTCCCTTTCACCAAGATCTCCCAAAAGAACCTGTGGATGTAAGTGAGAAAAGTAGCAAAATTTTCTAAATGGACAATTGTAGAGAACACTTTCAAACGAATATTTATTTAACCAAAAATGCATATTCCATTTTTCAATAATTTTCTATCTAGTGACAGTAAGTAATGTAAGATTATTGGGGAAACAAAATCGTTAGTTGCTTCAGCATTCCATCAAGCACATTAGCATCAGTACTCATAATGCATTGCGGAGAAACCAAGTAAAGCCAACGTGCCTTGGATAAATGTAAACTATAATAAAAGGTAAGAACCATAGGTTTCTGCCTATCAACTTAAATTGGTGCCCACCTGCACATAGAAAAGACAAAAACTTTGACCCAAAGATAATCATACAACAAAATAACAACATAGAGCATGTAGACCAAGCAACCCCTAATTCTCACCCAAAAAAAAAAAGAATCGCGAAAGAGGGTGCAAAGAAACTATTATACGATTCTACATCACAAGAAATTTAAACTCCTTGCGCTTTGTTAGAAGGAAAAAAAGGGACATCCAACCAACATAAATTTTAACAACACTAAAAGAAAATTTAAACTTATAAAAGGAACAGTGAGATAAAATTTGCAGTACTTTCTCAAAATTGCAACTTGGTATCTAAATCCAAACATGCATGAGTAAATTAGAAAGATCGATGATATGCATATAGAAATTCAAAAAGAAATGGTGACTTCAAACAGAGAAATGTTATACTGACAAGCACAAAACAAACATCACACTTTTAAAGATGAAAATCAAAGAAAGAAGAGAAGAAACTGATGAAAATAAAATTTCAGGAAAAGAGAACTTACAAATATGAAATGGAGAAAAGGGGTGACTGACGAACCAAGAAAGCATATGACTCTGGATTGTGACACTTCAGAAAAATAAACGTAGGAGTGATGTACACGTGTTCAGATGAAAAATGTCAATTATCAATATACCCCTATAAAAAAGTGTTACTCCAATTAAATGGAGTGGGAAAAGGGTATATGATAGTTAAATCAGGTGCTCTTTAATGAAATGGACCAACGTACACTGTAGAATTCGTTTTGACTCCAAACTCTAATATTTGGGTACAACTCACGTAACATGTTGTACAGCTTATTGTTGCTCTGTTCGTACACCCTCAACTCCCTCTTATATATTGTAGAGAAAAATAATATATTAGAGATTAGAGATACTAACGTTATTACCTATAGTAGCATCATATTTACTTTTCTCCATTAAGTTCTGCTCCATGCGGCTATATCATTATCTTTTTTCTTTATTTAATTAGTAATTTTATGAGTATTATCATTATCATATTAGTATTGTACTAACTATTAATCATTACTTCTTCCAAGTTCTTTTAGCCATTACAACTACTAGTAGTACAAATAGTACAAAGTACTATTTTCTTTTTATCATTAAATACTTATTGTTTTGTCATTTTTGTTATTTTTCTTATATCTCTATTATTGTTAGTATTAAGGGTGGCTAACGGCCCGGTCCGGTCCGGGACCGGTACCGAATTCCGATTCCGGTCCGGAACCGGGCCAAAAAAATTTCAAAACCGGCGACCGTTAAGCCGGTCGGTCCCGGTCCGGTCCGGCCGGTTTAACGGTTATTTTTAATTTTTTTCAGTTTTTTTTTAGGCAAATAAAGTTAAAATTTGAAAAACTTAACAATTTATTTAAACACCATTTGTGATAATTATGTAAATTATATTTTTTAATGAAACAAAATAATTATGTAAATTATATTTTTAAATTTATTAATGTAAAGTAAATAAATAAACACAAAACAAACGTTTATTGAAAGAGAAATACATAATTGAAATGACAAAACAAACTAGAAATTGAAAAATTACAAAGATACTAAATAAACTAGAAATTCGAAAATACATAATTGAAATGATATAGATATTCCCTTAGCCATCTCTTCAAATTTTCAATCACGCGGAATAAAGCCATTTATTCTATCCCATTCGGTTTTGTGTCTTTTTTCTAATTGTTGCCTAAACTTTCCCGTCCCTCCATGGTAGTTGCCAGTGTAAATTTGTCACTCTTTGTTATAGAGGCTACATTTAGCTTTCTGAGTTTCAGTATCTTTCACAATAAGTTCCCACACTATAGAACGACGTCTTCGTTCCGCAATTCTTGTTTCACTAGGACCGGGAGCGGCGGGAGCTTGATTTTCAGCCATTATAATTTATAATTGTTTGGATTTTGGAAGAAATTTAGAAAATAGCCTTTGAGAGTAATTTGAGAGATAAATTGATAGAAAGTACTAAATTGTGTGATATAATGATGAAATATTAGAGTATATATAGATAAAAATAGGTTGGGGGGTATGGGGGCGTTTAGGGGGGGTGATAGGCAAATATAGCCATTTTTGGCCGTTTTTGGCCGTTGGCCAACGGCTATATTTGAAAGAGAGCCGTTGGCCCAAACTGCCGGTCCGGTCCGGTTCAGGCCCGGTCCGGCAGTTCGGGCTATTTATATTTTTTTTTTGTTTTTCCATTGTGTTTTATTTAAAGTGGTGGAAACTTTGAAAAATATTACAACAAAATATTATTAAGTTTTTACTTGTACATATAACATATGTTTAGAATGTTTAGTTTATTTCAATGTTTAAAGTTTAAACTTAGAATTAAAAAACTTGTAGTATTTTTTTATACTTTGAACTTTGAAGTAATGAAATTTCTGAAGTGATGATTCAAAGTTCAAACTTTTGAATTAATTTGTTAAGTTCAAAATTCAAACTTTGAATTAATTTTAGTAAATTCAAATTTGAACTAATTTACAAACTAGTAATTAATTGTAGTATTTTTTGCGCAATCTATAAATTAAAAATAAAAAATATGAAGACAATAGTTGTGATTGAATTCCAAGACTTGGAGCAATTTTATTGAATTGTTTAAGACATAAGTAGTGCAAATTACATCTAAACTTCAAACTTGTAAATTCAAAATTCTTATTTAGAAAATTACATTCTTTTAAATATATTAGCTAGTTTCTGGAGGATAGTTGTAGGCTTTTCTTTAGAAACTGGCCGTTGTTGATCTTGTTCATCATCTCCTTCTGGTTCTTCGTCTTCTTCTTCTTCTTCTTCATTTCCGGTTTGACTCCCTTCACTTGTTCCGTCGCTCAAAATTTGATCGAGATATGCTTTGCCCTTTTCCTTAGTAAGTTCTAGTAGACCAAAGTTTCTTCGCTCTGCTCTGATCCAATCCCTGAATAAAACTCCTGTCTCCATTGCCTCCTCCTTCAACGAATATCTGTGATCTCCAATTTGAAATCTTCCTAGGCTAAAAGCGCTTTCCGATGCAACTGATGAAGCTTGAATTGTTAATATATCCCGAGCCATCTTTGCAAGAATTGGAAATTGCGATTCTTGATTCTTCCAATAATCCAACAAATTCTTAGTTCCAAAGTTGTTAAGTTTCTTTGGATATTGAATTAAATACACTTGGAACTCGCTGTATTCCTCCCCGTACTCGTCCTGTTCTGAAAGCAACTTTTCGTCAAGTCCCCCAAAAGTGCTCATCCCCGCATGTGAAGAACTTTGCCCGGTGGATAGTATTGGTTCCGTTGGTGTAGCAGTGTCTGCCCAAGCTCTATACTTTGTAAAAACAGCCACGGTATCTGCATAAATTTTAAGAACAGCCTCGTCTACACTTGGATACTTGTTAGTAGCAATTTCAGTAGGAGTAATTTCTAAATTTGCATATACTTCTCTAACAAGTCGTTCAGTTAACTTAATTTTAAAAGGAGGATGCAACACAGAAGCAATGTAAAAAAGAGGAGGAATTGGAAAAAAATATTTTCTAAATTTTTCAATCATTCTCTCTACAGCCGGTTTGTAAACTTGATATTGCTTATACATTTTCAATAATTCCGATATTCCAGCTATATAATATAACATGGTAGGAGTAGTTGGATAATATTGACCGGAAAATTCTAAAGTAGCTTGATAAATTTTTTGTAAAAACTGAAGAAGATGTTGAACAACTTGCCAATCCTCATCTTTAAGGTGATAGATTTCCATAAAATGTTTATTATACATTTGAGAAATAGGCACTCTATAGTCATAAGCGACAGTCAATGCTTCATATAAAGTGTTCCACCTAGTGCAAACTTCCTTTGAGACTCTCCTAATTGGCATTCCTAATTCTACACATTTTCTTTCCCATTCTCGTCTTCTTTCTTGGTTTTTATTTCTAAAAATATAAGTAATAGCTATCTGCACCTTTTTGATAATGTCGTTAAACAAGTCAAGACCATCTCTTACTACTAAGTTGTAAATATGACATGCACACCTAACATGAAAAAATTCAGCAAAAGGGGGGTTCAAAATAGGTATCAAGTTCCTAAGTGCATCTGTGTTGTTTGTAGCATCATCTACCATAATACTAAAACCTTTGTTAGATAAAAAGTAAGTACGACAAATTGATGAAACTTTATTACAAATATAATTTCCCGTGTGTGGTTCATCAACAACTTTATAAGCAATAATACGTTTTTGAAATACCCAATCAGGATCTATCCAATGAACAGTAACAGTAATATAATCACATCCATTAGTAGAACGACCCATATCCGTAGTAAGACATACTCTAGTGTCAAAGTTATCAAACATATATCGCAAATAATCCTGATATTCGTTCTTAAATTTAATAATATCATTTTTAACAGTAGTTCTTGGAAAACCATGAAAAGAGGGATTATATATAGACTGAACATAACGAACAAAACCAGTAGAAGAAGGAAAACTATAAGGTAAACCCTCGAGGGCAACTAGTTTAGATATAGCTTCCCTATCCTTTTGTTTATCATAAGTAAGAAGCCCTCCTGTTATTTGGTTAATTCTTGTTTGAGTACCCGAAGATTCATCATGCGCTACTCCCCCATGTTCGGTCCCTAAATATATACCACCCGCCCGCATTGACCATTGTTTAGGATGTTTCCTTTGCATGTGGGCCCTAAGTTTACCCGTCCCACCCTCATTACCCCCAGTTCTAAAAACCCACACCTTATCACAAATCCCACATGTGGCCGTCTGCTCTACAACATTTTTTTATACAAATTCCCACACCTCATATCTATCCTTACGTTTAGCCGGTATTCTAGTAGGAGGTTCAGGAGGCAAGTCAGACTGAACTTCGGGTGGACTAGCTTGAAATTCAGGTGTTTCTTCTAAATTAACCCCGCTTTGATTCCCATATCGTGTTTCTAACATTTCGTGATCAAGTATATTATCAGCGCTAACATTATAATATTGAGAATCATCTATGTGGGTGAACTGACTAGAACTACCAGCAATTTCTTTACCCCTATTTCCCCTACGACCACGTGCCCGCCCCCCACTACTAGTTCCAATTGAACCTCTTTGAGACATAATAATAGCAAATAAAATAAATATATATGACAAAAAATATTATAAAAGAGTAGAAGTAGGAACGACCAACCAAATATAACCGTATAATTGAGGTGAAGTTGAAACTTGAGCCTCCACTTCAATTAATTAGTTGAATACTTGATAATCGAAAAATTACAAAAATAGTCAAATTGATATTTCAACCACGTAGCGCCTCCAATAGACCCAATACTTGATATTTGTAAACTTCACCAAATAGCCAAATATAACTTTGATAGAAACTCCAAATAGAACTTGATAAAGTAGCCAAATTATAAATTTTTAACAAATAGCCAAAGTAGAATACTAGCAATATTGTAGAAAATTTGAGAGAATTAGAGAGAATTGGAAGATTTGTGTGAAAAATATGATGAAAAATGGGGTATTTATAGAAAAAAAAAAATAGTTAGGGGTGGTTATGGGGTGGTAGAGGGGTGAAATTGGCCGTTTTTGGCCGTTGGACAACGGCTACAGGGTCAAAAGAGCCGTTGCCCAACGGCTAAAAACGGCTAGATCCAACAGAAATTTCCTTTTTTTTTTTTTGGACCGGTCCGGTCCGGTTCGGTCTGGCCGGTTCCGGTCCAATTTTATACCGGTTCATCCGGTTTTTTTCCGCGAGGCCGTTTCGGAACCGGGCTCGGGGCCCGTTAGGGACCAACGGTCCGGTCTCAACCGGTCCGGGCCGGTCCGAGCCGGTTTCCGGCCCGAATCCGGTCCGGTTTTCGTTAGCCACCCTTAGTTAGTATTGTAATATAATGTATAATAAATAAAATTGTCTTACTATTGTAGTTATCACTAACTTTTTTTTCCTTTTTTCTTTCAATCGTTGCAGTTCCCCGTACTATTGTTATTTGTAGCTATCAGTATTAACATTTTTTTGTTGCAAAAGTAAAGTTTTTATTTAGTAATATTAATTCACTTTTTTTCATATTTCGTACTTCTTCCTATTACTTTTGACGTTAACTCACCGTCGTCGTCGTCTTCTTCTTCTTGTTGTTGTTGTTGTTGTTGTTGTTGTTGTTGTTGTTGTTGTTGATTGATTGATGTTGTTCTTGTTGTTGTGAGTGTTGTTTAAAGTATTTTATTTTTAATACATAGCATGTGTTAAGGAGTAGCACTTAAAATAGAAAATAGAAAGAAAAACAATAAGTCTCATGAATTTGAGCTCACTCCATCCAAATGAATTTTATTCAATCAAGAAGGAGTGTTACTGACTTGACAAGGAATTATTTTCAAAAGAGTATCACTTGTAATCTTTGTGATAGAAATCATCCAACACTAAATTGTCAATCAGTTACTTGAAAAAATGATGAGGATAGAGACATACTCTTTGATGAGTTTTGTCAAACAGCTGACACATACTCATATGATGACTCTGAGAGATCAAAGGATGTTAAATATTCTAAAAAATCCAACCAAAGATTTATTACTTGTAAAAATTATGGTGGAAATCACCATAGTCATGAATGTCAAACGTGTGACACATTCTCATATAGTGATAATGAAAAATTAAAAGAAATTGAAAAATTAATATGCTAAAGGAGAATGAAAGACATTGAGGAGTTAATCAACTAAAGGTGTATTACTTGTGAATATTATTGTGGAAATCACCTTGGGCATGAATGTCAAGCAAGTAATCCGTATTTTTATGATTTATTTGATGAACAATCTTACGTTGGTTCTAGTTTTTGTAGATACATTGATTCTACTGGATATGACTGCAATCCAGAGTGCAACTAATATTCACGTGAGAATCAATCACCTGAAGAGGTGAACATGAGTTTGAAAGAATCTATACTTAGTTTCATAGAACATACTGATGAGAAGATTGCACAGACTCATACAATTATTGCTGACATAACAATACAATTAAATCAATTGGTCAGTGTGATAATCTCCTTAAATGATGGTGTCGAGCAATTAGATGGAACAATGTCATGCGAGAAAAAGTCAACCACTCAAGAAAAAAAAATTAGTTCAGGTAAATATAGTTAACAATGAAAGTTTGGTTGAATTTGAATCATCAGGTGCTGAATACTTACCCAATTTTACTTGTCCACAAAAATTGACTAATTTGAAAGAAAATGAAGAGGTCATAAGAATAAACAAAACTAGTAAAAATTTAATTGACCATTATTCTTTAACTTCTTTTGATCATTACAACTATGTGGATTTTGTTATTGTAGATTTTTAAGAAAATACATGGAATGATCATTTTGAAAAGTACAAAATTAAGTTGAAGATCCCCATTTACAATTTTTTCACTGAGACCAAGAAATCAAAATGCGAGCATAAGCATACGTATAAAATATTTCTTGATGTTCTTGACTTGAGAAGTTCCCAAAGTAACCCTAACAAGCAAAAAAGAAATATTGATTCATAATTAGAGGTAGAGCTTACTAGTTCCTGGAGAAAGTAAAAAGTACTTAGAAGTTTCCTTTCACCATCTTGTTTTCAATATTAGGTGCCACACACGACATAATTTAAGGATAGGATATAGTACTTTGATGTGTCTTGCATGTGTGTATGTGTGTGCATATTTCTTTTTTTTTACAGTTGTTACTTTATGTTTTTTTTCTTTTACGTTTTTTTTTGGCAACTAACGAATTTTATTAATCACCAAAGTGAGATAATTACAAAACAAGCTACATTACTCACGTAGCTTCAGTCTAATAGGGAAAACATCTCCTCAAAAACTAGTTCTAGCCTAATATCGACACTACTGAAGAATACTTTGAGGTCTGACAATTGCGAAGGCTAGATTACAGAAAAACTATGAAGGATACTCTAAAGAGTCAAGTTAGCTAGGTAACTTTGAAGTGATACCGGTGCTCTCAAATAGGCAATGAAAGCTATATTTTTTGCCACGGTCTTCCATTCTTTCTCTTTCATCTCAAATAATCTTGAGTTCCTCTCCATCCATAGCTCATAGATGAACTCTGTGTATACAATTCTTTTATGTGTCACATTTCGAAAAAGAAAATCTTTCTTTTAATATTTTTTCCTAATGCCTTTTCACATTTTCTATCAAATTTTTTTTTTAAAAAAGGATAAAAAATGTTCTAAGACCCATAGGCATTGAGTGAGAAGCAATGGAGCCTCATAAGTCTGACATGGATTTGAGAATTAAATGCTTAATCAATTAATCTTGTCAATATCCAGATTATTGTACAACCAGAAAATCTCATGAAGGCCGCTACAAAAACAGAATCACCTACACATGAGCAACTACATGGTGATCGATATGCCTAAGTAACTGGTAGATTAACCCTTTAATGATACAAATCAAATGCATGCACATGTAAATTTTTTGATTTATATTCAAAACAGGACCTCATGATTGTTAAGGTGTTAAATTAGTCAGTCTATAACACATAGAATATGTATGGTCACAGTTTCTTTCAAGCTTTCTTCTATGACCGTAAAGTTGAAAGCCAAAAATATTTTTGCATTTTAATTATTAAGTAGTATTTCTATTTTAATTACCCTATTTTTGTATTTTAAAAAAAATCTTCCTTTTAATCTCTTTTCGCTCGTGTAGAAAAGTATTTTCATTCAGAAGAATGAAATGTTTAAGTGTGAGGGAGGATTATTTTGATATAATTTTTTCTTCTAAATTATGACTTTTTGTAGGTATTTAATCAACAATATAAATTCTTTACATTATGCTCAATATTATTTTCTTATCTTTCACCAAATGATTTTTTATGTACAATTATGATTTTGTGAAAACAATAGCAAGCATATTCGACTTAGGAAACCATTAGATTGAGAACAGTTATGATCACAAAAGTAGAAAGAATCAATAAACTTGGCTAGAACTTGCTCTAAGTGTTTTTCGAGACGAAATAATGGATGACACTGATTTTTAAAAAAATAAATTAGGCCATCTTTGATTCTCAATTCTACCCTCTTTATTTTCATCCAAATATACATATTTTACCCCCTTAGAACGCTTCTTTGAGCCTTGATCCTATTTTTTTTTTAACAACATATCTCTCTCTCTCTCTCATCTACACATATAAATATAATTACCATTTTTCTAGCTGTTAATGAGCACAGGTTGATATCAATAAAAGGAAGAAGTGCTGAAAAAAATATATGATTGTTAATGACATTGCAAAGGAAGTGGAATATAAAAAGGAGTAGTACTAAAGGAAAAAAAAAAAGGATGAAAATACTGAGAACCAAGAAATGATTGCTCAAAGCAGGAAGGAGGAAAGTCATTATAAAAATATCCTTACCCTACCAGCATGAAGCTTGACATTACAAGCCAAGAAAAGTCCTAAAAGATTTAAAAATTAGTGTTGTATATATATTAGTGGAAATAAACATGGGGAACAAACCTATGGACAATACTATGATACTTAATGAATAAGTGATCATCAATCTATCAATTCTGAAAGATTCAAGGGGCGAAGAATGCAAGCTTTTGTAGATCAAGTCAGAATTCAGATATAAGGTAAAGAATTTGGTGAATTTATAAAGGATAACTGCATTGGACATAATGAGAGATATTTATTTTGAATAAGTTTGATATTCTACAAAATTCGTAAATTTAGAAAAGAAAATGGAAATTTTTTTTTCCTCGAGGATGGGCAAAAGTTCAAGCGTGGGGGAATTTGATGAATATAATTTATTCATACATTTTCTTATATAAAAATAAATATTTTAAATAAAAGCATGAATAAATATATTCAATTCTCCTGTATTTCCTAACAAATTTTGCAGGGAAAAAAATACTTGGAAAGAGAAAATAAAGAAACTGGAAAAGGAGAAGATTACTACGTATTAACATCATGATGCAAGAAAGTTGTTACATATCTTGGCTATAATATTTGCTCCTCACTATACATCTTCTTTATATGGAGTTACACATTTAATGAAGAATGTTGGAATTAAGCAGATAAGGAGCAAGAGAAGATTTCCACATATCCATGCCAATATGCAAGAAAATTTCTTCACATCTTCCATAATAGCTCATTGTCATGATGCATTTTTCTCTCTTAGCATCACAACAATTAATGAAGGAATTCTCTATCTATAAACGGAAGGCAAATTCTCTCATATTGTATCAAGTAGATTAGTATAGAATAGCCTCTTACTCTTTAAATCTTTCTCTTTCTTTTGTCTTTATTTTTATAGTAGTAAAACTATTTCTAGTCTTTTAAATAAAAATTTTTAAAATTTTCTTTCTAGCTTTACTTACTTCATAATAGAGTACTTTTCTTTGGTTGGGATATTAGATGAAGCTTGATATAATGTTATAATAGATCTCCGAATTTTATTATCTTTTCATGTTGAGGTTCTTTCTTGATCATCTTTATACACCAGGATTAACCATAATCTTTATTTTATTTCTTCCAGTTCTAATTTTCACGGAGGAATTGACTCAAACAAATTTATTGATTTAGTAAAAGCTAATCGAAAGAGATTTTTGCTCACTTGGTGTACTCAACTGAGATACTTCGTGTTTAATCCATTACTTTATCTTCTTAATAGTATAAGCGAAAGTTGTGCTATTAATCGGTTAATGTTTAATGTCACAAACTTCAATAGATTAGTAGTATAAGCGCAAATAGTGCTATTAATAAATTGATTTTATGTGGAGTAATTGAATTAGAAATAAATAATTATTATTCAAACAAGGTCTATGTTTCACTGTTAATCAATTAATAGCATAAGCGAAAGTGGTACTATTAATGGATTCCTTTTATGTGATTTGGTTGAACTAAAAATAAGCGATCATTTCATTAAATAGAGAAAGAAATAATAAAGTCTTGTTTTTGTTATACTTTTATCTTGTAGAATCAAAATATCCCAACCTCTATCTTTTATTTAGAAAATCCAAAAATATTTATTATTTTTAGTTTAAGTTTTTAGAACTTATAATCAACTCTCCTTTCATCAACTTGTCTTTCTCAAATAGTAATAAAGACAATCAGTGTTTTGAAAGGCTTAATTGGGCGCGCCCAGGACGGAGCGGTCGTAAATCGCCTCGGTGCAGTGGTGAAAAGCGCAAGTCTTGTTGGGCGCACGCCCCGCATGCTCCAACTTATGCTTAGGCGCGCCTTGAGTGTTTTTGTGAAGGCGAACGCCCAGAAATTGCAAAAAAAATCAAACTTGAATGCTTGAGAAGGAGAAGAATAAGACCCAATTATTACTTATTTCTGTTATTTCTTCACCACAAATCGATAATTGAAACGACCTTAGGTAGTCGTTTCGAAAGTTAGGACTCCGATTGGTGTGCTGATAATTTTAAAATCTTCGTAAGGTCCACTAGGACCTGTCTGTAAAATTTGAGCTAAATCGGACTTCGTTTGGTAGGTATCGGAAGAAGGTTACAGTTTTTATTGTCGGTAAATCTTAAAAAAGAGGTTTTTGAGCTTGATTTTGGAGAATGAGCTCCGATTAAAAATCCAAAAGTTTCGTTAGGTTCGTATGATTATTTTTGACTTGTGTGATCTTTGGGAAGTGAATTTCGAGGTCATTCGGATAGTTTCCGCTAAAATTCTGAAAATTTATAATTTGAACTTTTTCGTTTAATTCGCATCTTGAGTTTCGGAAATTCGATTTGAGATCCGCCTTAACGAGTATGCTACATAAACTTTGTATAACTTCTATGCAAAATTTGGAATTATTTCGAATTTCGTAGGGTTCCTTTTTAATTTCACTCGCAGCAGTAAGTTTTCAAAAGAAAAGAAAATAAAAGAAAAAGGAAAAAGAAAGAAAAGGATAAAAATGTAAGTTAAAGGCGGTGGGGCTAAGGCTTTATCCCTTGGCCTTACTGTAAATCAAAACAGAAAACGGGATCAAGAAGACGAGAACGGAAACAGAGAATGTATAGAGAAAATAATGCCAGAAAATAGAGAAAAGAAAGGGAAAGGAGAAGGAAAATATAGAATTTTCACCCGAAATCATCCAGGTAATGATGTTAATTAATTATTTCAGTTTATTACGTGTGTTTGAATATATTTTTAACATTAGAAATTGGAATATTAGACATCGTTCTAACAAGTTAAACTGATAGTTTAAAGGGTTAATTGGACCCTGCTAATGAAATTAATTATATATTCATATTCAGGGAGTTATGAGCAACCCATAAATATAATTTATTAAGAGTTTGGTTATGTGACTTTGAACCCTGTACATAGGTCTGGCCTGCGTATCGCGTATGCGAATAGGGTATCAGGTTCCTAACCTGATTGCCCTAAGATGTAAGGAATGAAGCCTAAAAGCCTAATTTGATATGTTTTTCTGCTTATTGAATAAAGCAGGATCGTTTGGCAGTGAACCCAAAAGATAAAAGCGATTGTTGAGTGGCCTTTTGGAATAAGGTAAGTGATTATATCCATTTCTTTGGAGGCATTTGGCCTTGTGGATTATCTACCACGTGTTCCTTACGTATGTAGCTGCTGACAGACGTACTTATTACGCCTTAGCTTTGGATCTACATTGTATATTATATGTTATGCCTTGTTGTTGGTATTGCATTGAGCATATGAGCATTGTACTCTCGTTTTGAACTTGCATATACTTCGCGTAGTCGATGCGAGTCCCGCGCCGGTGAAGAGTCATTCTTGAATGCACTTCCCGGTAGTCGATGTGAGTCCCGCATTGGTGAAGGGTCATTACTGCATGCACTTTCCGGTAGTCGATGAGAGACCCGCGCCGGTGAAGGGTCATTACTGCATACATTTTCCGGTAGTCGATGAGAGTCCCGCGCCGGAGAAGAGTCATCATTGCATAAGAGTCCCACGCCGAAGAAGGGTCACAATTGCATATACTTCCCGGTAGTCGATGAGAGTCCTGAGCCGGAGAAGAGTCATCATTGCATATGCTTCCCGGTAATCGATGAGAGTCCCGCGCCGGTGAAGGGTTATTATTGCATATATCTCCTGGTAGACGATGAGAGTCCCGCGCCGAAAATAGGTATCAGGCACATGTGAATGGATTGCATCATACCGTATTTATCCCATTTCATTGCACTGCATGCTTACTATTGTGTGACTATTGTGCTTTGTTTTATGTATGCGGTATGTATACCATATTGTGGACATATTTCAGTTTGCTTATATATTTCTGGCACGTATTCCGGGTTGCCCGCAGTAATAGTATAAATATATGAATCTAGTTGTGCGCTGAAACAGTATAAATATATGGATCGGGTTGCACGCCGCAATAGTATAAATATATGGATCGGGTTGCACGCCGCAACAGTATGTATTTTGGATTGTTGATATGTTCGGGATACCTCAAAACCTATATGTTCTGTCTATCTTATGTCCCTTGTTGTTTATGAGTTTATGATTCCATACGTATTTCCAGTTATTATTTGGTCTGTATTTGCTTAGCTCTTCTCTCCGGCTAGCTATCCTATTCTTTGAGGGGGCTAGTCTGCCCCCACTTATTGAGTCCTTTTGACTCACCCTTGTTTGTTGTTTGTTTCTTGTCTATTTATTTCGTTTCTGCAGGTTTTCTCCAGGATTGAGTTCGCTACATTGTTAAGGAGCGAAAACAACTTCAGTTGTCAGGGTGAGCTAGCTTCTGTTCAGGATGGCCACCAGTTGTATGTTTATTATTTCAGTTGTATTTTGCTCCCTTCAGGAGGCATATGCATTCTTTTGTACTCTTAGATGTCTAGTCTGGATAGCCCTAAACCTAGTATGTTTGGTAGTCAATTGTAATTTCTTTTGTACAGCTCAGAGATATCAGTATGTCTGTATTTTTTTTAAGTCTTGTTCTTATATATGAGTTTGATTTATATTTATTTTTCCTCATTCAGTTGGTAAGGGTTCGCCCGACAAGTCTAGGGGAGAATGTCGGGTGCCCGCACGGCCTAGCCGAAAATTCGAGTCGTGTAAATACTAGTATAAGATCTACCGAGATTAAAAGTTGTTGGGCTTAATCGAAATTAGCTTTTAATTTCACACACAAGATGGAGAAGACAGGGTTGGGCAGGGGAGTTGGTAGCAGGGGATGATCGGTTTCCAAATGCTTTTTAATCTTTGTATAGTTTCAGAAACATGGTAATTTTTTATCTTCCTGATATATGAAATTTCATGATTTCTTAAACTTCTTTAATTTGAGAAAATATGGGTAGGTGGTTCAAGTGGAACCATGGTGATTTCCACGCCTCAAGGCTTACGCCTCGCCTCATACTTACTAAAATGCGTCGAATTGCGCCTTCGCCTTTTAAAACACTGAAGACAATACATATCTGTAGTCTAGGTGGTTCCAATCTCTGTGGAACGATATCTTAAACTATATTATAATTTGACAAAGTACGAGCAGGAAAATCCTATATATATTGACCTCGTCAGGATACTTCACTGTATTAGGAGGGATCACATTGAATTGGGAATGATCTACTCATAGTGTAGTGGTGCAAGCTTTTTGGTTGTAATGATCAACCAGCTCTGATACCATGAACAAACTTGTGGATAACTACCAAGTTAGTTTCTTGGAAAAGAGGGAAATCGACAAAGAAATCTTAAAGAGAGAAATTTTTGGAATTATCACTGATCAATTTATGTACAATGATAATGAGTAGACTAGTCTAACTAACTACTTCTTAGCTAACCACCTCTAACTGCTAGAGTTAGCTAACCAATTGTGTCAACCCATCTCTAGTTAAAGAAAAAACTCCTACCTAACTACTAGATGTACAACTCCTAGTTCAAAATTGCTAAGCTCTTCGAATATGCTATTAGGGGTCGTTCAGATGCTCGGCTAAGGGGTTAATACCCGCACAAAATTCCGCGTTAATTTAGCGCACTGTTCGGTTGGTTTCTGTGAAATTTTAATACCTGCATAAAATTAGTGCAACGTTTGGTTGTGTTTTTGTATATTCCGCATTATTGTATTATTGTATGCGGGATAGAAGGTGGTATTAATAATGTGGGTATTAATAATGCAGGTATTAAAATTTAAAATGACAAAATTAACCCTCATAATAATATAAATATTTTAAAATTTTATTTAAGGAGTAAATAAATATTTTAAATAATAATATTGTTTGTTAATTTGTAATATATCAGTGATTCAACAAATAATCCCTACGTTATAATATATGCATGACTAATACCTACATTACTAAACCCCACATAACTAATACCTGCATTATTAATACACACATTACTAATACCCACATTACTAATGCCCGTATTAATAGTTAATACTCGCGTAAAAAGCTCCTTCAACCGAACGACCCCTTAATGTTTTTATGTGTTAAAAATTTTAATACAAATTTTTTGTGTTATGCTAATGGTTTAGTTAAATAAAAATTTAATTAAAGTACTTAATAATAAATATTTAGAATCCTTTATCTATTTTAAAATAATCCAAATGTATCATGAACGTTGATGTGTTTTTCGGTTATTTGGTATTCAAATGAACTTTTTAAAAACATTAGACAAGCACAAGCTATTTATCAAACAATAATAGGAGTTATTTATTTAACTAGAGATGGGTTGACTAGCTAACTCTAGCAGTTAGAGGTGGTTAGCTAAGAATTAGTTAGTTAGACTAGTCTACTCATTATTATTGTACATAAATTAATCGGTGATAATTCCAGAAATTTTTCTCTTTAAGATTTCTCTATCAATTTCTCTATAGCACTTTACAATTGGCCAAACACAATTTGTTTATTCTTTAATATACTTCTCTAAAAAGCTAATTTGCCGAAAGTATTTCTCAAAATAAGTAGCTTTTAATAGCTTGGCCAAATAGGCAACTATTGATAATGAAATAACTTGTTAAAAAATATAACGCACGAAATTTATGAGACTAATACGAATAAAGGAAAATCTTCACTCTATCTCTAATAAAGCAAAAATATGGGGTGATTTACATAACTATACAAGCTAACACTCTTGTTTACACAAAAATGTCAATATTATCACATTTTCAAAACATAGCAATTTATTTTTTCAAGACATAGCAAAATACATATAAAAGGGTGATAAAACCCTAGATCCACCTCCTACCTCTCCCCCCCCCCCAGCCACCACCCCCATGACTGCCACCGCCTCCGGCCGCAGGTTGCCGGAAAGTCTGTTTAATGTGTTTTTTGTGTATTTTTGTTGTATGTGTTGTGTATTTTCATTGTATGCACATGTATATTCTTTGTATGCATCGTGCAAATACAGTAGGCATACAATGGAAATACAGTAAGCATATACGAATACTATTATTGTATGTCATGTGTATATATTTGTATGTTTCTTGTATATTTTCAAACAAAACTCGTGAATATAGTGCTCATACACTTGATAAACAAAACATACACTCGTGATTATTGTATGTCAAGTGTATACGCTTTGTATGTATGTTGTATGTCTCTTGTATATGCAAAAATATATAGGATATACACCAGTCATACAAAGGCAATACACATGGCATACACTATGCATACAAGTTCTATACACAGTGGGAAGTCAGATCTACAAAAAATCATATTTGCCACCAAAGAAGTCGTTAGAGAAATGGAAAAAAAAAAAAAGAAGATACGTTGCACCGGCCAAACGAGCAGCGCCGACGGCCGGGAAAAGAGAAACGTCGTCGCTGACGCTGCTCTATAATGGAAGGGTGCGACGTGGAAGCAGAACCGTTGTCGCCAGCAGAGAGAACCAGATCCGTCAGCGACGGGTTATCAACAGAGATCGGGACAAAGAAACAGCCACGACGACGCCAGTGCAGCTGCATCGCCGGAGCAGCTGTGATGTCGGAGATGCAGTGACGGCGCCGGACTATGCAGTGACAGCTGGAAAAAGGGGAGGGGAGAGAGGAGAGAGAAAAGAATGATTAAGGTTTTTTTCTGCTATGTTTGGTAGCATTGTAAAAAATGTTGCTACATTTGGTAAAATTGCAAAATATTACTCCCTCCGTTCCAAAATGGTTGTCATAGTTTGACTTGGAGCGGAGTTTAAGAAATGTGGTAAGACTTTTGGAACTTGTGGTCCAAAATAAGTCATACATAAATATGTGGCTATAAAACATTTCATTAAGGGTAAAGTAGTAGTTTCAACTAAAAAATGTTTCCAAATTTAGAATTGTGTCATTCTTTTTAGAACGAACTAATAAGGAAACTATCACAACCATTTTGGAACGGAGATAGTTTGTTCTTAAAAAAGAGATCCCAACATTGACATGGAGCGTAATTTATCCATAAATAAGGTATGACACATTTTGGCCCAACTTCCAATTATTTACCCAATATAACCCTATATATTAATTTAGAGAATATTATTTACATTCTATAACAAACAACATAAAACTCTTATCATTTCTCAAAAGTTCTCACTTCTTCCCCACCCCACCCCCACCACCACCACCACCACCACCGGGGAAAAACTGATGGTGGTAGTTCTCGTAAAAAGCTTCAATGCTCCCCTCTTTTTTGTGTCTTCTTCTTCCTCCAACTTCAGTAAATCTGTCAACTTCGAGAACTACAGTAATACATTCTTTATCATATTTCGAAGGTTCTTATGCAGTTCGCAGGTAAATTTTAATTCCTTAGTCAAAAAAAAAGAATTCAGAAACTTTGAAAGGACGGATCAAATTTTATGACGTGAATAGTCTACCTTCTATCATTCTTGGGAATGGATCAATTGCTGAATATGTTAGGACGGGTGGAGTTGATTCGGTCTTTTTCGTTAAATTACTAGTATTAGCACCTGTAAAATATTTGGACTACAACGTGTAAATGGACTGGTTTGTCGTGTATAAATATTATATTTACTTCAAAAATGACTTCTTGTTGTGTCATGTCAATTAACAAATCCAGGAGAAAAATTGAGAAAGAAGCTACCACATTAGACCAACAAAGATTCTTTCTAGCTAATACATTAGTCAATGTCGCACTTGTAGAATGGGGCATCGGGTGGTGAAGGATCCGTACAGAAAAGAGTTAGCGGAAACTACAGAGTAGTAGTGTTGCATGTGGAAGGAGCCAACAAGACCCTCCTTATTTCTTCCGCAGATGAGTCGATGACTAAACAAAACCAAAGGTTAAAACGAGGTGGGTGAAATGATTGAACATACTATAACGAGAAGTCTTGAGTTAAGATCGCAAGACTTGAGAATCTTTTAGGTGTTACCCTAAGAAATACGAGCAGTTTACCCCTTAATGCTCTACCCAGCGAGTTTGAATTAGGAGGGCCAACAGACTTAGTATTGAACAATTAAACCACAAAAAGGAATTGAAGAAATGCAAAACTCAGAGAATTTTATTTATGGTAACTTCCCTTTTGGGGGGGGGGGGGGGGGGGAGAGAGCATGGAGTAAACGAAAAGAGATGCGGGACCAGATTATAAGAAAACCTAAAACTAAGATGGTCAAGAAGGTGCGTGGAGGATCCTGTTTTACACAACAGCCATAACAGGTCAAATTCTTTTAAAAAAAAAGGTCAAACCATAAGATTTAGTTCAACACAAAATTAGACGTTATACATGCAATGGCGTGGTACACCGATAATATGTAACTTTATTTCGAAATGACAATTTGATCCGAAATAGCCACCCTACAGATTTATGTTACAGATTGAAAATTGAACACTGCTATTAAGCAAATCTACAGAATCAGAACCTGTGTCAACAAAGCTGCCCCTGGGATACCTAAATAACTCGTATATCCAAATCCACCAAAAGGAAACATCACCTGATTGTACGTTAGCGGTAAAACCGTCCTCTTCCTCTTCCGCGACCACGACCTCGCCAGCTCCTGTCTCCTCTTCCACGGCTTCTTCCACCATCATATAAACCTTCAAATGCCTTATTAAGCAGCTGGTTAGGCATACCACCTGCTCCTCGGCCCTTTTTCATTGCATTGCTGCTTGACCCATTTGTCGTAGCAGCCGCTCGCTTCTGACTGTGACCACAAATATCATATAATCAGACATTACGATCATCATCAATAAGAAATTCTACTAGTCACGCAAAAGTATCTATCCACATACCCAGCAACAGCAGCAGTTGAAGCACCTGATGGCTTCACAACTTCTTTCCATGACAAACTTAATTTTTGATCTCCAATAAAAATTGGTGTTTTCGTATGCAATTTCTGTAATAAATGTACATATGATGTCAGTTCAAGAAAATGACATCTTGATGTGCTGACTGTTGAGCACAGTGCAAAATCAGCAAACTTTACCTGGGTCATTGCTAATATATTGTTGCAAGCCCGAAGCCCGAAGGTAGCATTCTGCTTCTGTGTTTTCTGCGGATCAACGAGATCAGTTAAGTTTACACCATCAGTAAGGAACAGGTTGGTTAGAAAGAAGGGTGAGGCAAGAGAGAGAAAGTAAAACCCACAACAGCGTCCTTTTCTTGTTCTGTTTTAGCAGCAGCCATTGCTTTGTTTTGATCTGCCATTCCTTGGGTTAATTTCTTAATCATAGCCCTAGCCAAATCCTCAACCGTGCTCAATCTGTTTCATCACATGAAAGATGTGAGCAGGCTCAAAAAGATAAGAAAAGGCCAGCAACCAGTCACCCACTACAACATGACAGACTTCAGCTTCTGCTATCTGCTGCCACGAGCAGCTAAACTCCCGTCTTATGGCTAGCAAGAGCATGTCCCGTACCACCCACAACCTCCTCCTAATTCTTATTATCCCCATAAAGACGCAAAAAGTTCGAACAGTACCACAAGGGTTCTGCCTTTATTCTTACCAACTACCCAGAGGGGGATGAAAAGGGAAGAGAGAGCCTTCTGTCATCTAAATTCTTGAAATGTGCAAAAAATACTAGGTCTTTCTTCCCATCTATCCAAGCCTTGGTGGATAGAGTTACCTGGTACCTGTTGCTGGTGGGAGGTGGCAGGTATCCGGTGGAATTAGTCGAGGTGCGCGTAAGCTGGCCCGGACACCATCGTTATCAAAAAAAATAAAAAAAATAAAAAAATGCTATATCCATACAATACTCCATATTCAACATTTTAAGGGAAAAAGAAAGGGGTTTCTGAAAATTTCTTATACGCAAAAGGTCAATGATGCTCCCTCGGGAATAATGCTGCTTGAGTTGATGCAGAGGTGTATAAACTACTACTACTACCTAAGTTACTCGGACTCTTCAAAATTGCCACCGTACCCGTGTCGGATAGGACACGGGATTCACACCGGATGTGGTCAAATAAAAATGGATACTTTGACCAAAATCCACAAAAAATTGAAGATTTTTTTTGACAAATAGATTCTCAAGATAGACATTGGAAATGAGATACCTTCAAAATTATGCAGAAATTTATAGTCTTTTGTCTCTTTTTCATCTTTTGTCGACATTCTCGAATTTCTGATTTTATGTTTTGAGGGTAACTTTTGGGAAGACGACTTAATAGAGAAAAGCAGAGATATTGGGGAAGAGGACTTCTCTAGGAAGAATCGAAATTAAGGATTATGACTTTACTTATAGAATTTTGAAAATTTTTAGACAGATTCCCGCACCCGTATCCGTATGCGGATCCATACCCCCGAATCTCTAAATTTAGATTTTGCCGAATCCGACCTCTAGATCCATACCCGTGTCGGATACCTGTACCCGAGTCCGAGTAACTTAGACTACTACTACTACTACAACTACTACTACTACTACTACAACAACAAAAACAACAACATACCCAGCCTTGTCCAACAAGTGGGGTGTGAGGAGGGTAAGATGTACACAGACCTTAGCCCCACCAAAACTGAAGCCGCTATCTCAGTTTAGTTCAAAATGAATTTTCTTTTCAAGGATCCAGATGCTGAAAATGTAGCCTTAACTGAAGCCGCTATCTCAGTTTAGTTCAAAATGAATTTTCTTTTCAAGGATCCAGATGCTGAAAATGTAGCCTTACTTCTAATTGCCATCATGTCTTTGGAAATAGCAAGTAATGCTTATAGCGTTTGGAAATAGAAGAACAAGTATAATCACCTCTCAGTAAAGTCCTTATATTGCTCCGAGAAATCCTCCCCCAGTCTATCAGACGGTTGTCCAGTGACAAACTTGTAGCCACAGAGACTGTTTGTGGTATTTGGAGTCTAAAATTCAAATAGAGAAGTATAAGCAGGTTGGTTCCATGCATCAAGTATATTATGCATGGGAAAAAAAGAACTTATCATACCTTGTGAGCTAAATGGTGAAAGATATACAACAAACACTCGATATGCATATAGTTAATGTCTTCGATCTTCCTTCGAACCATGTTTTTCTGATAGGAAAGCCCAGTCATATCAGAAAGAGTTTCAAGGCTTTTCAATCAGGAGATTCTAATGAATGGAAACACAAATACAATCTAATAGGAAAGTAACCAACTTATGTTTATTAGCAGGACCTGATTAGAAGAGACAAGACAAATATGCTAAAACAAATTCTTAATGGGAAATACCAAGTATAGTATAGCATGTAGCACCAAAAACACAAGCTACACTAATTTTGTAATTATTCACAAATTAGGCAAGAGCCATGGTAGAGAAAGAATATATTGTCTGTTGTCCGAGTACTCTTACTCACTAGAACAATAAAGAGCAAACAGGTAAGCAGCAAATGTTCATAGTCTCTCCAAATCTACCCAACTCCATAAGATTAAAATGCAATGTTCATCAAATCTTCAAAGAATACCCCTAGGAGCTGAACTACTGACGGAAGCAGCTGTCGAGAATCCGGAGTTGTTGCATAAAGTGAGCACTCGGTAAGGTTCTTGAGCAATTCCAATTTCCGTTCTTCTGGAAGCTGGAAAAAAAATTACATTGCAATTGATTTCTTGAACAACCTAATCATAAGATAATGGACCAGTAAAGGATGGTAAAACAGGAACATAATCAAATTCTGAGATTGGGATTAATAATTTATCACGTTTCCAGCACCATTTCTTTAAGATATAAATGTGTGCTGACACTACCTAAGCGTTCTACTAGTATAATATTTTGCCAATAACTAAAACCATATATGGCGCCTATCAAGTAACAAAGAACTTATCAGTTTGAATTGTCGAAGCTTAAATTAATCAAGTGTATTTCCTTATTGAGAGTAAACTCCAACAATATGTGATGAATTAGAAGAAGAAAAACATCCAACAATAGTTGGACACATCCTCAGAAATTGTGTCAAATCATAAAGTTTCACTAAGCAAGAATACCAATTAATGGCATATAATAGCTACTTGCAACACATACTGATTCCAGTCTAATCTCATTGGTCCAATAAATAAGTATAATTTTTGTAACTCTTCTAAAGTCCTAACTCAGTAGTATTTGAATTTCATTTCTTTTCTCCCTGAATTATGTTTCTGGAACCTCGAAGCAGTAGTGGCGCTTCATTAATTTCTAGAGGCCAAATACATAGACAGCTCCATAAAGTCGCCATGACTTTTCATTTTGACACCTCAACTGAATCTGCACACACCTTCCATTTTCCAGCAAGGTAATATTCATCTCGTTTAATTACAAGACAAGGCACCAATTTGAGTTGTGAATTCCCATCATTATGCAGTTTTAGAAGTGGAAGAGAAGGATTACCGGCGAGTCTTGGCAAAGAATCCGGCAGAGTCTTAACACAACTGACACATCTGATTAAAGATATTTTGGGGCTTGAGTGAAGAAGGGATAAAAGACGAAGACAAAGAGAAAGGAGGTTGTCGGAGTATTTCCCAGCCATGTATCTCCTGCAGTCTTGGCTAATTATGTGCCTCCCTTTTCTGCAATTTCATTTTTTTTCAAGCTGTCTTTCCCTTTTAATTGTCACAAGGTTAGAGTAATCTATACTTTGTGCTTCCGGCTGTCTTTTTGGCCTTCCAAATCTAATTTTTATTGTCTCAAGAGTTTACCTTTCAAAATGTTATCTTAAAGAGATATAGGGAAGTATAGCTGGGAATGGAGGAGGCCTTAACAGTATCTGCAATTTGTTCTTACTTTCTTTTTGGGGCAGTTATTTTATGAAACCATGAACTATTTTGTCTTCTGTGTTAATTGTATGTTCATGTTCATAGTCTCTACAACTTATATGCGGTCACCACGTCTTTTATGCTTGTTAGAACTTAGAAATTACCAATGGATGACTAGATCTCTGATAAGAAGTCAGGTCGGTCTTTGCTGATTCCTTTTGTGGCTGAATCTGACTGCTTGGAATTTATTTGGTGGGAGAGGTGAAAGTTTTTTGTCTCCCGGTAGTCTGACCAAAATATGGTTGTTTCCGAGCAGTATAGTCCAAAGATGGGGGAGAGGTGGTGGCGGCAGGAGGAGATGAAGGAGAAAGAAAAAAGAAAAAACGTTATAGATTTAGCTAGCGTTTGGACATAGATATGGTTGAAACTAGAGAATTTTGAGTTTTTGAAGTTGAGTTTGAAAAATAATTTTTGGAACTTGAAGTTGTGTTGGACATACATTTTACTTGAAAAAAAGTTGAAGCTTGTGAGTGGAAAAAATATTTTCCCCACAAACTCCCAAAAGCTGGTTTTAACCTGTTTTTGGGAATTTGAAATCTTGATTTCAGAATTTGGCCAAGTTTTATAAACAAACACGTTTTTCCCCAAAAATTCCCAAAAAATGCTCCCAAGTTTTAAAAACAGACGGGAGCTTAAGCATTCCCACGCTAACTCCAGGTGGGAGTGGACTCCCAGTGACTTTATAAGAGTAAGGTGTTCAATAGACACACTTTGGTATACTAATACCTTAGATGTCTAATAGGTAACAATCTCAGATGAGGTGTCAAAATGGAAAGTGATGGCAATTTAAAGGGCCTGTATGTATTTGGCCATTTTAGAGATACTATACTTTGCAAGGTACACCCTAACCGGGTCGAGCTAGAGCATTCAGCTTTGCTAAAAACTAGCTTTATAAGCACAGCAATGGATATTGTTATGTATTTGGAAAAAAATAGATCTTTGCAGCCTGTAAATACCAGCTACAAAACCTCCTGAGTCATTAGTTCAAACAATATGATTTTTTTGTAAACATTGCTAAAATGAATTGTATGATGCATTTGTTTTTTTTTAATAAAGTAAATAATCTTATTGATAATGAAAAGGAAAAACCCCAATATACAAGGTGTATACCAAAAAGTTAGAGAACCTACATCAAATGGTTCTCTACAAAAGAAACCCAGTAATCTATACATATTTGAACCTCATGGGTACACCAAAAGAAAATGAGAAACAAAAGACTACTATGCATCTTATCAAAACTACTCTCAACCCCTTCCAAAGCTCTCATGTTTCTCTCATTCCAAATAACCCACATAATTGCCAATGGAGCTACATCCCATGCTCTCGATCTCCTCTTCCTCTTTCTAAAGGCCCAACTATACATCACCTCATTCACGGTAGCCGGCATCACCCAATCAATTCCAAACCATCTAAGCACTACTCCCCACAATTGCGAGGCTATTTGACAATGTAACAAGAGATGGTTCACATCTTCTCCAGAGCATCTACACATGAAACACCAACTCACATAATTTATCCTCTCTTCCTTAAGTTCTCCACAGTCAGAATCACTCCCCTAGCTGCCAACCACACAAAGAAACACACCTTCCTAGGCACCCTGGCAATCCAAATGGAACTGAAAGGAAAATAATTCCTCCCTCACAAGCAAACTATGGTAATATGCCCCGACTGAAAATAATCCGTCTGAACTCCCCTCCCATCTCCACACATCATTAGGATCATTCCCTGAGTTATACCCATACAGAAGCTCAAGCAGGTTCAGAAATTCACCCATCTCCCAATCCTGAAGGTTTCTCCTGAACCTTAGGTCCCAATGGACTCCCCCCACCTGTGCTCCACAAACTTGCAGGACAGTCATCTCTTTCTGGCTCGATAAAGAGATGCCAAAGGTTTCCACGAGTACACTGTGATTCCTAGAATTCCTTTTATAACCTGGTTCCCTTCTCTTTAAAAATTCTGCTCATAGATCCCAATGACCAACCTGGCACTTGTCTCTTCTGTTTCAGCACGCCTCCAAGACAACCTCCAAGACACTGTTTAATCGTCTCCCAAAGTAAGCCCTCCTTGCCAGCAGACTAAGTAATTGTTACAACTACTTTTAAACCTATCAAAAAAATCTACACTGCTTTTATATTTAAGGTGTCCAAAATCCAACATCTGCTGATAAGCAGTCCTACACCATATATAAGTGGAACTTACACATTCTAACCATAATGACAATAAACAAAAGGTTCTACAGTACCAACGCAAAGATCAGGTTAAAACATAAAATAAAGTTTGCAGGGGAGAGACATTTGCAGTAGTTACTGAAGACTAAATGCACTCTGTGTAACTTTTAAGTGCATAAAATGCACTCACTTCATGAAGAAACTAATAAATATAGGAGTATAGGAGTTACCTTGTCGAAAACAGGCAGGATTTGCTTGTTCAGATAGTTGAGAAACTTGCTGCCCGATGCACCCCTCTAAAGCATATGAATGCCAAGTGAATGACGATAGCAACAAACCTCTATAATGGGCAATTAAAGGGAAAATAGTACACACCTTAAAGAAGGGAACAGCCATTGACAAGGACGATATGAACCTTTCGATATGATCAGCATCTGAGACCTATCAGAAAGTCGAACAAGCACTTAGATACATATTCAAAAGGCTGCATCAATTTTCTGGGCTTCATTAAAAGGGGAGGTTGCAGATAAGGAAAAGAAGGATATGGACAAGAACTTCATCAGAGATGGAAGGATAACTGGCAATGAGATACCTATGAAATTAAGGAGATGAAAACTAACTGAAGCCTCATCAAACCATTGAAATACTTTGAATTGTGAATACTATGTAAAGCTGTACCAAGACTTGTACTAGAGATCCTTGAAAGAAATGGTACAGTACCAAAACTTCTGAATCAAATATTCCCCCGAAATACATTTTGGATTAGAGTTAACAGTAAACCGAGTCTCTTTATAACTTAAAGCAAATTTATTTTCCCTCTACATTACTTCTAAAAGACCTGGAAATATAATCAGCTGAAAATTCAAGTAGACTCTCTCATCAGATGATAGAAGCATTGACCTTTACTAACTGTGTATTCCTCAACATTCAAACGGGGAAATGCACAAAACCTGATGAACTCAATAGTGAGCATGAATTGAGCAAAAATCATGAGCTTAATGGGAAAAAAACACAGCTCATAAATTACAGCAACTAAAGCAGTGACCAGCCAAGCAAAATCATGGTCATGAAATGTTGCTTAGAACCAAACGTAACAACCACATAAAATTAGTGTCGGCTCCCAACATAAGAAAAGGAACTGTCACTTACATTAAACTGAGCATTAAGATCAGCCTGACCTTCAATAATCTCAACAAGCTCCTGAATACGCTCTGCAGGAGCACTATGGCCAAATAAGCTCAAGCTGCTCAAAAAGTCCATGAACATTTTAAATTCACCAGCCGTTACATCTTGCAAGCTCTACAAAACATCCATTTATTGGATTGGTTAACAAGACAAGGACTATTAGCAAACACCTATAATAGAATCATTCAACTTGGATTAACCTCTTTAGCCGTAAAATAAAATAAATCAATATAAAAGAAACCGAAAACTAAAAGAGAACTTCTGTGAGAAAATTCAGACATGATAACAAACCCTACCTGCTTCACCAAAGTAGTTATGTGTCTCTCCATCGGCTCCTGTGGCTTTAGCAGCTCCCCTTTAAGAGGGAACACCTGCAAAGAATGGGATTTATTAAAGTTGTGATAAGCCACAAACTTACAAAGTTCATTAATAGTACTAGGTAGACATTTAACACTTCTGAAAAGATAAAAACAGTTAGTCCAAGTCAAATGATCTGGAAAGCAAAAGCCATGTTCATGTTCACAACAAAGATATCTTGTAGTAACCATGTTAAAGTCATTCCTTTAGTTAATGATAACCAGCAAAAGTCAACTGGGAACATTCATTTTGCTATTCCTTAAGAAAATACTTCAAGGGTAGAGAAAGTGTAACCTTATCTCTAAGAAATGACAGAACTTTTTCACGGATGCTTTCACAAGTGCTAAGATCCTCAGCACTCCGATCCTCACTGCTTCCAATTCGCTTAAACAAAGCAGTTAACGAAGCTGCAGTAGACAAGTGGAATCAAATCGTACACAGGATAACCAATGCAAACTGATTGATTTCAATCACATGAGCAAGTGAAATGAATGCAAACATAATATCCTTTAAATATTCATTAAATTTAATGTTAAGTACCACAAAGCAGTAAACATTTGCCAGAACATGGTAGATTTAGTATCAACAGAGCACATTAACTATCACCTCCCTATGCAAGGAAAGAATTGAAAAAAGCCAATGTAGTCAAAGAAATAAGATAACTTGGTACTACATACAAGTTGCAGGTGTACTAAATTACCTAATGAGTGGTTAGAATCACCCGGATGGAAGTACATCTCCCATTTTCTCACATAGCATGACAAACTAAAGTCATGAGTCCTTCGGATGCAAAACAGTTTAAGAAAATATCAATCTTAATACTAGAACTCAGCGAAGCTACCAAGAGGGCATAACATCTCACCACTCTCCGCCACCGAGAGAGAGAGAGAGAGAGAGAATAGACAACCTCCTCCTCTCACTATGACCACTTGTACCATCCACCTCCATCAAGCTTGCCTTTGCAGCATGAGCCACCAAGATCGCCAAGGCAAACATCGAGATCACCAAAAGGCTATAATGATGCAAATCACATATCATTTCACAAGAACATCATCCATTGGCATCACCACACCACCTGAGCAACTCAATCATGCCCTAACATGGAAAAGACAACAATGACCCATCACTAGGCCTATAGCCAAAACCAACAGTTCATTCCCTAATCAGAAAGAACTCTCTTTGTGCTTCTCTTTGGTGATTATTCACTATACAGGCAAGAACGGCTACTTATTATTCTGGTTTTTAGTATTCTTATTTCAGCTTAGGCACTTTTAAGTTGTTTTACCAACTTGAGTTAGAAGGGGAGTGTTAAAAGTTAAGCGGGGAAAAACAAAAGTTGAACTATAATCTAAACAATTTTACTAGCTAAGAGGATATCATTTACTTATCAGAAGGAAAAATTGTGTGCCAAGATACTAATCAAGAATATGCAGAATATTCTCAAAAATTATGGCTAACTAACAATTCCAAGAAATGGAAAAGACGAATTACTCAAAGTCACCACCGTCAGTTAAAACACCGTAACTATCCAACTGACCATTTAGACACCTCTACTTGGCAGGAGTGTGTCACTTGGACACCCAAGTCCAGCAGATCAAATGTGTTGTAACACACACTCCATGCTGACATCTCAAAAGAACCAATCAAATGACACGTGTGATTTTTTAGAAAGGGCCAAATATAATTAAAAGAAATACTACACTTAAAACCCATATGTTGTTGTTGTTGTACTACACTTAAAACCCAATCAACGAAAGAAAGTAGATTCTTTCCTCTCTTTCTTCGTGGCAGACAGAACCCAGCGGAAGTTTTACCATAGTTTGACAGGAGAAATTTTATCAAGTGACTTGTCCTTTCTTATTCCTCTTCAAAACCACCTTTAAAATGGGTTGTTGGTCTTTATATGGTAGAGACGAGGATGGAAGTATCTTGTTAACCCACCAAAAGTTGTTCGACGACAACATATTCCTCTGACAATAGGATCAACCAAAGGTATGAAGGGGGTGAAGGAATATGTAACTGACATCGCAATGCATAAATCGACAAGCTTACAACTAAAACCCAAACAGAACCAAAAGAAGAAAAAAACAAATGGAAGAAAGAAATTTTCAGAATGCACAGATTAAAGAGCTTGAAACTGGAACTAAGCAGCAAAACCAAATACATGGAAGAAATAACAAACATAATTTGGAACGAAATGTAACTTTGAAAAGTCAGCTGTGAGAAACTTCCCCCACTATTTCTAATTCTATTGTGTCTACATTTCATTACATTTTTATGAAAAAACATGTCCGGCTGTTGCTGCCCTTTTCTTGAAGAACACACATAAATTTGTTAGTGTAAGGTGGTAACAAATTGACATCCTATTTCCAATGCTTTGTTATTGCCGAAACTCAAAACCGGAAACTTTGAGCTTCACACCCTACAACCCCTCATTAGATTGAATGGAGGTGCCTCGGCGACGATGGGGGAGAAAGAAAAAAGAGCATTGCTTTGCTTTGGGAAAAGATTAAGTTAACATATGATTTCAAGCGCTCAAGACACAAGCCATGTCAGGTGCCCAAGAGACGCACCTTTGACCAATACATTTGTCTAAATGGTTATGTATTGCGCAATTAAAAAAAAAACTTATAGCCGTCCCCGCCTGATTTACGATTGAGGCGTAGTTAATGCGGCTTAAAATCCAATATAAGGAGTCTGTATCGACATTGTTAACCGACCCAAATTTAACAGGAGTTCAGTTTTTTTTTTGATGAAGTAAAGCATTTCATTATAAAGAAGGCATCAAGAAGATTCAAATATACAACCTAGCAAAAGTAAATAAAGACTTTGTTTAGCTCCTTTACAGCGAGTCAATCTAGAACCAGGGAGCTAATAAAGTCCAAAAAATGGTCAGTACTAATTACAGGAGTTAACTTTGTCCTTTTCTCTCTTTTCAAAAAGAACCAATCATGAAAAGTCTCCATCACTTTTTTTGGCCGATTAGAAAAATAAATACTTGTACTTGCATTGATAGGTGTTCTCAACCCCCTACTCCACAGAGTTCCATCCAAACACCTGAACTTGTTCAAAACTACTCATTTGAACACCTCTAATCGTTGCGCGAGCTCACGTGTTGTATGTTTTGCTGAATCGAATAAATGCGTGAGTACACGCTTTTAGAAGCAAGCGAAACTATTGATTTTGATTAAGAACTACTAGACCACAAAAAAGAAATGCAAAATAGAAATTTCCAATTTTTAAATAATTATCCCTCCCCCCTCCCTCCCTTTTCTCCCTCATTTGAACACCTCTAATCGTTGCGCGAGCTCACGTGTTGTATGTTTTGCTGAATCGAATAAATGTGTGAGTACACGCTTTTAGAAGCAAGCGAAACTATTGATTTTGATTAAGAACTACTAGACCACAAAAAGAAATGCAAAATAGAAATTTCCAATTTTTAAATAATTATCCCTCCCCCCTCCCTCCCTCTCTTTTCTCCCTCCCCCCTCCCTCCCTCTCTTTTCTCCCTCCCCCCCCCCCCTCCCCCTCTTTTCTTCACCTCCTTTCCAGCTAGGAGTCAAAATACTAATAGCATGGTGCTGAGTTTTTTGGTTCTTTTATGAACCTATAATATGAGGAAGGTTATGAAGATGGTTGGAGAAGAGCCAGGCATGAAATTAACCTTGGGGGCTAATCGATGGTGAGTCACTTTCTCACCAAAAAATTAAATCTCAAATTCCCATTTTATACTCAACCACCCACCCTCTTTTTTCCTCCTTTTCTTGTGCTCTAGCTGTCTTGAAGCGTTGGTGACAATTTGGAAGCTAGTATATTGTGGGAGCCATTCATCCCGGTGGGGCCATTTCTTCATAAGGGAACTTGGTTGAAAGTTCTAGGATCGATAGTTTTTTTTGAAATTTAATGAATTCTCAAATGGGTCAAGCTCAAATCAGTCAAAAACTATACTATGAAAAGCTATAACATAGAAAAATGGAGATGGCTCTACTAATGGTACGTTGATAAATGTTTTTCATCTGATCCTCTCGGTGGAAAGGGGATTAAAGGTGGAATGAGGCTGTGAGATGGGGTTTAAGCTGGCAGTTGAATATGGTGAAGGAGAAGTCTGATACTCCATTCACATTAACACATTGAAGAACACACGAAGTTACAGGTGTCTAAAAGTGTAGTTTCGAACAAGTTCAGGTGTCTACGTGTCTAGATGAAACTCAAAAAGAGTAGGGAGGCGGAAACACAAATCAGCGCAAGTACGATTGCCTATTTGGCTATTCGGCCTTTTTTGTTGATAGGTGAAGTTCCTTGATGTATAGAAGATTGTGTGTTGTTTATAGAGAACCATATTTTTTATAGGGTTTCTACTCTTTTTGATACACCTCTTTTATATGGGCATTTTATGCTAAGTTGCTCGAACTAGGGTGCGGGTATCCGACACGGGTGGGGATCCAGAGATTCGATCCTTCGTGATCCAAATTTTAAGATCCGGGGGTATGTATCCTAAGTATGGATACAGGTGCGGGGATTCGGCAAAAAATATATCAATATCTAAAAATAGAGCTATAAAAATATGCCTAAATAATGATTAAGTGGAAATTTGGTTAGAGTGTAAAAAGTTTCTCTTGTATCAAATTTGTAGGCAAACATCTAGACACTCTCCGAGATGGCATGATCTTAGACTTGGGAAACAAAAAATACAGTAGGCTTATAGCTAGATTTTGTCTCAAATTTCTCCTATTTTGTGGTCAAAGTACCCAATTTGGTTTAACCAAATCGTTGACCACACCCACACCCACACCCGTGTCGACACGGGTACGGCACCAAAAGTGAAGAGTCCACGCAACTTAGCTTTTATGAATTATGGTCCTTTCATCAACAAAACTAATAACTTTACCTTAAAAAAAAGTTCAAAATTCTCCCTCACTTTAAACTTTCTGCGATATACACGAGATAGTACAACTATTTTGGACAATGAAAGCTTTTGTATTATTTGTATGTAAAACTTGATTATGTTTTATGTAGGCCCCATCTGAATAGAGCTGAATGGTCGAAGAAAATTATACAGAATAGCCCAACTTTGTAACCTTGTTTATGATTGAAGTGTAGTCGTTTGATTTGATTGATTTCATAAGTTGAGATAGCAATAAGTAGGATTCCGATTATCGATACTTTTAGTTTCTATACTAGTGAAACAAGTAACAGGTCATTGACATTTCTGAGATTATTAGACATATCTCAAATTCTTGCAGCACTTCCTATAACTTTAAAAGACTAGTTATGGTCACATTTCAGCAACTGTTTGTCTCTACGGATATCTTGCGTCAGTTCCCAGAAAAACCAATCGTAAACGAGTTTCCCGTTTCAACCAATCATGCGGTGTCCAATCTGAAGTAATTGTGTAGTACTTACTTCCAATGCTAATTTATTAACAGCAAGATCAACATCGACACTACATATTACTACAGACACTAGAATAACTGTGATGAAAAATCAGCTCGAAACCTTCGCATTGTTGCTAATAACAGATGTAAGTGGAAGATAAATAATTGACCATAAAATGCTCGAACTTTTATGCTTTTGGGGCAACAGTGATTTAATGACTAAACTTGGAAAGGAACTTACTCTTCACATCCTGACGTAACAAGGTCATAAGAGCCTTGTGTACAGCATCTCGTTCCACATTTTCTACGGACAAAATTGGTAGATATGGCATCAGTATGAGCAAATGAACCAACCAAGCTCACAAAGCATTGAACAAAAAACTTACCTAGAATGATGCATTGTCCACAAATCTCAACAACTTTAGACAAATACTCAGGTGTATCTTTGCAGAAAAGTGGAAGTCCACGGATAGCTTGTACACGGACCTGAAGCAATATACCAACTTCTTCACTAATAAGCAATCATCTAATTAAAATTTTTCTTTCACAATTTCCATTAGAAAATTATGAGATATGAACCACCATAATGCAATATAAAATTCCTCTTAAATAATAGGGAAAGCCACCTAACAATTTTAGCTAAATATATACACCAGATTTGTCACTTAGCATGTCTAATAGTCCCTCCACATGATTTGGAATAGAGTAAATAATGAGTATCATCTAGTTAGAAAAATCAAAGAGTTCTATCTAATAACTTCGAGTACTGATACGAAAAATCAAAGAGTTCTATCTAATAACTTTGACTACTGACACGAAAAGTCAGAGGGTTCTATCTAATAACTTGGAATACTGATACGAAAAATCAAAGAGTTCCATCTAATAACTTGGAATACTCCAAAAGGGAAGATCCAAACACAATCTAGTGTCCCGAGGTTAGGAATAAACAGTTAGGACAAAAAATGCAGTTAAATAGAGTTGATAAAACATGTAATTATGCCACATCGGAAAGTTACACTTAATGAATAGTAAAACTGGGAAGCATATGGATGAAATACTAACCGCGAACTCCTCGTCCTCACATAAATACCAGTGATTGTCAATAGCTTGCTCGGCTAGCTGAGGGAAGTACTTGAAGAACTTTGGAATTAATTGAGCAGCTAACTGCTTGGCTTTAGCACTACCATACGCCGCCGCAATAATGCCCTCATAGTCCTCCCGATGCTGTTCAACAAAATGAATGTTTACAAACCCTAACATATTAAGAAAAAAAAAAAGTGAAAATTGAACTGACTTGAGACTTGTCCTTGGCGTCATTGAGGCGTTCGCCATACTCGTAAAGTTTGTCAATGTCGTTGGAATCATCAATAGCTTCAGCCATTGGAGAAATGAGTTAAGAAGGTTCCAGAATCTGAATGACAAGTGCGCTAGGGTTTAAAATATAAAGGAAGAAGAGCGAAGAGGGAAATTCCAACGTTTTTTGTAGGGGGTAGGGGAACACAGCTCTTTAACCCACTTTCTTTAAGGCTTTCTTTGATTTTCTAATTTTTCTATCTTCACTCTTTCAAAATATTTTTAAAAATATTTCTTCACCAAAACAATGTTTGAATTGTTTGCTATGCAGGCTCCTAGTTAAAGCTATGAAATTTTTATGTCATATATTGGGAAAATTTGTGTAAGGAAATGTGTTCTCTTTATGTACTGCGAAATTTTATATTTATATATATATATATAAAACTTGTACATTGATTCCCATGGTGCTTCGATACTTCATTCAATTGAGAACATTGTCATTGATATTTTATTGTAAATTCTTGAACTATTTCATTTAATTATTATCTTTATTAAATATCTAAAAGAATAAATTAAAATGGAGATCTACTATAAAAATTATGAAGCTAGACATTTGTGATTTTTAAGTATACATCGTTGAAACTTGACTGAATGAGTACACATGGTGATTCAGTCAACTTGCAATTAGAAGATCGAATGTGTGAAGAAATGTCTTTTATTTATATGAATGATCAAACTTGGGATGATTGTGCTAAGTCGTTTGATTATATAGGCTTGGAGTGGTTAGAGAAGGGTGGTTTTAATTGCATTGGGGAGCCATCCAAGGAAAAATAAGTGTCATCGAGTTCAAATGACTACTCTCTTGTTAAGGTAAGTCCCAAACAATGCCTTTCTTTTGATATGATCAGTGGCATTTAACAAAGCTTGGAGATGTAGTAGCGATAATAACTGAGATAGCTAAAAATAACTGAGTTTACTACTAGTAACACCACTACCAATTTGCTTACCATTTTGCTTCTTCTCTTTTCTCCTTCATGAATCTCTCATCAAGTGGCTAACAAAAGAATCTGTTTCCGAAAGCTCCACGCAGAAAATAAATGGAGGTTCTAAATCCAATTGAAAAAAAAGGGTGGGAATTTTTCGATGAGGATGGTGATTTGATGAGATGGTAGTTCAAACATTATATATCAAAATTTTCTGTGCATTCGCTTGGATATTTTTTGCTTGGATCTTATTATAAAGTTCTATAGGAATCTTAAAAAGATCCAAGTAAGTATCTGATTATGGGAAAGAGAAATGACTTCTCATCTGGGAACATTGACCATACTTTTAGTTTAGCGCCACCCAATGATGAATTAACACAGATTTCATTAGGTGCACCTGATTGGGAGGAAGTTGAAGGAAAATTGTGTCCATTTGGTGCGAATTGGGTGTTAAAGCATAATGGGTGTGTCAGTCTATTGGGAAAAGATCCCTGAGTAGTAGTTAGAAATTATTTGTTAAGTGTCAGTCTAAATAGTCCTCGTGGGAACGATACTCTATTTATCACTTTATTACTTGTCGACCACGTATACTTGCGTGTGCGTTGGGAGCAACAATTTTACTTTTTGAAAGTTACAATATCATTACAAGGATAACTTATAAATAAACTATGAAGACGTGATTAACTAAAATTTAACATTCCAACGCAATATAGAAATGGAATTAGAGAATTAGGTCAAACATGTATTAAAAATGAAAAAAATTATAAATAGATAGATATATCAAGGTTCACAACTATCCCAATACTACTTCATTATGGAGTATAACGTAACAAAGAAAGTACTTATACTATTGGCTATATTGCCAACAGTTTTAGAAAATCAAAATATTGTAAGAAGAAGAAAGAAAGGAAAAAAAAGATTTGTAGACTAAAGCTTTAGAGAGTAAAACTATTCTGTTTATCCCCTCGATGATTTACAATGCAGAGAGTTGTCTTCAATATATACAGGTGCATTCCTTCATTAAATATTGTGATGCTATGTGAAGAAAACGCATCATGAGGACTGAGGAGGATGCGTCATGAAGATGATGTGTCCCTACCTTCTTGTGTTGTGAAGTGGATTGTCCCACAACCTTCTCTTTTTCTTTTATTTGCTTTATTCATAGTATTTGTGTTTTATTTTATAATAATATTTTCGAATTGTGGGCAAATAACGAGAATTGAATTCGTGTATGGTGGATTCACAATCCATTGCCTTGATCCACTTGGATATATCTGCCTCCTCGCCTACTTACACTTTATTTTTACATTATTTGCTTGAGAATTCAAAAGAATCAAGTTCTAATATTTTGCTTCTTTTTTATTTAAAATATAAAATATAAGGTAAAATTTACTTATTTTTTATAAAATTAATGAAATAAAAATGATATTGAAAGTTATGTTTCTACAAATTTTAAATCGATACAAAATCAAGTTAGATATACAACCATGAACAAATACAAACAGATAATCTTTCCTCATTTTTCTATAATGTAGAACAAAAGATTTATGTAAGTAAAATACAAGTAAATAAAAAGAAAGTAAGAAAGGAGCAATAGCGTCTGCAAAACATTGTTGGAGAATACAGAAAATTATTTTATTATATAAGCACTTTTATTTAAAATAGTATACATTTAGGTATAAAAAATATGAATATTAGATTAAAAGTTAGTCGATTTTCTTAGGTGAAAAGCTGATTCTCTTTATCATGACCGAATACTCATCTAAATCTTTGTTAATATTTCTATAGAACTCTATAATAAACTCCAAATAAAAGCCTCAGGAGGATACACAAAAATTCCTCATTTATAGTGTCTCATGACACCAACTATCATCTCATCGGAACTACAATCCCATCAAATAATTCAATTATTTTTCCTTCAATTTTTTTGGAACCTTCCATCGAGTTTTTGCATGAAGCTGTGGGAAATCATTCTTTTTGTTAGCCACTTGAGATATTCGTGAATGAGAAAAGAAAAGAAACAGATTTTTGGGTGGTGTTACTGGTGGTTAACTCAATCAATTTTTAGCTATCTAAGTTATTATCGCTGTCATATGTCTAAGCTCTGTTGAAATGCTAATGATCATATCATGCACATTGTTTAACCTAGATCCGATTTTAGGTCAATTAACAATTAAATTTATATTTGTAGAGTCACGATCAATAGTTTAGATTAAGAGTTTAGCCAAATTAAATAAGGAACTGCATTAATTACTAGACTATAAATATATGCACGATTTCCAATGATGATAATTGACGATATGGAAGTAATAAGGGATAACTGAAAATAAATAAGATTAAAGTGCGAGTAAAATAGATAAAAGGAACCGTATCGGGTAACTTAATCCCGGTGAGGATTCCTCGTCACCGATTAGGCTTGAAGGCTTGAGAACAAAGTATCCAACAAATATGAAAGATGAACAATATTGAGCAAGAGTAAAAGAGAGTATTCTTATTGATATTGTAGACAGATGATAGAATGTGTTTTACAATGATTCGGAACGAGTGCTATTTATAGATCTGATAGGCATCCGTTGGGCTGGTAACCGCTGGATGTGTAATCGTTGCCTTCATGACCATTCATTAAGCAATTGCGTACGATTAGGTAACCGCTCATTCAAATCGCGCTGATTTGGGAAGCATTACGCTAATGCTCTGGGCCTGCTCATGGTAACCGCCTGGCCAGTCATCTGTCCGTTAGACGTCTGCCCGGGGAAACCTCTGCTCGTGCCACGTGGCAGACACGTGTCACTTTTTTAGCGACGTCGGTTTCTATCCAATACAGAGTTTCTGCTCGAGGAGTGGATGTGAATTTTGGTGGGAAATTTTATTCGTAAAGTCCAACCTTCATCCGCAACATGACGAACCTTGGTGACGTGCGCACTTTACCAGCAACGTGACAAGTTTCAATGACGTGCGCATTAAATGCGCAATGTAAAAAGTAACTGCAGCAGGCACGTCGGCACGTCCGCCATCAGCTTCAAAGCGACTACTGCACGTCCCAAGGGTAAAAGCAATGATTTTAACCGCCCCAATCACGTGCGCACGCCCGTTTGCCTGTTGCAAAGTGACCACTGCACTTCAGGGTAATGATGCTGCTTCGAAACCCGGCGATACCTACTTCCTCTTTCGACAGTTGGATCTGATCGTGGCCCTTTTGATGACCTCCACATGTCTTATGGGAATCTGATGGGCCGTTCTTTTTATTCCTATAAATAGGGGTTTGCTGACTTTTAACCCTTTTACTTGCTTTCATTCTACAACTCCCAAATCTTGAAAAAAACCCTTGAATATCCTTCAGTCTTCCTTCCAATTTTCTCAATTCTTCTTGAATCATGTCTCCAAAGGCTAAGAAAAACTTAAACATGGACGCTGCCGCCGGTAGTTCTTCTACGGCCACCCCAGACCTAAGGCCGCTCAGGCCACTGCTGCTGAGATCATCCCCAAGAAGTGGGGTGAGTTGGAAAAAGACTGTAGTGTCAAGGCCTTCAACAATTTTGGTGATGTACGCGCATGGCCGGCGTACAGATTTAAATCTGGGTTCACATCTGAGATGATCCCGCAAGTTAGGGTGGACTGTAATTGGGACGTGAGTGTTCCCCTTTTGCCGGTATCTGAAACGGAGAACATTACTTCGCATAGGGCTGGGTGGACGGCCATGTCCACCTACCCTTTTACAGTCGGTTGCACATTACCCCTACATCCTGTACTTGAGAGGCTTTGTAAGGAATATCTTCTCTGCCCGGGGCAACTGAGCCCCAGTATGTATATGATGGTAACACTTATGGACTGGTTTGCGGAAGAAACCGGTCAAATTTTTGAATATGAGCATTTTATTTCTTTGTATAGCATACAAATTTTCAAAGATGGTTTTGTCAACGCCAGAATGCGTGGGAGAAAGGGCTTGGTACGCAGTTCTGAAGACACGAATGACCGGGGTTGGTTGCACCGGTACCTATTCGTGCGTACCCAGGCGCTGTCCTTTAACTCCAAGGCTCCTCTTTCCGAGATCTGGAATAAGAGGCGTAAGTCCCCGAGTACTCCTTTGGAATTTTCATGCTTCCTCTTTTGTTTACTCATTCCTTTGGTTCTTCCTTACAGCTGCCAAGCTTCCCTACGACGAGCTCATATCAGTTGATGAGCTAACGGCGTGGGTCGAGGCTATTCTGAAGAAGTTCCCTGCTGAGCAAAGGGAATGGGCGTACTTTGCTACGCAAAAGAGTCTGACCGCAAAGACTCACGGTGAGAATTTTTCGCTTTTTTACAGCTATTACTTCTCTTCGTGGTTTTGCTGCATCTGACCGCTCTGCCTTTTGTAGGTCTAGGCACACAGGGGGACTTTTTCCCTGCCCCTTCCCCTCAGGCCGTGCCGTCTGGGCCCGTTGTTGATCTTGACGCTAAGGTTGCAGCTATAAGAGCTTCAGCGGAGGCACTGCGCGGGAGGGAAGGCGGCGAGGAGCTTTTGTCCAGTGGCATTAGTTCCTTGAAAAGGAAGAAGAAGGGCCAAGGTGAGGGCGGAGCACGGAAGAAGTCTGCTCGAAAGGCTTCCTTTGCTGCCGGGCAGACCTCAGCCGTTAGAGGTGCGACCCCACCTGATGTCAGTGTGCCTGAACCTGAGAAGGAGAACGTCAAGACTCCAGCTGAAGTCCCTAAGTCTGCACGGGGAGAGGGTTCTGACAAGGAGGTAATCGACGTCTCGGACACCGAAACTGAGACTACTGAGAACCTCGTAAGGAAGCCCTTTCTTCTAAGTGACAAGAGAAACGTTGAGGAGGAGTCCGCCCGTACTCCAGAGGGGAGTCCCCGAGTTGATGATAGGGTAAAGGCAGCTCCTTCTCGTGCAGATTAGGGGAAAAGGAAGGTTGGCGAAGAAGAAGGAAAAGAGGAAAAGGAGGAGATCCCCCAAGAGGGTAGCCAGAGTCCCCATGTCTTTTACTTCGAGGACTTGGAGAACGTGGCTGCTGAGGGGGCGATACCTGTATGTTTGCTCGAATGTGACACAAGAGATCCTGGAGCGGCGGATGACTCTGATATGTCAAGCACGAGGCTTACTCGGCGGACCACCATCAGCGGTCGGACTGAACTGAGAGACATTCGGGGCGTGCGCTACAAATTTGGCCCGAACTTTCCCTCTGAGCAGGCTAGGGAGCCTAAGTACTGCTAGAGGGAATGTGCCTTGAAACTAGCCCCCAATGTCAACTTCGTGACCAGGCCTGGCGGTTTAGCCAAAGCAGTTTCATCGCTCATTGGTCCTCGCGAAGAGTGGACAATGAGGGAAATGAGTGATGAAGATCTAGTTTTTGCCATTGCTGCTGATGCTGCCCGGGTAAATGCTTCTTTATCATTTTTCGAGTCGGAAGTAGTTGTGAACTCACACTTCTAGACTTTTTATCTCTTTTGTTTGTTTCAGTCAAGCTTGATGGCTTCTGAGTTAATGTTCCGCTCTAGGATCAACAACCCTGATCAGGTACTCGAGCTGAAGAAAGAGCTGCTAGAGACTCTGAAGGAGAATAAGGCTTTGGCAGAAAAGTGTGGTTTCCTTGGTGGCGAAGCTAACCGGTTAGCTGAGGCTAACAACAAATACTTTGAACGGATCACTAAGCTCACCAAGGAAAAGGACCTTCTTTCTGAAGAGAAAAAAGGGTTCGAACGATCTGCTCGGGGCCTGGAGGCTCTGCTTGAAGAATGCAAATCTTCGCTGAACAAAGCACTCGATGAGCGTAGGTCATTAGAGATGGACCTGCTGAGGGCTACGGAAGAGTCTGATAAAGCTCGAGCCGAACTACAAGCTGCCAGAGACCAAGTTGCCCAGTCGATGAGCGCCCAGGGTGCATTAACCAAGGACTTGACCAACTTGCGTGATCAGTTTGAAACCAAGGCGAAGCTTGCTGTGCTCGAGGCCAAGCGAACATTGCTCGAGCAGGTCCACGCTGGTCAGATCAACGTCGAGGAAACGATGCTGAAAACAAAGTGCGCCGTTCGCGAGGTGAGGCAAGTGCTGAACCTTTCTCCCGAAGAGTAGGAAACAGATGAAGATGAAGATGATGATGAGAGCTCGGGTGACGATGACAGAGCCGATAGAGCTAGTGCATCGGGTTCTGGTTGTAGCCCCCAAGATTAATGCCCTCCCCAAACTGGTTAAGTTATAGGTTCATGTATCTGGGGAGAGCCGCATAGTTGGTTGTGGATAGAGGTCTCTTAGGGACTCTCTGATCCTTGTTCGGCCAGTTCTATTGGCCTTGATCCCTCTGCAAAACTTCTGTTAGCCGTTTTCGGCATTTTATTATTTTGTCAAGATAATGTATATATTTCAAACCTTTTTAATTCAATGACTGTATGTAGCCTGAATCTTTGGTCTTTCGTTTGGATGCGTTGTGGCCTTCGTGCCTTTTATCTAAGAGCTTTTTAGAAGTTTGAACTTTGCTATGTTCTGGTCTTCAAAAAGTCTGCCCGAATGTTTTAACTTAGCCTTTCCCAAGGAAGAGGTCACAAGTTGTGAATGATCTGCGCAGATATTTCGTTCTGACCGAGTCGTGGTCCATAGGTTCTGGCCGAATCGTTGGCCTTGCGAACAACTTTGCTTATCATTTGATAGTTGAAAGTTGACGCAGAGAGTTTGCAGTTGAATTCTGGCCGAGTTGCTGGCCTTGTGAACGACTCTTCTTATTTTTGTGGAAGCTTGTCACATAAAAAATTTTAAAAACTCGCCTTTTTGCAAGGTCTCTTGCCTTTATGAAGGTCTTATCTGGTCTACAGGGGCCTCCTGCCACCCCCCTTATTTTTATGTTGAAATACGCGAAGTTCGAACATAAAAAGAGGTAAGGCTGATCTTAGAGAAAAGAACACATATAACCAAACGAGGAGTCTGTCCGTTGTGGGATTCGAACCCACAGTCGCGAAGTTGAAAAACTTCGAGCTCTACCAGTTGAACTAAACGGATCTGGCCTTGTTTAGGCCGTTAGTACCATTTAGGAAAAATATAACGAAAGTAAGAATGCCGTAAAAGTAAAAGGTAGGTAGAGAATAACTGACCGTTTTACCATTCAGAAGTGATACCTTTTGAGGTGAACCACATTCCAATTGTTTGGGATGATTGAGCCATCGGGTCGTGCCAAACGGTAAGACCCCTTGCCGACTGATGTGACCACCTTGTAGGGGCCTTCCCAGTTAGGGCCTAACTTTCCCGAGTTAGCTTCCTGCGTGCTCTGGGATACTTTTCTCAGTACAAAATCTCCAACTTGGAAGCTCCGTACGCGCAGTCCCCAATTGTAGTACTGTTCAATTCGTTCCTTCTGGGCGACTACTCGTACAAGTGCCAATTCCCTCTGTTCTTCGAGGAAATCCAACTCTTCGGAGAGATTGATCGAGTTGGATTCTTCAGTGGCATGCGCATACCATAGACTTGGCTCTCCAATTTCGACCGAAATTAGAGCATCTGCGCCGTATACCAATGAGTAAGGTGCCTCACCTGTACTCATTTTACTGTCGTTCGGTAAGCCCATAGCACACCGGGCAGCTCTTCTACCCAACATCCTTTGGCCTGCTTAAGGCGCTTTTTGAGTGACTCAATGATGATTTTGTTTGTCGACTCTACCTATCCATTGGCAACCGGATGGTATGGAGAAGAAGTGATCCTTTTGATGTGTAAGTCGTCGAGGAACCTAGTCACTTTCCGGCCGATGAATTGTGGGCCGTTATCCATGACTATTTCTTTAGGTGCTCCAAAGCGGCACACGACATATCGCCAAAGGAAGTCAATTACCTCTGTTTGTCGTATCTTTGCATATGCTGCCGCTTCGACCCATTTGGTGAAGTAATCGGTGATGATTAGCAAGAAACGTACTCCTCTTGGCGCAGCGGGAAGAGGACCAACTATGTCCATCCCCCATTTCAAGAACGGCCACGGGGAGATGATTGAGTGGAGCGGTTCTTCCGAGTTGATGAAGAAGATGTACAAACCTTTGACATTTATCGCATTTCTTGACAAACTCGTTTGTATCTTTCTCCATTTTATCGCAATAATACCCTGCGCGGATCAACTTGCGCGCCAGCGCTTTGCCCCCAGAATGATTACCACAGCACCCTTCGTGGACCTCCCGCATTACATAATTGACTTGGTTTGGCCCTAGGCATTTGGCAAGGGGTCCTGCGAACGTCCTGCGATAAAGATCACCGCTGAGGATTGTATATCGAGCAGCTTTTATTCTGAGTTTGCGGGCAGCTTTTGCATCATCGGGCAGAGTTCCATGAAGAATATAGTTCGTAATCTCATTTCGCCAGTCCCAAGTTGTGCTGATAGCATTAACTTCGAACTTTTCCCGATCTATGGTCGTGCAGAGGAGTTGAATGACAACCGAGGAGCTGGCCGTCCCCATTTCCGCCACTGACCCCAAGTTTGCTAGAGCGTCCGCTTCATGGTTTTCTTCTCGTGGAATTTGAAGCATTTCCCATTTGTCGAACTGAGCCAGGAGTTCCTTTACACGGGCAAGATACACCTGCATCCTGGACTCTCGTGTGGTAAAACCTTCGGTCACTTGGTTGACTACCAGCTGAGAGTCGCTCTTGAGTTTTATAGCATTTGCTCCGTAGCTTCGTGCTAACTCCAATCCTGCAATTACGACCTCATATTCGGCCTCATTGTTAGTAATAAACGGGCACTTGATGGCCTGCCTGACGGTTTCTCTGGACGAGGTGACAAGAACCAGTCCAAGACCGGACCCTTTGACGCTCGAGGAGCCATCGGTGAATAGGGTCCACACAGCAGGGGCCTGCCCAGCATAGAGAATTGCATCTTTTTCTGCCTCAGGATATATATTGGCGCTAAAGTCCGCTAGGGCTTGTGATTTTATTGCTACCTTAGGCTGGTAGGTAATATCGAATTCACTTAATTCTATAGCCCATTTAACTAACCTTCCCGAAAATTCGGGTTTATGCAAAATATTGTGTAAAGGAAAGGTTGTAACTACGGCTATAGAATGACCTTGAAAATAAGGACGCAATTTACGGGCAGCAGTTACTAGTGCTAAAGCCAGTTTTTCTAAAGGTTGGTAACGTGTTTCCGCATCAATTAAAGCTTTGCTAATGTAATAGATGGGGAGTTGCTTACCTTTTTTCTTCTCGAACCAAAACTGCGCTTACCGAGGATTCTGAGACCGCCAGGTAGATCAGCAACTGCTGCCCAGGCTGAGGTGTAGAGAGTAGTGGTGGATTAGATAGATATTTCTTCAGATCCCTCAGCGCTTGTTGACATTCAGGGGTCCAGTCGAACTTCTTGTTCTACTTCAGGACATCAAAGAAACTTTTACACCGGTCTGACGAGCGGGAGATAAACTTGTGCAAGGCTGCCACCCTTCCGGTCAGTTTCATGACATCCTTCCGGTTGTGGAGCACATCTGGAATTGATTCAATCGCCTTGATTTGAGCGCGATTGACTTCAATTCCCCGTTGAGAGACGATGAAGCCCAGGAACTTTCCTGAACCTACTCCGAACGCGCATTTTTCTGGATTAAGCTTCATGTTGTATTGGTCGAGTATCCGGAAAGCTTCCTTCAAGTGTGTGAGATGATCTTCTGCTCGTTTTGACTTGATCATCATGTCATCGATGTACACCTCCATAGTCTTCCCGATTTGATCGTGGAACATACGATTGACCAATCGCTGATATGTTGCACCTACATTTTTTAATCCAAATGGCATGACTTTATAACAATACGTACCTCTGCACGTTATGAATGATGTTTTCTCCTGATCATTGGGATCCATCAATATTTGATTGTACCCCGAATATGCGTCAAGGAAAGTGAGCACCTCGTGCCCGGCTGTTGTGTCAATCAGCTGATCTATCCTGGGAAGAGGATATGAGTCTTTCGGACAGGCTTTGTTCAGATCTGTGAAGTCAGTGCAGACCCGCCATTTGCCATTTTTCTTGGCTACAACGACCATGTTGGCTAGCCAGTCTGGATACTTAACTTCACGTACAGATCCAATCTTCAGCAACCGATCGACCTCATCGTTGATGATCTGATTCCGAAAAGCTCCTTGTTGGCGCTTCTTCTGCTTCATCGGACGGTGGTACGGGTCGACATTCAGCTTGTGAGAGATAACTTTTGGAGAAATACCAGTCATGTCTGCATGAGACCAAGCGAACGTCGTATGCCGCTCTTTGAGGAATTGAAGGATGTCTCCTCATAGGCGTTCATTCAATTCCGTCCCCAAGTAGACCTTCCGCTCCGGCATGTCCGTGAACAGTTCCTCTGGTCCCAATAGTGGGGGTTTTAGTAACTAAAGAACAATAATTAAAACGATAAAAGTGGATTCAAACAATGGAGCAAAAATGGGTTGCTATCAGTAATAAGGAGACGGTCCAGGGTCAGAGTTACGAACAATCCAGTTGAGTTTTCCAATTGATTCCACTTCTTAAATCCTGGATTACTAACTAACAGATTAAATGTACCCGTGAAAACCTTTCGATTCTTCACGGTCTATGCAGGCTACTCCAATCCCTATATGTCTATGGGTTGAATCACGTGCACGCATTAACGAATTCTGTAATTAGTTAAGCTAGGCGAGCAAGTATATGTCTATCCTACTCACAAATTGGTTCCCCGATGCCCAGGTTCACAATCTAGCCCTACTCTTTCTTATTGCGTTAATAAATTCCCTCTTTCGAGTTCAATCTAAAAACCATAGATAATGCGTAATAATCGGGCCCTGACAATTACACAAGTGAAATCAAGAAAGAATAAGCAATCCGTTATGGGATTCAATTAATGGAAATCAATCTTCAAACATCAACTTTCATGAAATACTCTAACCCTAGAACGATAGAATTAGCCACGCATACTCATAATAACAACACAAGGATTTGATGAAATAATGAAATAATGATGTAATATATTAATGGAAGGAAGAAAAACCCTTGTTCAAGATGTTATGAGCTCTCCAATTTGCTCCAAGTTATGAACTCCCATCAAAAACTAAGTAAAATAGTATTTATAGGGTTTACAAAGGCCTGGTAATAAGTTAGACCTAAGCCTAGACGAAATAGGAAGTCAAAATACGCTCCAGGGGCGCTATAACGGGCGCCCCGCGCCCACGACCGCGCTGGGACAAGCAGTGGCCGTCGAAATCCCACCGCTTTTGCTCCGCGCCGCGTAGCCAAACGCGCCAGAAGGCTGGGCGCTTTGCCTGGCGCGGCGCGCCACCTGTGGCGCCAAGGCAATTTTCTGTTTCCTTGCTCCTTTGCTCGCTTCGTGTCGTGCCTTCGTGTGCTCGATCCAATCCTCAATCAAAATCTAATCTTTTCTTGCTCAATCACGCTCCTAAAAGCTCCAAATGCACTACATAACAACCTACATACATACGACATAAAATTAGTGCAAAACCACATTCATAAACTATAAAACGGTGAATAAAAAGCTCAAACATGCGGAAATATTAAGGAAACATTGGAATAAAATGCCAAACATCAAAAATCAATACATTTTGACTGGTTAAGAAATTAGTATATGGAGATTATTTATAGTTATATAGTATCTTGAATCTTGGGTTTGCTTACTTCAATTTAAATCTCAAGAATGAATTATCATGGTCAATATCATTAAATTCTTGGTAAAGATAATCTTAAAAATGATTTGCTACTCTTTGGTAACAAGCAGCAGCCAATGGCGTATGCAGAAGTTTATGTAACAATCAGTGGAGATCCAAGGGAGGGTATGAAAACTAGAAGCTCTCATAAATCTAACATTGCCTTCATTTCACATATTGAACCCAAGAGAGTTGATGAAGCACTTCAAGACAAATCATGGGTTCGAGCTATGAAAGAGGAACTAGATCAATTCGAGAAAAACCAAGTATGGAAGCTAGTTCCCAGACCCAAGGAAAATCTAATATTGGCATCAAGTGGGTCATTCGAAACAAACTAAATGAAGAAGGTAAAGTGGTAAGAAACAAGCCTCGTCTAGTCGCTCAAAGGTATTCTCAAACCGAAGGAGTCGACTATGTTGAGACATTTGCTCCCGTAGCTAGACTTGAATACATTCGTGTGCTACTAGCTTACGCATCTTTTAAAAGAGTCAAACTATTTCAAATAGATGTCAGAAGTGTTTTTCTAAATAGTTTTATAAAAGAGGAAGTTTATGTTAAACAACCTCCAGGTTTTAAAAATAGTGAAACACCATATCATGTCTTTAAGTTGTCCAAAGCACTTCATGGTCTCAAACAAGCTCCTAAAGCTTGGTATGAAAGACTAAGCTCTTTCTTACTCAATCATGGTTTTTCAAGAGGTAAAAGTGATAAAACTCTTTTCATTCAAAGATCTTCGGAAGACATCTTAATCCTACAAGTATATGTGGATGATATTATCTTTGGTAGCACTAATTCCCTTTTGTGCAATAATCTTGAGGTATTAATGTAGGGAGAGTTTAAGATGAACATGATGGGCGAATTCACATTCTTCCTAGGACTTCAAATCAAATAGAGTGACAAAGGAATTTTTGTTTGCCAATATAAGTACACTAAGGAGCTTATCATGAAGTTTGGTATGAATGAAGCTAACCCTGCTAAAACTCCCATGAGCCCTGCTACACATCTGGTAAGCGATGAAAAAGGTACAAGTGTAAATACTTCTCTCTACATAGGTATGATTGGATCACTATTATACTTGTCAGCCAGTCGACCGGATATTATATTCTTTGTATGTAAGTGCGCTCGATTTCAGTCAGCTCCTAAAGTTTCTCATCTTACAGCTGTTAAGTGTTTGTGATTGTTCCAGAAGAAATGAAACAAAAGATATGGTAGAGCTAGGACATTTATTGTATGAGAGAATCATTTGATATCTTATAGGAACGATCTCTTATGGCTTATGGTATCCATGCACTAATTACTTTGATCTAATTGGTTGTAAGAGATAGAGTATACCGTAAAAGTACTAGTGGTGCAAGTTTCTTTCTTGGAAAATCACTTGTTTTATGGCATAGTAAGAAATAAGATTGCACAGCCCTTCCAACTGCTGAATCAGAATATGTTGCTTTGGGTCACTGTTGTACTCAACTACTTTGGATGGCTACTCAACTATCTGACTATAGCTTATTTTTTAAACTTATTCCCATGCTATGTGACAACACTAGTGCCATAGAATTGACCTATAATCCAGTTGATCACCCTAAAACAAAGCATATAGATGTGTGTTATCATTTTATTAGAGATCATGTTCAGGAAGGTGATGTGGATATAGCTTTTGTCAGTACTAGTTTTCAACTGGCAGACATTTTTACTAAACCTCTCCTAGAAGAACGATTTTGCACTCTAAGGGAACTCCTTGGTATTATTCCTGATCCATGTTAAAAAGAAGTTACCCATCAAAAGGAAATCTTATAAATAATTATAGGCGCAATTATTTTTTCTTTATGGTTATTCTTATTTCTTAAAATATTTTATTTACATATATAAACTCATGACTTATACTGCTTACCACACTATCACACATCACAAGTCATTATTACTTCATAGTTTTGCTTAATGTTTTTGACTAGGTGTCAGGCGGCGTGAAACCTCTTCCCTATGCATTGAATTGTCTTCTCAGTCACTTCAGAATTTTTCACACTGTACCCCTTCTACTTCACAAGAAACCTCTTCTGTTTCCCCTCTTTATTCCTTAAAACCCCTTTCAACTCTCACACTCATCACAATCCCATTCCATCATCTACTAAAACTCTCTCACCATGGCTAAGAAAACCACCACTTCAACCCGCAGAAGCCAACGTACCAAACCCAAACCTTCAACCAACTCCACAAATCTCATTCAACTCGATTCAGATACAAACTTTGCAACCCCTATGGATAATCATATTCATGACAAAAAGACAGGAAAGCATCCCGTACTCAGTGATGAAACTGAATTTATAAAAAGACCCAAGAAAGAATTCTCTCTGGCTGACTTGGATGAAACCCTTGACTTTTGGGATCATGTTTCTTGTGCAAAACTTGAGGCCATCAAGGACAAATCCATCGCGCATGGGAGAGTTGTTGACTTAGACGCTATGGAGTCTCTCAACTGTGATGTGAAGTCCCTGTTTCGTGCTCAAGAATGGCTGGGATTCTTTTCTCCTGAACCAGTCGATGTTCCCGAGGATCTGGTAAGAATTTTTTTATGCAAATCTTCGGCCATGAAAATTGAATGAATTGAAACTATGGTACTCAAAACTCGTATTGTCATCACCAAATCCATCTTCTTTCGAATTCTTGGTTGTAAGTTTTCTGGGTACTGTGAATTTTACAAAAATTCTTGGCCGTCTGAATTTGAAGTGTCTTTTGAACAAGCAAAATCCTGTCTCTGTGAAAAGCCTAATGAAATTCCTGAAGGGCAACTTGGCCCACTTGACTTGTCTTTTGAAGTTTGTGTTCTTGCTCATATTGTTAGCACTACTGTGCTTCCTCGCACTAGCTCCCTTAGTACTCTGTCCCAAAGAGACACCTTAATTGTTTAATGCCTTATCACTAAAAAGAAACTGGACTTGGGTGCATGGATAATTGAATACATGCTTGAAAGTGTTGCTGGTTGTTCCTCGCTTCCATATGGTTTAATCATTGCTCGTATTCCACAATTTTACCGTATTGACCTCTATGCTTGGAAAACCTACTTTGTATTGCCTCTTATGACTCTCGTGCCTTTGCATCTATGGGGTATGTTAGGGTTGAGGGTGTGTGGATAAGGAAAGAAAACAAAAATACCAAAGTTAGCCACGTTGATCATGTTGGACCCTCTCATGTGGAATCCCCTCCTGTCATGCCTGCTTTGTCTGCTAAATTAAAAGAGGACTTAAGTGAATTTAAGGACTTAAATCTCAGTCTTCATTGCAAGAGTGATCAAGCCTCTGAGAACCTTGATGAACTTAAATTGGATGTTGGGATATTTATGCTTAAACTCGATAATGCGGTTGTTGACTCTGTTGCAGCAGTATAGGCAAGTTCACCAGTGCATTGATGCAGTCTCTACAAATGTCCAAGCTAGGATTGACGCTCTTTCCAGGGATGTGCAGACCAAACTTGACAGGATGACTGTCAATGTTGTCAACACCTTGACCTATTTCCTTGCTCCTCGTTAAAACTACTTTTTAATACATTATGGGTATGTAATATTTAAACAACTGCTTGCTAGTCTTCCCTCTTCTTTTTGCTGATGCCAAAGGGGGAGAACACTGGTAACTGATAACTGGTCTACTGCTCTAATGTTCATAAGTATGACTGCTAGGATCATTATCAGTATTGGTCTCTGAACTATTACCAATTGCCTCTAACTAGAAAGTCCCCTTAGATACCCATTTCCCTTGTTTGAGCTAACTTGCAGGATAAACATGGCAAAGACTAAGGGGGAGTCAACTACACTGGAAGAAAGTCGACTATTACCTGAAAAGAAAAACTGTCTCACAGTTTCAAAAACAAAGGGAGAGTCGACTACCAACTAGAAAGGGAAGTATCCTGTCACACTCTCCTTTAATTTTTGTCATCATCAATAAGGGGGAGATTGTTAGACTATATTTTGATAATGACAAAAAGCACGTTTCTAATATATGATAAATATGTGGTAGGGTTTGGAGTTTGGCAAGAGAAGATGACTGATGACATGGAAGTCCGTTGGAGACAAAATAAGAAAGCACAATTCGACTCCAGTTCTGGAACAAGCTAACTAAGGAAAAAAGGGATTGCACATTTATTAGGATCAATGGGAACGCGCTAATAAAGCTCTCCCTTATTCTCGAAAGATATTGATATCTTTTGAGGATCCAATCTCTTGTGTCATATATCTCTCTCTCTCTCTCTCAATTAGCCGTCAATCTAAAAGAATCTCACAAGGAAAAAGAAATCAACTGACAGCTCGTGTTGGGAAATCAAATCAACAATGCATATCAATCGTACAACGGGAAGTTTTGTGAAGAACTATAAATTGAAGTCTTGCTGATGAATGAAGGATACACCTCTACTTACAATCTACTTTCTCTCTAAGCTTTTACTTATCGTATTCATTGTATTCTTGAGAGTGTAAGAGTGATCGAAAGAAAAGAAAGAGAGTTCTAGTACAGGTAATAGTTGTGTCATAGAAGTTGGCCTGATCACCTATAAATCAGACAAGTTCGTTGTTAGTGAGCGAGGTGTGAAAAACCACCAGTGAAGGATATTTTTGGTTAACGACAAACCATAAGTGTACAAAAGACCATTCTAAGAGCTTAAGAAAGAGACTCTCCCTTGTGACCTAAGGAGACTGAATTTAGAACCATTTCTGTTTTGAGCCAGTATAAAAATATTGTGTCTATCATTTACTTTACTGCCTTTTTATTTACTGCTTTAGTTTACTAATATCTTTCTAAGTCAACTAAACTACGAGAAACAAACAATTCACCCCCCTCTTATACTTTCACATTAAAAAGACCACAGGGCATCTTCTTGAAAGTAAATGTCCCATAAGGACAAGTGAAGGTTGTTTTCTCTTGATCTTCCGCTTTAATAGAGATTTGGTTGTACCTGGAGTACCCATCAAGGAAACAATAGTAAGCTTTCCCGGACAACCTATCCAACATTTGATCAATGAAAGGAAAAGGAAAATGATCTTTCCTACACATCCTTGTAGCCTTGTTGAGCTTGCGATAGTCCATGTAAACTCTCCACCCGGACACGGCCCTAGTGGAAATAGCTTCTCCCTTCTCATTATGCACAACTGCCATTCCTCCCTTCTTGGTCACACATTAGACATTCTCATTATGCATAACCGTCATTCCTCCCTTCTTGGTCACACATTAGACCTTCTCATTATGCACAACCGTCATTCCTCCCTTCTTGGTCACACATTAGACCGGCGATACCGATTCACCATCGGGCAAGGGCTCAACAACACCCACATCCAACCCTTTGATGAACTCCTTTTTGACAACTTTTTGCATGGCCGGATTCAACCGACTTTGGTGCTCAGCTGAAGGTTTGCTACCTTCTTCACGAATAATTTTCAGTGCACACACTCCCGGATCAATGGCTCTAATGTCGGCTAGAGTCCAACCAATAGCATGAATTCTCTTTCTCGCAACTTGTAAGGGATTTTCTTCTTGGGATTGGTTCAAATGGGATGAAATAATTATGGGTAGAGTTGAGTTAGAACCAAGGTTGTATCTCAAGTGACTTGGTAAAACTTTGAGTTCAAGAGTAGGGGGTCTTCAATAGAGGGTTTAGTTAGTGGCACCTTTCGGTTTTCAGGATCAAAAGAGAGTTTCTTTGGAGAATGGGGCTTAGTACCAAATCCCTCCAATGTTAAGACACAAATGCCAAGGCATCAAATTCCCTTGTTAGGCCTTCCTTTTCTACTAATGCATCCACGACTACATCAACATAAGAGCATGATGCATCTTCAACCGATTGTCTCATTGACTTGAAAATATGAAACACAACCTTCTCACCATTAAATCTAAATATTAACTTCCCCTCCTCCACATCACACAATGCTCTTCCCGTGGCCAAAAATTGTCCCAAGAATAATTGGCACGTCATAGTCAACGACACTATCTAAGATAACAAAATCCGTCGGGAAGATAAAATGATGTACCTTCATAAACACATTGTCAACCACCCCAATCGACATTTTTATAGAACGATCGACCATTTGAAGATTTATTGAGGTCGATCTTGGTTCTTTTCCACCCAATATCTTGTAAACGGCATAGGGCATAAGATACTTGTCCCCAAATCACATAATACTTTCTTAAAGTGTCTTCCCTCAATAGTACATGGTATATTAAATGCACCGGGATATTCCATCTTCATTGGTATCACATGAGACATAATTTCACTACATTGATGAGTGACTTTGGTGGCTTCAAACTCCGAGAACATCTTCTTTGTCACCAAATCTTTCACAAACTTTGTCACATCAAGCATTTGCCCTAAAGCATCAACCAAAGATAAGTTGATAGAAGTAAAAACAATCTTCTCCCAAACCTTATTGGCATGATCTACTCTTCTCAATCTTTCATTTCTTTGAGAAAATGGTAGGGTGGGCTTTGGATTAGTAGGCTTGGTAGGAATAGCTTCTTTGGATGGTGGAGGTTATTTGGTGGCTTTTTGGGTAGTAGTGGGTTTTGGTAGTGGAGTTTCCTCTTCAAGATGACTTTCTTGTTATTGGACATTTTGGGGCTCCATCTCTTCATGCATTTCATCCCCATCTTCTACTTCATCACTCAAGATCTCCCTTTCTTGTTCCCCCTCTTCAAGCTCCATTTGAATATCATCATCTACCATTTTAAGACAATCCCAAGCCTTTCCACTTCTAGTTATGATGGCCATTACTTGATCTTTCCCATTCCTCTTAGGATTCACTATCGTATCACTCGGCAATGCTCCATGTTGTCTCTGATTCACTTGATAAGACAATTGGCTACATTGGGATTCAAGCGACTTGATAGAAGTTGAATGTGATTGCACGGTTTCCTTGATATCCTTTATGTCACCCGAATTGTCTTCTTGGAGTTTCAATATCTTCTCCATCATTCCTTCCAACCTTGAGTTCTTAGGATTGCTTGAAATTTGTTGAGATTCATGAGAACCTCTTTGATTGTCATTTGGCTCTCTCCCTTGATTGGTACCATTCCACTTATAAGTGTTGCCCCATTTATTGCAAGGCTTTCATTGGCCTTAAGATTGATAGCCTTGTTGATTATATGGAGGTCTTTGACCTTGATAATCATTAACATAATTGGCTTCCTCGTCTTGCTCTTGGCCACCTTGGGGTGGCATTTGCCCTTATGGTCCTTGAGGCACAAACCCCATAGAAACATAGCCTGGTGGGGGGCATAACCCTTAAGATAAGGTTGATATGAATAATTGGCACCATGGTTGTTGCTCCCAACGCACACGCAAGTATACGTGGTCGACAAGTAATAAAGTGATACGTAGAGTATCGTTCCCACGAGGACTATTCAGACTGGACTCCTAATAAACAATCTCTTAAGAACTATTCAGGGATCTTTTCCAATGGTTGAGATTTTACTAACTAAAACAATAATTAAAACAAATAATGAAGTCAAGTAACAGAGCAAATTCTAAGTTGTTATCAATAAGAGAAAACGGTCCAGGGTCAGAGTTACGAACAATCCAGTTGAGTTTTCCAGTTGATTCTACTTCTTGATTTACTAGATTGCTAACTAACAGGTTAATTGTACCCATGAAAACTTTTCGATTCTTCACGGTCTATGTAGGCTACTCCAATCCCTATATGTCTATGGGTTGAATCACGGGCACGCATTAACAAATTCTGTGATTAGTTAAGCTAGGCGAGCAAGTATATGTCTATCCTACTCACAAATTGGTTCCCCGATGCCCGGGTTCACAATCTAGCTCTACTCTTTCTTATTGCGTTCATAAATTCCCTCTTTCGAGTTTAATCTAAAAACCATAGATAGTGTTCAATTATCAGGCCTCAATAATCAAACAATTATGATCAAGAAAGAATAAACAATTCGTAATGGTAAATCAATATATAGAAATCAACTTTCAAACATCAACCTTCATGTATTTACTCTAACCCTAGAACGAACAAACTATAGAATTAAAGAGTAGAATAAGAGAAAGAGAGAAAGAACTTGTTTAGAAGACATCTAGGGCTCCTCCCCTCTCCTCCAAAACTTGCTCCAAAGTCTCCACCCCTATCAAAAACTAAGTAAAATAGTATTTATAGGGTTTACAAAGGCCTAGTAATAAGTTACACCTAAGCCTAGACGAAATAGGACTCCAAAAACGCTCCAAATAGCTCGAAGCTTTACCAAGGCGTCGCTGCAGGAAAGCTTCCAACTGTGATCACAGCCAAGGCAAAGCCAGGGCGCCGCCCCAGGATCGCTTTGGGTTGATCAGTAGCCTCAAAAATCTCAAGGCTTTCTTGAAGCCTCGCCTCATGATAGCCTCTAACTTTTCAGAGCTTTCTTGTAGCTTTGCTCTAATATAGCTTCCAACGCTTCAGGGCTTTCTTGAAGCTTTGCTCCAATATAGCTTCCAACGCGTCCATTAACTCTAATTTGCTCGTTCTTGCCTCGAATTCATCCGCACCATTCCTAACATCACAAATATGATAAGTGAGCACAAGAATCACATTTACCACATATAACGAGCGCATAAAGTACTAAAATGTGAGAATATATTAAGGTAAAATAGGCAAATATTGCCAAACATCACCACCCCACACTTAGACCCCTATCAAATGCACAAATTCGATCCATTGCATCCATGGTCCCATAAAATCACACATATCTACTCAACCAAGAAGCCCTCAACTTCACCTATTTCATGCAAACCATGTGCCCTCACAAAAATGACGCAAAAGAGTGTCCCCCAAATATCACACACAACAATGAATATCATGAATAGAACGGGGACAATAACATAGAATGAATTCACTCACTCTCATGAAAGTCTCTTATATCACACACAATGTACCATAGGCTTGCCCGTAGTGTAGGACTCCACTAATGTAGGCTCACTCCAATCGGAATTAACTAGGACTTTAAAAAGGTTGTAATGTAGGCTAAGGGGCGGGTAGGATACATATGGGTAATAATGACTACCTCCCTAAGCACTTTAATACATCACAATTATTTCAAACACAAGTCTCATCAAAGCCACCCAATCAACAACTTTCACACACACCTTCTCAACAAGTAGCAAATTTTTTCTTTTAAGCACACACTAGCAAGGAATGGATATTCTTTTCTCTTTATTTCTTTTTCCACAATTTTTTTTCTTTTCTTTTCAACTTTGCTCTTTTTTTTTCATTTGTTTTCTTTTTCTATTCATTACTTTCCAAACCTTGCCAATGCTTTTCACTACTTCACAAATTATGTCAAATATTCCCCTCATTGGTTCCACTCAAAAACCTCCCTATATCTCAACCACAACTCCACAATAATATCAAATTATAAATTAAAGTGCTTAAGGAGTAAAGGGCCAAAAGAGAACAATTTAGAACAAGTGGGTAGGCTCGGGGTGTGGGTGCCAACAAAAGGTCAAAGAAATCACAACAATCAAGTCCAAGGTGTATATGTAAGGGTAGGCAAATCAAAAGAAGGCCTGTATCATTTTCCGACTAGAGCAAACCTAGGATATCGCTTTGCACACACACGGGGCAAGTTCTAGACATCAATATGCAAACATGGAGCAAACAAGAATATGCCTCACACACACATTGCACACGATCCACACAAAAAGGCTCCATCAACAACTCTCAATCAAGCATTTAGCGTGCAACTTGTGGAAAATTAAGCACTAATGCACAAAGGTTCACAATAAAGTCAAGCAAGTGGACTCAAGCATCTCAAGGGGGTCGTTCCATTTTTTCTCTAGGCATGCATCACAATTAAAACCCAAGGACACCACAAATAGCACATGCAACAAGTTCAAGTCCACCGGTATCAAACAAACCAAAGGCACCTAGCATTCTACCTATTTTCTTCGTCTAGGGCCATCTAACAACTAACTATTCTAATCCTAAAAATAAAAAACTACCCGGTTCAAAGGCCTCCCCGTGGAAAAGAACCGAGGCCATAAGAAAAACCACGGGGTGGATGACATGTACCACTAATAAAGACTAAAAGGAAAATCTTTTTGGAATTTTTCATTGGTTTTCTAATTTTTTTTCATTTTTTCATATATTAAAGCAAGAAACAAATAAAAATAAAGTCAAGTGACAATGAAAAATCCTAACAGTACATGCATCCCTAACCTCAAAAATAAAGGGGAGTTCCCCCACCCCACACTTAAATCAAGCAATGTCCTCAGTGCTAAAAATAAAAATGCAAGGGTAAAGAAAACTTCCCTGAAGGCCAATAGGCTTAGCCGTTGGCGCTAGCATCCTCCAAGCTTCCATAAAACATGAGATACTCAGACTTCCCCCAACAGGTCATCAATATTAGGCAGGGGTCAGGACACCCCACACTTAAACTCGACATTACATGAACCTGCAATCCAAAGAATCACCCTGATAAGCCGCAAATTGGAGCCAAAGCGCCAACCATCAAGAGCCAAGCTTGAGAGCACAAGGAAGGCAAGTCACGGGCTCCGGAAAGCAACTTGAAGATCATGCTTTTGAGCACCATGGATGGAGGATCACTTGGGCTCCAAGGGGATCCACCCCAAGGTTATTTTGAGCCTCTTGCACAAGTTCCAGAAGGAGGCGGAGCGCCTCAAAACTGAGGCGGAGCGCCTACCAAAAAGCAGAGAGCTGAACAGAAGGAGGCGGAGCGCCTCAGCGCAGGAGGCGGAGCGCCTCAACCTGGAGACGGAGCGCCTCTCCCTGTGAAGGCCTGCGGGATATTTTACTTCTTTTTGCAAGAACTTCCAACTATAGCCTTGCGTGGCCTTATTTGTTTTAACCCACGTTGGGGGTACTTTAGACCTTTTATTATGACTAAGTGAAGCCTATAAATACTTCACTTAGCCTCATCAAACATTAGCTAGTTTTGAAGATAGAATTGAGAAGATAGAATAGGCTTGGCCTTTCTTGTTGAAGCGTTGACTTCATGTATCTCTTACGTTGAATCCATGGTGGATCATCGCTAGTGTGAGTCCCGTTTAATGGTTCAAGTCTCTTCTCCCTTTTGAATCAATCTATGTGTTTAGTTTGATTCATTCTTTCTTCTATTTCTATTCTCCCCAATCCCTTATTTCTTGTTATCTTATGATTATTTCTTCCGCATCATTTTACTTGCTTCCGCCTATTTGGGTCTTATCAGTTTGGTATCAGAGCAACGCTCGGGTTTTGTTTCTACAAACCCCCGACCCTTGATTCTTCGTGCCTTAGGTTGATTCTATCTTTTCTTTTAGTTTCATGTTGATTGTTGTTGAAGAAAGTAGAAAAAACACAAAAAAATTGAAAAAATTGAAACTACCAAAAATTTGGCCTATCTTGTTCGTTGGATTTGATGATTCATATTGTGATTGATATTGGGGTTTGTTCCTTATTGGAAACCCATTATTTTGGTACCCAACATACACGATTTGGAGTTATATTCCATGATTTGAGATTTGAAACCCTTTGAAAAATTGAAAAAGTTGAAACCCTAGTTTTTGAAGAAGATGAACATGGTGAATTGATTGTTCTTGATTGGGGTTTGTTAAAAATCATTGGGGTTTGCTTATCTTGGTTGAAACAACATTTGGGTACCTTCGGATTGCTAAAACAACGTGAGATTTGTTGGATTTTTGGGTGTTAAAGTTGAAAAACCCGTTGTTGAATTGTGCTGAAAGTTGCGGGAGGCGGAGCGCATCAATTTGGAGGCGGAGCGCCTCATCTTTGTCAGCTCTCTGGATTTCCTGAGGCGGAGCGCCTCCCCTGAAGAGGCGGGCGCCTCCCCCTGTAGGTTTGCCCAGGGAGGCCGCCTACTATCCTGAGGCGGAGCGCCTACTTCCTGAAGCCTTTCTAGGGTAGTTTTCTTGTAGGATTTTGCTTGTTCCTTGCTTCCTTACTTCTTGGTTAGTGTTTCTAGGGTATTAGTCCTACTTTATTAACGCTAATCTTTGATCCTTTAGGGTGTTGTGAGTCTTGACATCTTTACTTAAAGTCGTAGGATTTGCTTGCTTCAAGTGCGCATTTAAATAGCTTTCGTACATCGAGTCACTTAAACTCCATTCCGAACCATTACTTGGGTGCATTAGTTGATTGATCTTGCCATTGTGATTACTAAGAGACAAGAAGGTCTTGAGTGGAAAAAGGCTTGAGTGGTAAGAACAATAGAGTGTGGTCACAAAAGCCAACGACCTTGAGTGTATACACGAGTGGAAAGAAAATTGAGTGACATCTTTTGAGTGATACACATGAGGGAGTGAATTTGTGAGGTCCTATACTCTTGGGTTACGACTATGGCTTCGGATGATGATTGTGGAGGGTATGACTCATGCGGAGATGGTGGAGACTATGGTTCCTATGATGGTGATGATGGGTATTGCTATGACAATTCGGGGAACCAAGGCTCATATGATGATGAAGCGGGTCACTATGTTGATTATGAAGATGAAGAAGACTATGGGGCTTGCGAAGATGAATGTGAAGAATCTCATGCTCCAAGTCAAGAATTTGAAGAAGGTGACGCTTCAAGGTATGATGATCCTACTTACTCTTCTTGTGATGAATTTGAACATGATGATAGTGACATAGAGAGAATGGATGATGAGGTTGATTATACGAATTGTGCATATGCATCTTCTCTTGGTGTTGCTTGTGGTAAGCAAGGGAGTAGTAGAGGTCCTTCCATTAGTATGGGAGGAGGTGGTGGTTGTTCCATGGGAGATGGGAGGTTTGCATCTTCTAGCTCCCATGTGAAGGGTGGAAGGAGAAATGGTATTGCTCTTACCGTGGTAGGAGTACATTGCTCTAGTAGTGGTGGTAGGAGTGGTGCTATGGGCTATGGAACCAAGGCGAGAGGCAATTATGGGTTCCATAGTGGTACTCCTTCCTCGACTTTCAACAACACTTCTAATGTTGGAAGGGTGACGGGAAGTGGAAGTTATCCTAGTGGTGATGCTAGGGGAGGAGGGGTGAGGAAGACTCAATTTGAGGGTGATGTTTTTGTTGAACTTCCAAGTTCTTACTTGGATGATCCTATACGGAACTTGGGTCTATGGAGGTTCCTTGTTGAGGTTGAAGGTAATGGAGGGTACTTGCTAAAGATTGGTAGCACCGATGCCAATTGCATTAGTACCTCGGTGGTTGATGAGTTAAGGCTACCTTGCTATGCCCTAGAGCATCCTTATGAGTACCTCGGAGTGTGGGTTTCCAAGCAAGTTCGAGTGTGCATCTCTTATAAGAGTTATTGGGGTTATGTGTGGTGCGATGTGTATCCCATGACGCATTGTCATGTGTGGCTAGGTGAGCCATGGTTGCAAGGCAAGAAGGTGCTATATGGTATTGAGTGTGATAGGTATTATGTGAGCAAGGGCCAAAGGACTTTTGACTTTGAGCCTCTTAGAGCAAAGATCAAGTCACCTCCTAGTATACCTTCTAGGCCTATGCAAGGGGGAAAGGAGCAAGAACCTCATCCTATGCCCGAAAGAGTGCAAACAAGAAGTCCTACAATCACAAGCAATGGTGGGACTAGTGCAAGGAAAGAGTTGACAATTGTCAACAAGGTGAACCCCAAGCCACAAGCTCCAAAGCCAAGTGGTTCACCAACAAAGAAGAAAGAGATCCCAAGTGATGAGTCTCTTAGTCCTAGATTCCGGGTTGATGTTAAAAGTCCACCTACTCCGGCTATGGGTATTCTTGGGCCTCGTCCCAATTCACCCGAATTCTAGAGACAAAAGATTGAGAGGAGTAAGGGAGTGACCGGTGACATTCCTCGAGTGGAAAAAGGAGAGGATGTGTTGAGTGATGTGAGTGGGATGTCACCACCCGAATCTACACCTAACCTTGAAAAGAAAATGAGGGAAGAGAAAGAGGGGAAAAAGAGTGAGGACACCCCTTATTCTAACCTTAACCCTTTATCTTTTTCTTTACTTGTGTGAATGCTTGTGTAGGTACTCTTGGAGGCAAACTAATAGAGCCTCAATCACGTCCCAAGAAAGAAGGACAAGGTGAAGAAGATCTTCAATGTGAGCTTCAAAGTGGAGGAACTAGCCATGATACTTCAAGTGCATTGAGTGAGCAAGATGGCCACTCAAAGGTAAGTGATAGTTCTCCCCTTGAAAATGTTACTCACTTGTCTTGTGATGGTGTTTGTGAAAACTCAACACTAGTTGATGATTTGTATGAATACAATGAGTTTGCAACTAGTGTAGAGTCAAATGGCCAACTTGTGTGTGATTGTGAACCATTAGTTGAGAGGAATGATAAGCCACATCATGATGTGAGCTCGATATTCATTGAATCTCTCTCTAGTGAACATTGTGTGGTTGACCCTATTTGTGACCCTTGTTATGACACCCCACCTATATTTGATAAAGAAGAAGATGAGTTGAATGAATGCCCTATTCTTTCCCTTGATGAATTGTTTGATAATGGTGGACCTATGTGTCGTAGTGAGGATGGTTGTGACCTTGAGGAATCTCTAGAGTATGAGATGGATAGAATTGTCTTCAATGACTCCTCGGGTGAGAGTGAAGAACCTAGTCTTGATACCATATTTTTGGGTGACCATGAATTTGAGGTGCATGCTTTTATATTTCCATTGTGTGAACATGACCTCATTTGTGGAAGCGAATTGTATCGGACTAGGATTGGTAATAGAATAGAACCTCCATGGTTTGAAAAGTTAGACTCTATGGATGATCCAATGTTTGGAACTCCAAGTGGGATGGGTGGTCTTGATATTGGTTGTGTTGAACCATCTTCTAGTAGTCCTAACCTTCATTGTGTGGACTATAATGATGAAGGACCTATTTTGGAGACTTTCCTTTGGAGCTTGCCTAGTGAGGGAGATTGTCTTGGAGTTGGATTTGGAGGTGAGGAATTCACTCTTGATTTGTGTAAGAGTGCTTCCAAGAAGGGGAGTGGAGTATTTGATGTTAGTTGTCAATTGAACTATTTTGTTTACTCCACTCCATATGTTGATCACACCTTGGGTGTTGAGCATGCCAAAGCCAATGTGTCACATTATGATAATATTGGTTTGAAGGCTTGGTATGTTGTTCATAAGATTAGGGGTCATAGGGAATTTGATTGCTATATCTTGCATGTTCCATATCCTATTGATCTCTTTGCTTATTCTTGTGTTGGGTGCACTTTCATTTGGAGTCAAGTACTTGTTGTTTCCTTTGGAGACATAAATTTTTTACTTGTTATTGATGCTTGGCTCTATCACAAGAGTGTGTTTTCCCACACTTTTGCCACTAACCTACTCTTGTAGTGGGAAGCTTTGTTGTGCTTGTTTTGAATGTAGGCTTGATGGTTTGATTTCGAGGACGAAATCCTTCCAAGAAGGGGAGGATGATAAGCCGCAAATTGGAGCCAAAGCGCCAACCATCAAGAGCCAAGCTTGAGAGCACAAGGAAGGCAAGTCACGGGCTCCGGGAAGCAACTTGAAGATCATGCTTTTGAGCACCATGGATGGAGGACCACTTGGGCTCCAAGGGGATCCACCCCAAGGTTATTTTGAGCCTCTTGCACAAGTTCCAGAAGGAGGCGGAGCGCCTCAAAACTGAGGCGGAGCGCCTACCAAAAAGCAGAGAGCTGAACAGAAGGAGGCGGAGCGCCTCAACTGGAGGCGGAGCGCCTCAGCACAGGAGGCGGAGCGCCTCAACCTGGAGGCGGAGCGCCTCTCCCTGTGAAGGCCTGAGGGATATTTTACTTCTTTTTGCAAGAACTTCCAACTATAGCCCTGCGTGGCCTTATTTGTTTTAACCCACTTTGGGGGTACTTTAGACCTTTTATTATGACTAAGTGAAGCCTATAAATACTTCACTTAGCCTCATCAAACATTAGCTAGTTTTGAAGATAGAATTGAGAAGATAGAATAGGCTTGGCCTTTCTTGTTGAAGCGTTGACTTCATGTATCTCTTACGTTGAATCCATGGTGGATCACCGCTAGTGTGAGTCCCGTTTAATGGTTCAAGTCTCTTCTCCCTTTTGAATCAATCTATGTGTTTAGTTTGATTCATTCTTTCTTCTATTTCTATTCTCCCCAATCCCTTATTTCTTGTTATCTTATGATTATTGCTTCCGCATCATTTTACTTGCTTCCGCCTATTTGGGTCTTATCACACCCGAAGTAATATACAACCATAAAAATAATAATAAAAATAAATAAAAGTAAAGCAAACAAATTGGGTTACCTCCCAAGAAGCGCTTGATTTAACGTCGCGGCACGACAAAGACAACTTCATCACTTTTTCCTCCACCTTGAACTTATAAATTGAATTCCCAACTTTGCCTCAAGTTTACAACTATGGTATTGGGGTGGTGGCAAAAATACAAAAGGACCAAGTAACCATTGTCGCATTTTACACTTCTTAGCCTTTAAATGAGGAATGTCGTTTTGTCTCCTCGGCATCACAAACTCTAAAATATAGGCACCTTGTTCCTCCTCCTTTGATTTCTTCATAGGCTCGGTGAGCATCTTGGACCTCTTTGGCTTGACTCCGGGGGAATGGTCTCGTGGTAGTTTTCCCTACATCAAAAGTACCCTCCCTCCATTAATCCTCTTTGAGCACATGGTTTATGGTTGTTTGATTGTTATCATCAAAACCTCTATAGAAAGTCTCCAACAGAACTCTACCCGAAAAACCATGATCGGGGCAAGAATGAATGAGTTTGAGAAATCTATCCCATGCTTTGTGCAATGGCTCACCTACTGTTGTTGGAAATAGTAGATATCATCTCTCAAGTCCACAAATTTACCCGATGGGAAGTACTCGTCTAGAAAAACCTTCTCCAACTCATCCCAAGTGTGAATACTCCAATTTGGCAATCCATCATACCAAACCCTAGCTTTTCTTTTTAGAGAGAATGAGAAAAGCCTAAGGCGAAAATCCTCATCGGTCACACCGGCATGCTTGTTAAGAGTGCATATTTCAACGAGAAAGTTTGGAGGTGTTTATTTGGATTCTCCTCTTCTTCTCCTCCAAATAACCCTCGATTGTCAAGTTAATTCATAGCGGCCGATGGCATTTGGAAGTTAGCCGTGGCTCTAATGGGTGGAGGCACAATGGCTCCACAAAACCATCATCATTAGCTTGCTCCCTTCTTGCATTTCTTCTAGCCCTCTGACCTCGTTGAGCTTGAGCATTCGATTGTGCTACATCTACTTGCTCTCCATCAAGTATTTCAATATTGTCTTCATCCTCATTTTTGTTGACTGGTTGTGGAGGAGGTGGTGGGTCATCTCCTTGGGGGTTACCCCCACCTCCCAGTTGGTTAGGTGGATTTGCTATCCTTGGCGGCATTTTCAATCAACACCTACAAAGTCAAATAAAACCAAAACTAAAAGTGAAAGGTGCTTGGATTAAGCTAACCAACAACAAGAACTTAAACTAATTAACCTAAATTGTCTACCGAGGTCCCCGACAACGACACCAAATTGTGACACGCTCCGATTAAGGATAAGGGCTCACAATTACCCTAGTCAATTGTAGGGATCAAAGATAGGGACTAGCGTGACAATTAAAGTAGTTGAATTTGCTCGAGTTCTAAGAGTTTAGTAAGTTAATCCTAAACTTGAAGTATAATTGAAACTATTGTAAAATAAGGGTAATATCAAGGTAAAATTAACAATACGAGAAAATACTAGGATACCAACTTCCCTCTAGCCCTCTAACCAAATGGATATAGTTCAAAGCTTCTTCACACCAAGGTCACCCAATGGACCTTGCTCGCATTGAGGGCGGATCTATTCAGTAGCTAGGGGGTTTCACGGCACCCGGTAACTCCGGTCGAGATTAGGTATATATATATGTATATACACTGTGTATTTACAGGTAATCGGATAAATATATTTAAGTGGCACCCGGTGTCACAAGAGGCTGAATGATGCCACTGGTAAGACTCCAGCTCTGGCACTTAAGCAGCAGGGGTTCGAATCTCCTCAGTCGTGTTAACTAAATTTCTTTTATTGCTAGATTTAGGACAGTCAAGGGTTTCTCCTCTATTTCTTCTTTTTTTCGCTTTAATTGTTGCTAACTTCTTTCTGAATATTAGTTCCATTTTGTTCTTTTTTTATTAATGCTTGTTGACTTTGTTTCTTCTTTTTCTATAAACATAGAAGTCCTTTTTATTTTCAAAAGCTCCCCAGCTCACTGAACGATCAAGCTGGCCCTTTTTCGTTTCTTTCAATATTTTGGCCCTATTTTAACTTTGCATTATTTTGCTTGTATCTTTATTACTATGATTTATCAATTGATAATGAAAAAGTATTTTCTTCCCTAGGGCTAGGAGCATATCTCCAATAAAAATTACGGAAATCTAGAAAATAAAAATCCCCAACTAAGTTGTTTAATAAAAGATGGCAGTTCATTTTTTGTCAGAACTTTTCGTTAAAATGATACTTGTAATATACAGTATTTATTTTTTTTTTCCGATCGATTTGTCTATATAAATAGAAAAACAGAATGAACCAGCTGAAACCTAAAATTTATGCCCTATTTAGACCATGTGAACGTAAATCATCGATATTCAAAGTAGTGCGGCACCCGGTATCCCTAAATTCTGGATCCGCCCCTGCTCGTATTTGCTCAACTCACCCCTTCCGGGTGGGAGTCAAGACTACCAACTCTTGCCCATCCCCCTCTCGGTGTTCAACCTATTAACCCGGGGGTAAATGCAATACACTTACCCCCCAGTACCCCGTCACTACACTTCATATTCCTAGATTTACCCTCTCGGTATAAATCTAGTACTTGTTGGGCTAAACTTAAATTGTACACCTCAAGTTGTTGTAATGTAATCAAAAGAATGAAATGGGGGTATTCCTAGGTGCTTAGAAGCTTATTATGCTATACCCATTCGATTATTGTACTAGGGTTTCTTTAGCACCCTAGTGGATGATTTAGCTAGTCATACAAAGTAATGATTCACGAATTGATAGTAATAGAATGTGCATTGAAATAGTAAAGTAATAAGGATTCTTGCACACAATGATGTTGTTCTCCACAATACAAGAAAAATTGACTAAGGGTTAATGGTGTTTTGTCCTTATCTTGCCTCTCAAGTAATGTAAATTGTAAGATCTTCTCAAAAATCTAATTCTAGCTATATATAGTGTTTGCTAAAATTAATTACAGAAATGCCATTCTCAGGTTGGGCTGGGGCCCTTTTGCCAAAAGGGCTGAGTTCCGGTGCTGAATTGATAGAAGGGCTGGCGCCTCTTGGACATTGGCTGATGCTTTTTTCTAGGCTTGTATGAGAGGGCGACCGTCCTTAATTGGGCGATCGCCTTTTCTTCTTTTCCAAGAGAGGGTGGCACAACATAGCAACATGCGGCCGCATCTTCTTCACAACAACGTCTCCTTGCAAAGTGTAATCGGCGCCCGCCCTTAGCATGGGCGGTCGCATCTTCACAAGTCTTTCAGATCTTTAGCTCCCTTGCAAAGGGCTGAGGCCTTTTCAGTTGCCCATTTGGAGACTCAGCAGGTACGCACCTCTAGAGAAGGGGCGGTCGCCCCTTGCACTGGCGGCCGCCTCTTCAATGTTTCTGCAACTTCTTGACTTTGATCACTTTTCTTGGGTAATCATGCTCTTTTGGTTTCTTCCTTTTCTTTGTGGGGTTTAACACCTGAAACCAAAAAATGCATCAATATTTTATATAGATTGGTCACTTTTGGATTCAAAGGCAAAAGTTTAAGCGAGTTAAAGTAAGCAAAATGCTCATGCATCAGAGTTCATCTAGCCACGAGCCCTTTGATACCTCAAGCCTCTTCTTCAAATTCTCAATGATTAATCTTGTCACGACCCAACCTACGGCCGCGATGGATAACCGACACTAAGTGTCGATCATCGCTAAACCTACTAATAATCTATGAATTATAGAGATGAGCTAACAACCTGGTTATGAATACATACATATTTACTGAAAACATAAAGTCTGGAAAGATGACAAGGCTATCACACACTAATATACATAACATACTGACTGCACCACACAGGGACATATCTACAGGCCTCTAAGAGTGCTGAACTGAATATACAAGGATGGGACAAGGCCCCACAATACCCAAACTAGCTGACTGTACACATAGCAAAAAATAAGTAACTCCGGGAGTAAGTGGAGTGACTCCAATAGCTGGTGGATGGCCTACCGATATGGCTCAAGCGCTGGTCAATCTATACCTGCGCGGCATGAAACGTAGCACCCCAGAAAAGGGCGTGAGTAAGGGTGTCCAACGGTCCGGTTTGCACCGGACCGGACTGGTGCCGGACCGGCACAAATCGGACCAATAAAAAAGAACGGCACGGCTCATCCCCCGACCCGTCACCCCCCATTTGAGTCGACCAGACCGGACAATTTTGGACCGAAACTTGACCGAAAAAAATAAAAAAAACTGTGGGCTTGGTGCTAAAATAGCCGTTGGGCAACGACTCTTTCACCCACAGCCGTTGGCCCAATGGCCAAAAATGGCCATATTTTGCTCTCCCACCCCCCTAGGCGCCCCCATACCCCCAACCTATTTTTTAAATACCACCATTTTTCATCAATTTATTCACAATTTCTCTAATATTCTCTCTAAATCTCTCTCAATCTCTCTTATTTGTACAAAGGCTATTTGCTAAATAATTCAAATTTGCTCTCGTAAAAAGGGTTTAAGTGCTAATGCACTACAAAAAAATATTTGGAGTGAAGTGGAAAATTGTTCGGTGCGGTTCCGGTCAAGTTTCAACTTTCACTTCCTAAGTTCTACATTCTAAGTTCACGACATCAAGTAAACTCGTTCTTACTTCTTATTATCTATTTTAACTTTTGTGCAATATAGTTTCTAGCATATTTTAGTAATTTATTTGTTTGCTTTACTTATAAATTATAATAATGTCCGGAGTGTGGAGAGCAATTACTGGGCGTACGGGTAGCGATCGTAGATCACGTGCTTCTAACCGAGGGGGAGATGATAGACGTAGTCGTGCTTTAGGTAAAAGACCAATTGGTAGTTCTAGCGCTCCTTCTCATCTAGATGATTTTACTCAGCAAGATGACATGCAATTTTATCATGATGTAGAGTGTATTAAAGAAGGTTTGCAGCCTAGAAGAGTTCTTAAGGAAGTTTCAACTAGGTGGAACACTATATATGACTCTTTGTCCGTTGCTTACACTTTACGAGCGGCTATAACTAGTTATTTTAATGGCAAAGTGGCTGTAGAGTATCACCTAGATGAATCTGATTGGAAACTTGTTGAGAGTCTTCTTATATTTTTAGAAAAGTTTTTTTATGCTACTAAAGAATTTTTCGGTCAATATTATCCTACAGTTACTACCATGTTGTATTTTATAACTGGAATAGCAGAATTACTTAACGAATATAAATTAGTGCATGGTTATAAAGAAACCGTAGAAGCAATGATTGAAAAATTTAAAAAATATTTTTTCCCTATTCCCCCACTTTATTACATTGCTTATGTATTACATCCCTGTTTTAAACGGTTTAATACCGAAATGCTTATTAGAGAAATTTATCGGAGTTTGGAAATTACTGATGAAGAAACACCAAGTGTAGAAACAGCTTGTGCGCAGGTAATTGTAGATTGCCAACGGATTTATGAAAGATATAGGAGTGCAGCTGATAATGTTGTTCCAAGTGTTCCAAGTGGAGGTGGATCAAGTTCAACGCAGGCGAGTAAAAGAGCTGCAGCCGGATAAAGAAGTTTTTTCAGCCTTAATCAAAGGCTTTCTAGCAGGCAATCGAGTAGCGGAGGGTTCAACGAGCTTGATGTTTATTTACTTCATGGTTGCAAGGAAATTGAGTATTTTGGAAGCGATCAACTACTGCAATTTTAGAAGGATCAACAAGCACAGTTTCCAGTTTTAGCAAAAATAGCGCGGGATATTCTAACAATTCAAGCATCATCAATTGCTTCAGAAAGCGCGTTTAGCAAAGGAAGATTATAAATTGGAGATCATAGACATTCATTGAAGGAAGAAGCAATGGTGACAGCCGTATTATTCAGTGATTGGATTAGATCGGAGCGAAGAAATTTTGGATTTGCTGAAGAAAATGAAGTAGCAGATGCAGAAGCAACAACCAAAATTTTATCAGGTGATGGAAGTGTGGAAAATGAAAAAGATTATGAAGAAGATGAATCTTTGCCACCGGTTCCTCTTGAGGTGCCAGAAGAAATTATTCAGAAAATGAGAAGTTTTTTTTATTAATATGTAGTTTTGCAATTTAATATCTATGTAGTATGTACTTTGCAAAAAAAAAAAAAATCAAAAATTATTCAATAAAATGCGTTACGCCTTGCTATTAAGTTATCATCCTTTGTTATATTCTCAATTATCCTTTGTTATACCTTTTTGCAATTCAATACTTAAATACTAACGAGTAAATACTAAAATACTAAACACTAAATACTAAATAGTAAATACTACTAACTTAATACTTAGTATTTATTTTGAAAAAATAACAAGTGCCATGTCCTGCTATTAAGTTATCATTCTTTTATATATTCTCAATTATACTTTTGCAATTCAATACTTAAATACTAAATACTTAATATTAGTAGTATAACTACATAAACAATAACAAGTTATAGGCCTTGCTATCAATTTATAAGTGTTTATTATTTTTTCAAATTAAAAATAAAAAGATAACAAAAAATAATAATAATTCGTCCATACCGGGCCGGACCGGACCGGACCGGACCGGCCCAACACAATAATTTCAGCTCCCTTTTGAAAAATAGCCATTGGCAACGGCCATAAACGGCTATTTTTCCCTCCCCACCCCCATAAACGCCCCAACAGCCCTCCCCCACCTATTTTTCCTATAAATACTCCCATATTTCATCAAATTAATCACAATTCAATATTTTCTATTCATTTCTCTCTAAAATTTTCTATCAAAAGCTATTTTCTAAATTTTCTATCAAATTGGCTGCAAATAATCCTACTCAAGCTCAAGGTGCTACTGCTGAAGGTCCCTCCCAACCAAGAACTGGAAGATCAGAAGTTTGGGAATTTATCACGAAAAATCATGATACTGGCACTGCTCAGTGTACTCTTTGTAAGAAAACTTGAATTTATCAAACTGGAGCAAATCATGGAGGGACAGGGAAGTTTAGGATTCACTTGCAAAACCAACATAGCCCCGGATGGGCAGCTCGTGGTGGTGGAATATATCTGCGCGAGCGCGACAATTAAGTCGTTGAAGTTGAAGATTTATGTCTTTTTCTAATTTCTAGTCTATTTTCTAGTTTTTATTTTCTAGTATGTCATTTTAAGTTTTTAAGTCTTTAATTATGCATTTCCAACTTAATTTATTGTCGTATTATTGAATAAAATGTGTGTTTTGTGTTGTTTATTTAGTCTACCATATTTTTTTAGTCTATTTCAAAGAATCAAAAAATTAAGTAAAAAAATATATATATACACGAACCAAACCGGTACAGGACCGGGTTGAACCGGAACCGGACCGGTCTCCCCTTGCCGGTACCGGTTCTGAGATGGCATTGGTGCAAATGCACCATTAGACCGGACCGTTACTAGGCCGGTGTCATTTTTTTTTTTTTACATTTACACCAGACCGGCCAAGGCACGCCGGAATCGGACCGGACCGGGCTGGTGGACAGCCTTAGGCGTGAGTACGATATGTACCAAGTATGTAAGGCATGAGCATATAATTTATCATAGCTGAATGAAACGGTAAGGTTGGAATATAAATATGTAAATATGTTATGAAGTACAACAATGTAGCTGGAAAACTGAAACATGAACTAAACATGATCTGAATATAAACCGAAGTCTAGCTGAATCTGAAACTGAAGACTGAGCTGAACTATACTGATAAACGACTGTAATATGATTGATAATTGGTAACTAGAAACTGGAACTGATAGCTGTCAACTGATACTGACACTAAGAACTGGTGGCTGATAACTGAGAACTGATAACTGGTACTGAGCTAAAACTGAACTGTTATCTGAACAGGTACCTGTCTGGTGTTATGGTCTATATCCCCCCAAATCAGGTAACTTAACATCTGAACTAGCCTCACATATAATCATGCAGTGCATAATGTGGCTATATACGCGTATATAACAAACCTGGCGGGTGTTATGAGCTATGTCCCCCCAGCCAGTAATATCTAGTCTCTCTGGTCAGAGTGTGTGAATGACACCAGGTCACACTAAGTGTTTCAACTCCCGCCTGAACCAGAGGGGCTGTATCCCCCAGACGAGTAGTATCACACGCGACCAGACTGTGTGTCCAATGTCCAGCCTCTATGGGCGACTCCAAATCACACATAACATGATCACAATATAAGCATAAGCATGTATGAGGCATAACACATGTGGAAACAATAGATATGGACTCAAAGGAATGATAAGAAAACTCTGGATAGAATTATAGACACAACCTAGAACTCAGAATTTGTCCAACTCTTTGAATTTCTATAAAAATTTCGGCAGAGTTTCCCTTGAAACTGGATGATCCGCAAAAACAGAACCAATACTATACTATACACAGGAATAGATAACCGGATAAACTGATAACATAAATATGTTAAACGGATAACAAGATGAGACGAATGGATGACATAACAAATCCGCAGATAGAATGTCTGGACAACACCATTGTCCTGCCTTTCGACCTAATATTTAGAGTATAGATCAAAGTTATAGACTTCATGGTATGCATGAAAGTTTTAGATATCTGTCATAGGGTTCCAGAGAATCTTGAAGCATCTCAATATCAATTTTGTACAAGGAGTTATGCTCAAACTACTAACAGATGTCCGAAGATAAAAATAATTTTTCATATTTTGAAATATTTTGTGCTACTGTTTTGGACATCTTTTACCGTGGTTCTTAGCACCAAATTAAGCACATACATGGTTAATTTTATGACATAAAAGTTCCCCACAAGAATCATCAATTTTGGAACTAAGAAAAGCTTCAAAAGCTACAAGATACATGCCTTGCAAAAAGAAAGGTTTAGCCTTACATACCTTTGATGTTTCTTGCTTCTAAACTTTGTTTCCCTTGAATTCTACACCTTCTAAAGCTTAAACAAGCTATAACACCGCATTTAGGTACTTTACTTAGCCATGAAGTAATTCTAAAACTCAAACTATAGACGAAATTGAAGGTAGAATAACATAATCGCGTAGAGCGTTTTGACGCAATCCGCCTTCAATTTCGAGTTAAGAATGGTTTCCTTCCTTCAAAATCATAAAAAATGGCTTCAAACTCAAGAATGAACTGTTTCTTAGCCATGAAGTAATTCTAAAACTCAAACTATAGACGAAATTGAAGGTAGAATAACATAATCGCGTAGAGCGTTTTGACGCGATCCGCCTTCAATTTCGAGTTAAGAATGGTTTCCTTCCTTCAAAATCATAAAAAATGGCTTCAAACTCAAGAATGAACTGTTTCTATCATGAGGTTTCTGGAAAATGTCGAGAAAGAGAAGTATTTCTCTTTTATAATAAAAACATTTCACTTCTAGCCCTCTTTTGCGCTTATGTCCCTTCTTCTGGCCTGACTTCTGATGCTCATATCTTTTTATTCAGCTATTGTATGAACAAACCATCAAAAGTGTTGGAAACTACACTCCAAGATCTTCAATTTGTATATAATATATCCCCAAAAGACCTCATATAACATACAAAATTAATTGCTGAAAAAGCTTCGTTTCAAGGCAATTCCTTAGTCAGTTTTTCCGCAACTTAAATCCGATTTTTCCCAAACTTTATATTCAACATATAAACATCATATATGGTCATTCTATGACTTTAAACTCACTTAAATCATTCTTAACATGTCATTAGAATGATATACGTTACTGTAGACATACGGGGTGTAAAAACTCTTTTAAGGACTCGACCTGAATATTCGCACTTGGATGGTACAGTGTTGACACCATCCTTTTGATCCCCTATTTTCCAAAGACATGTGTGACGTGAGAGCCAATTAATTACGGGCCATTTTCATACGTAATTTATTTTGGGACTCTAAATCTTCAAATGATATTTTTCCAAATGAAATCTATCACTTCGTTTTGCCAAACCTGGGCGAAAGCCCCCGCTTCAACCCATTTGGAGAAGTAATCAGTCAGCACGAGTAAGAATTGAACATTACCCATTGCCTTGGGGAGTGGTCCTGATGCAGGGCAAATCGAGCCTAAGGCACTTACCATCAAGAGCCGGGATTGGAGGATGCAAAGGATGGGAAGCCAAGAGCTTTGGAAGATGTTTCAGATGGTTTCAGCACTAGGCCCCATGCCTAAGGAGGAGGAGGGATGCCCAGCACAGTCAGGCGCTCCGCCTAGTGCCTCAGGCGCTCCTCCTGGCACAAGCACAGACCAGGCCATCCGCCTAGATCCAGATCCTCCGCCTAGCCAGAGTCTTCCCTGCTCATTGCCCAACTTTCAGGCGCCCCGCCTGGAACGCTGAATGATTTTCCAACTTATGTTGTTATTTACTATTTTGCCCTACGTGGCCTATTATGTGTAATCAACTTGTAGGGGATTTTATGTCATTTCATTAGGAGTTTGGAACATCTATAAATACCACACTTAGTCATTTTATTTCATTAGCTAGTTTTGAAGATAGAATTGAGAAGATAGAATAGGCTTGGCTATTCTTGTTGAAGCTTGGCTTCATGTATCTCTTACTTGGAATCCATGGTGGATCACCTCTAGTGTGACCCCGTGAGTGGTTCAAATCTCTTTCTCCCTTTGAATCAATCTACTTTGGTTAGTTTGATTCGTTCTTTCTTCTAATTCTGTTCTTCCCCGTCCCTTATTTCTTGGTTATCGTGTTTATCTTTTGCTTCCGCTACTTGTTGTTGCTTCCGCTCGTTTGCCCTGCATTAGTTTGGTGTCAGAGCAAGGCTCAGGATTTGTTTCTGCAAACCCTCAATCCTTGTTCATCGTGCCTAGTTTATTTTCTCTTTAGTTTCTTGTGTTTGAAGTTATTGAAAGGAAGAAAATACAAAAAAATCAAAAAGTTGAAAAATTCAAAAATTTGGCATATCTTGTTGGTGTGATTGAATCTTGATATGAGTGTTATTGGAGATTGATCTTTGTTGAAAACCCATCGTTTTGGTACCTAGAACACGTGATTTGAAGTTGTATAACGGATTTTGAAGATTTGAATTCCCAAATTTTAAACCCTTTTGAAAAACCCTGGTTCTTGAGTTCATGACCTTGAATCTTGGATTTGATTGATTTTTTGAGTGTAAAATTTATTGGGGTTTGTTGGGAAAGATTCAAGGCAACTTTGGGTGCCAATATTTTCGGATTTGGAGTTGTATAACATCAAAATTGAAGAATCCAAACACTTTTGAAACCCCAACTTTGAATCTTTGAATGATGATTGTGCATTGATTATTGGGTGTTTATGAATGAAATTCATTGGGGTTTGTTGAGAATAACATTATACAACTTTAGGTACCATTGATTTTGAAGAAACGGGGTGAAAACATTGAAAATTTTGGTCAAAAACCATCAAAAACACGTTTTCGGAAAGGCTGGAACAGGGCCCAGGCGGACCGCCCACTCCCTAGGCGGACCGCCCAGCTGAGCCACTGGTCAAGGACCAGGCGGACCGGCCCAGTGTGCTGGTTGTTTCGGTTTGTTTCGTTTCATGGTTTTTTGTGTTTGTTTCACTTCCGTACTTCTTGGTTAGTGTTTTTAGGGTAATAGTCCTACTTTGTTAACACTAATCTTTGAGCTTTTATGGTGTTGTTTTTCTTGGAGTCTTACTTAAAGTCGTAGAACTTGCTTGCTTCAAGTACGCATTTAAATAGCTTCCGTACATCGAGTCACATAAACTACATTCCGAACTATTACTTGGGAGTACTAGTTGTTGATCTTGCCATTGTGGTTACTAAGAGAACAAGAAGGTCGTTGAGTAGAAAAAGGCTTGGGTGGTGAGAACAATAGAGTGTGGTCACAAAAGCCAACGACCTTGAGTGTATACACGAGTGGAAAGAAAATTGAGTGGCATCTTTTGAGTGATACCCATGAGGGAGTGAAATTGTGAGGTCCTTACTCTTTATTGTTACAACTATGGCTTCGGACGATGATTGTGGAGGGAACGACTCGTATGGGGATGATGGAGACTATGGTTTCTATGATGATGATGATGGGTATTGCTATGACGATTTGGGGAACCAAGGCTCGTATGATGATGAAGCGGGTCACTATGTTGATTATGAAGATGAAGAAGACTATGAGGCTTGCGAAGATGAATGCGAAGAGTCTTATGCTTCTAGCCAAGAAAATGAAGATGGCGACGCTTCAAGGTATGATGAACCTACTTACTCTTCTTGTGATGAATTTGAACATGATGATAGTGACATAGAGACAACGGATGGCGAAGTTGATTATACGAATTATTCATATGCATCTTCTCTTGGTGTCGCTTGTGGTGTAAAAGGGAGTAGTAGAGGCCCTTCCATTAGTATGGGATGAGGTGGTGGTTGTTCCATGGGAAAAGGGAAGCTTGCCTACCCTACTTGTGCTAAGGGGTTAAATGCTCCTAATTCCCATGTGAAGGGTGGATTGAGAAATGGTATTGCTCTTACTACTAATGGGATATATTGCTCTAGTAGTAGTGGTAGGAGTGGTGCTATGGGCTATGGAACCAAGGCGAGAGGCACTTATGGGTTCCATAATGGTACTCCTTCCTCGACTTTCAACTACACTCCTAGTGTAGGAAGAGTGACGGGAAGTGGAAGTTATCCTAGTGGTGTTGCTAGGAGAGGAGGGATAAGGGAGACTCGAGTTGATGGTGATGCTAGTCTTGGACGTTCAAGCTCTTCCTTGGATGTACCTATACGAAACTTGAGTAGAAGTAGGTTCGTTATTGAGGTGAATGGTGTTGGAGGAAGCTTGCTCCAAATTGGCAAATCCGGTGCCAATTGCATTAGCTCTTCTTTAGTTGAAATACTAAAGATACCATGCTATACTTTAAAGCATCCCTATGAGTACAATGGAGTTTGGGTTTACAAGAAGGCATGGGTACTCATATCTCATAAGGGTTACAATGGGTATGTTTGGTGTGATGTGTATCCCATGCCAAATTTGGGTGTTTGGCTAGGTGAACCATGGTTGCACAACAAGGAGTTGCAATATAATGCTAAGCGGGATATATATCTAGTGTCCACGGGTCAAGGGGTTTATGAATTTGCACCCTATGGAGTGAGGGGCAAGATGTCCGCTGAAATGCATGCTTGGATTGTGCAAAAGTGAAGGGAGCGAGAACTTCAATCCATGGTTGAAATTGAGCAAACAAGAAGTACTACAATCACAAGCAATGGCGGGACTAGTGGAAGAAATGAGTTGACAAGTGTCAACAAGGTGAACCCCAAACCACAAGCTCCAAAGCTAAGTGGTTCACCAACAAAGAAGAAGGAAAACTCAAGTGATGAGTCTCCAAGTCCTAGATTCCAGGTTGATGTTAAGAGTCCACCTACTCCGGCTATGGGTATTCTTGGGCCTCGTCCCGACTCACCCGAACATGAGAGACAAAAGATTGAGAGGAGTAAGGGAGTGACCGGTGACATTCCTCAAGTAGAAAAAGGAGAGGATGTGTTGAATGATGTGAGTGGGATGTCACCACCTGAATCTACACCCGACCTTGAAAAGAAAATGAGGGAAAAGAAAGAGGGAAAAAGAATTGTTGAGAGTGAGGACACGCCTTATTCTAACCTTAACCCTTTATCTTTTTCTTCTACTTGTGTGAGTACTTGTGTAGGCATTCTTGGAGGCAAACAAACGGAGCCTCAATCATGTTCCAAGATGGGAGGACAAGGTGAAGAAGATCTTCAATGCAAGCTTCAAGGTGAATGGACAATTCATGACACTTCAAGTGCATTAAGTGAGCAAGATGGCCACTCAAAGGTATGCGATAGTTCTTCCCTTGAGCATGTTACTTCCTTGTCATGTGATAGTATTTGTGAAAACTCTATACTAGTTGATGAAATATGTAATTACAATGTATTTGCAACTAGTGTAGAGTCGGTTGGTCAAGTTGTGTGTGATTGTGAACCACTAGTTGAGAAGTATAATAAGCCACATCATGATGTGAGCTCGATTTTTATTGAACCTCTCTTTAGTGAAGATTGTATAGTTGACCTTGTTTGTGACCCTTGTTATGACACCCCACCTATATTTGATAAAGGGGAAGATGAGTTGAATGCATATCCTATTCTTTCCCTTGATGAATTGCTTGATAGTAGTGGATCTATGTGTTATGGTAAGGATGATAATGACCTTGAGGAGTCCGAATTGCATGAATTAGACAAGGTTGCCTCTGACTCCTCGAGTGAGAGTGAAGAACCTAGTCTTGATACTATGCTTTTGTTGGACAATGAAATGGAGGTGCATGCTTTTACATTTCTATTGTTTGAAGACACTCTCATTTGTGGTAGTGAATTTTATCGGACTAGGGTTTGTAGTAAAGTAGGATCTCCATGGTTTGAGAAGTTAGACTCTATGGACGATCCATTATTTGGAACTCCAAGTGAGATGAGTGGTATTGATATTGGTTGTGTTGAACCATCTTCTAGTAGTCCTAACCTTCATTGTGTGGACTATAATGATGAAGAGCCTATTTTGGAGACCTTCCTTTGGAGTTTGCCTAGTGAGAAAGATTGTCTTAGAGGTGGATTTGGAGGTGAGGAAGTCACTCTTGATGTGTGTAAGAGTGTTTCCAAGAAGGGGAGTGGAGTATTTGATGTTAGTTTCCAATTGAACTATTTTGTTTACTTCACCCCATATGTTGATCACACCTTGGGTGTTGAGCATTCCAAAGCCAATGAGTCATATTGTGATAGTAATGCATTGAAGGCTTGGTGTGTTGACCATAAGCTTGGAGGTCATGAGGAACTTAGTTACTTACTCTTGCATGTTCCATGTCTTATTGATCTCTTTGCTTGTTATGGTAGTGAGTGCTTGTCATTGTTGAGCCAAGAACTTGTTGTTTCCTTTGGAGACCTATACTTTTTGATTGGTATTGATACTTGGCTCTATCACAAAAGTGTGATTTTCATATCACTTGCACTCACTCTTGTTGGACTTGCCTACTTGTGTAGTGGGAAGTCTTGGTGTGTTAATGTGGAACTTAGGTATCATAGGAATTTTGATGGCTTGATCTTGCATTTTGCATACACTATTGATCTCTTTGAAGAATCTTGTGTTGAGTGCACCCATTGGGGAAGCCAAGTACTTGTTGTTTTCTTTGGAAACATGCGCTTTATCATTGTCATTGATGCTTGGCTATACCATAAGAGTGTGTTTTCCACATTTGTTGCACTAACCTACTCTTGTAGTAGGAAGTTTTGTTTGTCTTGGTCTTTGGATGTAGGTGTTGATGGTTTGATTTCGAGGACGAAATCCTTTCAAGAAGGGGAGGATGATGCAGGGCAAATCGAGTCTAAGGCACTTACCATCAAGAGCCGGAATTGGAGGAAGCAAAGGATGGAAAGCCAAGAGCTTTGGAAGATGTTTCGGATGGTTTCAGCACTAGGCCCCACGCCTAAGGAGGAGGAGGGACGCCCAGCACAGTCAGGCGCCCCGCCTAGTGCCTCAGGCGCTCCGCCTGGCACAAGTACAAACCAGGCCCTCCGCCTAGATCCAGGCCCTCCGCCTAGATCCAGGCCCTCTGCCTAGCCAGAGTCTTCCCTGCTCACTGCCCAACTTCCAGGCGCCCCATCTAACCTTAGGTGCCCCGCCTAGAATGCTTAATGATTTTCAAACTTATGTTGTTATTTACTATTTTGCCCTACGTGGCCTATTATGTGTAATCAACTTGTAGGGGCTTTTATGTCATTTCATTAGGAGTGTGGAACATCTATAAATACCACACTTAGTCATTTTATTTCATTAGCTAGTTTTGAAGATAGAATTGAGAAGATAGAATAGGCTTGGCCATTCTTATTGAAGCTTGGCTTCATGTATCTCTTACTTGGAATCCATGGTGGATCGCCTCTAGTGTGACCCCGTGAGTGGTTCAAGTCTCTTTTTCCCTTTGAATCAATCTACTTTGGTTAGTTTGATTCGTTCTTTCTTCTATTTCTATTCTTCCCCGTCCCTTATTTCTTGGTTATCATGTTTATCTTTTGCTTCCGCTACTTGTTGTTGCTTCCGCTCGTTTACCCTGCATCAGGTCCCCATTTCATAAACGTCCATAGTGACAAGACAAGACTGAGTGTAAGGTATCCATCTGCTGGTGGAGCATATGAGCATGGCATTGACACTTATCACATTTTCATAACGAAGGCGTTGGCATCCGTGCCGATGTTCGGCCAATAGTATCCAACCTTGAGTAGCTTCCGAGCGAGTGATTTCCCTCTGGAGTGGTTGCCATACTCGCCCTTATGTACTTCTCCCATAACGTACTTAATCTGTCTCGACCCCAAACACTTGGCCATCGGGCCGCTATGTAACTTTCTATACAATTCTCCCTGAATCATAAAATATGAAACTGCTTGGATTCTTAGTTTCTGAGGTTCCTTTTTATCAGCTGGCAGAGCCCCCGAGTCCAAATTTGAGATAAACTTGGTGTGCAAGTCCTAAGTGAGATACATCGAGTTTACCTCAGTTTTCACTATTTCAGTGGCTGAGCTATGAAGATGAACAACTGAAATTGCTCCTGAGTTAATTACCTCGGCAACGGAACCTAAATTTGCTAAGGCATCTGCTTCCACAATTTCCTCCTGAGGAATGTGCTCCATTTTCCACTCCTGAAACTTAAGCAAAAGTTTCTTCACTCTGGTTAAGAGTTGATGCATTCTGGGATCTTGGGCCGTAAAGTCACCGAGTATCTGATTTACCACTAATTGTGAATCACTTTTCAACTCAATTCTTTCTACTCCCAACTCCTTGGCAAGCTCCAATCCTACTATGGCAGCCTCGTATTCGGCCTCATTGTTCATAACTGGATAAAGCCTAATAGAGTATCTTACCCTTTCCCCTGTAAAAGCCACCAAGACCAAAACAGGTCTGAAGCCTTTAACATTCGTAGCCCTATCTGTGTAAAGTGTCCAAACCCAGAAACTGGACCCTTCGACAACAATTCCTCTTTCTCCACCTCATGGAGTATTTGGGCACTAAAATCAGCCACGAAATCTACTAACACTTGGGACTTAATGGCCGTGTGTGGTTGATAAGTGATATCGTACTCGATCAGCTCGACTACCCCCTTAGCAAGCCTCCCAAACAGTTCATGTTCATGTAATATATTACTCAAAAGGAATGTGGTGACTACAGCTATGGGGTGACATTGAAATTAATGTCGAAGCTTATGAGAAACAATGATTAAAGCAAGTGCCAACTTTTCTAAGTGAGGGTACCCGGTCTCAATGTCAAGCAACGACTTGCTGACATAGCGACTTGGCTGTTGTTTTCCTTCTTCCTCTCGAACCAGTATTGCGCTCACAGACACTTTAGATACCGCTAAGTAGATCAAAAGAGTTTCCCCATCCTTAGGCTTTGCAAGTAGTCGAGCATTTGACAAGTAGTGCTTTCAATGCATGTTGGTACTCTAGAGTCCATTCAAAGTTTGTGTTCTTTTTTAGAATAGAAAAATACTTATGGAATCGCTCTGAAGACCTCAAAATGAATCTACTCAAGGCTGCTATTCGGCTAGTAAGGCGTTGGATATTTTTTCCCTGTGAGAGCATCAGGTATCTCTTATATTGCTTTGATCTTCTCAGGGTTGGCTTCAATCCCGCGCTCAGACACTATGAAACCTGTTGACACCCAATTTTGTCCCGGATTTTAATTAAATGTATAATTATTTTAAATTAATTTCAATTATGAAAATTGCAAGTAAAAAGCTAATTTTAAAGAGAAAGGGCCAAAATCGCAAGTCATCCCTTCATTTGCGGCGTACTATGTTATATGTGTTATTAGGCCTAAACCCAGCCTACCTTTGCAATACCTCTACCTATATATACATACTTATCCAAAACCCTAGCCTCCGAACCATTATTCATCATCTTCCCCACCATTACCACACCAAAAAAACAAAAAAATCAGATCTCAAAAGAGGAAAGGGAGAAAAAATAAAACCCATCATCTTTAATGCAACCCAAATTGCATCGACACTTACACTTGGTTTGGAAAGGCATGGATGATATGAGCTCGGGGGATGACTTGAAGACCATGCATTGGAGGTCAATCAAAGTGGAAGCAGGGCTGGAAACAGTGCAGGAAACAGGGGAGCAAAACAGGGCAAAACAGGGCAGCACTTTCTGAGCTTACTGCTAGACGAAGAAGATCTGTTCTTCGCGATCGCGTCCATGTCTGCGCGATCGCGATGAGTCTTTGTGTTGCCTTCGCCTTCGCGCCACACTCCGCGCGATCGCGCGCCCCTGCAAGAAAAGACCCTGCGCGATCGCTCAACCTCTCACGCGATCGTGATGCTTGTCTGATGGGCAGCGGACCAGAAACTTAACAAACCATGTAATGGGGTGCTATAAATACCCCCTTTGTTCATTTATTGCTTAATTAACAAACTTTGAACTAGAATGATGTATTTCTTGAGTGATTCTCAATGAAGAACCCGTGAACGGGCATGATTTCACTTGGTCGAATCCAAGTTGAACATCGAAACCTCTTTGATCATTCTATTTGCGAGAGCCGAGTGTCTCTTGAGGGTAGTTGCGTAGTATAGGTGATCCTTGACTTCACCCAGGGTGTATCGAGACAAGTTCCTTGGTGCTACTTAGGTAAACGTTTCAAGCCTCGTCTTGCTTTATATCTCGATATCTTTATCGATATCGCCTATCTTGTTTTAGCTTCCGCTTATTTGTATCGTTTGTCGCTTCCGCCTTTTTTCCGTTGCATCAATCTTCCTCACCATCTTTCTCTCCATTATGTCATCACTCCACACATACATACGCAACACATAACAACTCACACACACAGAAACATAGACAAAAACAAGGGAGAAAGGAGATCGGGAAAACGGGGTTTCACGGTCCAAAATAGTGGCAAAACGCCACCACCCTCGCCGGATTTTACACCGGAAAACCGCCATCACTGTTTGCTTTGTTCTTTCCGGTTCCTCTGTGGTGGTTTATCGTTAGCTGAAACTGAAATAGACAGGGGACGGAGTTGAAGCGACGCCGTGCGCTACTCGCCGGAAAAATCACCGGTAGTCGCTCCTCCGTCCTGATGGATACTGCTCCGTTTCGTTTGTTTCACTGATCTTCTTACCATGAAGAGCTAAAGTCTACGCTTTCGTTGCCGCTGTTCACGCTTGTTTCACCGAAAAACTGTCGCCGGCGACCCTATTATCCTATTGTTTCTATTGTACTGCTACTCCCTTTATTTCGTTGGTACTTTGTGCCCATTTCTGAAACCAAAATGAAAAGGAAAGGCAGAGTTGGAAGGGTCGCAGCGGTGCCACCAGTTTCTAGGGTCGGTGTCGCTCCTCCGTTTTCCATTGTTTGTTGAGCTCGCGTGGTTCTGCCGGAAATTTGCACCGGTGGACTGCTCTATTTCCGTTATTCAGTTTGGTTCTTTCATTGGGTGTCGATTTACCTATGACTATGATTATGGTTGTTTGATTTTTTGCTATAGTCTGAGATCCGTTTGTTATCAATGTAGAGTTCAATCACTTGTTTTGACCCATTTGTTGTTCTGATGATCCTTGCTCTGACCCGTTTACTTGGTTGGCTTACTCTGTTACGATACTTTGACCCGTTTACTTGGTTGGCTTGCTCTGTTATGATACTTTGACCCGTTTTTCTCTTCTGGATTATTTTGCTATGCATTTTGACCCATATTCTGTTGGAATAATTATTCTCTAATGGACTTTACTGATTTTGAACGGATACTATACCGTGTTGCTGGCCTATGAAAATAATTCATTTGAGACCTATGGACTGATATTGAATCGATACTATACCGGCCAATGAAAAAATACATATACACGTATTGAGGCCTCGGGATTGATTTGAACATGATACTACACTTGAACAGTCCCGTCCCCGTGTCCCTAAAGCAAATAGGCGATGATGAATGTATGCACTTTAATGCAAAGCAAGTTGAATAGAGTAACGGAATTGGTACTTGGCATGGCAACACGACCGGCCGGCATGTTTGCAACCGTACCAACATCCCGAGCCTCTACATGACGCGCCATACAAACCTAAGCCTAAATTTTGCAAAAAGAAAACCCCCTTTATTATTATTATTATTATTATTATTATTATTATTATTATTATATATTTTATTATTATTATTATTATTACTTTATTATTATTATTTTATTTTCATTAATTATTACACCTTATTATAGTTCTAAATCCAATTTCATTTTCATTTTTTTTTGTGAGGTACATTTTGGCACGAACAACTTGGGGACGCGTTTGGCTAACCTACAAATGTGGATATACATTGACTTGGAGTAGCGTCGGGATCAAGCTCGCGTTCAAATTTTCGATACCCTTTGGAAATTCTAGAAATTCAAGGCTCCCGCGAGTTCGTCACATTCCCGGGTTCTATCATTTTAACTCGATTACTTATTTCAATAAATGTATCATTTGTATCTAGACATTTCATATGTAGAATATTCAATTTATGTTAATATTATTTGATTACTTGAGCTATTGTGTTGCTTTATGTTCGTTACCTTTTTATTGTGAAGTCGTTATTTAATTTATTGCAAATTGGGGCCATCTTAGCAAATGCGTGCAAGTAAAAATTTTTTTACAAATAAGCTTTTATTCGATTAATTATTATTATTATTATTATTATTATTATTATTATTACTATTATTATTTTTACTATTTTTAAATAATTCTTCCGCAAGAGCGCACTTGTAAATATTTGGAAACTTGTCGGATTAACCGTATTTTACGGAATTTCGAAAGTGCCTTAAAAACCTTCTTTCGAAATTAACAAAACCTCTTACCTTTTGAATCTCTGAAAGAAAGACCGTCTTTTTATAAAAACGGAGTTTTGCACGCATTTGTTAACTTGGTTCCCTGTTTTCCTTAAATTGGGTGGCGACTCCAAAAACTCCAAAAGAGTTAGTCCATTCAGTTGATATTCCGGAATTTATCCTTTTCGGGGTAATTTTTGGGGTTCAACAGCATGGCGACTCCGCTGGGGAGCAATAAAGGTTTTGACCATAAAGGTTTCCAATTATTTGCAACTAGCATGCTTAATTTATTTTGCTTTATTATATCTGTTTGTTTGTGTGCCACGAAAGCATGTCACTACACCCTTATTTGTGCACATATATAAACTGGCATTCCGTTCGTACTTGCCCCACTCCTGGGAACCTCTTGCATTTTCACCCCAAATATCCGCGAGTTGTGCCCATGCGCACCCGCACTTTCTTCCACTAAAGAACCCTGTGATGAGTTGGTACACCGGCGGCCATCGTTTGAGTAATTCGACTGCGAGACCGCTTGCCACTCACCTGTTAGCCTCAACCGTTAACCCACTCTTAGACAGAGCTTTTAGGAGCATGTATGCATTTACACCTTAGTCTGGACCCGGTCCTTGGTACTGCCTCCATAGTTAGGAAACCGCCCTTACGTCAACGGATTTTTGAAACCCAACGACAATGCATATTATGTGCTATGTGATAAAGAATCCTCAGTCCTAACCATATTTTGAGCAAAATCAGATTTAGAATTTTGTCTCCGATGTTGTCTTTTAGGTTAGAAAATGGAAGAATTTAGTAGAATTGAGATCATAGACAGAATTGCAGCCCAGGAGAAAGTTAGGCAGATTTGGTTGGTTTGTGTTTTGGAGATGGCCTGGTGTAGTGAGATCTAAGAGGCGAAGCCCCTGGTGTCTTTAAAAGGATCAGTGGGGTCCCTCTAGTGAATGGCTTTGCGTGTTTGCAGGCCTATGTTGACTGTCCAGCTGCATTCATGATAATTTAAGTATGCTTGTCACATACTAGGAGAGTGAAGCCCCTATGTCTATAAACGACCAATGGGGTCCCTCCTTGAAGACCAGTGCGGTCTTGGCTACCTAGGAAACTGAGAGGTTTGATCAAAGCCGAGGACCAGTGAGGAGTCCTATGAACAAGGTCTGTGAGCCTTGCAAAACCTAGGAAGCTGAGAGGCTTGTCCAAAGCCAAGGACAAGTGAGGTTTTATTTGTGAAAGGCCAATTGGCGCCTTTCATGATTTGCAGTCTGGTATTGTAAAGGCAGTTGGAAATCTCACCCCTGGATGTTGTAAAACAATTGGGAGTTGTGCTTGGAGGAGCGAAGATGTTTGCAAAAGGTATGGAGGATTATTTAAGGTTTTAGGCATTTGGGTTTAGAATTTTGTGCAGATGTTGTGGAGAGCATGAGCTGTGTTAGAATTTCGAGTTGATACCAACTTTTGGAAGTTAGTTGGGATGATGGAATTGCAGTGTCGAGGCGGAGAGCTGATTATTATCAATTATTGTTATTATTTATTGCTTACTCTAAATCTGAATTGCTCAGAACTGGTATGAACTATTTTTTGTTACCACTTGTTTGCGCGATTAGGCTTACCTCTAGCACAAAGAGGCACCTTGCAGGGTAGGACACGTTTGTATATTTATTTACGCTCAACTACTTGTGATTGTCACATGTTAATTGCCTGCTTTGCTTTATTTGCTCAGAATGCGTTAAATACTAGGTGTTGTTTGCTTGTGTGCAATCTTATGAATGACATGCAAACTAACATAGTTACCTTTTGAGGTTTCTTTGTTTTGTCTATTTCTTTAGCAGAAGTTTGATTTACAAAGTGGTTGACCACGCGAATTACGTAGGATTCAAAGATCTGATTGATGGTAGACGCTCTAGCTCGTGAACGATGCAGCACCAGAAACTAATGACATTGTTTGAAAGAACTTGGCGATTGAACTTAGTAGCATTATTTTCAATTTTAATTCAGAATGAGGCCCTGAATTGCATTGTACTTTAAAGCTTATGTTAATCTGAATCAACTCATTTTGAATTTATGAAAGTTGAAATAAAATGCATCGCATCCTTATTATATTATTTACGCTTGCATTTATATTTGTTTATGTTTCAAAATTAAAATTGACAAACCTGCCAAAGCTTTGCTTGTGACGTATGGCAAAGCAACTGAACAGCTTGAAAGCGATGCACTAAAAAGTTATTGTCTGCGCTCTTTGGATATCGCACTACTGTTAAAACTTCAACTGGGGCAGCTTTATTTGTTGGTATATGGCGTTGAAGCAGTGATACAGAACTACGCACGGTCTGATTCCCAAGGAGGGATATGTAGGCTCCCCCATCGGGCTCGATCCTTTAGCATTTAAATTTTCATTTTTCCCCCAAGAAGGACAACTGGGGCAATTTTTGCAAAACGAGTTGGAGATGCGAAAGATAATAACTGGGACAGAATTTTGCAAGAAGCAGCGTTGGTTATGAAAGATGAATTGGCTAGAACTCTGTAATTGGCTAAGTGAACAGTGCAAAGTCCAAGGAAAAGGACATTCAGTTTGTTCTAAGATATGTCACAAGTTTAAGCCAAGGCAAAATTTTTCAAAATGCACGACTTCATTTGGATGCTTGCTTTACTTACTATACTGCATTAAATTAATTTACCCTTGCCTCTATTTTTTCAAAAAAAAAAAAACTCCTATGCTATTAAGTTCATGAGCCAAGTTTCTGAACATGATTCGCAAATGCAAGTCCGAGGAAGACAAGGAAACAACAATAGCAGCAGCAACAAGATCAAGATCAAGATCAAGATCAAGATCAAGTCAGCACAAATCAAATACCTCTCCCTTCCTCCCCAAAACTAACAATTTTTCTTTGAGCGCGAGAACATGAAAGCTTGCAATGAAAGGATCGTTCGCACTAGGGATGAACAATTTATGGAACGCGCATTCAAAGTTGCCTTGCAGATTGCATCACATTGCCTTTTTCATGACTTAAAGCGTTATGCTTTGCCATGAGTTATCGCCGAACATGCGGCATTTCTACCTCTATGATTTTCACTCCCAAATAAGCAATGAAGCCGAGGCAGGCGTTATGTTTTCAAATCACGCTAAAATAGGCATTGCCTTATTTTTAATTGACAATCCGCTCAAGGCCATCATTGCCCGATTGTCTTGCCAATTGATTTATCAAACGGCTATTGCACTGATTACATTTCCGCATTGCTTTGCTTTGCACTTGCTTTAAATTATGCCTTTGTATTTGCTTTAAATTAATGCCTTGCTTTACTTTTCAGGTCAACCATCAGTTTCTTGGAGATTATTCGCCTTGCAGCATATGCAGCGCAAATTTGTTTCTTTCTTTTTCATTATTGCCTTTGCTTTATTATTCACTCGTTTTCCGACGCATTTACTTTAAATTTGCAGGAATTGAACATCAGATTCAATATGAACTGAAGGGAGCATTCAACACTTTGCATCACTATCAATACAAGAAAGACGACCCAACTTTGCTTATTTGTTTTGCATTATCTCCTTAATTAATCCAATTTGCAACTTTGTTTCGCAGGCTGCTATCAAATTTAGGCTCGTTCACCTTATATTGAACGTTTTGGGCTCGTTCGCCTTATAAATGAACGTTTTGGGCCCGTTCGCCTTAAAAATGAACAATCCGGGTTCATCCACCTGAAAATAGGATATGCAGGTTTTTCCAAGTTACGCTAGGACATTGGATGCTTCATGACCCGACGCCTCATTGCTTTATCAATTGAATGGAGCACATTCCGAGATTGCATTGTAGACTACCTCTCCATGATTTAAAGCATTATACTTTGTCATGGTTTATTGCCGAAAGGCGGCACTTCTATCTCTTATAATTCTTGCAAGTTGTTAAACATATCCATTTAATTTCTATTTCGCTATGAGAACACTCACTAAATTTCCATTGTTGTGATTTGCAGATATTGCTAAGTTTGAAGACGCACATGCATTAATGAATTTTGTGTCTTTTGCTTTATCTTATGACTTGTGCTCGTTCATCTTATGATTGAACGTTTTGGGCTCGTTCGCCTTATAATTGAACGTTGTAGGCTCGTTCGCCTTATAATTGAACGTTTTAGGCTCATTCGCCTTATAATTGAATGTTTTGGGCTCGTTCGCCTTATAAATGAACGTTATGTTACCTGCATAGACTATAGATTGGACAAGTCAACTTGAGATATTATGTCTCGTTAGTCAACTTATTTTATGAAAGCCTTGCATTTTACAATTCGTTCTCGCTTTACTTATTGTCTTGCTTTACTGTTTCAGAATAATGATCAGCCTAGAGGTTCCCCGGGCGGAGCACCTCGTCAGTTGATCGAAAGAAGAACTTATTGATGATATCACAACCCGCATTTGCAATTTTATGTTATCACTTTATCTATTTCTTATTCCAATTATTACAGTTTATTAGCGGTTGCACGCTTACCGTTTGTTGAGATTATTACAGGATTTTTAGCAAGCACCGCAGCAGCGTTTGGAGTATAACATGGATTTTTTCCTTAGCGGTGAACTGGGAAATCATTGATATGAGCTAGACTCGTCAACGAAGACCTGAAGAATCGCACCCGCATAAGTCATCAACCCTAGAGGTAAGTCTCTTGTTAACCCTGAGTCTGAGGTTTGACATTGGAGACAAGATGGCTCGGTTATCGAGATGCAGTGGAAGCTATGTCCGTGTAAACTCCTCCTTATGGATGTGTCGTCGACCACATTTTCATAACTTGGGTGATTACAAGCCTCTTTTCCCGCGCTTGAGTAGTCGTTACTATCTCGTCTTTAATTTTCAAATTGCCTCGAACTACATATGGCCTGATTCTCTTTCAGCCCAAGATATGTAGGCAACTCGGAAACCGGAGCTCGGCCATGTCCATAAGCCTCGTATTTGATCCTAGGAATCAGAGTCTTGGCTTTACCGTGACAAAATTGGCTTTCACGTCAACTTTCTTTACCCTGAAAACTCTTTCATCCTTTTCGGGTAAAGAGGGGCAGCTGTTGACACCCAATTTTGTCCCAGATTTTAATTAAATGTATAATTATTTTAAATTAAGTTCAATTTTGAAAATTGCAAGTAAAAAACTAATTTTAAAGATCAAATGGCCAAAATCGTAAGTCATCCCTTCATTTGCGGCGTACTATGTAATTCTTTGTTAATTTAATTGAAGGCTATATGTGTTATTAGGCCTAAACCCAGCCTACCTTTGCAATACCTCTACCTATATATACATACTTATCCAAAACCCTAGCCTCCTAACCATTATTCATCATCTTCCCCACCATTACCACACCAAAAAAAAAAAAAAACAAAAAAATCAGATCTCAAAAGAGGAAAGGGAGAAAAAATAAAACCATCCATCTTCCTCACCATCTTTCTCTCCATTATGTCATCAGTCCACACATACATACGCAACACATAACAACTCACACACACAGAAACATAGACAAAAACAAGGGAGAAAGGAGATCGGGAAAAGGGGGTTTCGCGGTCCAAAATAGTGGCAAAACGCCACCACCCTCGCCGGATTTTACACCGGAAAACCGCCATCACTGTTTTCTTTGTTCTTTTCGGTTCCTCTGTGGTGGTTTATCGTTAGCTGAAACTTAAATAGATAGGGGACGGAGTTGAAGCGACGCCGTGCGCTACTCGCCGGAAAAACCACCGGCAGTCGCTCCTACGTCCTGTTGGCTACTGCTCCGTTTCGTTTGTTTCACTGATCTTCTTACCATGAAGAGCTAAAGTCTACGCTTTCGTTGCCGCTGTTCACGCTTGTTTCACTGGAAAACTGTCGCCGGCGACCCTATTATCCTATTGTTTCTATTGTACTGCTACTCCCTTTATTTCGTTGGTACTTTGTGCCCACTTCTGAAACCAAAATGCAAAGGAAAGGCAGAGTTGGAGGGGTCGCAGCGGCGCCACCAGTTTCTAGGGTCGGTGTCGCTCCTCTGTTTGCCATTGTTTGTTGAGCTCGCGTGTTTTTGCCGGAAATTTACACCGGTGGACTGCTCTATTTCCGTTATTCAGTTTGGTTCTTTCATTGGGTGTCGATTTACCTATCACTATGATTATGGTTGTTTGATTTTTAGCTATAGGCTGAGATCCGTTTGTTATCAATGTAGAGTTCAATCACTTGTTTTGACCCATTTGTTGTTCTGATGATCCTTGCTCTGACCCGTTTACTTGTTTGGCTTGCTCTGTTACGATACTTTGACCCGTTTTTCTCTTCTGGATTATTTTGCTATGCATTTTGACCCATATTCTGTTGGAATAACTATTCTCTAATGGACTTTACTGATTTTGAACGGATACTATACCGTGTTGCTGGCCTATGAAAATAATTCATTTGAGACCTATGGACTGATATTGAATCGATACTATACCGGCCAATGAAAAAATACATATACACGTATTGAGGCCTCGGGATTGATTTGAACATGATACTACACTTGAACAGTCCCGTCCCCGTGTCCCTAAAGCAAATAGGCGATGATGAATGTATGCACTTTAATGCAAAGCAAGTTGAATAGAGTAACGGAATTGGTACTTGGCATGGCAACACGACCGGCCGGCGTGTTTGCAACCGTACCAACATCCCCGAGCCTCTACATGACGCGCCATACAAACCTGAGCCTAAATTTTGCAAAAACAAAACCCCCTTTACTATTATTATTATTATTATTATATATTTTTTATTATTATTATTATTATTATTACTTTATTACTTTATTATTATTATTTTATTTTCATTAATTATTACACCTTATTATCGTACTAATCCAATTTCATTTTTATTTTTTTTTGTGAGGTACATTTTGGCACGAACAACTTGGGGACGCGTTTGGCTAACCTACAAATGTGGATATACATTGACTTGGAGTAGCGTCGGGATCAAGCTCGCGTTCAAATTTTCGATACCCTTTGAAAATTCTAGAAATTCAAGGCTCCCGCGAGTTCGTCACATTCCCGGATTCTATCATTTTAACTCTATTACTTATTTCAATAAATGTATCATTTGTATCTAGACATTTCATATGTAGAATATTCAATTTATTGCTTTATGTTCGTTACCTTTTTATTGTGAAGTTGTTATTTAATTTATTGCAAATTGGGGCCATCTTAGCAAATGTGTGCAAGTAAAAAATATTTTGCAAATAAGCTTTTATTCGATTAATTATTATTATTATTATTATTACTATTATTATTTTTGCTATTTTTAAATAATTCTTCCGCAAGAAAAGCGCACTTGTAAATATTTGGAAACCTGTCGGATTAACCGTATTTTACGGAATTTCGAAAGTGCCTTAAAAACCTTCTTTCGAAATTAACAAAACCTCTTACCTTTTGAATCTCTGAAAGAAAGACCGTCTTTTTATAAAAACGGAGTTTTGCATTGCATTTGTTAATTTGGTTCACTGTTTTTCTTAAACTGGGTGGCGACTCCAAAAACTCCAAAAGAGTTAGTCCATTCAGTTGATATTCCGGAATTTATCCTTTTCGGAGTAATTTTTGGGGTTCAACAAGACCCAAAAACTTGCTTGAGCCAACACCAAAGGCACACTTGTAGGGATTCAATTTCATATTATATTATATTGTGGGAGGGTAGCAAAGGCCTCTCTCAGGTAATTCAAATGCTCTTCCCCTCATACTGACTTCCCCAACATATCATCGAAGTGTACTTCCATCGATTTTCTAATGTAATCATTAAACATGCGGCATACTAACCTTTGATAGGTTGCACCCGCGTTCTTAAGGACAAATAGAATCATTTTGAAACAGAATGTCCCCCGGTCGGTAATGATGGATGTTTTCTCTTGATCATTAGGCTCCATTAAGATCTGATTATATCCTGAGTAAGCATCCAAAAAGATTAACAACTTATGTCCAACCGTGGAATCAATTAATCTGTGGCAACAAATATGAATCTTTGGGGCAAGCCTTATTCAAATCTGTGTAATCCACACACATTCGCCACTTTCCATTTTTCTTGGGCACGACCATAATGTTAGCTAACCAATCTGGATACTTAACCTTCAGTACGATCCATTGTCAAGCAGCTTGTTTGTTTCTTCTTCAATCATTTTCTTCTTGATGCCAGCATGAGGCATTTTCTTTTGCTTCACCGGAGTATGGTGAGGATCCACATTGAGTTTGTGTGTTGTTATCTCTGGGTCGATCTCAGCCATGTCGGCATGGGACCAAGCAAAACAATTTGTGTTGGGCTTCAAAAATGCAATTATGCTTTCCTTCGACTCGGGGTCCAGTTCCGAGCCAACAAATAGCTTTCTTTCTGGAAAATCAACTGACAGTGTGATCGCTTCCAACTCTTCATTCGTTGAGTCCTCCGCCCTTTGCTTTTTTGACACTTGAATGCAAGCCGGGATCTTCTATATTATTTCCTTTTGAGGCTCCATTTCATCCAACGGAGTCATCTCCTCTACAAATCCCGGAGGCTGTGATTGTTATTTGGATGGTCCTGACGAGACGACTCCATTCTTGAAAGCAATCGAATAGTATTCCCTCGCCATCCTTTGTTCCCCACGGATGCTTCGTATCCCCCAAGGGATTGGGAACATGTTGACTTGGTGAAGAGTTAAAGGCACTGCCTCCATAGCATGGATCCAAGGTCGCTCGAGGATAATATTATAAGTCATATCCTCTTACACGACTTGGAACACAGTTTTTTTGGTAACTCTTTCTGCGTAGGTGGTGAGCGTCATCTCACCGAGTATTTTTTCTATTGGGTTGTTGTAACCTATTAACACAGTTGCTTTCGAGACGACTTGGTCCTTCAACCACATTTGTTTGACGACTCCATAGCGGATGATGTTAGCGAAGCTCCCTGCATCTACCAATACTCACTTAATGTGTGAGCATTGATCCGCAGCATGATCACAAACGTATCATGGTAAAGAAACATCATACCCTCAGAATCTTCATCGGTGAACATAATTTCACCTTTTGAGCCGCCTCGGCTCCTCTTTTTCATATGTCACAGAGATTTTGGCGAACTTCTTGGACTAAGTGTAATTTACGCATTTAATCTCAGACCCTCCGATGATCACATTCATTACTCTTTTAGGAGATGGAGGCCTTGGTGGCTATCATCCACTCGTATTCTTGGCAAAGGTTTGCTTCCCTTTGTCCATCAGAAACTCCTTTAGCATACCCTTCTTAAGCAAGTCGGCCACCACATACCGCAAGGATTTGCGGTCTTCAGTAAGGTGGCCACGATCATTGTGGAAATCACAATAGAGTCTTTTACCCCTCTTCTTGGGGTCAAACCTCATTATGTAGCAAAAGTACCTCACCTATTATTACGGGGATACGAGTCCAGCTGGTGAGACTAGACTTATCCTACAAGTCACCTGACACAAAGGATGCACGCGTGTTCTACAAGTTACGACCGTTCAGGTGGTACGGGCGTAGGACGCAAGGCATACATCCTGCCGCCTTAGGGTCATAGTGTCCTAGTTAGGGTTTCGTATATACCACCACCTTGAGTTTATAGAGGCATGACCTTTATTAGTCTTTGTATTTTACCATAATTAGGACTGGGTAATCACTACTATAAATACCTCTCCTTATATTGTATTGTACATCAAGCGATTCACCACTGAATCCGGCTATTCTCAAGGTATAAAACTCTTTACTTTCTTGTCTATTATTTTCCTTTCTATTTACTTACTTTTCCGTTGTATTCTACTTTATATCTTGTGACCCATTCATAAATTTAAGTGTTTTACCTAGACGTTCAATTTTAGGCATAAACAGTTTGGTATCCATCGTGGAGCCCAGGCAATTATAGGTATTCTACGAGGAAAATGCATAGTCATATCGGACGACAACGACAACACCCCAAAGAACACTGTCGAGGCAGTAGACCAGTTTGTACAAGAACCTGCCTATCCCAGCGTGCAGCCAAAGGATCCCACCAAGGAGCCAGTCCATGTGCCCAGCGACGGTGAAGGCGGTCAATCACGTGGAGGCAATTCTGATCTCAGAGGTTTCCTTGTTAATCTCCTCGCAACCCTATCAGCACGACCAGAGCAGAACTCGGTTAACATGGTTGAGGGTATATCTCAAAAGTAAGGAATAATGTTCCCTGGATCGTCTCAGAGACCAGCATCCCTGCGAGGACCAGCGCCCATGAACGATACTCCAGCGCCCGCTCCTAATCATAGACTCAACATGGACGCCGCTTCTGGAGGATCAACGACAGTCAATAATCAAGACCTTAAAGGAACACTTGTCATTCAGGACATCCTAAGGAGATGAAGGCCATCCACAATCGGATCGGTAACGTACTGGGTACACCACCTCAGGTTACCATCGTAGATGAGTAAAAGTTTTATAAGCATGCATATAAAGCAAGCGCTACACAGATCCGCGTACTAATGTACTTCCGCCTGCCGGATTACTTGAAGTACGACAAAACAACGGATCTGAATGAGCATATTGCAGCTTACTATACTGCCGTCAAGAGCAACAAAATCTCAGAGAAAGAAATCCAGTCTGCTCTGGTGAAGAGGTTTGGCTCGACCTTAACTAAGGGTGCCCTTACTTGGTACACTCAGTTACCGATGCGATCCATCGAGTCATTCGCCCAGATACAGGATTTGTTCGATAAAGTGCACTCTGGCGCCTGTAAATGGCAAAAGCGTATGGAGGACATCTTTGAGATTCGACAGCATGATGATAAGTTGTTGAAGGACTACCTTGAATGGATTCAAAGGGAACACATGGAGCTTCCTCTAGTCCCCGATAATATTGATGTGGTAGTTTTTTGCAAGAGCCTAAATTCCAAAGGGTCGCTGGCTACCAGGGAATTGTAGTGGAGTCTAACTCAACATCCTATGTCAACATGGAGTGCCTTACATCAGAGGTACACTTAAAAACTTCGCCTGGAACCAGAGCACTCTCAGAACCTTGAAATTGAACAAAGAAAACGAGCAGGAAATCTGTCCCTGGAGGGAGAAGGGACAGAAGAAGAGTAAAAGGAAAGACACAAAGCCAAACAGGAGCGTCAAAGCAGGGGAACACCTGGGGGGGGGGGCCCAGATCCCAGGATAAACGAACCGGGCCTCGTAGCTTCCGAGATTTTGGTTTGTGAGAACGCCGTGGAACTAGTTTCCAATCACTTCGGTAAACTAGGGCCAAAAGTACGGTGGCCGCCCATCGTAAAAGGAGCAATCGGGAGGAATACAACAGCCTACTGTGACTTCTATCGTAGCAATGGCCATTCTACGGTCAATTGCAAGGCCTTAATGTTGGAAATCAAATATCTATTAAAGGAGGGACACCTCAAGGATTTTCTTGAAGAAGGACCAAGGTGGCCGAGAGCGCTGGACTTTGGGGACAAGCGGCACATCAACACGATCGTCGCAACCCCGGGACCTATCACGGCCTGGGGGACTGAAAAGTTAGGATTGGCCGTTAGTCCTATTGCGTTTAGCCCAGAGGACGAGGGAGAACGTCAAGGTTGCTCTCACCATCCCCATAAGGGTATCAAATCTACAGATCAAACAAGCTTTGGTGGACCTAGGAAGCAATGTGAACATTATTCGGAAGGAGACACTACAGGCTAGGCCAAGACCATCATATGACCCCAAGCCTTCGCAGGATAATCGGCTTCAACGGCCTCCAAGAAGAACCTGTTGGAGAATTAGCTCTACCGGTTCATATCACGTGCATGACGAGCATAACCTACTTCCAAGTACTCACCTGTGATATGCCATATAATATCATCCTGGGATGGCCTTGGATACACAGTGTGAAGGGAGTGCTCTCAACTTCACCAAGCTTTCAGATACCCTACCTCGTACGGGACTTGCGGAATGAGTGGCCTTCGACTGGAGACTATCCAATATCCGACAGAGGACACGCTGAAGGACCAATAGCCAAGGTAAATATGATCGATGAGGAATCCCTTTGGTACAAATGATGGAGCGGAAGGCTAGGAAAGAGACTGGTGTGCTGAGGGAGCGGCTACTGAAGATGAGCCAACTAATTCCTAAGGTAGCAGAGCTATGGTATCAGCTAACTGAGGTATTGGTAAAGCACGATGAGCCATTATGGATGATACACTGCTACTTGGTATTGGCTCGGGTCAAGGTGCAACTCTTGCAGCTTCCGACAAACACCGGGCTAGTCCAGGGAGAGCATCTATTGCTGTATGTTTCAATTTCAGAAGTAGAATGGAATGCAGTGCTCGCACAAGAAGAAGATGGGAGACAACTTCCCATAAAATATGCCAACAGGGGCTTTCGTACTCGGATGGGTTTCTGCCTCTACTAGTCCAGTTTATTGCGGCCGTGGTCATCGAAACCCAAGAGTTGCGCTCTTATTTTCTCAACCATATGATCAATGTGGTTTCTTCAGTACCATTATGGGCCATTTGATCCAGACCTAGGCTCTCAAAAGGGGTGGCAAAATGGGCTGAGGAACTGGGAGAATATGACATTATTTATCAACCACGAACGACCATCCAGTCGCGAGCTTTAGAAGGCTTCACCTGAGATTTTGAGAAAGAATTAGCAGCGAAGGCAGAGGAATCAATCCAACATGTAGGGAAAATCGAGCCCAGGCATTGGGGAGTTTGTACGGACGTGGATCTCGAAGAAGTAAAAGCCACAGATTAAGATGCCCACTGGAAAGGTCTTCTGCAAGACCGGGAAAGTCCCAAGCATCGAAGCAGAATATGAGGCCATAACTCAAGCTCTTGACTTAGCCTACATATTGGGGGCCAGAGAGGTCACCCTCTTCGGTAGTTCCCAGTTGGTGGTCAGTCGAGCGAATGAGGTTTTTGCCACGGAGAGAATCTGTGCGCCGGATCGGCAAGAGAATATTAAATCACTTTTGAAAAATTTCCACAAATACGAGTTTGTTTATAAGGAGGAAAGCTCAGACGAGGGGAAGTCCCCGAGGATTCACACACTGATCCAGACGACCAGTAGGTAGTAATCGAACTGACCCACGCGAATCTGATGAACCCTGAAGTTCCAAACACATGTTCCACCTCAAAGCAACGTCACACATTGATTAGCTACTTGGACAAGGCAATGCTCCATGAAGACAAGTTACAAAGCAGACAGCTGCAGAGGCAGGCAATTCACTACTGTTTAATCAATGAGGATTTGTACCATCGAATTGTCAGCGGTCCACAAGTTACATCTCGAGGCTCAGCACCCTCCGACGAGGGAGCCCTGGCAGATCCTTCCGTTCAACGATGGAAGTACAATCCTTCTCAGTATTTACTTTAAATTAAGTCTTTAATTTCTTTTTCGAAGTATTACATACTCATCAATCATGTTACGGGTTTTCACCCACAACAATTCAGGCCATGCGCCCCTATTTATCAATAAAACTACTATTTTACTTAGTCATTTTTACAATTACAATTCAGATTCATCTACGATCCAACTATTCATAGCCCCGGCAAGACCTAAGTTGAAGTAATACACCCACTTTTCGCTACAAAAAGTAGGGTAAACTACTCGCTTAGAGCTAGATCACGTCTAGCTCAGCCACAAGGCATTATTCGTAAGTTGAACTCGTCAAGTCAATAAATTTACACCTACATGTTGGTGGGGATGCCCGCCCACATAGTATTAGAAAGTCTTAAAATACTCGAGTAAACAAGCAACGACGTTCTGAATCAGAATACAAAAATGCCTCGTTCCCACACGGGCTGAAGTCATCCCATTGTGGGTGCAAAACAGCCATCTATCACGGGCGCATATAAGCCATCAACTACTGATGCAAATGAAGCGCCCTTTAGTGCGCACGACCGTCTTTTAAAGACACCAGCCCAGAAAGGCACACAAAACATGTTGCTTAAACTACACAAGAACGCATAAAAACATTAATGGACATTCGTTTTATTAATAACAAATAGCCCGTAAGCTCATAATATACAATTAGTTCTTCCCGAATACAACATTGTTTATAAAATTGTCAAAAAAAAAATAACGGAAAGGAAAAGGGAAGGCTAAAAACTATAAGCTCCTCAGGATATGCACGGCTGAAGGTCCTTCATGTGGATTGTAGCTACAAGTCGTAAAGCAGTCCGGAGCTCTCCTTGGCAGCCGGAGATATGTCCGCCCGAGCATTTCTTTGAGATGCGTGGCCATTGATACAACTGAAGCCCATAGACTTGATCAAAACAAGGGTCCTCGGAAGCGTATGAGCGCAGACATATTCTTCCCCCATCACATCCACAGAGCTTAGAAAGAAAACTTGAACATCTGCTTCGACCCCTGCTGGTCAAACGGGAGTGCACTGACCCGCAGATCTTCAAGGATAATCGGGAGCTCATCGAGGACAGGAAGGCTTGAGCTGGGAACCTACCACAAGGGAGCCTCTTCCCTCGGGTATCGCACAGCAAGCGGCCATAAGGCGTTGTAGCAGCAATATGGCCGAACCAGCCGAACCAAGAGACAGCCCCGAACCACGAGCAGAGTTGGAGCTTGGTGACTCATTAATCCACCCATGGCTTGAAGCTATATCCTATTGCCTGCCATGGAATGGAGCCAGGCACGTGGGCTTCAACCCTACTCCATCAAAGAGGCAACCTGAACACCAGAAAAATCCTGGTGGAGAAGCCTCATGACAGCTGAAAGGGCCAAGCGTCCTGACCCCTCATGACAAGAGGAATATCACAGCAACCGCTGTGTTAGAAGAAGAGCACACTGTAATCAGTGCACATGCCACGATGAAGACATTCTGAAGAACGTCGTTAGAATACCGATCAAACTTCATAACTCAGCGGACTCCATTCATCCAATCACAGATGGAGGAAGGGAAGAAGAAAACCGCAGATGGTCTTTTCTCTACAATTTTCTCATAAGCCATCCATTCAGAATGAAGGATTTTTTCTGGGAATATCAAACCAGGATCAAAGGCAAATATTTTTGAAGAAGATGAAGTATTTTTTTGAAGAGGATTTGTGACTCTGCCACTATCACGAAGCCCTTATTTATATACTGGAAGAGATAAAAATGGATCATGAAACAGTCAAGCGTAATTATGGGTTGAGATACGAAATTATTCGGCGCAACAAAAGCATCCTTAGAAAGGCGCATGGAATCGACATCAACCAATCAGATGAAGACACACGGGATTCTCGAATGAATCAACATCAAAGAGACTGCGAGTTTCAATGAGTCAATGAGATATCTTTCATGCCGCTTTCACTTCCTAACTTCTTGCGTCAGCACTCAGCAAGTGGGGCGACTGAATGTGTGGAAAACCATATGTCACCTGTTATTACGGGGATACGAGTTTAGCTGGCGAGACTAGACTTATCCTATAAGTCACCGGGCACAAAAGAACACACATGTTCTACAAGTTACGATCGTTCAGGTGGTACGGGTGTAGGACGCAAGGCATACATCCTGCCACCTTAGGGTTACAGTATCCTAGTTAGTGTTTCGTATATACCACCGCCTTGAGTTTATAGGCCCATGGCCTTTATTAGTTTTTGTATTTTACCATAATTAGGACTGGGTAATCACTACTATAAATACCTATCCTTACATTGTATTGTACATCAAGCGATTCACCACTGAATCTGGCTATTCTCAAGGAATAAAACTCTTTACTTTCTTGTCTATTATTTTCCTTTCTATTTACTTACTTTTCCGTCGTATTTTACTGTATTGCCTGTGACCCATTCATAGATTTAAGTGTTTTACCTAGACGTCCAATTTTAGGCATAAATACTCATATCCTTAGGGGGGTCTCACCCCTTAACTATCATCCCCTTAAACGCATTCATCAACTCTGAATTGGAGACATTGAAGTTATACTCAGAGATTTATGGTAGACTTTTCTCCTTCGCTACCAAAGATGGCCCTGCATTATCCTTCCGAGCTGTACTGTTACTAGTCTTATTTCCTAACCTTTAGCTCACATGCTGCATCAAGGGGTCATAAGATTCATATCGGGACCTTGAATTCCCTTTTGGTACCTCAGTACATCTGGATGACTCGGGATGATGGAATTTCGATTCGCGTACATCTACTCCTTCTCTTCCAACCTAATTTGGAAAAGGTTCTGTTGTGTACATCGTCCCAAGTAACAGCTTGCCACTCCTGTAAATTCTTTTTCAACTTGGTGCATACCTTCGAGTTATTAACGTTCAAATTATTCATATGCGCTATGATGGCTAGACCATCGTCCATCATGGGCATGAGTACCCATTCTGCCTGAAAGCACTCTATGAAATCACGGAGAGGCTCTCTTGACCTTTGCTTGATATGGAAGATGTCTTCCTTCCTCTTATGGACCTTTTGGTTCCCTGTATGAGCCTTGATGAACAAATCGGCTAGCTCATCGAATGACCCAATTGACTCGGATGGCAAATGCATATATCAATTCAGTGCTCCTTTTTCAAGCGTTTCTCCAAATTTCTTCAAGAGCAAGGAGTCCAACTCCCATTTAGTCAAGTTGTTCCCCTTCACCATTACTATGTATTTGGTGACATGATCTATAGGGTCTGACGTGCTATCATATTTCTTCAAGATTTGCAACTTGAAGTGTTTCGGAATCGGAGTTAGTGCAGCTTCAGGCTTGAAGACTTGTTGTTTGCATTTTGCAATATCTATCAACTTCAAAGACTTTGGTGCCCCAGGAATTCGTTCCATCCGCTCTTCAAACTTTTCTTCGAATTTCTTTTTCCATTTCTCCAAGTCCAACGGGAGGATTGGTTGTACAGTAGGTGTTGTCTCGGCCAACTCGGGAACAGTTCCCAAAGGTAGAGTCTCCGAGCCTCCGGACCCGATTCTATTTTGAGGTCCCCCTGTTACTGTGCCCTGAGGAACAGAAGTAGGAGTGCCTCCAGTTAGAATCACAGGTGGAGTGTTTGTATAAGTAGTGGTAGGCCTAATACTCTATGAGATTGATTGTAACGAGCTGCGTATTTTCTCGTTTATTCTAGCATGCTTTGCAAATTGCTCACGGGTCTGAGCCATGAAATGCATTAGCTGCATCTGCCAAGTTCCAGATCTTGATGAACTCGGGCCCCCCACATTGACTGGAAGGGTTTTCTCATGCCCTGAATGAGCATCTTCAACAACATTATCGTGTAGCCCAATGGGGCAAAAAGGATCTCCATCAGTTGGGTTTCTAACATTTGTTGTGTTATTAGCCATCTTGATGGATTGAGTTGAATGAAACGAAATGCATACTTCAACCTTGGAACAAACTCAATTGCATGAGCCCACGGTGGACGCCAAATTGTGTGCCTCTAAATCAGAATTTAGAATACAATCAAATTTGTATTAGAGTTACAAGCAATATGTTGTATCAAGGTAATAACGTTAGAAGCAATAATGAAAAAGTAAGCAAGAACAATGACCAGAACAATAAACGAAATTATATTATATTGAGAATGCAATTGGACAGCTTGACATGTATTTGTAAATGTTTTTACAGTGCCATAGGTGGTATTTATAGTAAAGTGGAATAAAACGGCTCTCAGTATTTATGAGGCCACGTCTCCCACGATCTGATCGTGGGAGACCCTTGATCTGCTGCTCTAATTAATGTCAAATCTTGGGGCACTTTCAGTTACAGACTACCCGAGTTGCTTGAATCGGACACCCCAAGCTTTTCTCTTCTCGAACGGTGTAGCTCCGAATCATATCTTTGACGGTCTTGTGACAAGACTCTCCGTGACCAACCTTCTGAATATCATGCTCCAGTTGTCACGTGTTTGTGTCAATACTTTACCAATACACCATTGTTCTATGATATTTTATATGATTTTTTTTTGCTATCATGAATATGTGTAGCTAAATATATCGTTCTAGAGTTGGGGCAATTATATGAAGGTTGATGTTTAAAAGTTGATTTCTACCTATTGACTTACCACTACGTATTGTTTATTCTTTCTTGAGCTTAATTGTTCGGTTATTAGGGCACGATAATTGAACACTATCTACGGTTCATAAGTTGAACTTGACAGAGGGAATTTATGAATGCACATAAGAAGGAATAGGGCTTGATTGTAAACCTTGGCATCACGACATCAATTTGCGGTTATGGATAGACATATACCTATTTGCCTTGCTTAGCAAAATATAAAGTTCTTTAATGCATGCTTGTTAGATCTAATTCCATAGAAATATAGGTGTTAAGGTAACTTGCATATAGTCGTGAAGAATCAACATGCTTTCATGAATATATTAAGCACGTTAGTAAGCAATCTAGGAAATTAACAAGTAGAATCAACTGAAAAACTCAACTGAATTATTTGTCGCTCAAACTCTGTGCCATTTCTCTCTTATTGATAACAACTCACAACTTGCTCTCGAATACTTGATTTTAATTACTTTTATTTTTAATTATTGTTTGCTTTAGTTAGTAAAAATCATAACCACAATTGAAAAAGATCCCTGAGTAAATTTTAGAAAATTGTTTGCCCTTTTTTCTTTTTGGAAAATAACTACAAACATCTTTTGTTTGAAATTTGGCCAAATACATCGTCAACCCCTTGAACTTGATACTATATTCCACTTAGACACTCCAACTAAGGTCCTTTCCAGTTGAGCACTTGAACTTTTTTTATAAGTATTCATCTAGACACTTTCCACCCACTCTGTTGAAAAACCCATGCGCGTGTTTGCACACGAGTCTTATGTGGATAAGTGACCCATTTATATTCTGTCACGTGTAATAATTGGACACATCATATAACACACAATACATCCGAATGATGAATAATGACCTGGCCCGCTTCAAAAATTGACCCTATCTCCTAATAAGGGTAACACACAACCCATTTTCCCAAAACTCTCATAATTCAAGCCGTCTGTTGGACTTTGACAATCAAAAGCTTATAATTTTTCTTCCTCTCAAATCGACTCTACTAAGAAACCCTAACGAAGTCTCTATATCATCAATCAAACCTACTTTTTAAAGGCCTATAATTGGTCACTTATCCACGTAACACTCGTGTGCAAACACACACATGGATTTTTCAACAAAGTGGGTGGAAAGTGTCTCGATGGACACTCTTGAAAAAGGTTCAAGTGCTCAACTGGAAAGGACTTTAGTTGGAGTGTCTAAGTGGAATATAGTTTTAAATTCAAAAGGCTGGCGATGTATTTGGCCTTAAAATTTCACAAAACATTTTATGCATGTGTTTTCTGTTTTACGCTTTTAATGAAATTTCACAAAACATTTTATGCGCATACCATTAAATCAACTAACCTAACACATTGGGAAAGAAATTTGGTTAGAGTATGCAGGAAAAATGAAGTTGTGGTATTAATCATGATTGTTTGGAACTCGACATGTTTAGTTAGTTGATAGTTTACCCAACATTAGAAACAAGTACGGTTACAACTTTTCCCTGAAATTGTTTCTAAGAATATTTCCAAAAAAACAAACCAAAATCAACTCCAAACATCAACACATTTCATTAGCAGCTTATCATTAACAAAAAGAATCAATATATATATTACATTAGCTACAAGGTCACTTTGTCCAGCATTATATTGTGCAGATCCCCATGTCCCTTTATACATAAGATAAGAACACATTAACAGAACATCCAAGACGAGTTCTCCCAAAGGGGATGCCATGCCCATTAGGTCTGTACAACATGAGGCGACAAACAAAAATTAAAGGTTTTTGTACAAGTTCAGGCGACAAAGATAAGGCCAACAAAATAATTTGGCCAGGTTGACTATTAGTCGTATCTTGCCGCATATATACAAAATATAGTACAGTTTCAGGAATGTTTCCTCTCGCTGGAGAATAAATACTCAGCAAGAGGACAAAATGTTAATTCTCTTTAATAATTCATCTTAATTAATCCTTTCCTTCGGTTGACAATGCTGTGGACTTGCAGATGGGGCAATTGTTCTTCACAATCAACCATTTCTTTACACACTCAGCATGATATTCATGTCCGCATTCAAGGGTCCCAATGTTCTCTTGGTCGTTGTAATCAAACTGAAACAGTAGATAATAACGTACATGGAAGCCATCAGAGATATTTACTTATTCAGTGAAATTGAAATTTTTTTATAATAGCAACAATGAAACAAAAAGAATCTTAGCCAGGATGAATAGCAAAGCTTGTCAACCTACAGCACATAATTCAACTGTAATCATGTCACAGACAAACACAGAAAACAAGTACATGCTCACCTTTTAAAGGAATGACAAAACGAGATGGTTGGAAACATCTTAGAGGCTGTGGCAACATTTTGCCGCATATAATAAAAAATACTAGTAAAGTTATCCAACTTCCCAAGATATGGAAGCATTGCAAAAATTTAGAAAGGCAATGGCAGGATAACCATCAGGTGCTTTAATAATTTTGAAAAGGTAAACTTTAACTCAATAAGCTAAAGGAAACATCAAAAGCTCCAAGAAACAAATCAATGAATTGAATAATGACCCCTCCAGAAAATCATTTTCAAATGTTTCCCATGTCAACTGTAAGTCAGCGTAGAGGTAATACCTGGCATATGACACAAAAATCAGCTTTTTGGTCCGAACATGTAGCATTTTCCAAATTGAAGGGAGCTTCCAAGGATGAAAATGGTCTTGTTTTTAAATGGCTAACTAGGACCTCCTCCGATAACCCAGTTTTTATGGTGCCAATCTGCTCTCCCAATGCAAGAAGCTCCTGGTGTAGGAATTTAAAGTGGCAAAAATTTAGTTTTCAGAAGTTAAAACAAATAGAATTCTATGTGAACATTAAAAGAAATAGTATACAACTTACAAAAGGAAGGAAAATAAAGAAGTTGTACATGCTCATTAACCGTCATGATAAAAATATGAACCTGTACATACAATTAGCAACCTACTATCTTCCTACCTCATAAGACATGTGATCTACGTCCATACGCATCCCTCTATGCTGATCAACAGGATCACGCGCTTCATGGTAGCCAGGAATATCCAGCATTCCAACTCCCTACATACAACCACCAAGGAAAGATATAATTACCTTCGGTCCCACAGCTTTAACTGTATGAAATTAGACCATAATGTGAATAAAGGTCAGAAAAGCTGATCAAACGGAAACAAATGTTACATCTTCTGGAAGAACTCTCATGTTAGGTAGGTTCTGATGTCTAGTATTTGTTTCAAGCATAAATTCCCCTTGTTGAGGTCTATACAATCTAAAGCCAGTCGGTGGGAACGGTCTAATATATCCAGGCCCTGTCTCTACAAGGGTGAATGGATTGATAGTGCTGTCCAACGAGCTACTTGGGAGGTGTCTGTGTGAAGAAGCTGTCATTTCTGGAGGGAGGGTGACAATGTGCGGTCTCCCTCCTTGAATATTTGGTGGAAGATGACGAAGGTTTGGGTGCCCTTGAGGAATGGATGGATGCAGAAAACTAGTAGAACCTCCATTGCCAGCCATTACTTGATAACCTTGCACACTGATGTTTCCACCATCTTCAGAGCCTCGAGTATCACCTAGAGTAATGGAAAAAAAGCAGAAGAGATGTAATCAGTTTAAAAAGTCAACGTTTAGAACTTCGAACAAAGACCTTGAGTTTACCTTGAAGATTTGGAGTAGGGAAAAGAAAAGACTGTGCTAGAGCGGTATAGAAAGGCGAGAGATGCAATCATTTCTCAAAGTTAACCTTTGGATAAATCAATCAAATCAACTAGGCCTCAAAGCCAAACTTGCTGGGCAGCTATATGAACCCTTTATAACCATTCTGTCTCAAACAAATTTGGCTCTTCGAATAAATATGAGACGGCTTTTGGAAAGATAATGTGGGGATGGAGAAGGAAAGAGTAAAGACTTGTTTCCTGTGATTATATCCTTTTAACCGTGTATGAATGCAGAAGGAAAGCTCAAATATGGACTGGTCAACTGGGCAACATCGCAGTAGCACATATTCGAACAAAACTAAACAGAGCACCGACTTTGATAAACATTACATTGAAGAGAACAATAGGTAGTGCTTCGTTGAGCAATTTATTTATTTTATTGCTTTTTCTGTTTTTTCTTTTTTAGGCTAAGACAGTCATGAATGAAAAAGGAGGAAATTTGCTGTGGAAATTCCTCAAGAGTTATAACAATTCAGGAGGGAGCTGGAGGGAGTTTTCCTTATTTTCACCAAGTAAGAAAAAAGGGGAGCTTTTACTGCTCATAGATTAGGTACAATATCGGAACTACCCACAAATCTCTCCAAAATTTGTGCACCAAAATTGAATAGTTCACCCAGGCCTCTATAACTGAACTCTCACATCAGTATCTCTTGTTTTATGTGATCTATTAGGCCTAGAAGATCACCTCCGCCATGAAGTTTTAAGTCTTACCCTGCCAACTAGAAAGCTGCTCCCTGAGAGCACATAGAAAACACAATCGGTGGAGATTAAAGCTCCTGCTTTATATCACACGAATCATGTTATTTACCTTTCTATCTATGGAACATACACTGACAGTGGTAGGCCGGATTCTTCGCCCCATCATTCTCTCTATTTCTTTCTTGCTTCTAATTAAGGTTTAGTTGATACTCCCTCCATCCCATATTAGTTGTCGCTTTAGCAAAAAAGGTGTGTCTCAAATTAGTTGTCCCTTTAGGATTTCAGGACTAAATTTATTAGTTATTTACCGCTATACCCTTAATAATTAATAAAATTCTCAAAAAAATTTAATAGTCAAACAGTAAACAGGGTTAACATAGTAAAATATACACTCTATTTAATGGTTTTCTTAATGGGCGTGAAAAAGCTGAAGGTGACAACTAAAATGGGACGGAGGGAGTATAATTTTGGTGAGGTCCAGAGGAGGAATTTTCACAATGTCTTCCCATTGAAGATGATAAAAGTCTGCTATCCTATAAAACAAGCTTTCTGCTAAATAGGCAAATAGAAAATGGAAAGTCAAAGCAAGAATTTCTCATTAAAGAGAAAAATAGAAACTCATCTCTGGAATCCCTAGCAACTGGACAAAGAATGTAGGCTAGTATAGATCCCTGAAAAGCATAAACAGAAAAGGGCTGAGAGTACCAGGCGGATAAGGTAAACGAGCAATCCGATTCCAGGCCCAAGTTTCAGTCGCACCAGCACTGCTATTGAATTGCATGCCAGACCAACAATTGCCAGGCAGACAGGGTTGACCAACATAGTTTCTTTGAAGCAGATGATTACCATTGTGTACTGATGAAACATCTGGACCACTAAAACCAGATCTGTTCCTCACACTTCTCAGTGCTCCATCTTCAGTGAAAAATGATGAGTCATTCCCTCTATACTCGGGTGGTATAAATGCTGCAGCACCCATCAAGCCTAGAGAGGAGCTGGAGCCTACAGCATGCTGATACTGGAATGTCACGGGGATTCCTTCAGAATTCTTTCTTTTAAACGGGCCTCTGACACTGTCCACATAGAGATTGTTCCTTCCATTACTGTCTAAATAGATTCCAAGGTTTCCTTCAGTGCTTGCAGATGGAAGCCATCCATGCTGCCCATGGTTTACTGCGACAGGGAGATCTCTAGAAGTGGATGGAACAGCCATGTAGTAGTTATAGTGATTTGACGATGAAGCCATGGCTGGATCAAGATTGGTGGCAGGATGCTGATGTTGTACTCCATTGTACTGCAACATCCCATAAATTAATGCACCCTCTTGATGGTATTGTGGATGGTGCAAATAGCAATTAGTAGAATTTCCAGGAGCTGGTAATATTGCGTGGACATTAGGCTGCAGAAAAGTTGGTAAGCTCCGGTAAAAAGCACAAGGCTCCTGATGGACATCTTGGCTTTGCTGGTCTGCTTCCAAACCAGTTATTTGATTACTGTATGACATACTCTTTTACCCAATGATATCGAGTTGATATTAGTGCAGAATACCTGCTTGGAGAAGAATCAGGCGTCATACATTCTACTCATGTAAATCCATTAATAATAGATTGCATAAACTTAAAGCGAGTACAAGCTGATACTGATTTCAAAGAAGACAAGCAGGTCATTTTATAGTCTATTATACTCTATCCATTTCAATTTATGCGTCTTACTTTCCTTTTTAGTCTCAAAAAGAAATGTCACTTTTCTAATTTAGTATGTGCTTAGTTCCAATATCCTCATTTAACCTTCATGACAATTTCTTATGGTAATGATATGGCATATATAAATCAGGGTGATTTACAGAAGTACGACACTTTCTGGCGCCCTCGTCAGAGATTTAACCATAAGGAAAGTCTTATAAAAGTGGTCCCCGTAAGAAAGTTCCAGAAGATCGCCAGATCTTTCTATTTGAAAAGACCTGGTGATCATCCGGAGCTCCCCTCCGGCGGTCGTCAGCAACTTTTCCTGATGGGGGCCATTTTCCTAAGACTTTTCTTACGGGGACCAAAATTGTAGCAGCGGCGCCAGAAGTGTCTGTTTCGCGCAAAAAACTTCTTGGTGTGTTTTACACACCTTTAGATGTGTTTTTGAGAGCGAGAAGCGGAAAAAGCGACAAGGGCCCCTACCGCTTTAAGCGAGAAGCGAAGGGCAGTGAAGCGTAGTTTTTTTAAAAAAAAAAAATCAATATAATAGCTAATTAAACAAACACTCAACAACAATAAATATTTATAAGCCAATCTTTCAAAATTATCAATGAAGCCATTTAAATAACTGTTATTAGGGCAAAGAAAGAGAAGTCATTAATCAATTTATAATTTGATTTTCGATAGTAAAACAAAAGATTAGAAAGAGACAGAGAAAGGAGAGAAAAAAAAGGTTCATAAGCTACTGGAAAAAATAAAAAAGGGTAAGAAATTATCTTTATAAGCTTCTAGATAGAGAAAGAAGGGGAAAATAGGGCTGCCAGCGAAAAACCTAGCAACGAAGAAGGAAGAAAGAAGAAAAAGAAGAAGACCCCTAGGCAGTGATGAAGTTGATTGAGCTGATGAACAGATGAAGTCAATAAGTCGTTTTTTTTTTTTTTTGAAAGAGAGACAAAGCATCGCTTTGCTTCAATGTCTTCTCGCTTCTCCCCATGAAGGGGCCACTTCATTAACTTCGTTTCGCTTCACACCCTTAAGTGCAGCGAGCGCTTTTCACAACACTGCTTTAGATTAAGAAGATGAGATCTAAAAGTATTCTCTACATTCTTAAAATGCTTACCCAATCAAACTAAGACACAACAAAACGAAACCGAGTAATACTTTGTCTATGTTCATCTCAGTAAGCATAGTTCAATACAACCAAAGACTTAAGTAGTTCTCATTGAAAAGTTTTATGAGTAATTCGTGATCTTTGAGTGAAAAATCTGAAATTATCTCAAAAATCATCACCTAGATATAACAATAGAAAAAACATAGCCATGCATGACTTGCTGTACATCGTGAACCTGATCACATCTTGAACGCATACTTGGTGGAGATGTATCATGGTTCATTAGCAATGGAATCCATGAACACATTAGGGACAAGTAATTAAGCTCTATTTGAGACTCAAGTGGCTGTAGGACCATTTTAGCAATTCAGTAAGCATAATAACAATGTCTCCTTCCTCTCCCTTTGAAGTCAAACATGCCTCTTAAACAAGGTAAAGTTGTCCGTATCAGGAACAGTTGCTCAAACAACATCATGAGGCTTCAATACAATGAAGTCCAGAGAAATTCTCAACCACCATTACTCTTTAGACTCACTGACTCGATGGCATATTTGAAATATGCACTCAAAGATTTCCACTAGTCACGCCATCTACCAAAGTAGGAGTAGGGTAAAGAAATAGCAATTGAAGGTTCAACAGTGATAATAACATCTTACATATTTGGAATAGTAAAACTCAACCATGACTCTACAGATTGAACCCCCTAATGATCAAATTTGACCTAAGTCAGTTTTGGCAGTTATACACCACGGACAACCATAACTGCTCATTTGGAAACCAAAATGAGCTTCGTATTACAAGCTTTACATCCAAACAGGAAAGTGATGAACAACATCTGCAATAAATTGCAAAACCCACTCCTAGATAATAGTAATGACTACCATCCTTAAACAGATATCAGATTCAGCAGCAACCTATGTGTCGACCGTGGCAGAACTTACCGACATCCAAAAGAGTGACCGCCGGTTTTGTACATTATACAACATATTTCAGACGCAGTCTCTCCTCAAAACATGTTTTCATCTGTTTATTAGCTAATCTGCTAGCTTGTGCAGGCGAGCACCGCTAAAATTGAATGAATCCGTTAAGTCAACTAAAACGTACATAGCGACAAGGATGGAAATTGTAATATTAAACGGACCCCTCTGCCAGGCATGCAATTTCCGTGCAACTAGAATTCCTTCCTTGCAGAATGTTGCGTCTCGCTGAACCATTAAAGACAGACAGGACAAAATGCCCTTCTTTCATTTATTTAATTCTCACCATATTGACAACCCAAACAAAGCTTCACGAATTCACCGTTGTACAAAAACAAGCCTCCTTAACTTTTAACATGCCACTACAGAAACTTTACACGTAGAGGTTCAAAAAACCAAGTAAAGCCTCATGATCAACAACCACCCATTGAAATTCGCACATAGTTCATAGTAGCATCTATTGCAGATAAAATGGAAAAGAACTTATAGGCACCAGGACATTCAGTCTATCCGTTTTAGTTCTGATGATTATGCCATATAGAAGAAGATAAGAATGTGAACATCAATTCGCGAGTGTAAAACAGGTTGAACAACTAGCAACCGCATAAAGAGCATATCGATCAGAGATGGGTAGATATATTCATGTTTAAGATCAACTTAATATGTGATTTATCTGAGAGAAGATAGATCACGCATCAATGAGCAGTGTCCAATTAATGGATCTGTGTGGTTCAAAAGTAACTTCAGCAGGCAACACTAACAATAATCCAACTATCAATCATTTAAATCAGGAACGATAAGCTGCCTTTCCGGGTAGATTAAAGGCTAAAAACATCCCATTGACGAACCTATCTCACAATTTTGTAACAACATCTCGACGAAATCGAACAACTTAAGTTAAGGAGATGAAAGTAAAAAGGTGTCAAACAAACTTTGACGTCTTTGTTCAAGCAGAGAGTTGTGAAGCTAGAAATTCCTGTCTGAAGATGGGATTGAAATTATGACACTGATACAAAAACAAATCCACACCATCTAGATTCTAGAACAACCAAAAGCGTATTCTAATACACCCATGCCCCAGGGCTTTGTTCAACGGAAAAAGTTGTACAGAAAGGGATGTGAGGTAGGCCCTCATCACGAGTATGAAACCTAGTAGTTGCATTGAGTCGGGTATATAAGTGGAGAAAGGTAAAAGGGGCGTAATTAGCCATTGAGTTTCCAAATTGAAACAGCATTTCTCAATCATATACACCTTCACACATATAGCATCATATGCTTCATCATTTACTAAGTACTTAATAATACAAGTACCTTAATGAAAGGACGGCCAAGCCAGCAAACTTAGCAAATCAAAACTTGCATAGCATATACACAAAAAAACATGATCAATAAACCACGTGGCTGATTTAAAGCTTAAAACTTTTAAACTTCTTTCAAAGTAACGGCGAAGATACATAATTTATTACAATCTTTTTACCATGTGACTTAAGTTTCAAAATAATAGTTTCTAAAATGTCTCCATCTGAATTAATTTTCTCTTTGCTGAACCTAGAAAAGAAACTAAATAACACATACACACTCCTATCAAAGCATTATTCAGCAGATGCAGAATACAAGTGATACAAACAAACCAAAAAAATGATATGTCAAAAAAAACCCCACCTTTTTACCATCCAAAATAGATTCCTGTTGCCTTCAATAATAAAGCAAATGAATGTTGAGATAAATTTACCTACATAATTATTATTTTTAAAGAAAAGGGCAAAATCATGGTCAAAGTAAAATCATGCAACAACAACAACATAGCCAACGTAATCCCACAAGTGGGGTCTCAGGTATACCTCGTGAGAGGTTGTTTCCGATAGAACCTTGGCACACTTTAAAAAGCAAAGTAACATCAAAGATAAACCCACAAAAGGGTGCTTCATCTTGGAACTTCTGATGCTATAAACAAACAAAAGGATAAAAACAGAAACTTTTAATAGTATGGTTCTTGTAAGAACAAAAGGTGAAAAAAACTAACCAGATTGAAAAGGATCATGCGATCAAGATATACCAGATATAGGATAGATAGTGTAAAATAAACAAGGATAAAGAGGGAGATTTTAACGGAAGTTCTTGAAATGCTCTGTTGCAGAGTGTGTGAGAAAAAGGTTCAAATGCTTTTCTTCAAATGTCTTTCTAATTAACTTCTTAAATACTATATTAAGAATAAATAATTTGATTACACAAATACGAGTAATCACCTGATTATCCTCATTTATATGTATGCAATAGATACGCGATTTCTTTGTTTTGCCAGTCATTACCTAGGTTCACTGCATTAACAATAAATTTCACATGACTAGTATTCCAAATACATTAGAGTTTGATTGGTTACACAAGAAAAGTTAATAATCACATAATTATTAGAGCATTTAGCCGTAACTCAATTTATGTCAATCTATTTGAGTGGGCAGAAACGTTAATGAAAACATAACTTTTTGACACTTATGCATTTAAATTTGCCAATATTTGTGTGGCACAAGATTTTTGAAACTTGCCTCTTAAAGAAGTTATAATAGTTGTGTGATTATATAAATTCTCAGTAATGATAAAATGAAAAATTTAAATTAAATTATTTTTAAATTATGAGTCATATTTTTTGAAAGGATTATAAAATAGGGGGATTTACAAAAATACCCATCAAACCCTACTTATTTACATCTCCATACCCATTACATTTTTACCCACAAACTTATTTACATTGTATACACATCCTTCTGTATACCTATCTAGTATACAGTATACTCTCATGGTATACTTGTTATACTATACTCTCAAATCCTTCTGTATACCTATCTAGTATACAGTATACTCACATGGTATACTTGTTATACTATACTCTCAAATCCATAAAAGAAGTATACTTAATTTGGTATACCAATATAATGCAATGGTATACAGTTAAAATTAGGAGGGTGGGCACATAGTGTAAATAAAACAGGCTAGATGGGCATTTTTGTAAATAAAATGAGGTGCATGGGTATTCCATGTAAACTAATTTTTTTTGGGCACAAACACGTAAATAATTTATTTTTGTGGGCATGGAGTGTAAATTCCCCTATAAAATATAGGGTCATACATAAATTGAATAGATAAATTCATTATTAATTCGGTTGGTCTTAAAAATTTTATATTGCTAATACATGCATATGTTAGATGACAATTTACAAATTAATTAAAGTAAACAATTTCCACATAACAATCCCTATAAATTTATCCACAGTATGATAATTTCTCACATTATTAATCACGGAAAAAAATATACGCACTATAATTATGGATAATTAGTACGTGAACTAAACCATGAGTTGATAGTTGTTTTTCTAATTTCTATAGCTATATCAACCAATATGATAATGAATGGGGGATATTCTAGTAAAATTATCTTATAGATACCTTATCCTTTTCTTCTCTTTTCTTTTTTGTTTCCATTATTCAGTTCAAGTAAAAAAGTTGAAAGCAAAGCGGCAACAACAAAACGATAAACAATCTCAATTGAATATAGAAGGTATCTTAAAGCAATGTTTGTAAGACAATATTGCTTATCTTTGAACTCATGCAATTGACGGTGGGAGAATAAAATAAGATAACGCTGTAACTAACAAATTTCGAAGTCTAGAAAATCAAGACTTGAAAATGTGTAAGAAAATATAGTATTTGATTTAACAGAAGATGCGGGTTACAATCTCTAGGATTCCACTAGATTTACAAGTGACGTCCTCTGATTCTTCTCCTCACGAACGTTAATTCAAGAACTTGAAAAAGCTTGATTTGGATTTGTTGCACGTCACGAACACTTCGACGTCCGTCACGAACAGGATTTGAGATTCAATCGCCACAAACAAATGATTTGAAGTCGTGTGCGCCGAACCTTGATTTACCCTCCGCCGTAGACCGTAACCTCCGTTGTTGGATTTGAACAGAAACGTAGATTACAGCCTCCGTCGTTTACTTTGAACAAGGACGTAGATCGTTGCCTCCGTTGTTGAACTTGAACAGGGACGTAGATCGTTGCCTCCGTTGTTGAACTTGAACAGGGATGTAGATCGTGGCCACCGTTGTTGAACTTGAACAGGAACAAAGATCGCCAATGTAGCAGGAGACTTTGGATGCTTTGCTGCAGAGCTTCTCTAGCCTTCCTTCAATTTGCTTTTGTGTCTCCTCTTGGCCTTAAGTGAATCCCCTATTTATAATAGTGGAATAGGAGAGTTGTGATAAGGCTAAATTTCCTTTGCTTTGATTTGATTGGCTCGTTTGAATTTGAAAGCCAATCTTGGATAAGCTCTCATTTAAATGTCTAGAACTTATCACTTGTACACATGACATATTTGCATTGGCATATTAATTTGACTTGGCATGCCATGTCACCCGCCATATGTCATCATTTAACTAGCAATTCCATTTAACTTAGGTGTCACGTATTTGACACGTGGCATAATATTTTCTTGAATTTACGAATTAATCCGAATTTCTTATGGATTTAATTCACCAAATTTTATATGCTTACAAATGCCCCCTACTTCAAGGCTCGTCGAAGTATAAACTTGTATGAGTCCTTGGACTAGGCTTGAAGTACTTTAAAAAGACATGTATAGTCGTTTGATAATTTGCCCATTTATTGGCCTGTTGTGGGGATGTGAGCTTAAAGAGGTTATCTATTAAAAATACTCAATAGATTTGGCTATCTTTTTGAGCCCAGCCCAGGACTTGGGGATGTGAGCTTAAAGAGGTTATCTATTAAAAATACTCAATAGATTTGGCTATCTTTTTGAGCCCAGCCCAGGACTTTGCCATCAGGAAAGTTACGCTAGAGCTTGAGAATTCAGTTCACCAATTTTTCCCGCGCGCAGGGTTTTTTATCTTCTCTTGAGGATGGACATCATCTCTTGGTAAACCTTATCTCATGAGATATGAGCTATCTGATTTCTAGTTTCACTTGGGGTCAAGCATCCAATAGCTTTAATCACTCTATAAATAGCAGTCTTTCCCTTAACTCTATTCACCAAGAGTTTTAAAACAATTTTGGAGAGCACTTCTTGTTGGGTAAGATCATATCAGGACTCTTCTTTTCCCTCTATTTCTTCTGTTGTAGTTTGATCACTCCGTTCCTCGCCCTTCTTAATATATTACAAGTGCTTATAGCTCTGCACATCTAGAAGTACAAAATTCAGGAACTCTTCATTAAGTATATCACTTGATTTTGTCTTATCCCTTGTAGCCTTCTTCAAGCCTTAGCGCTGGGATGTTTGATTGCGTTGTGCTCCTGGTGCTGCATCATACATAAAGTGCATTCTCAGGTATTTACCGAAACACAAATTTGCATTCAAATTCTGCATTTTGACGCCCATATTTTCACAGCTTTGAGTGTCCCGACGAAGATAACCATATCTTCTTGTGGGAGCGTCCGAATTGAGAGCCGTTTTCGCCATCATAAAGAGGATTCTCGAAGCTATAACATACCCAAAAATCAGGTACTGATTCCTTCTCAATTAATACAGTTTAATATTTGAAGTCAGCTCTGAATTTTGGCGCGCAGATTTTCACAGCTTTTAGCGTCTTGACAGAAAAAAGCATATCTTCTTGTGTGAGTGTCGAAATCACAAGCCGTTTTCGCCATTGTAAAGAGGACTCCAGGAGCTATAACATATTTGAAACTTAGGTACTGAATCCATCCCGATTAATACAGTTTTAACATTCAAAATCAGTGCTGAATTTGACGCTTTGTTTATCACAGTTTTGGGCATCCTGATTAAAAGCATCATATCTGATTGGAGGTGTATCCGAATTGTGATCCGCTTTCGCCGTTGTAAAGAAAACTCTTTGAAATATAACATATCAAAAACCAGGTATTTATTTTATACCGATTATCACAGTTTAATATTAGAAGTCAGTCTTGTGCCTTGGTATGCAAATCTGACGTCTATATGCAACGAGTTTCCCTTTTATTCATGTTTCTTTCATTTTGCTTGCAGACTTGAGAATTTCTTTCACTTCAATTGAAGATGACACACTTCGAGGATAAAGAGGTTCCACATCCACATCTTCAGATCGTCGGTGATAGGCGCAGTTCTCGCAGCAAGGTTCTTGCTTTGAAGGTTCATCCGCCGGTGATTGGTGCCTTCCCATTAGTGAGGGAAATGTCGAATGCTCTGCTTCACCTGTCTGAATTGTCAGCTAGGGAGACAAATGATGTTGTTGAAAATATCTCAAGCACAACCGTCAACACTGAGGTCTTCGTGTTGCAATCGTCGACTCATGACAGAAAGGTTGTGCCTGCTGCCCCCAATTGGTCTCAGAGTTTTGCTTCATGGAATTCTCCTCCTTCCATCTATGGTAAGGTTCGATACACGCCGCTGTACTGGGAATGGGTGGAGGATGTTCTTAGCCGTAACAAGGATTTTCTAGGAAAGATCAAAGTGTACGACGCCATTTTTGCTTCTTTGCTCACCTACAACCTGGACAAGAATGTGCTGTAAGCGTTCTGCGAATCTTGGCATCCATCAACTAACACAGTTTGTACCAGAATCGGCGAACTCTCCATTTCACTTTGGGATCTGCGAATGCTTGGAGGTCTTCCTGTACATGGAGCTTTTTTTGACAAGGTCATCCCTTCAGCCCGGGAATTGATGTAAACTAATTAACATGGGAAGCCTTTTCTGCCTAAAACTTGTGGACACTTGTTCTCGGCATTTTATCAGCTCTCAAAAGGTGCACCTCAGGAAGTCTCCATCCGTGATTGGGTAAGTTTTTGGTTTAGAGGACCATGCAGGTATGATGAGCCTCTACAACAAGCGCATAAACCACGGGCCAATAAGCCAAGATCAAATCACGATCAGACAGGCCATATTGACGTCAAAAATATGCTTCCAACTGAAGAAGAAGAAGCTGCCCCTTTTACAGAGTTAGGCGTAGAAGAGTCTCTTCGAGAAGAGATGAACCTGGCTGCTTTTCTCTCGTGTTGGCTTTGTAAGTTCGTTCTTCCAACTAAGAAGGTTGACAACATTCGTCCAAGCATCTTCAAAGTTGCGAGCTTAATGGCTCATGGGGAGAGATTTTCATTGGCGGTACCAGTTCTTGCGAGCATCTATAGGGGCCTAAATAAGATCTAAGCTTCTTCAAGCTTGGGCGCAAATGAAGTGATCTTTCCAATACACTATGTCTATGGATGGATTGGCGAGTACTTTGACACACATCACTAAGCTGGTCATCATGTTAGTGGCGCTCGTATGTGCAGGATTGCTGGAGAAAGGGCGGCTAAGCATCTTGATCTTCCTGGAGCACGACAATTATTTCAAGAGTTGGACGCTCGTAATCTTCATTGCTTGGCTTTGCTACGGCCAAAAGAGGTTCTTATCTCAGACAAAGGCCAACTGTCCAGTTCTTGGAGAGATTACTTCATAAGCCTCCGTTCAAGTTATCTTACCCTCAGGCATGATGATGACCTCGTTGTGGAGTCTTATAGCCCTCATAGATTTAGTAGGCAATTTGATTTCCGTCAAGACATTCCTGGCGAGTTTATGGAACAACCATATGATGGCACACTAGAGGCAATGATACAGCTTTGGGATTCTTGCACCCGCCTTGGCAGTTCTTCAAATGTTGGAATACCACCACGTCCCGGTTGTCCTTTAATGACTCGCAAGTATGCAGATTGGTGGGCAGCTGGTCGGGCAAACCCCATACAGCAAAACAAGATCATTTTAAAGTGTTCCAAGCATGACGATTCGCTTGCGTCCTCCAAAGTTCAGCAACCTAAGCCACAAGATAAAAAGAAATCTTCTTCCTCCAGCAAATCGAAGGCGAATGTCAAAGATCCATCGAAACATGCAAAATCATCTTCCAAGTCCACAACTCCAAAAGGTGTGGCAAATCCTGCTAAATGAGCTAAATCTCTTCCGTCGTCTTCAAAGACAAAGACTGCTTCATCTCTGCCGCCAGAGGACACTTGCAAGAGAAAAGATTCTCCTATTTCATTAGAGAACAATAATGGCACATCGTTAATGGAGAAGACTTTGGTCCCTCCTTCCGTTGGCGAGGTTGCAAACGGCAGCGACTCTACTAGTTCTACAGAAGGTGACGCTGATCAAGACCATCACTGGAATCATCCTAAGAAGAAGGCAAAGGACCTAGGGAATCAAAGTGTTGATATTGTGGATTTGGACAGCATCAACATCACTGACGACTTTTTTGACGAAGTTCCTATCGACTCTCCCTCTACCTGAACTTTCAGAACAAGTGAAACCATTTTTTTTCCTCTAAAATACTTGATGACTATTTCCCCTCTTTTTTTTGTGCTGACTCCCTTTCTTTCTTTTTTAATATGTTGCAGCTGCGTTTGGAAGGTACTGGCATTTTTGGCGACCTTATTGATGAGGATGGCACCATAAGCCCAACTTTCCTTGACATATCTGCAAAACAACGTATAGATTTTTCACTTGATGGTGATGAGAATAATGTTGCAAATGAGGTTTCCCTGATTGAATCTAGCATTCCAGGAAGGTCAACTCCTCATTTTACTCAAGAATCTGCGCAAGCCAAAGCGGAAGTTGTAGCTGCTCATGTCCAAACTCCTGCAGTTAGCGCGTCTCCGTCGTGTCCATCAGTACCTGCTGTTCTCAACTTTGAACCACAGAAAGCAATCTCTAGTTTGAAGACAACTTATGCCTCTAAGATATGGTCTGCACTATGTGAATGGGTGACTGGATTTTCAATTGGTTCTTCAGACAATTTTTCGAAATTGGAGAATGGTGTCAACCTGCTTCTCAAGGAGATTAAAGATATAAAAGTCATTGATACTTCTGCTTTGGAAGAATTCATTGGAGCTTTCTTTAAGAGATACAGCGATTATGAAGCTATGCGGCTGTGCTCATCTCAGAAGTTAACCAAAGAGTCTTATCAAGAATCACTTTTAGGTGCACAACGTCGCCTCCATGCTGCAAACGACGAAGGTAGAAAGATGAATGAACACCTTAGGCATCTTCAAACGGCACTTGGAGATATTGAGAAAGAACTACAGGCGTTGAATGCTCGAAGAAAACAAATGCTTGTGCTAATCACTAAGCAACAAGAGAAGTTATCCAAAAGTCGAACAAGTATTATAGCTATTGAAAGTGAAGTTCAGGCCATCGAGAAGAACCCACCACTATCTGAAGAAGATGCAGAAAAATTATCTCACTTGAAAGAAGCATTGGAAACGAGTCGGCAACAAATTCTCAACTTTCAACCTTTTCCATGATTGGATTCTTGCTTAGAATAATGTTTAGCCCTTTTTTCGTACTTTCCTGAAATAATGATGTACTGGGCTCTTTATTCCTCTAGCAATAAAATGATTTTTGTTCCATATTTTGTAGAGTGCTGCAAATATTTATAATGTTGAATGGCCTTCACGCTTAACTTCTTTTGTTTTGCTGCTGTTTTAACTTACTGCTTCTCTCCTGCTCATTTTGTTTGCAAACCTTGCACATATGTGGTAGAATGCTTGCAATTTTGTTTAAGAGCATCCGAACTACAACGGATTGTGGCCATGGAAACTAAACCCTCGTATCTGGAGTATTCGTCGAAATCAAGCTCAGAATATTTCTCATTTTGCTGCTACAACTTTTGTAACTCAGATAAATATTTAAACACACTTCCCAAATATTTAGCTTTACGAGCTTTTCCTAAATAAATTATATCTTGAGATAAAAATATCCGATTAATGAGCCGTCTGAGATATTGTAAAGTAAACTCCATGAACTTTAACATATATAAAAATTGAGCCTCAATTCTTCCTGAATATGTACAGAATATTCTTCAAACTCATCCCTGGTATTATGAAATTTACAGCTTTGTGCAATCTTCTTGTAAAACTGATATCTTGAGTTAGGGACATCTGATTCATGAGCCGTCTATGGCATTGGAAAGAGAACTTCAAGGCCTGCAACAGGTACAAAAATGGAGCTTTAACTCTTTCTGAATCGGTATAGAAAATTCCTCGAAGTGAGCTGCTGATGCGATGAAATTTACAGCTTTATGCATTCTTCTTGTAAAAATGATATCTTGAGTTAGGAACATCCAATTCATGAGCCGTCTACGGCATTGGAAAGAGAACTTCAAGGCCTACAACAGGTACAAAAATGGGGCTTTGAATCTTTCTGAATTGGTACAAAAAATTCTTCGAAGTGGACTGCTGATGCGATGAACGTTACAGCTTTGCCCGCTCCTTTTGTAAAATCCATATATTGAGATAGGAATATCTAATTCACGAGCCGTCTGTGGCATTGGAAAGAGAACTTCAAGGCCTGCAACAAGTACAAAAATAGAGCCTTAACACTTTTTGAATTGGTACAGAAAATTCCTCGAAGTAGACTGCTGATGCGATCACTTCTCTATGCAAATGGAGCAGCTGTGATTTTTTTTGGAAAGAGAACTTCTGCTCGCTCATGGACAAGCTGCACATCAAAATTCAACTTGGAAAGTCATGTTGCGAAGTGGTTCGAGGATCAACACCAACATTTTCAAGCAAATTCATGGAGCATTGCGGTCCTTCATGAAGATGAAGTTAGCAACTGTGATGAATACAGCTGGACCGGAGCAGCAGCTACTTGGATGGCAGGATGGAACAGTTTCACCACTTGTTCCAATGGGAAATTGTTATTGCCACATGCTAGACGAGTTTCCACTGGGGGCGATCTTATTGTTCATCCTTTTCTCATTTATAACTATCTTGCTAGAATTTCAAGTGGGCCAAATTCATTTTCCTTCTCGCAATGACCAAAATTCTTTTCAAGTGAGTATCATAGCTACTAAACTCGGGCACACATGTTTGAGAATGATTTACCATCATCTGAGAGTGACATAGAGACATTGTGCCAACTCTGCGTCATCAACTGAAAAAAAAAATCGCCACAAAGTTTTTTTTTAAAACTCATTTGACTGAACTTAGAATTAGACTCTAAGTTGCCTACGTACCTCGGTGAAGAGGATCAAGTCATTCCGTAGTTCATATAAAATGAGTTTTTTTTTAATTATTATTATTTTTTTTGGGTCCTAACTTTTACCTAGGCCATCACCCTCGAGATTTTCAACCTACCGGACCTTTTTATTTTATTTTTTTTATTTTAGCCGTACACAGTTTATACTCTTGCAGGCCAGGAGTAACTTGCAGTTTAGGCTCGTGCGTCAAAGAGCGTCAACTTGCATTTGCTATTTGTTGGAGACTTCCTCTTCTAGCAGAATATCTCCTTGACGGGCCAAATCCATGATTTTCTCTTTGAAGATGAAGCACTTTTCGATAGGGTGACCAATCAATCGATGATACTTGCAGTAATTTGGATCATCAGTCTTGGCAGCTTCATTGGGTCGCTTCATTTCAGGAAGTTCAATGAACTTCAACTTGAGGAGTTCATCAAACATAGCAGAAACATCAGAATCCAAGAACGGATACTCCTTTTCTTGCATTTCTTTCAAAGTCAGATTTCGACTTGACTTGTTTTGTATGGAAGATGTCTTTTCCCCCTTCTTCTCACTCACTTTCGTGGAGACTACCAGGGGAGAAGTGTTGACATACATGGATTCTTTGATTTCATACTCGGATGAAAACTTGCCCCCTTTGTCGGCTTCTTGCTTGTCTTCACCTTTACGAGACTTGTAGAGAGGTGACCCTCGATTTCCGCTTGCAGCCATACTCAATTCCATATCATGTGCACCTGTGGCTAACTCTTCAAATGTTTTAGGCTTTATGCTTTGCAAGATGTAGCGGAGGCCCCAATGCATCCCTTGAATGCACATTTCAATGCCAGAAGTTTCACTAAGGCGGTCTTTGCAGTTAAGGCTCAAGCTCCTCCAACGATTGATAAAGTCGATGACCGGTTCATCATTCAACTGGCGAGAATTTGTAAGTTCAACCATGCTGACGACACGCCTTGTGCTATAGAAGTGGTTAAGAAATTCTTGCTCCAACTGCTCCCAACTATCAATGGAATTAGGCTCAAGATCTGTGTACTAATCAAAAGCATTCCCTTTGAGAGATCGGACGAACTGTTTGACGAGGTGATCACCATAAGTCCCAGCATTATTGCACGTCTCGACGAAGTGCGCCACATGTTGTTTGGGATTTCCTTTTCCATCAAAGTGCTGAAGCTTTGGAGGTTGATAACCAGTAGGCATCTTCAAGTTATCAATTCTTTGCGTGTAAGGTTTTTCATATGTGAGCGAAGATTTGGCTTGCGGCTCCACTTTATCTTTTATTGCCCCCAATATGAAGTCCTTCAATTGATCAACATGAAGTAGACTTTCTGAAGACACTTGAATCTCCTTAGACATAATCGCTTCCTTGTAGAAGATTCTCCTTTCTCTTTTGCTTCAGGAAGCTCCGTTGGTGCTTGGCTGGATTCTCCCTCCGCTTTGCTGCTAAACTTTTCTTCTAACTTGGAAATGTGAGCATCTTGATCTTTCACGCATTTCGTCAGGCCTTCTACTACTTTAGTCAAGGTTGCAAGTTGTTCTTCTATGGATGCCATCTTAGCTTTCTTGAACTTCGAAGAGAAGAGATGAGAGGTAGAGAGGTCCCACTGGGCGTGCCAAATTTGTAACAACAAATTTCGAAGTCAAGAAAATCAAGACTTGAAAATGTGTAACAAAATATAGTATTTGATTTAACAGAAGATGCGGGTTACAATCTCTAGGATTCCACTAGATTTACAAGTGACGTCCTCTGATTCTTCTCTTCACGAACGTTAATTCAAGAACTTGAAAAAGCTTGATTTGGATTTTTTGCACGTCACGAACACTTTGACGTCCGTCACGAACAGGATTTGAGATTCAATTGCCACAAACAAATGATTTGAAGTCGTGTGCGCCGAACCTTGATTTACACTCCGCCGTAGACCGTAACCTCCGTTGTTGGACTTGAACAGAAACGTAGATTGCAGCCTCCGTCGTTTACTTTGAACAGGGACGTAGATCGTTGCCTTCGTTGTTGAACTTAAACATGGACGTAGATCGTTGCCTCCGTTGTTGAACTTGAACAGGGACGTAGATCGTGGCCACCATTGTTGAACTTGAACAGGAACAAAGATCGCCAATGTAGCAGGAGACTTTGGATGCTTTGCTGCAGAGCTTCTCTAGCCTTCCTTCAATTTGCTTTTGTGTCTCCTCTTGGCCTTAAGTGAATTCCCTTTTTATAATAGTGGAATAGGAGAGTTGTGATAAGGCTAAATTTCCTTTGCTTTTATTTGATTGGCTCGTTTGAATTTGAAAGCCAATCTTGGATAAGCTCTCATTTAAATGTCTAGAACTTATCACTTGTACACATGACATATTTGCATTGGCATATTAATTTGACCTGGCATGCCATGTCACCCGCCATATGTCATTATTTAACTAGCAATTCCATTTAACTTAGGTGTCACGTATTTGACACGTGGCATAATATTTTCTTGAATTTACGAATTAATCCGAATTTCTTATGGATTTAATTCACCGAATTTTATATGCTTACAAACCCCATCAATCAGTTGTAATATTAGAACCCTAAATTATCAGATTACAATAAAAAATCCTTAACTACTCCATTCCAATACCCATCTACAAATCTGCACGTAAATGTTTTGTTCAAACTTGACAAAGTATACAAGCTACTCCTGTTAATTAATCTATCGTTCAGTGATAAACAAATTTAAAATATTTTCGGGTAATTTGAAATATAATCATCACCTAAAGTGTGCACGTTGCAATTTACAAGTTAAAAAATCGGTCGATAAAACAAAACTAGTTAGAAAAGGTAAGAAAGAAAAAGGTTTAAGTGCTCCATATTTATTGCCCCTTAAATAGTTTGTCTTTAAAACCTCATCCTAATGCAGTTTTTGTTTTTGACCATTCCACTAATTAAGGATTTTTTTTAACCTTCAATAACTTTATCCTATCCATTAAAAAAATTAAAAATTTCTTACTATTACGAGAGTTAGTTTTGTCATTTTAATATTTTAATACATGTAGGGGTCGTTTGGTTGAAGTTGATTTTATGCATGTATTATTAGCAATGCAGGCATTAGTAATGCGGGTATTAATAATACGGATATTAGTAATGCCGATATTAGTAATGTGGGTATTAGAAATACAGGTATTAGAATGAAGGGATTAGTTCTTGAATCATTAATATATTACAAATTAATATACAATCTTATAATTTAAAATATTTTGTTATTCCTTAAAAATATATATAAAAAAACTTCTTTTTATTATGAGGGTTAGTTTTATCATTTTAAATTTTAATACCTGCATTGCTAATACCCACATTACTAATTCCACCTTCTATCCTGCATAAAATAGTACATAGATTCCTGCATAACTTATACGGTATTACTTATGCGGGAAATGCAAATATACAACCAAACATTGTATAAAAGTTATGCTACGTTTACTGATGAGAAATTGAGAATTTTCCAACCAAACATGGTATTGTTTATACCATTTTTAGTGCGGGTATTATAATGCCTACTAATACCAACCGAACGACCCCGTATTGCTAATACCCATATTCTTATTCCACCTTCTATCTTGCATAAAATAATACATAGATTCCCCTTAACTTATACATGTATACGGAAACACAAAATCCAAACCAAACAATGTACAAAACTTATGCGAAGTTTGAGGATAAGAAAAAAGTATACCGAACATGGTATTGCATTATGCATATTTTAGTGCGGAGATTAACTAATGCATTAGAGCTACCGAACGACCCCTTAATGCATAAAAGATTTTGAAATGTTAAAGGATGCAACAACATCCTTTATAATCCAACTTGGAAATATTGAGTTCCAACTAATTATACGAAGTAATAAAATTGAAAACTTAGCTAAACTATGTGCTAGCAGATTCTAAGATCTATGAATATATACAATATGTACTTCTCAATGAAATTCATCAACTTCCATATAACTTTACAATTAGCATATATTTCTCCTGAAAGTTCCATCTTCTTAAATAGTTTTTAGCGTCCGCCAGTACATGAACTTTCGACCAATCATTTTCAATAGCTTTTTCTAAAGCTTCCTGAATTGCAAGTCCTTCAGTAGTTAAGGCCAGGGCCGCCAAGGGCTTGAAGCAAGTTATCATGCCTATCCATAGCCGGTACAATACAACTCGAGTTTAGAGACCGAGGTGTTGCAACAAATACACACGGAAGTAAAGAACGGAAAGATAAAGATAAAAGCAAGACACAAACTCAACTCAATCAAACAATATCAAGGAACTAGTCCTGATACCTTTTTATTAGATCATGGATAGGCACCAATACTAAGCAACGATCCTCAAGAATATACATGACTCTTGCAAACCGAATGATCAAAGAGTAAACAATTCAATTAGAATCCACCAAAAGACACAAGTTTCATAAACGGGTTCCCACGATGGTGTTGCCCACGACGGAGACACAATAGTATACAATTAATTCAATATTCAAAGACTTGGTATCTAACAGATGAAATGTAAAGGGGTTTATATAGGAAGCTTCAAGGCTAGAATAGAAAATACGGCCACAGTCGGCCTATTAAACAAAGCCACGCATGGCTGAACTAGTCTAGTGGCTAGGGCGCTCTTCTGTCTCGGGCGCAAGTGTAGCCCTTCGATCGCTCTTCACTACTCGGTGCCAGTCATCGAGGTTCGGACGCTTCCAAATCTAGCACCCGGCCACTCATTCTTCGAGTCGCTGCTTCCTCCGGCCATGCTAGTTGAACATGCACATCATGTAGTATCTTGGCTTAGCTTCATGTGACCGGTCTCTATGGCACGAACACAAATTGATCAGCATGGACACGGGTTGCATCCTCCCCTTCTTGAGAAGATTTTATCCCCGAAATCTCGTCTTCTTTATCCTCTGGTGCTCGTCCTACTACACAAGGAGTCAAGTCAGCAACATTAAAGGTGTTGGACACATTATACTCACATGGGAGGTCGATTACATAAGCATTGATGTTGATCTTGTTCAGCACTTGGAACGGACCATCCCCTCTCGGAGCCAACTTCCCTTTTCTTTGGTTCGGGAACCTCTCCTTTCGAAAGTAAACCCAAACACAATCTCCGTTCTTTAACTCCAACTTCTTACACCCCTTGTTTATATTTGATGCCACCTTGGCGTAAGCTTCCTCAAGAGTCTTCCTTACTTTGGCATGTAGCTCGAGCAAAGCAGTGGCTCGACGTGTACCTTCAAAATCAACAATAATATCTCGAGGCAACGAGGTTAAATCAAGTATAATTAAAGGGTTAAAACCATACACATACTCAAATGGAGTCATTCCAATCATTCGATGCACAATATGTTTGAATGCAAATTTCATCACGGGCAAACGATTAGCCCAGTTCCCGACCTTATCTTTGGTCATCGCTCGAAGCAGAGCTCCGAAGGTTCGGTTGACTAAACTAGTCTGTCCATCAGTCTGAGGATGGTGAGACATGGAGAATAGCAATTTGGTGCCAAAGGGTACCCCACAAATATTTCCAATAATGTCTCAGAAACTTAGAGTCCCGGTCGCTCACAACAGTACGAGGCACACCATGTAGTTTTAACACATTAGAAATAAACAAGGTAGCAACATGTTGTGCATCACCACATTTCTTGCACGGGATAAAGTGAGCCATTTTGGAAAAATGGTCGACCATGAAAAAAATATGCTATCGTGCCCACCCCTAGACCTTGCAAGGGTTATTAGGAGCAGGTAACAGAGTATACAAACTATGAGGGTTAGACCTTGATTAAGCTCTCTTGCAATCTAAACAAGCATTGCAAAGCTTCTTCACATCTCGTCACATCTTCGGCAGTTGAACCGCTCGATCAAGATGCCAAGAGTTTTATCTACTCTGAAGTGACCCATTAAGCTACCATAGTGAGCATCTCGAACCAAGAGCTCTCTCTAAGATGACACGGGCACACAAACTCTCTCCTTTTTAAAGAGATAGCCATCGTACCACTGATAGTTTTCCACCCTCCAGCTACTCACTATAGTGTCACAGACGCTCTTAAGCTTAGGGTCATGCTTGTACATAGACTTGATGCTCTCGAAACCCATCAGCCTTGAAGCTAAAGGGGTCACTAAGGCAAACTTTATTGACAACGCATCAGCCACAATATTGTCTTTTCCCTTCTTGTATTGAATTACATAAGGAAAATTCTCAATGAATTCCCCCCTTGGCATGCCTCCGATTCAACTTCTCTTGGCCTCGGAGATGTTTTAAAGATTCATGATCACTTTTAATCACAAGCTCTTATGACTATAGATAATGTTGCCAATGGGCCAGTACTCATACGAGGGCATACAACTCTTTGTCATACGTCGAGTAATTCAAGGTTGCACCCTTAAGCTTTTTGCTAAAGTAAAAGATCAACTTCCCATCTTACATAAGCACACCTCCGATCCCGACCCCGGATGCATCACGTTCGACTTCAGATGCTTTTCTAAAGGCAGGGAGTTGCAACAACGGGATAAAACTTAGCCTCTACTTCAACTCTTGTAAGGCCCTCTCTTGGAACTCTCCCCACACAAACGGTTGGTCCTTTATGATCAGATCGGTTAAAGGAGTTGTCATGGTGCTAAAGTCACGGACAAACCTTCTATAAAAGCTAGCTAACACATGGAAACTTCAAACTTGAGTCACCGAAGTAGGGGTCGACCAATCTTTAAAAGCCTCGACTTTGGATTCATCGACTTCAACACCACTAGCACTTACAACAAAACCAAGGAAGACAACACGTTCGACACAAAAGGCACACTTTTTGAAATTAGCATAAAGATTTTCATTCCTCAAAATATCAAGCACAAGCCTTAAGTGATCTACATGTTCATCCACATATTTACTATAAACAAGTATGTCATCGAAAAACACAACAACAAACTTATTTATAAACAGTTTAAGCACATGGTTCATCAATTTCATAAATGTGCTCGGTGCGTTAAAGAGGCCAAACGACATCAGAGGCCAAACGACATCACTAACCATTCATACAGACCAAATTTGGTCTTGAATGCAGTTTTCCACTCATCACCCAGTTTCATTTGGATTTGGTGGTAATCGGACCTGAGGTCAATCTTTGAAAAGCAACATGAACCACTCAATTCATCAAGCATGTCATCTAATTGAGGAATAGGATGACCATACATTAGCATGATTTTGTTGACTGCTACGCAATAAACACACCTTCGCCATATTCTATCTTTCTTTGGCACAAGTATGACAGGAATGGCGCACAGACTCAAGGCACAAGTATGACAGGAACGATGCACGGACTCAAGCTCTCTCAAATCAGTTTTTTGTTCAGCAATTCATCCACCTGCCATTGGAGCTCTTTGGCATCTTTGGGATTATACCAGTAGGCTGGCTTGTTCGGGATTTGAGACCCCGGGATGAAGTCTATTTGGTGCTCGATTCCTCGTAACAGAGGCAATCCACCTGGCATTTCTTCAAGGAACATGTCTCCGAAGTCCGTCCTGCAAAAGATTTTGAATAACACTAGGCAAAGGGTTATCGTTAGTGAAATCATCATTCAAACTCATAAGGATAACCTTGTGCACGAGGAAAATCATCAGCTCGCTTTTGTCATTGCCTCGTAAGCACTCACCCAGTTGAATTATTGCACAAATATTACCTGACAGGGGCGGTGTTTCAGCATAGTCATCGGCCACAATTTGTGTCCCCATGGGAGACTTAGCTTTGGTCGCTTCTTTCATCTCCCTTATTCGTTTGTAGTCCCCACTGACTTGTTTTGGAGACAGAGGCTTGAGTATGAAACTCTTACGTTCGAGCTTAGCAATATAAGTGTTGGCTCGTTTGTTATGGACAATGAACCTATCATATTGCCACAGTCGCCCAAGTAGAAAATGACAAGCTTGCATCGGGACCACATCAAATATCAACTCATCTTGATAAGCCCCCACTTTGAATTTGATCAACACTTGCTTAGCTACCTTCAATTCTCCACATTCATTCAACTATTGTAATCGATAGGGATGTGGATGTTTCATTGTAGGCAGTCCTATTTGTGAAACCAAAGTTTGGCTCACCATATTAGAACAACTGCCCGAATCAACAATCATCGAACACACCTTTCCCCTTACTTTGCACCTCACATGGAAGAGATTTTCTCTTTGAACATCTTCCTCATCCTCCTTGTTCATAGTGCTCAAGTTTCCACGGACCACAAGAAATATTTCTGGTTGGTCAGCTTCAGTTGCTTCATGACCGTTTTCATCAAGATCAGCTCGATCAGTTACTTCTCCATTTTCCTTCTCGTAGTCACTTGCTTGTTCACAGATGGTTCCATCCTCGAGCAACATCATATCTCGGCGAGTTGGACACTCCTTAGCCGTGTGACCATAACCCCTACATTTATGAAATTGAATCGGTAAAGCACTATGAGTATTGAGTTGAGTTTTACCTCCCAACTCCTTGGAGTTATTGCTAGTCACTCCCTATTTGAAGGGTTTCTTTAGATCTCAGCCAATGTTGGGATTGGTCGAATTCAGACTCTTCTATTCTTTGCCCCGGTTCAAAGGAGTAGTGGTAGTGCTCCCTCGATACTGATTTGGTCTATCGTCCTTCACCTATTTTTCAGCATCGATCGCTGCATGGAAAGCTTCATCCAAAGTATGGAACACATGCAGTCTTAATTGAGATGATATCTCTCGACTCAGTTTATTTTTAAACCGGATGGTGGCTTGCTCCTCGTCTTCTTCCATATCAAAAGTCAAACGAATCTTTTCAAACTCATCAAAGTACTCTTAGACCGGTTTTGACCCTTGTTTCAAATCATAGAGCTTCTGAAACTACTCTTGACTATGTTTAGCCGTCACATACTTAGCATCAATCACTCTTTTTAACTTTACCCAAGTAAGGTGCTCGGGTAAAGCATGCATTCTTCTCATTCTCTTTTCGGACTCCCACCAAGTAGAAGCATATGCCTCAAACGAAGCAATAACATAGGCAACTTTTCTCTCATTAGTCATCTCATTTGTCTGAAAGATTTGTTCCAATCAAACCTTCCAATCAAGATATTGGTCCGGATCACTAGTTCCTCTAAATAGTGAAGTAGTGATCTTGACACTGTTCAAATTTGTATCTCTACTATCTCAGACTTGCTCTAGATAATCATCATAGTAATTATCAGCCTCGCGTTCAAGATTCTGATCAACATAAGCTCCTCATCCTCGACCCGAGGGTTCCTACAGCCTCATTGAGCTTGACCTCAGGGATAAAATGGTAGCTCATAATCTGCTTCAGCCTCAGGATATTCTCCATCTCGAACATCACTCTCTTCACAAACGGCTGCTAAATTCCTCTGGGGCCTTTGAAGTGGTGGTAAATCAGCTTGGGGAATGCCCAAGTTTTGCTCATTGCGAGCAGCTTCAGCTCTCAATTATTGGTGTCGGGCCAACTCAGCAAATTGCGTCAGTCGCATAGGAGTAGAATTACTTGTTCCTGCTCCGGAACCTGGTAAGGCCTCAAAGGCTCGTTCGTGTTCGAGATTGGCAACTCAAACACCCACTCCTCTCAGCTTAGAAATGATGCCTTGTATCGTGGCCATAAGATCAGCCAATGATCTTTGGCTAAAAAGATATACATTTCAGTGATTTTTACCCCGTAGCTTTATGATCTTTATGCGCTTGATTTAGCTTAATAATGGTGTTTGAATATGTAGGTGTTGATTTTGATGAAATTAGCAAGAGAATTGATGATTTAAAGCGTTACATGAATGAATTTTGAAGTTGGAGTTAAGTTGTGCCAATGTCATGCCAGCACAACTTGAGCATAGGAAATTAACTCTCAGGACCTTGTGCGGAAGTTGAGCCAGCACAACTCCAGTCTGCAGAAAATACATTCAGCACCTTGTGCCAGCTTTGTGCCAGCATCTACCCAGCATGCGAAGCAGGGCTTGTGCTCAGCTTGTGCCAGCGCACAGCCAACACACAACCAAGAATCAACGGAAGTAGCGCTTAACTTGAGAAGTCCTAGCTCGAGAGGGAAAAGGCTAGTTTTACCTAGGTTTTTCATAACGCTATAAAAGCAATGTAAACTTAATTTTGAAGGGAGTTCTAGTCAATTTTTGGAGAGCTTTAGAGACTTCAAGAACACAAAAATTTATATTAAATTCTTCATTCCTTTTTGTAATTTATTCATTCATGAATTACTTTGACATGATTGTTATGAACATGAGTGGCTAATTCACCCATTCTAGGGTTGATTGAACTACTCCAATATTTATGTGTTAGGACTATTTGATTGAATGAATGAAACTTGTTAATTCTTCCTATCTAAGTGTTTTTGTTTTTAGCTTGCTATTGATTGGAAGGGCCCCCAATTGATTATCCCTTTTATTCTTGTGTGTCTAGGGATAGATTCATAAGTTAGAGTTAAACACTTAGCAATATTTCAACCTAAAGCCAAGACATTGCTTAGTTTGTCAATAAGGTGATTTGTGACCATTGAACCCGATTGTGAACAATACTTGTAGTCCTACATATCTTCATTAATTAATTAAGAAATTAGTTAATGAAAGTTACAGTTATTATACGGGAGTGAATAGTTGTGAATTTGAAGCAAGTGTTCAATAGGAAGAACCAAGTTGAATTCGTTAAATCATTATTCTAATACATAGGTAGGAGTTGGGTAGATAAATCCTAGTACATCCTTTGAATCAATCTTATTCTCTATTACTTTGTCATTTACTCAATTGTTAATTTCGTTACTTAGTTGTTACTATAAAATCAACCTTAAGATAAATCCACCTTAGAAGTTAGTTGATGGGTAAATTAGTTAGAATAACAACTAGATTTTGAGTGTTCTTTGTGGGATTCGACCTCGGGGCTTCAAATACTGAGCTATGGTTGCCGCGACCACTTAGTCCCTTTTAGAGGGCGTAGTTGGGCGTGATCAAATTTGGCACCGTTGCCGGGGAACACGATGTTATTTTAGTTGTTAAGATAGCTATTTTTATTTCACAATTGACCTCACTTTTTTCCTCTTGAATTAACTTTTTGGAATTTGTGTGCTTCAGGTGTATGCGAAAGACAAGATCTCAGTCTTCAGAATTGAAACAGTTTGACCCAGAGATGGAGAGGACATTCCACGCCTTGAGAAGGGAAAATATTGTTGACAATACACTTATAAAATCAGAAACCAAAGAAATTGAGATGACTGAAGATTTGGCACTTAATGTTTTTGCACAACCTGTGGCTGGAAACTTGGCCTCCGCTATTCGGCTTCCGAAATTTGAAGCTGATAGTTTTTACATCACCCAAACTATGGTTAGTCTGCTGTAAAATGCTAGACTGTTCGCGGGTAAATCTACTGAAGATCCTAATAAGCATTTAAAAAAGTTCATAAGGGTGTGTGAAACACAGAAGCATGCTCAAATTCTGACAGAGGTGGTACGATTGATGTTATTCCTGTTCTCCTTGACGGATGATGCTAGTGACTGGTTCGATTCTTTATCAGTCAATTCTATAACTTCATGGGAAGAGTTGGTGATTGATCATGCCCAAAACTCGTCCTCGGAAAGATAAGCAGTCGTTGCAAATATAACCCCATTTAACAAGTCCGTGGTCGAATCCCATAGAGAGCAAACGTTATTTCGTAAATCAACTTTTACCAAGTTTTAGTTCAAACAATTTCAGGAACACTTAAAATGATTTTGGTATGAAAACTAGAAATTAATGACAATTAACTAAAAGCAAGTAATAATTACTAGAGAAGATTTAAAAATTAAAGGCCTAGGACATGACTTCCCCTATTATCGGAGTGATGTACCGAATACTACGCATTCAATTTCAATCTCACTTGACTATCCCGGATGATCATGAGCTCCTAGTTTATCGCTAGTATTCTCCAATAACAAGCAATAACTATTCTGAGTTACTTTTCCAAATTAATACAAGATGATAAGATGGACTATCCACGTGACCATGGTAAGGGTTCGTTGTTTCCGAACTCACCCCGCTCTTCTTCCCTAAAAATTTCATTATTTGGGTTAAAGTATCGCTATCCAACTAACCCTAACTCGAAACACTCTTCCAAGAGTTACAAGAATAAAGGTCACATTCAATTGTGAGCTCTATAACCAAAAGCAATCAAAACGTAGTTGAATAATTAGAAATAATAATGTCAAGCTTGATAAATTCATAAAATATTCAGCACATCATCCAATAATGGTTCCGTCAAACCCTAGCAGGGGTGACTTAGCCACTCATGTTCACAAGATTCATGACATAAGCAACCATAAGCATTAAAGTACAAGAAAAGAATTGGAAGAGTTAAAAAAAACTTGTTAGATCCTTGTTCTCCACTGCTTCAGCTTGTTCTTGTCCTCTCTAGGTTGAGAACTCATCTAAAAATCGACTTTTAGGCCTTTAAATCACGTTCCTGTGCCAAATGACCAAACTGCCCCACTGTACAAAACTGCAGAATTTTTGCCCTTGTGCTATAGTTGTACGAAGCACAACCATAGCACAGGATTCTTGGAACTTCTCCAAAGTCTTGTGTGACGCACAAGACCCTCCCAGACTTGTTTTTCTCACCTTTGTGCGATGGATATGCGATAGGGAGTTAGCTCACTCCCTCAGAAATATTTTTCTTCATCAAAATTTCATTTAAGGGTTGTGCTATGGTCATGCGACGCACAACACCCTTCAATTTCTCAAGATTTTGTGTTTTGGCTTCATTATTGCTCAAATTCATCTTCCTTGGGCATAATTAGCCTCCTATACATCAAAATACAACCAATTAGCTCAATTCGCCTTATTTTTAACATCAAATGTCACTAGAATGCACCAAAGTATGTATAAAACACATCCAATTATGTATAAATTTGGCCTATTATCACCACCCCACATTGAACCTTTCCTCGTCCTCGAGCAAAACCTGGACTTAGCTAGGAATGGCGACACTACCTATGGCCATAGCTTATAGGAAAACTTAGAATGACGCCTATGCATTTTTACACTTGTCTTCACAAATATATTAATGCCAAGAATATTTAAAACAATCAAGTTCCCTCTTGTAACTTCGTAACCTCAAGAACCGACTCATTAGCACCAACCCTCCTACTCACTCACCTACTCTAACTAATAAGCCTAATAACTTTACCAATCCCTCCTAAACCATGTGCCCTCACAACAAGAAAATTGTCTCATTCCAACACAAAGTTTCAAGAAATATTGGGACTTAACAAATGTAAGATTCACTCACTCTCAGAAAGAAGTCATGTACCACACTAGACGTACCATAGGCTTTCCCGTGGTGTAAGACTCGACTAATGTAAGCTCACTCGGTCAAAGATCAATAGGACTTTCACAGGTTGTAATGTAGGCTGCAGGATAGTTAGGATACATTTAGTTAATAGTGACTAACCTCCCATGAGCATTTTAATACATCACATAATTTAATCACTTTTTTTTTTCACCCGACTCTTCGTAATTTTCCAATTCTTTATCATCTCAGGCTTCCCTTTTCTTTAAGCTTTCAAGAGTAACCACTAGTAAAGGACAATATTTTTTTATTCTTTTTTTCTTATCTTTTTTTTTTTGTCTTTTTTTTATTTAGGCCTTACCAGCAGTTTCTTCCAAGTAATGCACATTTCTTTCTTCTCACTGGTCTTAACCACAACCAACTCCTCTAACTATATGTGTCACAGCTTATTAGAATCATAAATTCTCAAAAGAGGTAAAAGGGTTCAATATATAGTCAATTCAAAATAAAAGGATTCAGCCTGTAATATGGTTACCAATGAAAATGTTTCAGGCTCAAAGGGGCTAACTAGGGTCAACTTTCATTGGGTAGGCAAACAATTCATAGGCTAACAAAGAAATGCCTATATGACTTCCTAAACCGAGCAAGACTCATCATTTCGCTTTGCACATACTCGGAGTAAGTTCTAGACATCGTAATGTAAGTACAGAGCAACAAAAGATCTCACACACACATGGCACACGGTCTACTCAAGACAGTTCAACTCTAGCTCTCAAATTAAAGCAAGCGAGCATGCATTCAAGTATAGCACACAAGAGAGTCAAAACTTGAGACTAGGAGTCACACAAGGGAACTCAGCAGTTATCAAGGCATAAAATACAAGTCATGAAGAGTGTATGTAGTCCACATAGTCCGGCCTAAGTGTTCATATAAAACACGCCACAAATAGAAGATCACATGAGTTATTCTTCCTACTATCCTAATTCTACAAGAAAAATAAAATTATCCTACACCCGGTTCAAACTACATTCCTTGGAAAAGAACCGAGGCACAAAGAAAAATCAAAGGGGATTATTAAATCAAATTGGGAGACTCCCACCCTACACTTAAAATCATGCATTGCCCTCGATGCATTAAAATCAAAATAAAGGTGGTAGAGAAATTCCCGGGTCTCTAAACCGGAAGAACATCCTTGCGAGCTTCTTTAGGGCATTGGGTACTCAGACTTCCCCCCAAGCAGGACTTCATCTTCAGACATAAGGGGTTGCAAGTACCCTACACTTAGAATCTAAACTATTAGAAACCTGCAAAATAAAAAGATCACCAAATGACATCTTTCAAAAATTAAATATAAAAATAAAAATAAGCAAGGAAATTGGGTTGCTTCCAAATCAGCACCTTATTTAATGTCGTGGCACGACGCATCCCACTTCAATACTTTTTCCTCCACCTCGAGCTTATGAACTGAATCCCTAATTTTGATTCCAATTTGTGGTTGTGCTCCTGGGGTGGTGGTAAAAATCTCAATCCAAGCCACACATGCCGTCTCTTATACTTCTCGTTCTTTAACTGAGGAATATCGTCTTGCCTAGACAAAAATGCAAACTCCAAAATGTACGCACCATACACCTCTTCCTTTGACTTTTCCATTGGCTTTGAAGGATAGACGATTTCCATGTCTTCATCCAAGCACAATGTCGAGAAGTGTCTGGAATGAGGTGTAACACGCTCAACCCTCAATTCATTACTGACATCCTCTTTTGGGCACAAATTAGAGTCAACTAAAATTTCATCTTCTATATTCGTGTCCGACTCTAGTACCACTTCTTCAATATGAGCATCATCAAAATCCATTTTGCTAGGTTTCAGCTCTTAACTCCACTATTGGGACTTCTAGTTTTTTCTCTATCTTAATTTCTCCTTGATTACTATCCACTACAACTGCTTGCTGAGTATTAAAAACCTCAACCAATTGATTCAATTGAACTTCAAGGTTTCGAATAGCCACTTCATATCTCTGTATCTGGAGTTGCTGCTCATTATCATTCTACAACATGAACTTGAACATATTTTCAATATTTTGTATGTCAGCCTTGTGTTTCCTGTCAGCATCATCCACTTCATTGCACCTATTAACATCACAAGGGAAAGCAGAACCATCATAATAGGAGCTTGGGGCAGAGTAAGATAAATAAGCACAACTAATAAAATGACCACTGTGATAACCACACATATTTTGTCTATTCCACAGATAAGATTGAAAATATTTTCATAGATGATTCCCTCCACAATTAGAACAATAAGATGCACGATATGAATAACCATTACCTAGTCGCACATAATTTCTAGATGCCACGTATATTATTATTCTGATTTTTTTTATAAACAAAATAAATATGTACAAGACCTAAAAATTATCTAAACTAAGAACCTATCAATATTTAAAGCTACAAACTAAACCAATGGTCCCCTGCAACGGCGCCAAAATTTGATCCCTCCAAAAAGTCGTCCTCGAAAGGATAAGCGGTCGCTGCAAATATAACCCGGTTTAAAAAGTCTGGGGTCAAATCCCGCAGAGAGCAAACGTTTATTCATAACTCAACTTTTACCAAGTTTTAGTTCAAACAATTTCAGGAACGATTAATAATAATTTTGGTATGTGAACTAGAAAATTAATGACAATTAACTAAAAGCAGGTAATAATTACTAGAGAAGATTTAAGAATAAAAGGCCCAGGACATGACTTTCCCAATTATCGGAGTGATGTACCGAATACTACGCATTCAATTTCAATCTCGCTTGACTATCCCTAATGATCATGAGCTCCTAGTTCATAGCTACTATTCTCCAATAACAAGCAATAACTATCTTGAGTTACTTTTTCAAGTTAACACAAGATGATAAGATGGACTACCCACGTGACCACGATAAGGGTTCGTTGTTTCCGAACTCACCCTGCTCTTCTTCCCTAAACAATTTATTATCTGGGCTAAAGTATCGCTATCTAACTAATCTTAACTCGAAACACTCTTCCATGAATTACAAGAATAAAGGGCACATTAACTTGTGAGCTGATCTACAATCAAAAGCAATCAAAACGTAGTTGAATAATCAGGAATAAGAATGTCAAGCTTGATAAATTCATAAAATATTTAGCACATCATCAAATAATGGTTCCGTCAAGACCTAGCAGGGGTGACTTAGCCACTCATGTTCACAAGATTCATGACATAAGCAACCATAAGCATTAAAGTACAAGAAAAAGGATTGAAAGAGTTAAGAAAACTCGTTAGATCATTGTTCTCTACTGCTTTAGCCTTGTTCTTGTCCTCTCTAGGTTGAGAACTCCTCTAAAAATTGACTTTTAGGCCTTTAAATCACATTCCTGAGCCAAATGACCAAACTGCCTCGCTGTACAAAACTGCAGAATTTTTGCCCTTTGTGCTAGATTCCTGGAACTTCTTTAAAGTCTTGAGCGACGCACATGACCTTTAAGGACCCCCCAGACTTGTTTTTCACACCTTTGTACGATGACTATGCGATAGGGAGTTAGCTCACTGCTTCGGAAATATTTTTCTTCATCAAAATTTCATCTAAGGGTTGTGCTATGGTCATGCAATACACAACACCCTTAAATTTCTCCAAATTTTGCGTTTTGGCTCCATTATTGCTCAAATTTATCTTCCTTTGTCATAATGAGCCTCCTATACATCAAAATAAAACCAATTAGCTCAATTCACCACATTTTTAACATCAAATGTCACTAGAATGCACCAAAGTATGGGTAAAACACATCCAATAATGTATAAATTTGGCCTATTATTAGTGATCAAGTTCATGAAGAAGTTTTTCCCACATGAGAGACTCATGTTCAGGCAGAACCCACTCAAGACATTGCTAGAAGCTTAGGAGAGGTTCAAGGGTTGCTTGCAAAGGTGTCCCCATTATGGAATTCCTGATCAGATGTTGAGACAAAGAATTTACATGGGCATGAGTGATACAATTAAGGGCAATTTAGATGCAGCAGCTCCTGGGCATGAGTGATCAAATTAAGGGCAATTTGGATGCAGCATCTAGAGGAGCATTCTTGAGTAAAACATTTAATGAAGCGAAGGCTCTACTTGATGAGATGACTCAAAATTCAGGATGGTTGACTAGAGATGCATCTACTGGCTCAAGCTCAAAGGCTTTAGCTAAATTGACCATGGGGTTGAAGAACAAATGTCAAAGCTGAAAACTACACTGGATGTGGCCCTAAATTAATTCAATGAGAATATGATGAAACCTATTAACCAAGTGGACACACCTGATCCCAGTAATTTTGCTGACTCGTATTTTTTGGGCTATACTTAAGGTGTGAATTTTCTGAATTATGAGCAGAGGCAGTAATATAATCAGCAAGGTCCAGTTAGGCAGGCACAACAGCCAGTTCCATACAACACTGCCAGACCATAAGGTCAGCCAGTTCCTTACCAGAGACAAGTAGCTTACAATAATCAGCAGCAAATGGTGTTACCCTACGCAGCAGGCTAATGATATAGCTGAGATTAAGAGCATGGTGCAGTCTATGATGGGAGTACATAAGAAGATGCAAGATCAAGTGACAACCCATGACACTACCATTAAGTGAATAGAGACTAAGTTGGGACAACTAGCGATTGCTTTGAACAATAGACCTCAGGGTGCCTTGCTAGGAGATATAGTGGTAAATCCAAAGAATGCAAATCCTAATCAATTGATGGCAGTTAGCTTGAGGAATGGTAGAGATTTAGATAAAGAGCAAGAATTGGCTAAGGGAGCGGTGCCTAGTGTGCCAATAGCTGGCCCTGTAGATGTTCCAGCTAAAGTGGCTGACAAAGAGGAACCTAAAAAATAAACTACACCTGACTCTGTGACTAAGCCGGCTGAAAAGGTAATTGAAGAGGTAAGTGTAAAGCGTAAGACACCACCACCCCTTATCCCTAAAAGCTTGTAAAACATCAAAAAGAAATCCAATGCAAGAAATTCATTGACATGCTTAAGGAATTACATGTTAACATTCCTTTACTTGAAACAATTAAAGATGTGTCTGGTTATGCTAAAATGATGAAAGATCTTTTGTCTAGAAAGTTTGATTTTTAGGATCTGGCTACAGTCACTCTGACTCACACTTGCAGTGCTGTAGTGGATAAACCTATTGCTCAAAAGCTAGCAGACCCAGGTAGTATTACTATACCTTGCACGATTGGTAAGCACACTTTTGCTAGAGCCTTACTTGATTTAGGAGCTAGTATAAATTTGATGTCTTTTCCTATCTATAAAAAGTTTGGTATTGGTAGAGCTAGACCCACCTCTATGAGTCTTAAGTTAGCTGATAGGAGTGTTAAAAGACCTGCAAGAATTAGATGATGTACTTGTATAAGTGGATAAATTTGTGTTCCCTGCAGACTTTATCATTCTTGATTGTGCAGTTGATGAGGAGGCCACTATTATTTTAGGGAGGTCATTCCTTGCTACAGGGAAGACTATTATTGACTGTGAGGCGGGTGAAATGAAGATCAGGCTGAATGATGAAGAGGTGACCTTTAGTGTCCAAAAATCCATGAAGAGACCTAGTGAGTTTGCTAATTGTTCCATGGCTAATGTCTTAGAGGTGGATGACTTTGAGGAGAATGAGTCTTATATCCCAATGACCCATTAGAGGCTTGTCTGATGAATATGGACATCATTGATGGTGAGGAATGGGAGGAGACTATATTGGCCCTAGAAGGGCGCGAGTTTTGGCATAGGGAACCACGATTTGAGCCACTTGATTTGGCTAATAGGATAGCGCCACCTGCAAAACCATCTATAGAGGAGCCCCAGCAGGGTGAGCTCAAACCATTGCTTGAGCACCTAAAAAATATTTTCTTGGGACCTAGCTCTACTTTGCCCGTTATTATTTCATCTTATTTGTCAAATGTGCAGGTAGAAAGGTTAATGTAGGTTTTGAAGTAGTGTAAGCAGGTGATTGGATAGACTATTGTTAACATCAAGTGAATAAGCCTAGCTTTTTGCATGCACAAGGTTCTGTTGGAGGAGGGTACTAAACCTTCAATAGAGCATCAAAGAAGGCTAGTCCCGAACTGTTGACACCCATTTTTGTCCCTTCGATTTTCATAATTGGTCATATCTAAATTTAAAATGCAATATTAATTTCTCGGACAAAATTGCATTGATTATCATGCATTTATCTATACTGCCCTTATCATCAATCCGCTATCTATATATATATCTATTCAAATGTGATTATATTACATAATTGCATCATTTAGGTCTTTTTTCAAGAAACTTGCATAATTTTGTAACTATTCGTACGTTTAGTACACTTGAATACCTTTTTGCACTTAACTAATACTATCTAAACTCTTTATAATTATTTTGAATTAATTATTATTTTTTCCTAAGTCCCCAATATTGTTCTTTATATTTTATTAATTATTCTCTCATTTATTGGTATTTTTTAAGTTAAAAATTGGCCAAATATACTCTTATATACACTAAATATACACTCATATACGCTCAACACTTATTCTACATATATACATCACATTAAATGGGTCCACACATGCACACGTGGCACATTCTCGGCCAACCACGCGTCCACACAAGCCCCACCCGATTTTCTTATTTTTTTCTCCTTTATCCAAACAACCTCCTCACCCAAAATAAACTCTAAAATCATTTTTTCCACTCCCTTCACAAGCCCTCAGCCGCCACCCCTCTTTCCCTCTCTCCCCCCTCGCCCTAAACTCGACCAAATACATCCCCTCGCCCAAAATCCACCTCGAATCCGCCCTCATCCACCATCTCTGCGATGAACACCGTGCACGCTACCCTTCTCTCTCCTATCTCATTTCTCTCTCACGATTTGAAAAGGAAAATAAGAGAAATCAAGCATATCATGACAAATCCGAACAAATCTAAGCCGGAATCATGATAATCATCAACGTCTATGCACATATAAGGCAAAAATTGAAGTCCAAACGAGTGGATCAGAAGAACCCGAACCATTTGACCCGTTTCTGCTGGTACCCCACCCGAACCAAAATGGGTATAGTTCCTTTTTCTTTGATTATTCTTTCCTTTTTTGTTTGCTATATGAACTTGTATGACACCACATGTCCTAATACGTTGTTTTATTTCATGAAAATACAATGATTAGAATCGTGTACTTTTAGTTTAATGAAATGGGTGCATGACTCCATTAGGACTATTTTCATCCCGTTAATATATGTCTATGTTTCGTATAAGACTTTGAGCAAGTCGAATAAATTTCAAACTGAAACAATGTTGCGATCACCTCGGCTTTTTATTTGTTTTGTTACGATTAAAAACTAGTATGCCATAATTTTGTTCGAGTTCGGAAAGCAAGGAAAGGCAGTTAAAACTATAACGTTGTTGAAAATTGCATTATCATGTTTCCTTGTCCTGAATTTTGAATCTTTGATTGAATCAAATTGAATTAAACAATTGATGGAAATCTTGAAAATCTGACTTGATTAGAATATATTAGAGATTTGAAAAAGGATCAACATGTTAATTCTAGTTATTTTGAATATAATTTGTATTTAAATCATGTCTTGATACATAATTGTAGAGTATTTCCTTTAATATCGAAATAAGACTTTGATTGGCACAAAATCAGCATGTTTAGGTTGGAATATAGTGAGCAGATAATTTTAAAAGTGTGTATGTAACCTTTTTTTTGCGAAATAAGATTTTATCCCTTTTAAATATGCCATTTTTAATTCCAAAAATCATTTAATTGGGATTTATTTATGGAAGTACACCTCTTTTAATTGATGATTTGATTTGCCTTGATTATTGCTTGCCTTACCACCCTTTTACTGATTTTATTTTACCCCTTTTCACACTTGGAAATTAAATTGTGAACCCCTATTTGATGCAACCCAAATTGCACCGAGACCATTCACTCGAAGTCAAGCCAAGGATATACAAGACGCTCACCTACACTTGGTTTGGAAAGGCGTGGATGATATGAGCTCGGGGGATGACTTAAAGACAATGCATTGGAGCTCAATCAAAGTGGAAACAGGGCAGGAAACAGTGCAGGAAGCAGGGGAGCAAAACAGGGCAAAACAGGGGAACACCTGTTGAGCTTACTGCCTGACGAAGGACTTTTGTTCTTCGCGATCGCGTGCACAACCTTCGCGATCGCGAAGAGGAACTATTTTGCCTGCGCCTTCGCGTCAAGTCTCGCGCGATCGCGAGCTTCAGCAATTGAGTGTGCTTCGCGATCGCATATACTCCTGCGCGATCGCGATGAACACTTGAGCAGCAGTGGGCCAGAATCTAGGAAAACAATGTAAAGGAGTGATATAAATACACTCCTTCTTCATTTATTGCTTTTTACCTTACTTGGAACACAAAAATATTGAATGAGCATAGCTCTTGAACCTTGTAACCATTTTGGTTTAAATCAATTGGATGAATCCAAGTTGCTCTTCAATCCGTCTTTAATCATTCTATTTGCTCGAGCCTAGTGTCTCTTGAGGATAGTTGCCTAGCGTAGGTGATTCTTTCCAATCGTTCGGGGTGTAACAGAACAAGTTCTTCGTTGCTACTTGGACTTTCTTGTGAGTCTCGTCTCGTTTCTTATCTTTTATCACTTTCGTAGTTTCGATTGCATCAGTTGGTATCAGAGCAAGGCTAGGGTTACGTTCTTACGAACCCTCATCCTACTCTTCGTGCTTGTCATCTTTGTTTCTTGTTTATTTTCTTGTTCTTGTTCTTGTTATTTGAAAAAGAAGAAAAAAAATTCAGAAATTGGAAAATCACAAAAAAATTGCTAGAAATCGTTTGTTGTTGCGATTTTGTTGTTTTCAACTATCGGGGTTTGTTTGAGAACGCATTCTCTTTGATTGGGTACCAACAAAACACCATTTCAAGTTGAGAATCAAAGTTTGGAAAATTTAAACCCTAGGTTGAAGATTTCACAAAATTTGCTAGAACTCGATTGATGTTATGAATTCTTGGTTGTTTGGTATCGGGGTTTACTCCTTATAGTTTTCCCGTCGTTTTGATACCCCCATAACATCATTTGGAGTATTGGAGTAAAAAATCAAAATTGTGAATCTTGAAGGTCTTGAAAATTTTTGAAGAATTTAACCAAAATCATTGAAAACAAGTTGTTTGTTTGATGTTTGTTTGGCTAAACCATTGGGGATTGTTTACTACAGTTGAAAACACCATTTGAAAGCTTGAAAACTGAAAAACAAGTTGAATTGGGATTGTTGGTGTGCCAAAACTGAAGTTTACAGTCGGGTTTCTGGTTCTGCTGCACAGACCTGCGCGATCGCGCAGTGTCCCATGCGAACGCGCCAAACTTGCATTTTAGTTCATCGCGATCGGCGCCCCATCTCACGCGATCGCGAAGGGTTCTGAATTTCAGAATTTCCTGAATTGGGACAGAATGTTCGCAAAGGCATCGTAACAGTTTCCAACCACCAAAACTCCTATAGCATCATTAAATATGGTGAGTTTCTAGATCACAAACCAAAATTCATCCAATTCTGAATCTGTTTAGTGACGATTCAATCTTTGAACATTTGATCGCATCACTTCCGGTTAGTACTTTGAGGGTAACACTTCTACCTAATTAGTACTAATCCATTGTGTGAATAGGATACTCGTGCCTAGAAGGAGAGTAGAATTCAAAGAAGATTCGTAGTTAATTGTTTGGTTCAAGTGCGCACCAAATAGCTTAGCGTTTATCGAGTCCCATTGAATTCACTCTTCCCGAAGAGCATTTGGTTCTTGTGATTGGGATTGATCATTGAGGAGGTTGCGCAACTACGAGGAGGCCATTGATCTCATTTTTGTGTGAAACTAACCCTAACTTGAGTGAACCCGAGCGACAAACAAAAGTGAGGGAGTGAGTGAGGACTTTTACTCTAATCTCTTTTCTTGTTTTTGATTGTTGTAGGTACATGGCGGAGGAGAAAGCAAAGAGTACCATTGAGGTTCCAACCGACGTCTTGGCTAGTTTGTTAGCCGAGGTGAATGCCCTAAACCTTAAGATGGAAACTCTTGAAAAGGAGAGGACCCCGAGTGTCTCAAAAGATACCGGTGAAGGCACTAGTGATGATTCAGTCATGAAACTGGATCAATATGCGGAGCTAGTTCGTCGACAACGGTTGAGGGATGAGGCTCTTGCTAGAGAGAGATTATTGGGCAATCCCCAACCCTTGGGCAATCCCCAAGGAGATGTTCCATTCGTAAGGCCCCGGAGAAACATAGCACACCTTGAGCAAGTTGATGAAGCTCAAGAAGGGGAGGGTCTCGGACTTGATGATGATTACTTTGATGCTCCCTATCCAAATAGGAGGGCGATGAATGGATGCCGAGGTGTAGATAGAGGTCGTGGGCGAGGTCGAGGACCTCCAAGAGCTTATGTTGGGAGGAACTTGGGAAGGGAATATAAGGATGTTGGTGATAACTATGAGGGTCAACCGGAACAACACCGTGGGGGTCGAGACACTAATCTCAATAGTGTGAAGATCACTATCCCACCTTTCAAGGGGACTAGTGATCCGGAAGCATTTATAGAATGGAAGGTCCAATTGGAGCGGGTCTTTGACACAAATGATATGTCCGAGGAGAAGAAAGCCACTTATGCCATAGCTTCATTTGAGTCCTATGCTTCTACATGGTGGAAATCCATCAAGCGGTCAAGGAGGCGACTTGGGTTGAGAATGAACATTACTTGGGAAGAATTGAAAGAGGTGATGAACAACAAATATGTGACTCCCACGTATCGACAAGAGCAACTCAAAAGGCTCTATGAATTGAAACAAGGCTACAAGTCCGTTGATGAATATTTCAACGACTTTGAGAAAAATCGGATGGCTCTTGATATGGAGACGGAGGATGAGGAACAAGCTATCATTCATTTCAAGAGTGGCTTGAGTCGGGAGATTGCTTCCCACTTGAGGCTACATATCTTCCACTCTCTACAAGATGTGTGTGATGCCGCTATTGAAGCCGAAAAGTGGCTCAAAGAAGAGAAGGCTCCTCGCTATAGGAGTACTACTACCACTACCACTCCATCAACTCGCACCAAAGAATGGAAGAGCCCTTACACAAGTGGAGCAAGTGGGAGCCGAGATGTGAAGAAGCCTTTTGAAAAGGCTACCCCGAAAAGCGACCACAAAGAGGTTGGAGGTAATTCTAAAACTACTTTAAATACTCCTTCTCCTTCTTCTTTCCAATGTCACAAATGCAAGGGTTATGGCCACTTTGCCAAAGAGTGCCCTACCCGAAAAACAATGATTGTGATGGATGATGGGTTGGTCTATGAGGGGGAAAGCGAGTCCGAGGGTGAAGTTGAGGAGGAGAGTGAGGAAGTTGAGGGTGAAGAGAGAGCGACGGAGGGGGATGATCCTATTATGTTCCTTGTAGTGCGTCGCATTTTGGGAACCATGGTGAGTGAGGAGAGGGAAGATGAACAAAGGGAAAACTTATTCCATGCCCGGTGTAGGGTGAAGGGACAAGTGTGTTCCATGATCATTGATTCGGGTAGTTGTGCAAATGTGGTGAGCCAATCTTTGGTCTCACAATTGAAGTTGACTACAATGAAACACCCAAGACCCTACCGTTTACAATGGTTAAGTGAGTGTGGGAAGTTGAGGGTAGTGAAACAAGTCTTGATTAGGTTCAAGATTGGGAACTATCAAGATGAACACATGTTTGACGTGGTGCCAATACAAGCTTGCCACCTCTTGTTTGGAAGGCCTTGGCAATATGACAAACAAGTGGTTCATGATGGCCGGGCCAACACTTACACGGTTAGGCATGAGGGGAAGAAGGTTGTGCTTACACCCTTGACCCCAAAGCAAGTAAGTGAAGAATACGTTTCATGAAAGAGTTGAGGGAAGCGGCTAAGGCCAGGTCCCCGGTTGTGGCCAAACCTTTGGCCGAGACTCCACCATCTTCTACCGGTCGCATGTGTGCCATGATGCAACCGGGTGAGTATTTGAGAGGTAATGATGGCACCAAGATGCTCATATGCCTAGTGCACAAAGGTATGGTTTTAAATTCCGAAAGTGATTATTTATCTAACCCTAACCCTTTGCCTAGTGCCATTGAAAATGTTTTGAAGGTCTATGAGGACATGTTTCCGGAGGAGATGCCGGATGGATTACCTCCCTTGAGGGGTATTGAGCATCAAATTGACTTTGTCCCGGGATCTCAAATCCCAAACAAGCCGGCATATAGAAGTAATCCCGAGGACACAAGGGAGTTAGAAAAGAAAATTGATGAATTGCTTACCAAAGGCTTGGTGAGGGATAGCTTGAGTCCTTGTGCCGTGCCCGTGATCCTTGTTCCAAAGAAGGATGGCACTTGGAGGATGTGTGTGGATTGTCGAGCGGTCAACAAGATCACGGTAAAGTATCGACATCCCATACCTCGTTTGGATGATATGTTAGATCAGCTTAGTAGTTCTAGTATTTTTTCAAAAATAGACCTTAGGTCCGGCTACCATCAAATCCGGATGAAATCCGGGGATGAATGGAAAACCGCATTCAAGACCAAGTTTGGTCTATATGAATGGTTGGTGATGCCCTTTGGCCTCTCCAACGCACCTAGTACTTTCATGAGTTTAATGAACCACGTGCTAAAACCTTTCATCAACAAGTTCGTGGTCGTCTACTTTGATGACATATTGATTTATAGCAAGTCAATAGATGACCATGTTGGCCACTTGAGTCAAGTCCTTGAAGTGCTACGAGCCGAAAAGCTGTCACGACCCAACCTAGGGCCGCGACGGATAACCGACACTAGGTGTCGATCATCACTAATTGATAAGAATCAAAATGCGGAAAGTAAAAGATAAAGAGCGAGACGTAGCTCGATCGATAATCTCAAGTAGCAACGGAGAACTTGTTCCGTTACACCCCGAGAGAATGTCAAGAACACCTACACTAGGCAACTACCCTCGAGCTAACGTGAGCACGCATGTAGAATGATCGGGGGGGGGGGGATTGGAATTCATCTAGATCCGCTAGAGGAAGAACAAGTCCCATCAAGGTTTCATTCATTCAATCAAAGAGTTCAACTCTCCACACAAGTGTTTGTTTAATCATCAAAGTTAGCTAATGAAATAAGACAAGCTACTAGCTATTTATAGGTGTTGTTAGACACCCTTTGAAAGGTCTAAAATGCCCACACTTAGGCTTAGGAATTAAAGGACCACGTAGGGTCAAAATAGTCATAACATAGCTAGGATTCACGTTCTTCAGCATGCCCGGGCGGAGCGCCCGAGATTGTGCAAAAATTGGGCAGTGGGGTGCCCCGGGCGGTCCGCCTGGAATTGGGGCGGAGCGCCTCATCTCAGCTTTCTTCAGGTGGAGTGCCTGGAATGCCAGGCGGGGCGCCCAAAGTGCTGGGCTGCTCCCCTTGTGCTCTAATCACCCGGTATGGCTTCCAATTGCTTCCTTCTTCTAGTCCCTTCCTCACCAAGTGTAGGTGCACTCCTTGGATCTCCTTAGCTTGGCTCCGAGTGAAGGGTCTTGTAGGGGTTTGGGTCTTATCATCCTCCCCTTCTTGAGAGGATTTCGTCCTCGAAATTGAAGCATCATTCACGACCTCTTCATCATCATTCACGACCTCTTCATTACCTACATCTAAAGGAACCAAGTCACAAACATTGAAAGTATTAGAAACTTGATACTCACTTGGCAAGTCGACCACATAAGCATTGTTGTTTATCTTGGAAAGCACTTGAAATGGGCCATCTCCACGGGGTGCCAACTTCCCTTTCCTATGGTTTGGAAACCTTTCTTTCCGGAAGTGCACCCACACATAGTCACCCTTCTTGAGTTCCACCTTCTTGCGACCTTTGTTCTTCTTGGAGGCAACCTTAGCATAAGCTTCCTCCAAATTCTTCTTGGCCTTAGCATGTAGCTCCATCAAAGCCTTGGCTCTAGCTTTACCTTCAAAATTAACAACCATTTCCCTTGGCAAAGGGGTTAGATCAAGGGGAATCAAGGGGTTAAAACCATAGACACATTCAAAAGGAGTCATGCCAATCATGCTATGCAATGTACGATTGTAGGCAAACTCCATTAGAGGCAATCGATCAATCCACGTCCCGGCCTTACCTCGGGTCATGGCCCTAAGAATGGCACCCAAGGTTCGGTTGACCACTTCGGTTTGGCCATCGGTTTGTGGGTGGTGGGACGTGGAAAACAAGAGCTTGGTGCCTAAAGCACCCCATAAACTTCGCCAAAAATGGCTTAGGAACTTAGTGTCCCTATCACTCACTATAGTTTGAGGCACACCATGTAGCTTCAAAACATTTTCAACAAACAAGGAAGCTACATGTTGGGCATCATCGCATTTCTTGCACGGAATGAAATGAGCCATCTTTGAGAACCTATCTACGACAACAAAGATGCTATCGTGGCCCCCCCAGTCCTTGGTAATCCCATGAAAAAGTCCATTGATATATCCAACCACGGACTAGTAGGTACGGGAAGAGGGGTGTATAACCCATGAGGGTGGGCCTTAGATTTGGCACGTTTGCACTCAAGGCAATTAGTGACTAATTTCTCCACATGCACCCTCATCTTCGGCCAATAGAATTGTTCTTGAAGAACGGCCAAAGTCTTTCTTATCCCAAAGTGACCCATGAGTCCTCCATAATGTGCCTCTTGCACAAGCAATTCCCTCCATGAGGACTCGGGTATGCACACTCTACCATTTTTAAAGATGAATCCATTAGACCATTGGTATTTTTCAACTCTCTCCCCTTTCTCTAGAGCATCATGGACACTCTTTAGCTTTGGATCATGAGCATACATCAATTTGATGCTCTCGAATCCCATGAGCTTAGAGGTGAGAGTGGTGGCTAATGCGAACTTTCTAGAAAGCGCATCCGCCACAACATTGTCCTTCCCTTTCTTGTATTGGATCACATAGGGAAAGGACTCAATAAATTCAACCCACTTGGCATGTCTCTTATTGAGCTTCTCTTGGCCTCTCAAATGCTTGAGTGACTCATGGTCACTCTTGATTACAAACTCACGAGGCCAAAGGTAGTGTTGCCAATGGGCAAGGGCTCTCACAAGGGCATACAACTCCTTGTCATATGTAGAATAATTCAAGGAGGCCCCTTTCAACTTTTCACTAAAGTAGGCGATGGGTTTGTTATCTTGCATTAATACACCACCAATTCCCACCCCCGAGGCATCACACTCAACCTCAAATGCCTTCCCGAAGTCGGGCAATTGCAATAGGGGGGCGGTACTTAACCTACCTTTCAACTCTTGGAAGGCCTTCTCTTGAGGCTCTCCCCAAACAAAGGGTTGGTCCTTCTTCACCAATTCGGTGAGTGGAGCGGCGATGGAGCTAAAGTCTTTCACAAATCGTCTATAAAAGCTAGAAAGACCATGAAAGCTCCTCACTTGAGTCACGGTAGTAGGAGTAGGCCAATCACGTATGGCCTCTACCTTAGACTCATCCACCTCCACTCCTTGGGCACTCACAACAAACCCAAGGAAGACAACCTTTTCCACACAAAAGGCACACTTTTTCAAATTGGCATAGAGCTTTTCGGCTCGTAGTGCCTCAAGAACTTGGCTCAAGTGGCCAACATGTTCATCTATTGTCTTACTATAGATCAAGATATCATCAAAATAGACAACGACAAACTTGTTAATAAAAGGCTTCAAAACATGGTTCATGAGTCGCATAAAAGTGCTAGGTGCGTTGGAAAGCCCGAAGGGCATTACCAACCATTCATAGAGACCAAATTTGGTCTTGAATGCGGTTTTCCATTCATCTCCGGGTTTTATCCGGATTTGATGGTAACCGGACCTAAGGTCGATTTTGGAAAAGACACACGACCCACTCAATTCATCCAACATATCATCAAGTCATGGAATAGGGTGACGGTACTTTACCGTTATCTTATTCACGGCTCGGCAATCCACGCACATTCTCCACGATCCATCCTTCTTGGGCACAAGAATAACCGGTACGGCACATGGACTTAAACTCTCCCGGACCAAGCCTTTAGAGAGCAAGTCATCTACTTGCTTTTGCAATTCTCTTGTATCCTCCGGATTACTCCTATAAGCCGGTTTGTTTGGGATTTGAGATCCCGGGATGAAATCAATTTGATGTTCAATCCCTCTCAAGGGAGGGAGTCCACTTGGCATTTCATCCGGGAACAAGTCTTCAAACACCTTCAAAACACATTCAATGGCACTAGGTAATGGGTTAGAAGAATAATCAAATTCGGAAGAGAGAACCATACCTTTGTGCACTAAGCATAGAAGAAGCTTGTTGCCATCGTTTCCTTTTAAGAACTCACCCGGTTGCATCATGGCACATATGCCACCGGTAGATGAAGTAGGTGGGATTGCCACCATGCTTTTGGACAAAGGGCTAGTCTCAATGATTGACATGGCCTTTGCCACCTCCCTCCACTCCTTCATTTTCTTGTAGTCCTCACTCACTTGCTTTGGAGTGAGAGGTTTAAGCACAAATCTTCTCCCTTCATGTTTAACCGTGTAAGTGTTGACACGGCCGTCATGCACCACTTGCCGATCGAATTGCCAAGGCCTCCCTAAGAGTAGGTGGCATGCTTGCATGGGCACAACGTCAAACAAACGCTCATCTACATAACTCCCCATTTTGAATCGAATCATCACTTGCTTTACTACTTTAAGCTCCCCACATTCGCTTAGCCATTGTAGCCGATAAGGTTTGGGATGCTTCATGGTAGTCAACTTCAATTGAGACACAAGTGATTGACTCACTACATTTGCACAACTCCCGGAATCAATTATCATAGAGCAAACAACATCTTTGACCCGGCACCTAGCATGGAAAAGATTTTCCCTTTGCAAGGTTTCACTATCTTTTACAATCATAGCCCCTAGGCTCCTTCTCACAACCAAGAAAGTATGAGGATCCTCATCCTCCACCGTGTCATCAAACAAATCATCCTCTACTCCCTCATCTCCCTCTACTCCCTCTACTCCCTCATCTTCCGATTCACTCTCTTTCTCATATGCACCATAACCAATAACAATCATGGTCCTCTTCGTAGGACATTCCCTAGCAAAGTGCCCATAGCCCTTGCACTTGTGACATTGCATTGAAGAAGAAGTAGGAGCATGCAATTGAGTTTTAGAGTTACCTTCCACCTTAGTTGTGTTCCTTTCAAATGGCTTCTTCACATCCTTGCTAGCATTTGGAACATTTGTACTTGGAAATTTGGCATGTGGAGTAGAAGTCTTCCAATCCTTTGGTTTGCTCACGGAAGTGGAAGTGTTGCTTTTGTAATGGTTGGACTTTTCTTTATCAAGCCATTGCTCGGCTTGAATAGCAGCATCAAGGACTTCTTGGAGTGATAGATAGGAATGCAACCTCAATTGTGAAGCTATGCCATAGCTCAAACCATTCATGAAGCGGATCACGGCTTGCTCCTCATCTTCGGTGTCCATATCCAAGGCCATTCGAGTTCTTTCAAACTCATCAAAATATTCATGCACCGTCTTGACACCTTGCTTCAACTCATAAAGTTTCTTGAGTTGCTCTTGTCGGTATCTAGGAGTGACATACTTGATGCTCATGATACCCTTCAAGTCATTCCAACCCACATTCACGGGAACTCCCGCTCTCCTCCTTGATCTCTTGACGGACTCCCACCAAGTAAATGCATAGGATTCAAAAGATGAGATAGCGTAAGTACCTTTCTTTTCATCGGTCATGTCATTGGTGTCAAACAATCTTTCAATTTGTAGCACCCAATCAATGTAAGCTGCCGGATCACAATTCCCCTTAAAACTTGGAAGATTGAGCTTCACACTATTAAGGTTGTTGTTGTTGTCACGACCCCCTTGGAAAGGCTCCGGTTGGCCTCTATAGTGATCTCCATAACCTCCATAATCTCTCCTCACATTCCCACCAACATACCCCATGGGTGGCCCTCGACCTCGGCCTCTACCCCTATCCACATTTCGACCCCAATTCATACCTCGCCTTGGTTGAAAGTGATCATCATACCCATAAGCCTCATCAACATACTCGGCTTCCTCCCCTTCTTGAGCTTCAATAGGTTGCTCAAGAACTTGGACATTGCGGATGGGTCTTGGAAGTGGAATGTTCCTCTGGGGGTTGTCTAAGATACGGGGAATGCCCGCTCGTTGGGTATTGCCCAACACTTGATCAATCTTCTCACGATCTTCCTTTACCCGTTGTTGTTTAAGCAACTCAACAACTTGTTCCGGGGTAAAGGTAGGACTACTTGAGCCCTCTCCGGCCTCAATTTGGACACTCGGGGTCCCTTTCTCAACTTGGACACTCGGGGTCCCTTGTTCGACTTGGGTACTTGAGGCCCCCTTCTCAAGGGACTCAATCCGTTGGTTCATGAGGTCCATCTTGGCAAGAAGATTAGCCAAGGCCTCCTTTATGAAATCTTGTCCTTCGTTAGCCATCGTACCTACACAAGTAACAAACGTTAGCAAAACAACCTCACCCACTCCCTCACAAATGTTTTTCACTCGGTTCTCTCTTTTGAGTGGTGGTGGATATTTCACTCAACTTGTAGTTCCAAAGCTTCATGTAGATGACTAGCAATTCCCCAACTCAACCAAGCTATTCATGAGTCAAGCACACTCCGGGGTGAGTGGAATTAATAGGACTCAATGAACGCTAGGCACTTTGAAGTAAGGACTTGAACCAAAAGAAACTACGATTCTTCTTTGGATCCTACTCTCCAACTATGGCACGAATCACCTAAAGCAATGAAGGATTAGTGTTAATTAAGTAGAAAGATTACTTAGATCAACACTAATTAGAGGTTAGGCAACAAAGAAGCAAGTAAACCTAGAAGAAACTACCCGGTTCCCAACCTTCAGTGCTCAGGCGGAGCGCCCAGTGAAGTGGGGCGGAGCGCCTGGCAAATGTCCAGAGAGGTCGGGCAGGCGGAGTGCCCAGTGGTGGGGCGGAGCGCCTGGAGCAAGCATAGTTCAGGCGGAGCGCCCAAGGTCTAGGCGGAGCGCCTGGACGAAGAACAACCTGGGTTTTTAGCAACGTGTTCTTCGATTTCAATCCAAATTTTTGGTCGATTCCAACGTGTTCTTCCCAAATTCGAAGTACCCAAAGTTGTATATTGATATATTCACCAATCCCCAATGATTTTTACACCCAACCAATCAACAAACAAGGCACAATCATGATTCAAGTTTCAAGTTGTTCACAATTTCTTCAAAAGGGGCAAAAAATGTGGGTTTCAATCTTTCAAAATCAATGTTATACAACTCCGATTCACACCAAATTTGTTTCAAATGGTTCGTTTTCAAGAGTAGATCAATCCCCGGTAATCAAATCCAAAACCCCACAATCACACAACCCAAAAGCATTCAATTTTTCTCAAGAACAAGGGTTTGGAAGGGTTTAAGGAAAATTGGGGTTTCAATTTTTCAAACTCCACCAATCCAAGCAAATTTGGTACCAAAACAACGGGAATTCAATCACGATCACAAATCTATAACACCCACTTCAAGAATCGTTCATACCAAAAAGTTACGCCAATTTTTGTATTTTTCAATTTTTCAATTTTTTTTGTGTTTTTCTTCTTCCAACAACTTCAACAACAAGGTATCTAAACAAACTAAACTAGGCACGAAGAATCAAGGGTCGGGGGTTCGTAGAAACGATACTCGAGCCTTGCTCTGATACCAAGATGATAAGAATCAAAACGCGGAAAGTAAAAGATAAAGAGCGAGACGTAGCTCGATCGATAATCTCAAGTAGCAACGGAGAACTTGTTCCGTTACACCCCGAGAGAATGTCAAGAACACCTACACTAGGCAACTACCCTCGAGCTAACGTGAGCACGCAAGTAGAATGATCGGGGGGGGGGGATTGGAATTCATCTAGATCCGCTAGAGGAAGAACATGTCCCATCAAGGTTTCATTCATTCAATCAAAGAGTTCAACTCTCCACACAAGTGTTTGTTTAATCATCAAAGTTAGCTAATGAAATAAGACAAGCTACTAGCTATTTATAGGTGTTGTTAGACACCCTTTGAAAGGTCTAAAATGCCCACACTTAGGCTTAGGAATTAAAGGACCACGTAGGGTCAAAATAGTCATAACATAGCTAGGATTCACGTTCTTCAGCATGCCCGGGCGGAGCGCCCAAGATTGGGGCGGAGCGCCCGAGATTGTGCAAAAATTGGGCAGTGGGGTGCCCCGGGCGGTCCGCCTGGAATTGGGGCGGAGTGCCTCAGCTCAGCTTTCTTCAGGTGGAGCGCCTGGAATGCCAGGCGGGGCGCCCAAAGTGCTGGGCTGCTCCCCTTGTGCTCTAATCACCCGGTATGGCTTCCAATTGCTTCCTTCTTCTAGTCCCTTCCTCACCAAGTGTAGGTGCACTCCTTGGATCTCCTTAGCTTGGCTCCGAGTGAAGGGTCTTGTAGGGGTTTGGGTCTTATAATCCTGCTGATAATCTATAAATAATAGAGATGAGCTGGCAACCTGGTTATGAATACATACCTATTTACTGAAAACATAATGTCTGGAAAGATGACAAGGCTATCACACGCTAATATACATAACATGCTGACTGCATCATATAGGGACATATCTACAGGCCTCTAAGAGTGCTGAACTGAATATACAAAGGACGGAGCAAGGCCCCGCCATACCCAAACTGGCTGATAGTACACATACCAAAAGATAAGTAACTCCGGCAGTAAGCGGAGTGACTCCAATAGCTGATAGATGGCCTACTAACGTGGTCCAAGTATTGATCTATCTGCACCTGCGCGGCATGAAACGCAGCGCCTCAGAAAAGGGCGTGAGTACGATATGTACCAAGTATGTAAGGCATGAGCATATAATATATCATAGCTGAATGAAACTGTAAGGCTGGAATAAATATGTAAATATGAGCTGGAGCATAGTAATATAGCTGGAAATCTGAAGAGCGTACTAAACATGATCTGATTATAAACTGAAGTCTAGTTGAATTTGAAACTGAAGACTGAGCTGAACTATACTGATAAATAACTGTAATATGACTGATAAATGGTAACTAGAAACTGGAACTGATAACTGTCAACTGATCCTGACGCTAAGAACTGGTGGCTGATAACTGAGAACTGAGAACTGATAACTAGTACTGAGCTAAAACTGAACTGCTATCTGAACTGGTACCTGTCTGGTGTTATGGGCTATATCCCCCCAAATCAGGTAACTGAACATTTGAACTAGCCTCACATATAATCATGCAGTGCATACTGTGGCTATATACGCGTATATAACAAACCTGGTGGGTGTTATGGGCTATATACCCTCCAGCCAGTAATATCTAGTCTCCCTGGTCATAGTGTGTGAATGACACCCGGTCACACTAGGTGTTTCAACTCCCGCCTGAACCAGAGGGGCTGTATCCCCCAGACGAGTAGTATCACACGCGACCGGACTGTGTGTCCAATGTCCAGCCTCTATGGGGGACTCCAAATCACACATAACATGATCACAATATAAGCATAAGCATGTATGAGGCATAACACATGTGGCAACAACATATATGGACTCGAAGGAATGATAAGAAAACTCTGGATTGAATTATAGACACAACCTGAAACTTAGAATTTGTCTAACTCTTTGACTTTTATAAAAGTTTCGGCAGAGTTTCCTCTAAAACTGGATGATCCACAAAATAGAACCAACACTATACTATACACGGGAATGGATACCCGGATAAACTGATAATATAAACATGTTAAACGGATAACAAGATGAGACAACTAGATGACATAACAAATCCGCAGATAGAATGTCTGGACAGCACCACTGTCCTGACTTTCAACCTAATTTTCAGAGTGTAGATCAAAGTTATAGACTTCATAGACTTCATGAAAGTTTTAGATATATGTCTTAGGGTTCTAGGAATTATTAAAGAATCTAAATATCAATTTTGTACAAGGAGTTATGATCAATATACTAACAACTGTCCAAAAATTAAAATAATTTTCTAGATTTTGAAACGTTTTGTCTTGCTGATTCGGACGTCTTTCACCTTGGATTTTAGTACCAAATTAAGTATATACAAGGTTTCCTTGATAACATTCAAGTTTCTCAGAAGAAATACTAAGTTTAGAACTAAGAAAAGCTTCAAAAGCTAAAAGATACATGCCTTGCTAAAAGAAAGGTTTAGTCTTACATACCTTTGATGTTTCTTGCTTCTAAACTTTGTTTCCCTTGAATTCCACACCTTCTAAAGCTTAAACAAGTTATAACATAGAATTTGGGTACTTTACTTAGCCATGAAGTAATTCTAAAACTCAAACTATAGAAGAAATTGAAGGTAGCATAACGTTACCTTAATCGCGTAGAGCGTTTTGACGCAATCTGTTTTCAATTTCGAGTTAAGATTGACGTCCTTCCTTCAAAATAATAAAAGTGGCTTAAACCTTCAAGAACACACTGTTTCTATCGTTTATATTCTGTAAATGATGAAAAGAGGACATGTTTTTGCTTTTATACTCGAAACATTTCAGTTCTAGCCCTCTTTTGCGCTTATGTCCCTTCTTCTGGCCTGACTTCTGATGCTCATATCTTTTTATTCATATGTTGTATGAACAAACCGTTAAAAGTATTGAAAAATACACTCCAATACCTTCAATTTGGTATATGATATGTCCCCAAAAGACCTCATATAATACACAGAATTAATTGATGAAAAAGCTTCGTTACAAGGTAATTCCTTAGTCGGTTTTTCCGCAACTTAAATCCGATTTTTCCCAATCTTTATATTCAACATATAAAAGTCATATATGGTCCAATTATGACTTTAAGATCACTTAAATCATTCTTAACATGTCATTAGAATGATATACGTCAGTTTAGACATAAGGGGTGTAACAATCTTCCCCCGTTAGGAACATTCGTCCTCGAATGTTAAATGAAGTATGTAGAAGCATTAAGCAACAATCTGTTACATACTTTAAGTAATGAAGAGATGTGGATACTTGGCTCTAATATGTTCTTTAGCTCCCCAAGTGATTTCTTCTACATTATTGTTTCGCCATAGCACCTTAACTGAAGGAATGTCTTTCGTCCTTAGTCGACGAATCTGGCTATCTAAAATTGCAATTGGCACCTCTTCATAAGTTAATTGCTCTGTGATCTGTACATCATCTACAGGTACAACTTTAGAAGGATCTCCAACACATTTTCTGAGCATAGAAATATGGAATATTGGATGTACCTCCTGAAGGTCTGCTGGAAGGTCTAACTCGTAGGCTACACGCCCAACTTGCCTGATAACCTGATATGGACCAATAAATCTAGGGCTAAGCTTCCCCTTCTTTCCAAATCTCATAACGCCTTTCATAGGTGATACTTTCAGGAATACCCAATCGCCAATCTGAAATTCTAAATCTCGACGTCGATTATCTGCATAGGACTTCTGTCTGCTCTGCGCTGCTAATAATCTTTCCCTGATCAACCTGACTTTATCAACGGCTTGTTGGATTAAATCTTGACCAATCAATTGAGACTCGCAAACCTCGAACCATCCTATAGGAGACCTGCATTTGCGCCTATACAAAGCTTCATATGGCGCCATCTGTATGCTGGAATGACAGCTATTATTATATGCAAACTCTATCAAAGGTAGATAATCACTCCAACTGCCTCCAAAATCTAACACGCAAGCTCTAAGCATATCTTCTAATGTCTGAATGGTCCGGTCAACCTGTCCGTCTGTCTGTGGATGAAATGTTGTACTCAGATTCACCTGTGTCCCTAAACCGGTCTGGAATGATTGCCAGAAATTTGCTGTAAACTATGCGCCCCTGTCTGAAATGATAGATACTGGAATACCATGTAGGCGCACTATCTCTCTGATATAAAGTCTAGCATAGTCCTCCGCTGTATATGTAGTTCTAACAGGCAAGCAATGAGCTGATTTAGTAAGCCTGTCAACTATAACCCAAATAGAGTCATACCTGCTCGGCGTACGCGGTAAGCCTGTAATGAAGTCCATATTCACTGCTTCCCATTTTCATGATGGAATCTCTATTTCCTGAAACAAGCCACTAGGTTTTTGATGCTCGACTTTAACCTACCGGCAGTTAGGACACTGAGCCACAAACTCTGCTATGTCACGCTTCATTCCGTTCCAACAATAAATCTGCTTAAGATCATGGTACATCTTAGTCGAACCTGGATGAACAGCGTACCTGAAATAGTGTGCCTCAGTCATAATCTGTCCACGTAAATCTGCAACATCAGGAACACAAAGTCTATCTTTATACATGAGAACCCCGTCAGTAGTAACCCTGTATGGTGATTCCTGTTTTCTTCTGGCTATTTGTCTGTATTCAACTAGAATTGGATCCTCATACTGACACTGTTTTACTTCTGTCACTAGGCAAGTGGTGGCTGCGTTCTGAACTGTAACTCCTGCGTCATCTGAATATATTAATCTGACTCCTATGCTGGCCAACTGGTGGAGTGCATAAGCTAACTCTCTCTTTTGTGGCTGTAAGTAAGATAAACTACACATGCACTTATGACTAAGGGCATCAACTACAACATTCGCTTTACTTGGATGATAAAGAATTTCCATGTCGTAGTCCTTTAGAAACTCTAGCCATCACCTTTGTCGTAGGTTTAGCTCATTCTGATTAAATATGTACTTGAGGCTCTTGTGATCTGTATAAATATCAACATGAACACCGTACAAATAATGTCTCCAAATCTTCAATGCATGAATAACTGCTGCAAGCTCTAAATCATGAGTAGAGTAGTTCTGCTCAGGTGTCTGAAGCCTAAGCATAACTTTTCCGTGCTGCATCAATACACTACCAAGACCAATTCGACAGTAAATGACATAGTCCTCAGATCCTTTTGGAAGTGTAAGTACTGGAGCTGATATCAACCTGTTCTATAGTTCTTGGAAGCTGTGCTCGCAAGAATCAGACCACTTAAATTTAGCTGTTTTTTATGTGTTAATTTGATCAGTGGAGCTGCAATGGAGGAAAAACCCTCTACAAACCTTCTGTAATAACCTGCCAAACCCAGAAAACTACGTACTTTAGTTGGCGTCGTAGGTCTAGGCCAATTCTTCACAGCCTCAATCTTTTGGCCATCTACTTTAATTCCTTCTGCTGAAACTATATGGCCAAGAAATGCCACTGAATCTAACCAGAATTCACACTTTGAGAACTTAGCAAATAATTGTTGGTCCCGAAGAGTACCCAATACTGTGCGCAGGTGCTCCACATGCTCTGATTCAGACTTTGAATAGATGAGAATATCATCAATAAATATAATCACAAATAAATCTAGATAAGGCCTTAATACAATACACTATTCATCAGATCCATAAATACTGCAGGGGCATTAGTGAGTCCAAACGACATCACTAAAAACTCATAATGGCCATACCTAGTCCTCAATGCAGTCTTAGGTATATCAGATTCTCTGACTCTAACCTGATGGTAGCCTGATCGCAAATCTATCTTCGAGAAGCACTTGGCACCCTGGAGTTGGTCGAACAAGTCATCAATCCTGGGCAAAGGGTATTTATTCTTGATTGTGACTTTATTCAGTTGTATGTAATCTATGCACATGCGTAGAGAACCGTCTTTCTTTTTCACAAACAATAATGGGGCTCCCCACGGGGAAATGCTGGGTTTGATGAGGCCTTTATCTAAAAAATCCTTCAGTTTCTCCTTAAGTTCTATCAGTTATGCAGGTGTCATTCTGAAGAACATGCCCCTAATGGCGTGCTGGTGCTGAGGAAGCAACTGCTGATCTAGCTGGCTGGGCTGCACCACTACCACCCCTAGTCGGGAAATCTCTCATGAAATGTCCTACCTTTTAAGAAATATAACAAGTATCAACTCCTAACATACATGGTCCCAAGTGGTGTCTACCACAATCTGGACATTTGGGATATGTTTGACCGGCCTGCATAGAAGTACCACGACGCTGAAATCCTGAAGTCTGTGATGTCTGACTAGCTCTGGACTGAAGAGGTCTATCAGATCTCAGGCCACGAGACTCTAGAGGTATACTAGCTGGTGGTTGTCTAACACTCTGCTGCCTACTCACTCCAGATGTCTCTCTAAATGAACAAGACAATATTCCCCTCTTATGTAACCCTCTCTCCCTGTCGGCTCTCCGTTTCTACTTCCTCTCCTCAAGTGATAAAGCAAATACCTGAATGCGTGATATAATACCTGGCTGCATAACAACCGTCAAACACTCGTTCACTAGGTGTGGACCAAGTCCCACTACATACCTGTGAATTCTATCCTCCATACTTGCTACCACAGTGGGGGCAAACCTTGCTAAGAAATTAAAGCGATAATTATACTCTTATACACTCAAACTTCCCTATCTCAAGATCAGGGACTGATTAGCACGGCTCTCTGTGTCTCTATAAGCATATACTAATGAAGGAAGGCATTTGAGAATTCCTTCCAAGTCGTGGGAGCAGCATCTGGCCCTCTAAATAGCTCCCATGTCTGATATGACCCTACTACTAGGTCATGCAATCTGAATGCAGCCAACTCTACTAACTCTATGTCTGACACGTGCATGACCCTCAATACCCTAGCTATCCTCACTAGAAAATCTTGAGGGTCCTCTCCTGTACGATATCCAGTAAAGACTGGAGGCTTTAGTCGGATAAAATCCCTGATCCTGGATCCAGTATCTCCATGGGCATCTGCACTGTGCTGTCTAGTCTGAGCAACTACAACACTGTTCAATAATCTGATGGCAATCCCCCATTTCCTGCCCCTGACTATTGGGTAGAGGAGCTGGAGGTACAGTAGCTGCGGTAGTTGGGGTACCTCTAATATCGCCCTGAACTAAGGGGATCTGTGAGGTCTCAGATGGAGCCTCAGGTCTGGACTCCTCACCCTCATCCACCTCAGGTGGAACTCTACAAATACCCTGGCTGGCAATGGCCTTACCCTTCTAGGTAGCTGTTAGTTTCTTCGGCGGCATCGCTTTGCTGAAAACACTATTGTTAGAGGGCTGAATTCTATAACCATGGCTCTATCGCACGATCTAATGAAGAAAGAAATACAACTGTCCTGAAGTGCCTTGTAGCCTCCTGTTCATAAGTATGGCGCGCAACATACTCCTGAACAAGACTCTACTAGACACGGCCTGTAGACACACTAGGACTGAACTGCTCTGATACCACTTTTGTCACGACCCAACCTAGGGCCGCGACGGATAACCGACACTAGGTGTCGATCATCACTAATCCTGCTGATAATCTATAAATAATAGAGATGAGCTGGCAACCTGGTTATGAATACATACCTATTTACTGAAAACATAAAGTCTGGAAAGATGACAAGGCTATCACACGCTAATATACATAACATGCTGACTGCACCACATAGGGACATATCTAGAGGCCTCTAAGAGTGCTGAACTGAATATACAAAGGATGGAGCAAGGCCCCGCCATACCCAAACTGGCTGACAGTACACATACCAAAAGATAAGTAACTCCGGCAGTAAGCGGAGTGACTCCAATAGCTGATAGATGGCCTACTAACGTGGTCTAAGTATTGATCTATCTGCACCTGCACTGCTTGAAACGCAGCACCCCAGAAAAGGGCGTAAGTACGATATGTACCAAGTATGTAAGGCATGAGCATATAATATATCATAGCTGAATGAAACTGTAAGGCTGGAATAAATATGTAAATATGAGCTGGAGCATAGTAATATAGCTGGAAATCTGAAGAGCGTACTAAACATGATCTGATTATAAACTGAAGTCTAGTTGAATTTGAAACTGAAGACTGAGCTGAACTATACTGATAAATAACTGTAATATGACTGATAAATGGTAACTAGAAACTGGAACTGATAACTGTCAACTGATCCTGACGCTAAGAACTGGTGGCTGATAACTGAGAACTGATAACTAGTACTGAGCTAAAACTGAACTGCTATCTGAACTGGTACCTGTCTGGTGTTATGGGCTATATCCCCCCAAATCAGGTAACTGAACATTTGAACTAGCCTCACATATAATCATGCAGTGCATACTGTGGCTATATACGCGTATATAACAAACCTGGTGGGTGTTATGGGCTATATCCCCTCCAGCCAGTAATATCTAGTCTCCCTGGTCATAGTGTGTGAATGACACCCGGTTACACTAGGTGTTTCAACTCCCGCCTGAACCAGAGGGGCTGTATCCCCCAGACGGGTAGTATAACACGCGACCGGACTGTGTGTCCAATGTCCAGCCTCTATGGGGGACTCCAAATCACACATAACATGATCACAATATAAGCATAAGCATGTATGAGGCATAACACATGTGGCAACAACATATATGGACTCGAAGGAATGATAAGAAAACTCTGGATTGAATTATAGACACAACCTGAAACTTAGAATTTGTCTAACTCTTTGACTTTTATAAAACTTTCGGCCGAGTTTCCTTTGAAACTGGATGATCCGCAAAACAGAACCAACATTATACTATACACGGGAATGGATACCCGGATAAATTGATAACATAAACATGTTAAACGGATAACAAGATGAGACAACTGGATGACATAACAAATCCGCAAATAGAATGTCTGGACAACACCACTGTCCTGACTTTCAACCTAATTTTCAGAGTGTAGATCAAAGTTATAGACTTCATAGTCTTCATGAAAGTTTTAGATATATGTCTTAGGGTTCTGGGGATTCTTAAAGAATCTAAATATCAATTTTGTACAAGGAGTTATGATCAATATACTAACAACTGTCAAAAAATTAAAACAATTTTCTAGATTTTGAAACGTTTTGTCTTGCTGATTCGGATGTCTTTCACCTTGGATTTTAGTACCAAATTAAGTATATACAAGGTTTCCTTAATACCATTCAAGTTTCTCAGAAGAAATACTAAGTTTAGAACTAAGAAAAGCTTCAAAAGCTAAAAGATACATGCCTTGCTAAAAGAAAGGTTTAGTCTTACATACCTTTGATGTTTCTTGCTTCTAAACTTTGTTTCCCTTGAATTCCACACCTTCTAAAGCTTAAACAAGTTATAACATAGAATTTAGGTACTTTACTTAGCCATGAAGTAATTCTAAAACTCAAACTATAGATGAAATTGAAGGTAGCATAACGTTACCTTAATCGCGTAGAGCGTTTTGACGCAATCTGTCTTCAATTTCGAGTTAAGATTGACGTCCTTCCTTCAAAATAATAAAAGTGGTTAAACCTTCAAGAACACACTGTTTCTATCGTTTATATTCTGGAAATGATGAAAAGAGGACATGTTTTTGCTTTTATACTCGAAACATTTCAGTTCTAGCCCTCTTTTGCGCTTATGTCCCTTCTTCTGGCCTAACTTCTGATGCTCATATCTTTTTATTCATATATTGTATGAACAAACCGTTAAAAGTATTGAAAAATAAACTCCAAAACCTTCAATTTGGTATATTATATGTCCCCAAAAGACCTCATATAATACACGGAATTAATTGATGAAAAAGCTTCGTTACAAGGTAATTCCTTAGTCGGTTTTTCCGCAACTTAAATCCGATTTTTGCCAATCTTTATATTCAACATATAAAAGTCATATATGGTCCAATTATGACTTTAAGATCACTTAAATCATTCTTAACATGTCATTAGAATGATATACGTCAGTTTAGACATACGGGGTGTAACAAATGCTCTATGCCAACTTTAAGAAGTGTGCCTTTTGTGTTGAAAAGGTTGTCTTTTTGGGCTTTGTTGTTAGTGTCAATGGTGTAGAAGTTGATGAGTCCAAAGTTGAAGCCATTAGAGATTGGCCTACTCCTACTACCGTATCTCATGTGAGGAGTTTCCATGGCCTTGCTAGTTTCTATCGGCGCTTTGTTAGACACTTTAGCACCATTGCCGCACCGCTCACCGAGTTGGTGAAAAAGGACAAATCCTTTGTGTGGGGAGAGCCTCAAGAGAGAGCTTTCCAAGAATTGAAAAGTAGGTTGAGTACCACCCCCTTATTACAATTGCCCGACTTCGGGAAGGCTTTTGAGGTGGAATATGATGCCTCGGGGGTGGGAATCTGGGGTGTTCTCATGCAAGAAGGGAAACCCGTTGCCTACTTTAGTGAGAAGTTGAAGGGCGCAACCTTGAATTACTCCACATATGACAAGGAGTTGTATGCCCTCGTGAGAGCTCTAGCCCATTGGCAACACTATCTATGGCCTCGGGAATTTGTGATCAAGAGTGACCATGAGTCACTCAAGCATCTAAGAGGCCAAGAAAAGTTGAACAAGAGACATGCCAAGTGGGTGGAGTTCATTGAGTCCTTTCCTTATGTAATTCATTACAAAAAGGGTAAGGACAATGTTGTGGCCGATGCGATTTCTAGAAAATTCGCTCTTGCTACCACTCTCACTTCTAGACTCATGGGTTTTGAAAGCATCAAATCATTGTATGCTCATGACCCAAAGCTCAAGAACATTCATGATGCTCTAGTGAGTGGGGAAAGAGTGGAAAAATACCAATGGGTAGATGGTTACATTTTCAAGAATGGACGAGTGTGTATCCCCGAGTCCTCTTGGAGAGATGTGCTAGTTCAAGAAGCGCATTGTGGGGGCTTCATGGGTCACTTTGGGGTGGACAAGACTATGGCCATACTTAAAGAGCAATTCCATTGGCAAAAAATGAGGCCTCTTGTGGAGCGATTTTGCAATACTTGCTTGGATTGCAAGAAGGCCAAGTCTAGATCCAACAAAAATGGCTTATACACTCCTTTGCCCATACCTACTAGTCCGTGGGTTGATCTTTCTATGGATTTTGTTATGGCTTTGCCCCGGACTGAAGGAGGACACGATAGCATTTATGTTGTCGTTGACCGTTTCTCCAAAATGGCTCACTTTATTCCGTGCAAAAAGACTAATGATGCACAACATGTAGCTTCCTTGTTTATTGATAATGTCTTGAAATTGCACGGGGTGCCTCGCACCATTGTTAGTGATAGGGACTCCAAGTTCCTTAGCCATTTTTGGAAGTGTTTGTGGGGTGCTCTTGGCACCAAGTTGCTATTCTCCACGTCCCACCACCCTCAAACCGATGGGCAAACCGAGGTGGTGAACCGGACTTTGGGAGCTCTACTTAGAGCTATGACTAAAGGAAAGGCCGGGACTTGGATTGAGAAGCTACCACTCATGGAGTTTGCATATAACCGCACTTTACATCGTATGATTGGCATGTATCCATTTGAGTGTGTTTATGGTTTTAACCCTTTGATTCCTCTTGATCTTACCCCTTTGCCAAGGGATGTGGTTGTTGATGTTGAAGGTAAAGCTCGGGCCAAGGCATTGCTTGAACTTCATGCCAATGTGCGGAAGACTTTGGAGGAGGCTTATGAGAAGATAGCAACCAAGAAAAACAAAAGAAGAAAGAAGGTGGATTTCAAGAAGGGAGATTGGGTGTGGGTGCATTTCCGCAAGGAAAGATTTCCCAACCAAAGGAAGGGGAAGTTGGCACTAAGGGGCGATGGCCCATTCCAAGTGTTGTCCAAGATCAACAACAATGCATATGTGATAGATTTGCCCGGTGAGTATAATGTGTCGACTACTTTCAATGTTAGTGAGTTGACTTCTTTTGATGTAGGTGATGATACCTTGGAGGAGGACACCTTAATTTCGAGGACGAAATCTTCTCAAGAAGGGGAGGATGATACAACCCAAATTGCACCGAGACCATTCACTTGAAGTCAAGCCAAGGATATACAAAACGCTCACCTACACTTGGTTTGGAAAGGCGTGGATGATATGAGCTCGGGGGATGACTTAAAGACAATGCATTGGAGCTCAATCAAAGTAGAAACAGTGTAGGAAACAGTGCAGGAAGCAGGGGAGCAAAACAGGGCAAAACAGGGGAACACCTGCTGAGCTTACTGCCTGACGAAGGACTTTTGTTCTTCGCGATCGCGTGCACAACCTTCGCGATCGCGAAGAGGAACTATTTTGCCTGCGCCTTCGCGTCAAGTCTCGCGCGATCGCGAGCTTTCAGCAATTGAGTGTGCTTCGCGATCGCATATACTCCTGCGCGATCGCGATGAACACTTGAGCAGCAGCGGGCCAGAATCTAGGAAAACAATGTAAAGGAGTGATATAAATACACTCCTTCTTCATTTATTGCTTTTTACCTTACTTGGAACACAAAAATATTGAATGAGCATAGCTCTTGAACCTTGTAACCATTTTGGCTTGAATCAATTGGATGAATCCAAGTTGCTCTTCAATCTGTCTTTGATCATTCTATTTGCTCGAGCCTAGTGTCTCTTGAGGATAGTTGCCTAGCGTAGGTGATTCTTTCCAATCGTTTGGGGTGTAACGGAACAAGTGCTTCGTTGCTACTTCGACTTTCGTATGAGTCTCGTCTCGTTTCTTATCTTTTATCGCTTTCGTAGTTTCGATTGCATCACTATTCCAAAACTATAAATGGGAGCCCTTTCTCCTATTCAGGACACGCTAAAAAAAAGTACTACTTCCTCCTTTCTAATGGAAAAAGAAAAAAGCATTGAAAAGCTCTCTGTTTCGTGTTCACTTCTGTTTCCTGGAGTTATTTGCCTCCCTATTACAAAGGTATAGCATCAAGAAACTATATATGTGTTGGTTTTTGTGAAAGATGAAACTCTCTGGTTGTATTGCTCCCCTGTCTACTTGAGCCTTTCATGGCTGTCTTCTAACCTTTCATGCAGCTTGTTTTGGATAGCCTTTGAGGCTATACCATATCTCTTTTATGTAGGCACTTGAGTTTTATATTCAGCTTGATCAAAGGCCCTATAAATAACAATGTTTTATGCAGGGAAGGAGGATCCACGGTAGTGTATAGGGGCTATGATTAAAGCCATCATAAAAAGCTTACAATAATGCTCAGAAGGCATATTTCTTCTTATTTTTCTACACCTTGTTTGTATTAATTAGATCTTCTTTATCTAAACCGGTACATTGGTTATGTAAAGAACTCGGTAAGTTAGTTAAGTTCTGAAACTGATGTTTAATGCATAAGCAAAGTACATCTGTTCATGTTTGGGTTATACAGGGACCCTGCCTTCCCCTCTCTTATTTTTTTGTGTAGTTGGCTCATTTGTGCAAGGTGTGAATATGAAATTGATGTATAAGGTAATTGGTTTTACTTCACAAATTCAATTTTAAGTGTTGAGGCTAAACAAGGGCCGTTTTCTACCTTTCCCATTATATAGTTATTTCTGAATTTAACACGGAATGTTTGAACTGAAATATAGTTTAAAACGGGTGTGATTATGTAGCATGAAATCTGAAATCTGATAAGGCAGGGGCTGTTTTGTATAACAGAGGAGAGATTTTCGAAATTTTATTATAAAAGGGCTGTTTTTGAAATTATGTCTCACATAGGGACATCTTCTGCAAATTTATTTTGGGCCAGATTTCATAAAATTTCAGGCCTGCTTTATAAAGTTTGATTATGTTTTAACTGCAAGCCTATTTTCCTAAAAATTTCACACAAAATGATTTTCTAACCTATCCAATCAAAGTTAACTACTCCCTCCGTTTCAAAAAGGATGAACCTATTACTATTTGAAGGGTCAAACAAGATTATGTTTGACCACATATCTTACAAATATTTTCTAACTATTTTGAATTGTTAACTATTGTGACTTATAGTATTTTTCATGTAGTTTCTAAATATGTGAATTTTATTTAAAAAAATTTAAAAATTCGATGTGCAAATTCCCGGTCAAAATTAGTCAATTTGACCTTCGTACTCCGCAAAGGTTCATCCAAAGTGGAACGGAGGTAGTAATAATTTAGAGGAGAGTAAGGCTTTGAGCTCAAGTCTTACAAGAAATTATCTACATATTTATTTTCATAATCCTAAAAGAAAAGGAGCAAGAGAAAAGATAATAAAGTGTATGCCTATGAAATACTTTATATGTAGTTTATGTAATTGTCGTATTATATTATCAATAATTTACCTTCATGCTATTTTTCACATACTTGTCCATTACTTTACCTATCTATCTATTTTATTATCTTCATATATTCATCTACCTTTACCTATTCATGTAGTTTTATGGAATAATTTCCTCTTATAAAAACTATATTTCTATATATGTTTTTGTCACGTCCTAAAATTTACGAGTTTTTATTTAAAGGCTTTGTGACTGGTGTTTTAAAAGTATAAAATTATTGAGATTCGGAGTCGCCACTTGACAAGTTCAAAGGTGTGCCAAGTCACCAAAAGGTACCTCGAAAACACCTTGACTCATCAATGGTTTGCGTCAGAGAATCCGAGTAAGGATCTCGATTGACTCGCGGGAAAGTATTAGGCACCCTCGAATCTTGTGCTAAGCACAACTGCTTTTATTTATCGCTTTTCGATTTTAGAAAATGTTTGTTCTTATTTTACCTTTGCTTTGTTTACAATTGATTTATTGGCATGCTTAACGGCATAAAATTTAATTTAGCTTTACTAAAGAAAACAATTGGAACGGCGTTAATTTTCTCGATTTTTCGATTTAAACTCCACTGCACCACAAAACACCTCCATGATAAACCAAACTTATTTGCAAATGTAATGGACACATATAACCAAAATATTTACAACTTTTATCTAATAGCTTATTATTTATTAAAATACTTATGGCTATGAGTTAAAAGTCTATATTTAAAACTGAACTAAGTTTTGAAAAGTTTAAGGTTCTGATTCTGCCAATTTGCAATGGTCTTTTTGTGAAACAGTTTGCACTGTATATCCCTCTTTTCTTCCATTTAAGATTTTTCCTCATTTTTTTCCTCCAGAAATTCAAAGTTACGTTGCTGGTTTTTGAACATGATTAGATTCAAGGCCTATTTTCCTACTCATTTTCAAATCTGTCCACCTTTGTCTTAAATGACTAAATCTATATTTAATACATGCTTCAAAGTTATGAACTTGTTACAAAATAAATTATCATTCAAACATACATACATGAATTAGAAATTAGTGAAGTAAATAGGGTAAAATGAGCATAGATATGAAGAGAGTAAAGAGTTATATTATGCATGGTTATCTTTTAGCGTAACAACAGCCCATTTCTCGCACATTTTCAGATTGTAGACATGTCCAAACATATAGAAAATAGAAAATAAAGCTTTGGAAAAATTTACCTCGACCAAAGCTCAGCAAAAGGAATGAGACAAGCAATAGTAAAGCCCAGCGACAACAAACACACCAAAGCAACAACAACTAGACCCAGTAGCCTTTCCTTTAAACTGACTTCCAGACCAGAAACTCAAGACCCTTTTTCTTTTCAGATCTGGTAATGTAATTTTTTTAGAGAGTAGTTTTCTTGGTGAATATTTGCAGATATTTTTTCCTCTCTCCAATGAGGAAAAGGGACCAGCCTTATATAGATGAGAGATGGATGTAAAATGAGAGGAAAACTGGATGAAAATGATGTAAAGTAGGGGAAAAATAAGGTGAAAAATGAGGGGGAAAACCAGCTGTGGAGGGGTACACAAACCAAGGGTCTTTAATGCAAAAATTCTCATTTCTATGCTAACCTTTCACCTACCCTAAAAGGAAGCTGAAACCTTACCTCTTTGAGCTTCCCCTTTGTTTGACTCTCTTTTGATTCCCTTTTTCAAATTTTCAGATTCTAAACTTTAATTAACTTGGTTTTATAGCTAAACTAACAAGTCCAATCCTGAAGGAATTTAACAATAAATCAGCCTCCAAAAGATTCAGACTTGGCTAATGAAACAAAAAGGCTAAACTATCACAACTAAGCTAACAAAACACCTAGGCATGCATGATTCAAAAGTTTCAAGTCCAAACATCACTCCGCTTTTTAGCATAAACATGAACATTCAATCCTCAATAGTATACAATTTTGATACCCCAATATTGTGGTTGTGTGGCTACATAATATTTAAACAAAACTTAGACCATAGTCGGATAATGTTTTAATGTGGGCTGGCTAGTTTTGAAAACTTCCCTATTTTACCCATGAGACAGAGGTCAAAGCAAAGCATAACTCGTAAATGGTCCCAAGTTTCTTACTTTTTCCACCAATACTATCTGGATCATTTGTTTTAAATATAAAACCCTCTTCTTGTTTTAGGGACAATCACCTATAGTCTGAACTTACACATTCTAAAGGAAAATATATTTTTTGTTACTACTCATATTTTATTTACCCATGAGACAGAGGTCAAAACAAAGCATAACTCATAAATGGTCTCCCAAATTTTCTTACTTTTTCCATCAATACTACCTGGATTCTCCTAAGCACTCATATCATATCATGTTCATCAAAATTAAAGACATTAATTATAAATTTCAACGCTCTATTTCACTCTTTTGATAGCCTAAAGTATACTTCTTGACTAATATTTCTAATCAGCAATGTTGCACTCCTTTTCTTCTGAAACAATATTTGATTCCGTTCCTACCACAATACCAGCAAGATATATACTTTTTTAGTTCTTGTACAACCTTCTTTCACATTGAGTGTGCATTTACCCCATACATTATGTCTTATTACCATTCCATTGCTTGTCTTTGGATTTTTTGTCACTGCACCGCAGTTTACAATTCAGTAGACTACTCACATGTCAAGAATAGATGACCCAGGAATTCATTTTGATTATCACAAAGTTGACATAGCATATTATCCTATAAAGACATTAATTATTCAGGCAAAATGTTAAAGAAAGATTCATTGTTAAGTCACTATAGATATACACAACTCAATTCACAAATCAAAACTAGGAAGTCTGATATGCAACTATGCATGGAGAAAAAGCAACCCAAAAAATTCGAACTAAAATTTCTAGAGATGTAAGCTATTACTCCTACGTAGAGAAGAAGCCAAAAAATGTAGGTTCATCACTAATGATAATGCATTAAGATCTAGGATAATGATAAAAACGTCCTAACCTGCACCAATTAGTATGTTGATTTGGATACAAAGTTTAAAACAAAATAAAAGGAGCCGAGAACTATAATACAACAACATACCCAGTGAAGCCGAAAATGATAATACGTATTCACATACATATACTATAGCACTGGTCTTCTAATACTATATTTAGCCAAGTGAAAATTCTATCAAAACTTGTAGCTCAATCTGAACTTAGAACTTCTATCTTTCGATTCAAAAAAAATTCAAATTTAAAAACCTAACCTATTAGAATATTGATCTAAATAAATACAATATGAAAAACAACGTAAAATGAGGAAGCCAATAATAAGAGAAAAATAACATATTCTGAAGATCCTTCAACCTCATGACCTATCATAAGAGAAAGACAACACATTAAGTAGAATGTTTTAATTTATAATAAAACACTTTACAAAATGGAACCTAGCACATGAAAATGATTGTAGTGTTTGATATTTTGCACCCTAGGCTTCGGATTTATCTCACACATTATGTGACTGTGTGTTCTTATATATTCAAATTTTTTCTTTATGAACAACTTTTTACCATTTTCTTGATCTTTAGACGATAATTTTGCTTGAGAAGAATTCATGTTGGTTTGCTTGAGCACACATGATCTACGTAATCATTAGACGGAGTCTCATCACTATCTTCGAAGTTAGCTCATCCCCCAGTGAAGATCACAATCATGTAATCACTAAGTCTGTTCCCAAATGATATATATTCTCACCTGCTAGGTCTATTCATGGAGTTTATACTAAATCATGCACAGGTTGCTCTTTCCGGTAAGCATATTTAGGATTGCAGCATGACTATTTATATTGGACAAGCTTTCAGGCTGAAATTCCTTTCACCTTTCCCATTTGACTTTCAGAAATCTAAAACAAAAAATGGATTTTGAAGACAAAGCACAAAGAAAAAAAACAAATTTTGCATTAGAGAATTGTTTAAACGAGCCAATACTTCATGATCTATAAATTTTCTTGCTAAAGCCGCATCCTGCAAATTGAATATATAGGAGGGACAAAGGGCGCACAATTTAGAAATGCCAATATAAATCAAGTGACAGCCGCATAGATTAAAATAAAAAAGTTACTCTGAATCTCTGATAGAACTTCTATGAGGTGAGGATTTAAGTTAAATCATACCAGGCTTGGACGCTATTCTATAGTGCATCTTCTTCTACGACAACTTCATGATTGGTCATAATATACAATGAATTTCTGTTCCGCTTTTTAAAATTTTTTGTTCAATTCTTGCCACACTTAAAGAGTTGCTTGATTTTTTCGTCCTTCTTTTCTTCTGCCTAACAGAGTGAAAATCATCAAATTAGTACATTAGGCTTCAAAAAACTCGAATTAATGAAAGAAGAGCTTTAAAAGTGTGAAATTTTCCAAGCCTCTGACATAAAGAACAATGTATTAAACAATTTCATTCAATCTACTATGCTTGTGTAACTGCAGCACTGGTTTTTTAAAGATGGAAGTAAAATTATTCCATGTCCTCACTATTAGAGTTGGAGTTGCTGAATTCCAAGAGTAGTAACAACAGAACCACAACTACATTAATGAAATAAGAGAGTTTTCATTTTTACCTCGATAAAGCATGATATTTAATAACAATAAAACATGATATATAGTATCAACCAAACATACACATATACACTAACAAAATTGTTACCCGACGCAATTGCATAATCATCATATGAAATAGTTATGAAAGTTCTTTGAAAAATATGGATTGGTATAAATCAACCACCGAAAGCTTAAAGTAAAGATAAAGATAGTGAATGGATAAAAGTGTACCTACTATTCCAACATCCAATTTTGATTTTCCTGGTACAGAGAAACCAACTTCATCCAAGAAGAATCCAACCCCAAGAGCATACTTGTAGAATGGATAAAAGTCAGCACAATAAACAGATAAGAAGTCTATACATACTTGCAGAACAAATTTTAAGATTACATGATACATTTTCATCCTATATAAGCGATTGAAATTCATACGTGTTGAACTAATTCTAGAAAGATTCTAATTCTCTGAAATATGAACATGCGGTAAAAGAGATTTTGGTAAAGAATGCCAATAATCACGTCCCTATAGAGGTATCATCTTGAACAGTGATGTGCATTTTTCGATCCACTGACCATGGATGGAAGATAATAAAATACAACATATATAAGTTTCTACTCAAATAAATGCTACAACATCCATTACTCGAGTTGTCTCCAATTTTAGTAAATGATATGAAAGTAACAAACTTACCGGCCAAATTTTAAGCTAAACATTACACACATAACATGCAAACTTAATCTGGAATAAAAACTTTGAAATATATGAGATGAATCAAAACAATAAGACTTATTAAACCAATAATTGTTGATAGAAAATGGAAACCAAGGTAGAACATTAGAAGAACAGAGATTTAGGTTAGTAGAAATGGCTAAACCCTTTACCTTAGTTATCGATTCCAACTACATTATCATCTATGAACGAAGGACGGCAGAGTAATTATTTAAGCGATTCAATCTCCCAAAGAATATCCTATATGTACATGAATTCAAATTCTATCAGTTGAGTAATAATACTTGATTCAGTAATTATAAAGCACTAAGAATTAGTCTAATGATAAAATAAGGGAAGTTGTAATTCTACTGCGTAACCATCAATTTTTGTCTTGCAATTTGCCTGTTTTTAACTGATCATAAATAGTAAGTTGATGGTAAAATTCTCGCATTTTTGTAGTAATGTTCGCTTGGTTCCATCTTACGGCCACAAACAAACTCCATCAGGGAAAACAATTAGTGTGCCTAACATTTTCGAGCCCAAGGACTTTACAAAAGTAGAATTAAATCCCCAAAATAAAAGATGACACAGAAGGTCCAAGAAATAACTAACCACTTGCAGAAGATGATGATATTAAGAACCTGTTTGGGTGGGCTTATAAGCAGCTTATTTTAAGTGGCTTATAAGTAAAAAAATGACTTAAAAACTACTTTTTGAGAAGTTAGGATTTCCTAACTTTTGAAAAAGTGGCTTTTAAGCCACTTATGGCTTATAAGTCCAAAAATTTTTAAGCTACCAAACATATATTAATGAGCTTATAAGCTTATAAGCTACTTTTAAGCTCACCCAAACGGGTTTTAAGAAAGCAACATTGATTTAATCAGCAAGTTTAAACTGTAAAATTAAAGGAGAAATATAATATCAGTTCCTGAAGAATTTTAAATATATCAGGAAGAACAGAAAATGCAAAATCTTCGGAAAATAAAAAATGCATGAAGATCACTTGTCTTATGTAACACCTGGGCTCGATATGGGAAAGCATAAAGAAATCAGAAAACAATTAAAAAGAGAAAGCCACGTGTACGTCTCAGATTAAAAGGAGAATAATGAACCCGGACGGCTGAGATTAAAAGTGGAATTAGTTGGGAAAGTTAGTTATTTTTGAAAATATTTTCTTTCTTCCTCACTCTTCTTCTCTGATCCCCTTCTATCTGATTTTTTCCCTTCCTTCTCTTCTTCTTCGTTCTTGTTCTCGATTAGTTACAGTTGTGTAGTAGTAATGATTGGGTGATTCAATTCCATTCTTGTAATAGTTTACCAATTCAGTAATAAAATTCTCAAATTCATTTTAATTAAGTTCTTACACCCTAGACCATTACAATTGGTATCAAAGCTCTCAATACTGGATGTGGGAAGACATTAATGGTAGAAAGAATACAAATGAAGTCTATGGGCGAGAAATTGGCAAAACACGATGAGATGTTGGCTGGAATTCAAAGAACTTTGGAGCAGATCTTGGGAAAATTAGATGTGTTGGAGCAGAAACAAGCAAGTGGGAGTGACACTGAAACTATCATCAATAATGGATTACTTCCTACTCCGGTACATGAAAATCAGGCTTGTAGAGCACCATGTTTGCAGTTATTATCCCCTAAGCTTGGTTTTGATGGTAAAAAACCTAAAGTTTGGATAAGAAAATGTGAAAGGTATTTTCAATTGTATAAATTTGTGGATACCCAAAATTGGAAGTTTCCGTTCTTCACTTACATGGTAGAACAGAATCATGGTACCATTCTTTCCTTTTAAGTAATGGTGTTGTATCTTGGGCAAGGTTTAAAGAAGAAATTTGTGAAAGATTTGGTGAAAACCCCTTAGAAGATATAGTAGAAGAATTTCAAGAATCTTAAACAAACTGGTTCTGTAGAAGCTTATTTGAGTAAGTTTGAAGACATGAAAGCTGAGATGATAATTAGAAACCCAGCTCTAAGTGAAGCCCATTTCTTGTCCCATTTCATTGGAGGTCTTAGGCATCAGATTAAGTATGCAGTAAAATTGTTCAAACCTCCCACCTTAAAGGAAGCTGTAGAGCAAGCAAGAATGCATGAAAGGGCTACTGAAATAGCCAAGGACAAGGAAGTAGTGAGAACACCCTATAGTGAAATGAGGAAACCTTACAATGGGCCTAGTGACTCAGGAGTGAAGAGGAATTCCCAGTTTACTAGACAGAATCCCATCAGGTTGAGCCAAGAAGTTTATGACTACAGGAAGGCAAATCATTTGTCTTTCAAGTGTGTGAAAAAATACACACCTGGTCATGAGTGTAGATTGAAACAACTTAACTGCATAGTAGGTGGTCAATGGGTGGATGAACAGGAGGAAATTGTGGTAAAAATTGAAGAAATACTGGATGAGGAACTGCAAGAAGCTGTATGTCTTAATGCACTGTTGGGTAGTAACAATGGGGTCAACACAATTAAGGTCAAAGGAACAGCTAAAAGGAAGTATCTCACCATACTTATTGATATAGGTAGCACCCACAGCTTCATAGATGTCCAGACTGTGAAAGAAGCAGGGTATGATACAACTTATTGTTGTCCAATTAAAGTCACAATTGGAAATGGTAACTATATGCTCAGTAATTCTTGTTGTGCTGTATTTTCTTGGGTAATCGAGGGTATGAAGTTTAATGATGATCTCAGAATCATCAAGTTAGGAGGGTGTGCCATGATTTTGGGAGCTGATTGGATGAAGGGCCACAACCCTGTAAACTTTGACTTTGTAAAGAACAAGGTCATTGTATATCAAGCAGGCAAGAAGGTGGTGTTGCATGGGTTAAATGACGATGTTGAACTCAGTAATGATAAGTGGTAGTGCCATGGGTAGGTTGATAAAGAAAGGCCAGACCATGATGGCTCATTTGTACATGATGACCTCTCAAGCTGAAGCACAGATACAAGACCAAGACCATGAGCAGCCTATTGAACAACTGCTACAAAATTATGTTGATATTTTCCAAGAGCCTAAAAAATTGCCCCCAAGCAGATCAGCTGATCATACTATTCCATGGATACCTATGCTAAGCCAGTAAGCTTGAGACCATATAGGTATAATTACTTCCAGAAGAATGAACTGAAGAAGCATGTCATACACATGATGCAGCAAGGAATAATTCAGAATAGCCAATCGCCTTTTTCTTCTCCAGCACTATTAGTCAAGAAGAAAAATAGAACCTGGAGATTTTTTGTAGACTACAAGGGTTAAACAACATAACAATAAAAGATAAGTACCCAATTCCTATTATTGATGACTTGTTGGATGAATTGTATGGCTCTACATTGTTCTCTAAAATTAACTTGAGGACAGAATATCAACAAATTAGAATGAAGGAAGAAGATGTGTTTAAAACTGCATTTAGAACTCACATAGGCCACTAAGTTCAAGGTTATACCATTTGGCCTCACCAATGCCCCAACCATATTTCAAGCACTCATGAATCAGGTTTTCCAACCTTATATAAGGACGTTTGTCCTAGTGTTTTTTGATGACATACCGATCTACAACAAGAACTTACAGGACCATGTATTTCATTTGGAGATAGTATTCCAGACATTGAGGAGGAACAGCCTGTGGGCTAAGAAATCTAAGTGCTCTTTTGCTCAGCCCAAGGTAGAGTACTCGGGGCATTTAATCTCAGTAGAAGGTGTATCCACTGAACCTTCAGAGGTGCATGCAATGTTAGATTGGCCTACACCCAAGAATGTTAAAGAGTTGAGGGGATTTTGAGGCTTAACTTGGTATTACAGGAAATATGTAGCAAACTATGGGAAGATAAGAAAACCACTCACAGACCTTTTTAAAAATAATGCATATCAGTGGAGTAAAGAAGCTGAAGCTGCATTTCAGAATCTCAAGAAGGCTATGGCCACCATACCAGTTCTTGCTCTTCCTGACTTTGAACAAGAGTTCATTGTGGAGACAGATGCTTGTCACACTAGAATAGGAGCAGTCGACAGGTGGAGGCACGACCTCCAATTCAGACATTTTGTGATCAGAACTGATCACCACAGTCTAAAGTTTTTGCTAGAACAAAGAGTGACATCTGCAGTTCAACAAAAAGGACTAACTAAACTGTTGGGGCTTGATTATGAAATTCAATACAAGAAAGGGGCTAAGAAAAAGGTGGCAGATTCATTGTCTAGAGAGTATGCTGTAGAAACACAGCTGGATAAACAAGATACAGTAGCTAAATTGCATGCACTATCTGCAGCAGTTTAAAGCAGATGGCCGAAAGATCGAGGCTGTGAAGAATTGACCCAGACCTACGACACCAACTGAAGTACATAGTTTACTTAGTTTGATAGGTTATTACAGAAGGTTCGTAGAGGGTTTTTCCTCCATTGCAGCTCCACTGATCAAATTGACACATAAAATAGCTAAATTTGAGTGGTCTGATTCTTGCGAGCACAGCTTCCAAGAACTAAAGAACAGGTTGATAAAAAATCCAGTACTTACACTTCCAGAGAGATCTGAGGGCTATGTCATTTACTGTGACGCTTCTCAAATTAGTCTTGGTTGTGTTTTGATGCAGCACGGAAGAGTAATTGCCTATGCTTCCAGGCAACTGAAAAAGCACTAGCAGAACTGCTCTACTCATGATTTAGAGCTTACAACAGTTATCCATGCATTGAAGATTTGGAGACATTATTTGTACAGTGTTCATGTTGATATTTATACAGACCACAAGAGCCTCCAGTACATATTTAAGCAAAAGGAGCTAAACCTACGACAGAAGCGGTGGCTAGAGTTGTTAAAGGACTACGACATGGATATTTTTTATCATCTGGGTAAAGCGAATGTTGTTGCTGAGGCCCTTGGTCATAAGTCTATGGGTAGTCTATCTTATTTACAGCCATAGAAAAGAGAGTTAGCTCATGCACTCCACCAGTTTGCCAGCATGAGAGTCAGAGTAATAGATTCAGAGGACGCAGGAGTTACAGTTCTGAACACAGCCACTACTTGCCTAGTGACAGAAGTAAAACAGCGTCTGTATGAGGATCCAATTCTAGTTGAATATAGAAAAATAGCCAGAAGAAAATCGGAGTCACAATACAGGTTACTACTGACGGGGTTCTCATGTATAAAGATAGACTTTGTGTTCCTGATATTGAAGATTTACGTGGACAGATTATGACTGAGGCACACTATTTCAGGTACACTGTTCATCCAGGTTCGACTAAGATGTATCATGATCTTAAGCGAATTTACTGGTGGGACGGAATGAAGCGTGGCATAGCAGAATTTGTGGCTCAGTGTCCTAACTGCCAGTAGGTTAAAGTCGAGCATCAAAAACCTAGTGGCTTGTTGTAGGAAATAGAGATTCCATCATGGAAATGGGAAGCACTGAATATGGACTTCATTACAGGCTTGCCCCGTACGCGGAGCAGGTATGACTCTATTTGGGTTATAGGTGACAGGCTTACTAAATCAGTACATTTCTTGCATGTTAGAACTACATATACATCGGAGGATTATGCTAGACTTTATATCAGAGAGATCGTGCGCCTACAAGTATTCCAGTATCTATCATTTCAGACAGGGGCGCACCATTTACAGCTAATTTCTGGCGATCATTCCAGACAGGTTTAGGGACACAGGTGAATCTGAGTACAACATTTCATCCACAGACAGACGGACAGGCTGAGCGGACCATTCAGATATTAGAAGATATGCTTAGAGCTTACGTGTTAGATTTTGGAGGCAGCTGGAATGATCATCTACTTTTGACTAGCATACTGATGGCGTCATATGAAGCTTTGTATGGGCGCAAATGCAGGTCTCCTATAGGATGGTTCGGGGTTGGCGAGTCTCAACTGATAGGTCCAGATTTAATCTAACAGGCAGCTGATAAAGTCAAGTTGATCAGGGAAAGATTATTAGCAGTGCAGAGCAGACAGAAGTCCTATGCAGATAACCGATGTTGTGATTTAGAATTTCAGTTTGGCGAATGGGTATTCCTGAAAGTATCACATGGGAAAGGCGTTATGAGATTTGGAAAGAATGGCAAGCTTAGCCCTAGATTCATTGGTCCATATCAGGCGAGTTCGGTGTGTTGCCTACGAATTAGACCTTCCAGCAGACCTTCAGGAGGTCCATCCAGTATTTCATGTTTCCATGCTCAGAAAAATATGTCGGAGATCCTTCTAGAGTTGTACCAGTAGATGATGTTCAGATCACAGAGCAATTTAACTTATGAAGAGGTGCCGGTTTCAATTTTAGATAGGCAGATTCGTCGACTAAGGACGAAAGACATTTCTTTAGTTAAGATGCTATAGCAAAGCAACAATGTAGAATAAATAACTTGGGAAGCTGAAAATGACATGAGAGCCAAATATCCACATCTCTTCACTACTTCAAGTATGTAACAGATCGTTGCTTAATGCTTCTACATACTTCATTTAACATTCGAGGACGAATGCTCCTAACTGGGAAGATTGTTACACCTCGTATGCCTAAAGTGACGTATATAATTCTAATGACATGTTAAGAATAATTTAAGTGAATTTAAAGTCATAAAATGACCATATATGATGTTTATATGTTGAATATAAAGTTCGCAAAAAATCGGATTTAAGTTGCGGAAAAACCGACAAAGGAATTGCCTTATAACGAAGCTTTTTCAGCAATTAATTTTGTGTGTTATATGAAGTCTTTTGGGGAAATATCATATACCAAATTGAAGGTCTTGGAGTGTAGTTTCCAACACCTTTGACAATTTGTTCATACTATATCTAGATAAGAAGATATGAGCATCATAAGTCAGGCCAGAAAAAGAGACATAAGCGCAATAGAAGACTAAAACTGAAATGTTTCAAGTATAAAAGGAAAAATTTCACCATCTTCTCGTCATTTTACAGAAACTTCATGATAGAAGCAGTTTGGTCTTGGTTCTAAAGCCATTTTGATGGTTTTGAAGAAAGAACATCAATCTTAACTCGAAATTGAAGACGGATTGCGTCAAAACGCTCTATGCGATTAAGGTAACGTTATGCTACCTTTAATTTCGTCTATAGCTTGAGATTTAGAATTACTTCATTGCTAAGTAAAGTACCTAAATGCTGTATTATAGCTTGTTTAATCTTTAGAAGGCATGGAATTCAAAGGAAACAAGGTTTAGAAGTAAGTAACATCAAAGGTATGTAAGACTAAACCTTTCTTTTGGCAAGGCATGTATCTTGTAGTTTTTGAAGCTTTTCTTAGTTCCAAACATGGTGTTTCTTATTGGGTAATTGCATATTATCAAGGAAACCTTGTATATACTTAATTTGGTACAAAAATCCAAGGTGAAAGACATCCGAATCAGCTAGACAAAACGTTTCAAAATCTGGAAAATCATTTTGATCTTTAGACAGCTGTTAGTATATTGATCATAACTCCTTGTAACAAAAATTGATATTTAGATGCTTTAAGAATCCCCAAAACCCTAAGACATATATCTAAAACTTTCATGAAGGCCATGAAGTCTATATCTTTGATCTACAATCTGAAAATTAGGTTGAAAGTCAGGACAGTGGTGCTGTCCAAACATTCTATATGCGGATTTGTTATGTCATCCAGTTGTCTCATGTTGATTATTCGTTTAACATGTTTATGTTATCAGTTTATCTGGGTATCCATTCCCGTGTATAGTATAGTGCTGGTTCTGTTTTTGCGGATCATCCGATTTCAGGAGACTCTCTGCCGAAATTTTTATAGAAATTCAAAGAGTTGGGCAAATTCTGAGTTCTAGGTTGTGTCTATAATTATATCCAGAGTTTTCTTATCATTCCTTTGAGTCCATATCTATTGTTGCCACATGTGTTATGCCTCATACATGTTTATGCTTATATTGTGATCATGTTATGTGGGATTTGGAGTCCCCCATAGAGGATGGACATTGGACACACAGTCCGGTCGCGTGTAATACTACCCGTCTAGGGGTCACAGCCCCTCTGGTTCAGGTGGGAGTTGAAACACCTATTGTGACCGGGGGTCATTCACACACTCTGACCAGAGAGAGTAGATATTACTGGCTGGGGGTGATATAGTCCATAACACCAGCCAGGTTTATTATATACGCGTATATAGCCACAGTATGCACTGCATGATTATACATGAGGCTAGTTCAGGTTTTCAGTTACCTGATTTGGGGGGATACAACCCATAACACCAGATAGGTAATAGTTCAGATGTTCAGTTACCTGATTTGGGGGGATATAGTCCATAACACCAGACAGGTTCCAGTTCAGATAACAATTCAGTTTTAGCTCAGTACCAGTTATCAGTTCTCAGTTTTCAGCCACCAGTTCTTAGCGTCAGGATCAGTTGACAGTTATCAGTTCCAGTTTTGAGTTACCAGTTATCAGTCATATTACAGTTATTTATCAGTATAGTTCAGCTCAATCTTCAGTTTCAGATTCAGCTAGACTTTAGTTTATATTCAGATCATGTTTAGTACGTTCTTCAGATTTCCAGCTATATTGTTATGCTCCAGCTCATATTTACATATTTATATTCCAGCCTTACAGTTTCATTCAGCTATGATATATTATATGCTCATGCCTTACATACTTGGTACATATCGTACTCACGCCCTTTTTTGGGGCGCTGCATTTCATGCCGCACAGGTGTAGATAGATCAATGCCTGGACCACGTTAGTAGGCCAACTATCAGCTATTTGAGTCACTCCGCTTACTCCCGGAGTTACTTATCTTTTGGTATGTGTACAATCAGTCAGTTTGGGTATGGCGGGGCCTTGTCTCATCTTTTGTATATTCAGTTCAGCACTCTTAGAGGCCTGCAGATATGTCCCTGTGTGGTGCAGTCAGTTTGTTATGTATGTCAGCTTATATTAGCCTTGTCAGCTTTTTGCATTGCATAATTCTTATCAGTTATATTCATGGTTAGCAGATTATCAGTAGGATTAATGATAATCGACACTTAGTGTTGGTCATCCGTCACGGCCCTAGGTTAGGTCGTGACAGGAATAGTCTTACTAAGTAGAGGAAAGGATTGAATCGTACCACCAATGGGTCCATTAACCGGTGGAAGAGATAGAATCGTCCCACTAATGGTTCTACTAATGGGTGGAAAGGACAGAATCGTCATGCTAATGAATTTACTAATGGGTGGAAGGGATGGAATATTCCTATTAATTTGTTGAAATGACAAAATCGTCCTATCATTTAGGGGAACGCAACAAGTCCGGGCCATATTTTGGTGGATGGGATAGAATGGTCCCACTAATGTGTCTACTAATGCGTAGACAGGACGGAATAGACCTAATAATGAATCCACTAATGGGCGGATGGGACGGAATAGTCCCACTAAATGGAGTAAGGGATCGAATCGTACCACAAATGGGTCCATTAAAGTGTGGAAGGGATGGAATCGTCCTATTAGTGGTTCTACTAATGGGTGGAAAGGATTGAATCATCCTTCTAATAAGTCTACTTATGGGTGGAAGGGATGGAATTTTCCCACTAACTGGTTGAAGGGACAAAATCGTCCTATTATTAAGAGGAACACAACAAGTCTGTGCCACTTTTTGGTGGATGGGATAGAATGATCCCACTAATGTGTCTACTAATGGGTAGACAGGAAGGAATCGACCTAATAATGAATCCACTAATGGGCGGACGGGACGGAATAGTCCCACTAAGTGGAGTAAGGGATTAAATCGTACCGCCAATGTGTCTATTAACAGGTGGAAGGGATTGAATCGTCCCACTAATGGTTCTACTAATGGGTGGAAGTATAGAATCGTCCTACTAATGAGTCTGCTAATAGGTGGAAGGGATGGAATATTCCTATTAATTGGTTGATGGAACAAAATCGTCCTATTATTGGCTGTACGTAACAAATTCGTGCCCTTTTGGGTGGATGGGATAGAATGGTCCTACTAATATATTTACTAATGGGTAGACATGATGGAATCAACCTAATAATCAATCCACTAATGGGCGGATAGGACGGAATAATCCTACTAAGTGGAGGAAGGGGTTGAATTGTACCAATAATAGGTAGACAGGACGGAATCGACCTAATAATGAATCTACTAATGGGCGGACGGGACAGAATAGTCCCACTAAGAGGTGGAAGGATTTGAATCATACAACCAACGAGTGGAAGGGATTGAATCCTACCGCTAATGCATCCATTAACTAGTGGAAGGGATATAATCTTCCCACTAATGGTTTTACCAATGGGTTGAAGGATAGAATCGCCCTACTAATAAGTCTACTAATGGGTGGAAGGGATGGAATTGTCCTATTAATTGGTTTAAGGGACAAAATCGTCCTATTATTCGGCGGACGTAACAAAGCCTTGCCCTTTTTGGTGAATGGGATAGAATGGTCTAACGAATATTTCTACTAATGGGTAGACCGAACGGAATCGACCTAATAATGAGTCCACTAATGCATGGATGGGACATAATGGTCGCACTAAGTGGTGGAAGGATTGAATCATACCACCAATAGGTCCATTATCCAGTGGAAGGGATGGAATTGTCCCTAATAGTTCTACTAATTGGTGGAAAGTATATAATTGCTCTACTAATGATTCTACTGATGGGCGGAAGGGATGGAATTGTCCAACTGATTGGTTGAAGGGATAGAATCGTCCTATTATTAGGCAGACGTAACTATTCGTGCCGTTTTTGGTGCATGGGATAAAATGGACCCACTAATATGTCTACTAATTGGTTGACATGACGAAATCGACTTAATAATGAATCCACTAATAGGTGGATGGGATGAAATAGTCCTACTTAGAGGAGGAAAGAATTGAATCGTACCACCAATAGGTCCATTAAAAATTGGAAGGGATAGAATCGTCCCACCAATAGTTCTATTAATTGGTGGAAAGGATAGAATCGTCATACTAATGAGTCTACTAATGGGTGGAAGGGATCGAATATTCCTATTAATTGGTTGAAGGGACAAAATCGTCCTATTATTAAGGGGAACGCAACAAGTCTGTGCCACTTTTTGGTGGATGGGATAGAAAGGTCTCACTAATGTGTGTACTAATGTATAGACAGGACGGAATCGATCTAATAATGAATCCACTAATAGGCAGATAGGACGGAATAGTCCCACTAAGTAGAGTATGGGATAGAATCATACCACATATGGGTCCATCAACGTGTGGACGGGATGGAATCGTCCCATTAATGGTTCTACTAATGGGTGGAAAGAATTGAATCGTCCTTCTAATAAGTCTACTTATTGGTGGAAGGGATGGAACTGTCACACTAACTGTTTGAAGGGACGAATCGTCCTATTTTAAGGGGAACGAAACAAATCCGTACCACTTTTTTGTGGATGGGATAGAATGGTCTCACTAATGTGTCTACTAATGGGTGGATAGGAAGGAATCGACCTAATAATGAATCCACTAATGGGTGGACGATACAGAATAGTCCCACTAAGTGGAGTAAGGGATTAAATCGTACCATTAATGTGTCTATTAACATGTGGAAGGGATGGAATTGTCCCACTAATGGTTCTACTATTGGGTGGAAGTATAGAATCGTCCTACTAATGAGTCTACTAATGGATGGAAGGGATGGAATATTCCTATTTATTGGTTGAAGGGACAAAATCGTCCTCTTATTGGCTTGACGCAACAAATCCGTGCCCTTTGGGTGGATGGGATAGAATGATCCCACTAATATGTCTACTAATGGGTAGACAGGATGGAATCGACCTAATAATGAATCCACTAATGGGCGGATGGGACGGAATAGTTCTACTAAGTGGAGTAAGGGATTAAATCGTACCACCAATGTGTCTATTAACACGTGGAAGGGATAGAATCGTCCCACTAATGGTTCTACTAATGGGTGCAAGTATAGAATCGTCCTACTAATGAGTCTACTAATGGGTGGAAGGGATGGAATACTCCTATTAATTGGTTGAAGGGACAAAATCGTCCTATTATTGGATGGACGTAACAAATCTGTGCCCTTTTGGGTGGATGGGATAGAATGGTCCCACTAATTTGTCTACTAATGGGTAAACAGGACGGAATCAACCTAATAATGAATCCACTAATGGGCGGATGGGACGGAATAGTCCTACTAAGTGGATGAGAGGGTTGAATTGTACCACTGATGGGTTGACAGGATGGAATCGACCTAATAATGAATAAACTAATGGGCCGACGGGACATAATAGTCCCACTATGGGGTGGAAGGGTTTAAATCATACAACCAACGAGTGGAAGGGATTGAATCGTACCACTAGTGCATCCATTAACTGTTGGAAGGGATAGAATCGTCCCACTAATTGTTCTACTAATGGGTGGAAGGATAGAATCGCCCTAATAATGAGTCTACTAATGGGTGGAAGGGATTGAATTTTCCTATTAACTGGTTGAAGGGACAAAATTGTCCTACTATTCGGCGGACGTAACAAAGCCTTTCCCTTTTTGGCGGATTGGATAGAATGGTCTAACTAATATTTCTACTAATAGGTAGACCGGATGGAATCGACCTAATAATGAGTCCACTAATGCATGGATGGGACATAATAGTCGCACTAAGTGGTGGAAGGGATTGAATCCTACCACGAATGGGTCCCTTAACTGGTGGAAAGGATGGAATCGTCCCAATAATAGTTCTACTAATGGGTGGAAAGTATAGAATCGCTCTATTAATGATTCTACGGATGGGTGGATGGGATGGAATTGTCCCACTAATTGGTTGAAGGGATAAAATCATCCTATTATTGGGCGGATGCAACAAATCTGTGCCCTTTTTGGTGGATGGGATAAAATTGTCCCACTAATATGTCTACTAATGGGTAGACATGAAGGAATCAACCTAATAATGAATCTAGTAATGAGCGGACGGGACGGAATAGTCCTACTAAGTAGAGGAAGGGATTGAATCGTACCACCAATGGGTCCATTAACTGGTGGAAGGGATAGAATCGTCCCACTAATGGTTCTACTAATGGGCGGAAAGGATTAAATCGTTATGCTAATGAGTCTAATAATGGGTGGAAGGGATGGAATATTCCTATTAATTTGTTGAAATGACAAAATCGTCCTATTATTAAGGGGAACGCAAAAAGTCCGTGCCACTTTTTGGTGGATGAGATAGTGTGGTCCCACTAATGTATCTACTAATGCGTAGACAGGACAGAATCGACCTAATAATGAATCCACCAATGGGCGGATGGGACGGAATAGTCCTACTAAGTGGAGTAAGGGATTGAATCGTCCAAATAATGGGTCCATTAATAGGTGGAAGGGATAGAATCGTCCCACTAATGGTTCTACTAATGGGTAGAAAGGATAAAATCGTCATACTAATGAGTCTACTAATGGGTGGAAGGGATGGAATTGTTCCACTATTGTGTTAAAGGGACAAAATTGTCCTGTTATTACGGGGAACGCAACAAGTCTGTGCCACTTTTTGGTGGATAGGATAGAATGGTCCCACTAATGTGTCTGCTAATGGGTAGACAGGAAGGAAATGACCTAATAATGAATCCACTAATGGGCGACGGGATGGAATAGTCCCACTAAGTGGAGTGAGGGATTCAATCGTTCCACCAGTGCATAGATTAATAGGTGGAAGGGATAGAATCGTCCTACTAATGGTTCTACTGATGGGTGGAAGTATAGAATCGTCCTACTAATGAGTCTACTAATGGGTGGAAGGGATGAAATATTTCTATTAATTGCTTGAAGGGACAAAATCGTACTATTATCTGCTAGACGTAACAAATTTATGCCCTTTTGGGTGGATAGGATAGAATGGCTCCACTAATATGTCTACTAATGGGTAGACAGGATGGAATGGACCTAGTAATGAATCCACAAATGGGCGGATGGGATAAAATAGTCCTATAAGTGGTGTAAGGGGTTGATCTATACCACTACTGGGTAGACAGGACGGAATCAACCTAATAATGAATCTACTAATGGGCGGGCGAGACAGAATAGTCCCACTAAGGGGTGGAAGGGTTTGAATCACACAACCAATGAGTGGAAGGGATTGAATCCTACCACTAATGCGTCCATTAACTGGTGGATGGGACGGAATAATCGTACTAAGTGATGGAAGGGATTGAATCGTACCACGAATGGGTCCCTTAACTGGTGGAAAGGATGAAATCGTCCCAATAATAGCTCTAGGAATGGGTGGAAAGTACAGAATCGCTCTACTAATGATTCTACTGATGGGGTGAAGGGATGGAATTGTCCCACTAATTGGTTGAAAGGATAAATTCGTCCTATTATTAGGTAGACGTAACAAATCCGTGCCCTTTTTGGTGGATGGGATAGAATGGTTCCTTTAATATGTCTACTAATGGGTAGACAGGACGGAATCGACCTAATAATGAATTCACCAATGGGCGGATGGGACGGAATAGTCCTACTAAGAGGAGGAAAGGATTGAATTGTACAAACAATGGGTCCATTAACAGGTGGAAGGGATAGAATCGTCCACTAATGGTTCTACTAATGGGTAGAAAGGATAAAATCGTCATACTAATGAGTCTACTAATGGGTGGAAGGGATGTAATATTCCTATTAATTGGTTGAAGGGACAAAATCATCCAATTATTAAGGGGAACGCAACAAGTCTGTGCCACTTTTTGGTGGATAGGATAGAGTGGTCCAACTAATGTGTCTACTAATGGGCAGACATGAAGGAAACGACCTAATAATGAATCCACTAATGGTCGACGGGATGGAATAGTCCCACTAAGTGGAGTAAGGGATTCAATCGTACCACCAGTGTATAGATTAACAGGTGGAAGGGATAGAATCGTCTTGCTAATGGTTCTACTGATGGGTGGAAGTATAGAATCGTCCTACGAATGAGTCTACTAATGGGTGGAAGGGATGAAATATTTCTATTAATTGCTTGAAGGGACAAAATCGTCCTATTATTTGCTATACGTAATAAATTTATGCCCTTTTGGGTGGATAGGATAGAATGGCTCCACTAATATGTCTACTAATGGGTAGACAGGACGAATGGACCTAGTAATGAATCCACAAATGGGCGGATGAGACGGAATAGTCCTCTAAGTGGAGGAAGGTGTTGAATTGAACAACTAATAGGTAGACAGGACGAAATCAACCTAATAATAAATCCACTAATGGGCGGACGGGATAGAATAGTCCCACTAAGGAGTGGAAGGGTTTGAATCATAAAACCAACGCGTGGAAGGGATGGAATCCTACCACGAATGGGTCCCTTAACTGGTGGAAAGGATGGAATGGTCCCAATAATAGCTCTACTAATGGGTGGAAAGTAAAGAATCGCTCTACTAATGATTCTACTGATGGGGGGAAGGGATGGAATTGTCCCACTAATTGGTTGAAAGGATAAAATTGTCCTATTATTAGGCAGACGTAACAAATCCGTGCCCTTTTTGGTGGATGGGATAGAATGGTTCCTTTAATATGTCTACTAGTAAGTAGACCGGACGGAATAGACCTAATAATGAGTCTACTAAAGGGTGGATGGGACGGAATGGTCGCACTAAGTGGGGGAAGGGATTGAATCGTACCACCAATGGGTCCATTAACTAGTGGAAGGGATGGAATCGTCCCAATAATAGTTCTAATAATGGGTGAAAAGTATAAAATCGCTCTACTAATGATTCTACTGATGGGTGGAAGGGATGGAATTGTCCCACAAATTTGTTGAAGGGATAAAATCGTCTTATTATTGTGCGGTTGTAACAAATCCGTGCCCTTTTTGGTGGACGGGATAGAATGGTCCCACTAATATGTCTACTAATTGGTAGACAATACGAAATCGACCTAATAATGAATCTACTAATGGGCGGATAGGATGGAATAGTCCTACTAGATTGAGTAAGGGATTGAATCGTACCACAAATGGGTCCATTAACGTGTGGAAGGGATGGAATCGTCCCATTAATAGTTCTACTAATGGGTGGAAAGAATTGAATCGTCCTTCGAATAAGTCTACTTATAGGTGGAAAAGATTGAATTGTCCCACTAACTTGTTGAAGTGACAAAATTGTCCTATTATTAAGGGGAACGCAACAAGTCCGTGCAAATTTTTGGTGGATGTGATAGAATGTTCCCACTAATGTGTCTACTAATGGGTAGACAGGACGAAATCGACCTTATAATGAATGCACTAATGGGCGGACGGGTTGGAATAGTCCCACTAAGTGCAGTAAGAGATTAACTCGTACCACCAATGTGTCCATTAATAGGTGGAAATGATAGAATCGTCCTACTAATGGTTCTACTAATAGGTTGAAAGGATTGGATCGTCGTACAAATGAGTCAAGTAATGGGTGGAAGGGATGGAATATTCCTATTAATTGGCTGAAGGGACAAAATCGTCCTATTATTTGCTAGACGTAACAAATCCGTGCCCTTTTGGGTGAATGGGATAGAATAGTCCCACTAATATGTCTATTATTGGGAAGACATGATGGAATCGACCTAATAATTAATCTATTAATGGGCGGACGGGACAGAATAATCCTACAAAGGGTGTAATGATTTGAATCATACAACCAACAAGTGGAAGGGATTGAATCCTACCACTAATACATCCACTAACTGGTGGAAGGAATAGAATCGTCCCACTAATGGTTCTACTAATGGGTGGAAGGATAGAATCGCTTTACTAATGAGTTTACTAATGGGTGGAAGGGATTGATTTGTCCTATCAACTGGTTGAAGGGACAAAATCATCCTATTATTCGGCGGACCTAACAAAGCATTGCCCTTTTTGGCGGATTAGATAGAATGGTCTAACTAATATGTCCACTAATAGGTAGACCGGACGGAATAGACCTAATAATGAGTCCACTAAATGGTGGATGGGACGGAATAGTCGCACTAAGTAGGGGAAGGGATTGAATCGTACCACCAATGGGTCCATTAACTGGTGGAAGGGATGGAATCGTCCCAATAATAGTTCTAATAATGGGTGAAAAGTATAAAATCGCTTTAGTAATGATTCTACTGATGCGTGGAAGGGATGGAATTGTCCCACAAATTGGTTGAAGGGATAAAATCGTCCTATTATTGTGCGGTTGTAACAAATCCATGCCCTCTTTGGTGGACGGGATAGAATGGTCCCACTAATATGTCTACTAATGGGTAGACAAGACGAAATCGACCTAATAATGAATCTACTAATGGGCGGATGGGATGGAATAGTCCTACTGGATGGAGTAAGGGGTTGAATCGTACCACAAATGGGTCCATTAACGTATGGAAGAGATGGAATCGTCCCATTAATGGTTCGACTAATGGGTGGAAAGCATTGAATCATCCTTCGAATAAGTCTAGTAATGGGTGGAAGGGATAGAATTGTCCCACTAACTGGTTGAAGTGACAAAATTGTCCTATTATTAAGGGGAACGCAACGAGTCCGTGCCACTTTTTGGTTGATGTGATAGAATGGTCCACTAATGTATCTACTAATGGGAAGACAGGATGTAATCGACCTAATAATGAATCCACTAATGGGCGGATGGGACAGAATAGTCCTCTAAGTGGAGTAAAGGGTTGATTTGTACCACTAATGGGTAGACAGGATGGAATCGACCTAATAATGAATCCACTAATGGGCGGACGGGATAGAATAGTCCAACTAAGGGGTGGAAGGGTTTGAATCATAATACCAACAAGTGGAAGGGATTGAATCCTACCACTAATGCGTCCATTAACTGGAGGACGGGATAGAATAGTCCTACTAATGGTTCGACTAATGGGAGGAAGGATAAAATCGCCCGACTAATGAGTCTACTAATGGGTGGAATGGATGGAATTGTCCTATTAACTGGTTGAAGGGACAAAATCGTCCTATTATTCGGCAGACGTAACAAAGCCTTAGCCTTTTTGGTGGATGCGATAGAATGGTCCAACTAATGTCTACAAATGGGTAGACCAGACGGAATCGACCTAACAGTGAGTCCACTAATGAGTGGATGGGATGGAATAGTCGCACGAACAAGTGGAAGGGATTGAATCGTACCACCAATGGGTCTATTAACAGGTGGAAGGGATAGAATGTCCCAATAATAGTTCTACTAATGGGTGGAAAGTATAGAATCGCTCAACGAATGATTCTCCTTATGGGCGGAAGGGATGGAATTGCCCCACTAATTGGTTGAATGGATAGAATCGACCTATAATTAGGCGGAAGTAACAAATCCGTGCCCTTTTTGGTGGATGGAATAGAATTGTGCCACTAATATGTCTTATAATTGGTAGACAGGACGGAATCGATCCAATAATGAATCCACTAATGGGCGGATGAGATGGAATAGTCCTATTAAGAGGAGGAAGGGATTGAATCATACCGCCAATGGGTCCATTAAAAGGTGGAAGGGATAGAATCGTCCCACTAATGGATCTACTAATGGGTGGAAAGGATAGAATCGTCATACTAATGAGTCTACTAATGGGTGGAAGGGATGGAATATTCCCATTAATCGGTTGAAGGGACAAAATCGTCCTATTATTGGCAGGACGTAACAAATCCGTGCTTTTTTGGGTGAATGGGATAGAATGGTCCCACAAATATGTCTACTAATGAGAAGACAGGATGGAATCGACCTAATAGTGAATCCACTAATGGGCGGATGGGACGGAATAGTCCTCTAAGTGGTGGAAAGGGTTGATTTGTACCACTAATGGGTAGACAGGATGGAATCGACCTAATAATGAATCCATTAATGGGCGGATGGGACAGAATAGTCCCACTAAGGGGTGGAAGGGTTTAAATCATAATACCAACAAGTGGAAGTGATTGAATCCTACCACTAATGCGTCCATTAACTGGTGGAAGGGATACAATCGTCCCACTAATGGTTCAATTAATGGGTGGAAGGATAGAATCACCCTACTAATGAGTCTACTAATGGTTGGAAGGGATGGAATTGTCCTATTAACTAGTTGAAGGGAAAATATCATCCTATTATTTGGCAGACGTAACAAAGCCTTGGCCTTTTTGGTGGGTGCGATAGAATTGTCTAACTAATATATCTACTAAAGGGTAGACCAGACGGAATCGACCTAATAATAAGTCCACTAATGGGTGGATGGGATGGAATAGTCGCACTAAGTTGTGGAAAAGATTGAATCGTACCACCAATGGGTCTATTAACTGGTGGAAGGGATGGAATCGTCCCAATAGTAGTTCTAATGATGGATTAAAAGTATAAAATCGCTATACTAATGATTCTACTGATGGGTGGAAGGAATGGAACTGTCCCACTAATTAGTTGAAGGGATAAAATCGTCCTATTATTGTGTGGTTGTAAATAATCCGTGCCCTTTTTGGTGGATGGGATAGAATGGTCCCACTAATATGTCTACTAATGGGTAGACGAGACGAAATCGACCTAATAATGAATCTACTAATGGGCGGATGGGACGAAATGGTCCTACTATGTGGAGGAAGAGATTGAATCGTACCACCAATGGGTCCATTAACAGGTAGAAGGGATAGAATCGTCCCACTAATGTGTCTACTAATAGGTAGACAGGAAGGAATCGACCTTATACTGAATCCACTAATGGGCGGATAAGACAAAATAGTCCTATAAGTGGAGGAAGGCGTTGATCTGTACCACTAATGGGTAGACAGGACGGAATCAACCTAATAATGAATCTACTAATGGGCGGGCGAGACAATATAGTCCCACTAAGGAGTGGAAGGGTTTGAATCACACAACCAACGAGTGGAAGGGATTGAATCCTACCACTAATGCGTCCATTAACTGGTGGAAGTGATAGAATCGTCCCACTAATGGTTATACTAATTGGTGGAATCGCCCTAATAATGGGTGGAAGGGATGGAATTGTCATATTAACTGGCTGAAGGGATAAAATCGTCCTATTATTCGGCAGACGTAACAAAGCGTTGCCCTTTTTGGTGGATGGGATAGAATAGTCCCACTAATATGTCTACTAATGGGTAGATCGAACGGAATCGACCTAATCATGAGTCCACTAATGGATGGATGGGACAAAATAGTCGCACTAAGTGGTGGAAGGGATTGAATCGTACCACCAATGAGACCATTAACTGGTGGAAGGGATGGAATGTCCCAATAATAGTTCTACTAATGGGTGGAAAGTATATAATTGCTCTACTAATAATTCTCCTGATAGGCGGAAGGATGTAATTGTCCCACTAATTGGTTGAAGGGATAAAATCGTCCTATTATTAGGCGGACGTAATGAATCCGAGCCCTTTTTTGTGGATGGGATAGAATGGTCCCACTAATATGTCTACTAATGGGTAGACAGGATGGAATCGACTTAATAATGGGCGGATGGGATGGAATAGTCCTACCAAGAGGAGGAAGGGATTGAATCCTACCACCAATGGGTCCATTAACAGGTGGAAGGAATAGAATCGTCCCACTAATGGTTCCACTAATAGGTGGAAAGGATAGAATCGTCATACTAATGAGTCTACTAATGGGTGGAAGGGATGAAATATTCCTATTAATTGCTTGAAGGGACAAAATCGTCCTATTATTTGCTGGACGTAACAAATTTATGCCCTTTTGGGTGGATAGGATAGAATGGCTCCACTAATATGTCTACTAATGGGTAGACAGGACGGAATGGACCTAGTAATGAATCCACAAATGGGCAGATGAGACGGAATAGTCCTCTAAGTGGAGGAAGGGGTTGAATTGAACAACTAATAGGTAGACAGGACGGAACCTAATAATAAATCCACTAATGGGCGGACGGGATAGAATAGTCCCACTAAGGAGAGGAAGGGTTTGAATCATAAAACCAACGAGTGGAAGGGATTGAATCCTACCACTAATGCATCCATTAATTGGTGGATGGGATGGAATAGTCGCACTAAGTGGTGGAAGGGATTGAATCGTACCACAAATGGTTCCCTTAACTGGTGCAAAGGATGGAATGGTCCCAATAATAGCTCTACTAATGGGTGGAAAGTACAGAATCGCTCTACTGATGATTCTAATGATGGGGGGAAGGGATGGAATTGTCCCACTAATTGGTTGAAAGGATAAAATTGTCCTATTATTAGGCTGACGTAATAAATCCGTGCCCTTTTTGGTGGATGGGATAGAATGGTTCCTTTAATATGCCTACTAATAAGTAGACCGGACGGAATAGACGTAATAATGAGTCTACTAAAGGGTGGATGGGACGGAATGGTCGCACTAAGTGGGGGAAGGGATTGAATCGTACCACCAATAGGTCCATTAACTGGTGGAAGGGATGGAATCATCCCAATAATAGTTCTAATAATGGATGAAAAGTATAAACTCGCACTACTAATGATTCTACTGATGGGTGGAAGGGATAGAATTGTCCCACAAATTGGTTCAAGGGATACAATCGTCCTATTATTGTGCGGTTGTAACAAATCAGTGCCCTTTTTGGTGGACGGGATAGAATGGTCCCACTAATATGTCTACTAATGGGTAGACAATACGAAATCGACCTAATAATGAATCTACTAATAGGCAGATAGGATGGAATAGTCCTACTAGATTGAGTAAGGGATTGAATCGTACCACAAATGGGTCCATTAACGTGTGAAAGGGATGGAATCGTCCCATTAATGGTTCTACTAATGGGTGGAAAGGATTGAATCGTCCTTCGAATGAGTCTACTCATAGGTGGAAGGGATGGAATTGTCCCACTAACTTGTTGAAGTGACAAAATTGTCCTATTATTAAGGGGAACGCAACAAGTCCGTGCAAATTTTTGGTGGATGTGATAGAGTGGTCCCACTAATGTGTCTACTAATGGGTAGACAGAACGAAATCGACCTAATAATGAATGCACTAATGGGCGGACGGGATTGAATAGTCCCACTAAGTGCAGTAAGGGATTAACTCGTACCACCAATGTGTCCATTAATAGGTGGAAATGATAGAATCGCCCCACTAATGGTTCTACTAATAGGTTGAAAGGAAAGGATCATCGTACAAATGTGTCAACTAATGGGTGGAGGGGATGGAATATTCCTATTAATTGGCTGAAGGGACAAAATCGTCCTATTATTTGCTAGACGTAACAAATCCGTGCCCTTTTGGGTGAATGGGATAGAATAGTCCCACTAATATGTCTATTATTGGGAAGACATGATGGAATCGACCTAATAATTAATCTATTAATGGGCGGACGGGACAGAATAATCCTACAAAGGGTGTAATGATTTGAATCATACAACCAACAAGTGGAAGGGATTGAATCCTACCACTAATACATCCACTAACTGGTGGAAGGAATAGAATCGTCCCACTAATGGTTCTACTAATGGGTGGAAGGATAGAATCGCTTTACTAATGAGTCTACTAATGGGTGGAAGGGATTGATTTGTCCTATCAACTGGTTGAAGGGACAAAATCATCCTATTATTCGGCGGACCTAACAAAGCATTGCCCTTTTTGGCGGATTAGATAGAATGGTCTAACTAATATGTCCACTAATAGGTAGACCGGACGGAATAGACCTAATAATGAGTCCACTAAATGGTGGATGGGACGGAATAGTCGCACTAAGTAGGGGAAGGGATTGAATCGTACCACCAATGGGTCCATTAACTGGTGGAAGGGATGGAATCGTCCCAATAATAGTTCTAATAATGGGTGAAAAGTGTAAAATCGCTTTAGTAATGATTCTACTGATGGGTGGAAGGGATGGAATTGTCCGACAAATTGGTTGAAGGGATAAAATCGTCCTATTATTGTGCGGTTGTAACAGATCCATGCCCTTTTTGGTGGACGGGATAGAATGGTCCCACTAATATGTCTACTAATGGGTAGACAAGACGAAATCGACCTAATAATGAATCTACTAATGGGCGGATGGGATGGAATAGTCCTACTAGATGGAGTAAGGGGTTGAATAGTACCACAAATGGGTCCATTAACGTATGGAAGAGATGGAATCGTCCCATTAATGGTTCTACTAATGGGTGGAAAGCATTTAATCGTCCTTCGAATAAGTCTAGTAATGGGTGGAAGGGATGGAATTGTCCCACTAACTGGTTGAAGTGACAAAATTGTCCTATTATTAAGGGGAACGCAACAAGTCTGTGCCACTTTTTGGTGGATGTGATAGAATGGTCCACTAATGCATCTACTAATGGGAAGACAGGATGTAATCGACCTAATAATGAATCCACTAATGGGCGGATGGGACGGAATAGTCCTCTAAGTGGAGTAAAGGGTTGATTTGTACCACTAATGGGTAGACAGGACAGAATCGACCTTATAAGGAATCCACTAATGGGCAGACGGGATAAAATAGTCCTACTAAGGGGTGGAAGGGTTTGAATCATAATACCAACAAGTGGAAGGGATTGAATCCTACCACTAATGCGTCCATTAACTGGCGGACGGGATAGAATAGTCCTACAAATGGTTCAACTAATGGGTAGAAGGATAATCGCCCGACTAATGAGTCTACTAATGGGTGGAAGGGATGGAATTGTCCTATTAACTGGTTGAAAGGACAAAATCGTCCTATAATTCGAAATATTTAACAAAGCCTTAGCCTTTTTGGTAGATGCGATAGAATGGTCCAACTAATATGTCTACAAATGGGTAGACCAGACGGAATCGACCTAACAATGAGTCCACTAATGGGTGGATGGGATGGAATAGTGGCACGAACAAGTGGAAGGGATTGAATCGTACCACCAATGGGTCCATTAACCGGTGGAAGGGATAGAATGTCCCAATAATAGTTCTACTAATGGGTGGAAAGTATAGAATCGCTCAACTCATGATTCTCCTTATGGGCGGAAGGGATGGAACTGCCCCACTAATTGGTTGAATGGATAAAATCGACCTATAATTAGGCGGACGTAAAAAATCCGTGCCTTTTTTGGTGGATGGGATAGAATTGTGCCACTAATATGTCTACTAATTGGTAGACAGGACAGAATAAACCTCATAATGAATCCACTAATGGGCGAATGAGATGGAATAGTCCTACTAAGAGGTGGAAGGGATAGAATCGTCCCACTAATGGTTCTACTAATGGGTGGAAAGGATAGAATCGTCATACTAATGAGTCTACTAATGGGTGGAAGGAATGGAATATTCCTATTTATTAGTTGAAGGGACAAAATCGTCCTATTATTGGCAGGACGTAACAAATCCGTGCTTTTATGGGTGAATAGGATAGAATGGTCCCACTAATATGTCTACTAATGGGAAGACAGGATGGAATCGACCTAATAATGAATCCACTAACGGGCGGATGGGACAGAATAGTCCTCTAAGTATAGGAAGGGGTTGGTTTGTACCACTAATGGGAAGACAGGACGGAATCGACCTAATAATGAATCCGCTAATTGGCGGACGGGACAGAATAGTCCCACAAAGGGGTGGAAGGGTTTAAATCATTCAACCAACAAGTGGAAAGGATTGAATCCTACCACTAATGCGTCCATTAACTGGTGCAAGGGATAGAATCGTCCCACTAATGGTTCTACTAATGGGTGGAAGGATAGAATCGCCCTACTACTGAGTCTACTAATGGGTGGAAGGGATGGAATTGTCCTATTAACTGGTTGAAGGGAAAAAATCGTCCTATTATTCGGCAGACGTAACAAAGCCTTGGCCTTTTTGATGGATGCGATAGAATTGTCTAGCTAATATGTCTACTAATGGGTAGACCAGACGGAATCGACCTAATAATAAGTCCACTAATAGGTGGATGGGATGGAATAGTCGCACTAAGTTGTGGAAGGGATTGAATCGTACCACTAATGGGTCTATTAACTGGTGGAAGGGATGGAATCGTCCCAATAGTAGTTCTAATGATGGATTAAAAGTATAAAATCGCTATACTAATGATTCTACTGATGGGTGGAAGGAATGGAAATGTCCCACTAATTAGTTGAAGGGATAAAATCGTCCTATTATTGTGCGGTTGTAAATAATCCGTGACCTTTTTGGTGGATGGGATAGAATGGTCCCACTAATATGTCTACCAATGGGTAGACAAGACGAAATCGACCTAATAATGAATCTACTAATGGGCGGATGGGACGAAATGGTCCTACTATGTGGAGGAAGAGATTGAATCGTACCACCAATGGGTCCATTAACAGGCGGAAGGGATAGAATCATCCCACTAATGTGTCTACTAATAGGTAGACAGGAAGGAATCGACCTTATAATGAATCCACAAATGGGCGGATGGGACAAAATAGTCCTATAAGTGGAGGAAGGGGTTGATCTGTACCACTAATGGGTAGACAGGACGGAATCGACCTAATAATGAATCTACTAATGGGCGGACGAGACAGAATAGTCCCACTAAGGGGTGGAAGGGTTTGAATCACACAACCAACGAGTGGAAGGGATTGAATCCTACCACTAATGCGTCCATTAACTGGTGGAAGTGATAGAATCGTCCCACTAATGGTTCTACTAATTGGTGGAAGGCCAGATCGCCCTACTAATGAGTCTACTAATGGGTGGAAGGGATGGAATTGTCATATTAACTGGCTGAAGGGATAAAATCGTCCTATTATTCGGCAGACGTAACAAAGCCTTGCCCTTTTTGGTGGATGGGATAGAATGGTCCAACTAATATGTCTACTAATGGGTAGATCGAACGGAATCGACCTAATCATGAGTCTACTAATGGGTGGATGGGACAAAATAGTCGCACTAAGTGGTTGAAGGGATTGAATCGTACCACCAATGGGTCCATTAACTGGTGGAAGGGATGGAATATCCCAATAATACTTCTACTAATGGGTGGAAAGTATAGAATCGCTCTACTAATTATTAAGGGGAACGCAACAAGTCTGTGCCACTTTTTGGTGGATGGGATAGAATGGTCCCACTAATGTGTCTACTAATTCGTAGAAAGGACGAAATCGACCTAATTATGAATCCTTTAATGGGCAGATAGGATGGAATAGTCCTTCTAAGAGGAGGAAAGACTTAAATCGTACCACCAATGGGTCCATTAACAAGTGGAAGGGATAGAATCGTCCCACTAATGGTTCTACTAATGGGTAGAAAGGAGAGAATCGTCATATTAATGAGTCTACTAATGGGTGGAAGGGATGGAATGTTCCTATTAATTGGTTGAGAGGAAAAAATCGTCCTATTATTAAGGGGAACACAAAAAGTCCGTGCCAATTATTGGTGGATTGGATAGAATGGTCCCACTAATGTGTCTAGTAATTCGTAGATAGGTCAAAATCGACCTAATAATGAATCCACTAATGGGCGGATGGGACAGAATAGTCCCACAAAATGGAGTAACGGGTGGAATCGTACCATCAATGGGTCTATTAACGTGTGGAAGGGATGGAATCATCCCATTAATGGTTCTACTAATGGGTGCAAATAATTGAATCATCCTTCTAATAAGTCTACTTATGGGTGGAAGGGATGGAATATTCCTATTACTTGGTTGAAGGGACAAAATCGTCCTATTATTTAGGGGAACGCAACAAGTCCGTGCTACATTTTGGTGGATGGGATAGAATGGTCCCACTAATGTGTCTACTAATGCGTAGACAGGACGGAATACACCTAATAATGAATCCACTAATGGGCGGATGGGACGGAATAGTCTCAGTAAATGGAGTAAGGGATTGAGTCGTACCACAAATAGGTCCATTAACGTGTGGAAGGGATGGAATCGTCCCATTAGTGGTTCTACTAATGGGTGGAAAGGATTGAATCATCCTTCTAATAAGTCTACTTATGGGTGGAAGGGTTGGAATATTCCCACTAACTGGTTGAAGGGACAAAATCGTCCTATTATTAAGCGGAACGCAACAAGTTTGTGCCACTTTTTGGTGGATGAGATATAATGGTCCCACTAATGTGTGTACTAATGGGTAGACAGGAAGGAATCGACCTAATAATGAATCCACTAATGGGCGGATGGGACAGAATAGTCCTATAAGTGGAGGAAGGGGTTGAATTTGTACAATTAATGGGTAGATAGGACGGAATCGACCTAATAATGAATCTACTAATGTTCGGACGGGACAGAATAGTCCCACTAAATGGAGTAAGGGATTGAATCGTACCACAAATGGGCCCATTAACATGTGGAAGGGATGGAATCGTCCCATTAATAGTTCTACTATTGGGTGGAGAGGATTGAATCGTCCTTCTAATAAGTCTATTTATGGGTGGAAGGGATGGAACTGTCCTACTAATTGGTTGAAGGGACAAAATCGTCCTATTATTAAGGGGAACGCAACAGTCTGTGCCACTTTTTGGTGGATAGGATAGAATGGTCCCACTAATGTGTCTACTAATAGGTAGACAGGACGGAATCGACTTAATAAAGAATCTATTAATGGGCGGAAGGGACGGAATAGTCCCACTAAGTGGAGTAAGGGATTAAATCCTACCACTAATGCGTCCATTAACTGGTGGAAGATATAGAATGGTCTCACTAATGGTTCTACTAATAGGTCGAAGGATAGAATCGCCCTACTAATGAGTCTACTAATGGGTGGAAGGGATGGAATTGTCTAATTAACTGGTTGAAGGGACAAAATCATCCTGTTATTCAGCAGACTTAACAAAGCCTTGCCCTTTTTGGCGGATGGGATAGAATTGTTCAACTAATATGTCAACTAATGAGTAGACATGACGGAATCAACCTAATAACGAATACAGTAATGGGCGGATGGGACGGAATAGTCCTCTAAGTGGAGGAAGGGGTTGATTTGTAGCACTAATGGAAAGACAGGACGGAATCGACCTAATAATGAATCTGCTAATGGGCGGACGGGACAGAATAGTCCCACAAAGGGGTGGAAGGGTTTGAATCATTCAACCAACAAGTGGAAGGGATTGAATCCTACCACTAATGCGTCCGTTAACTTGTGCAAAGGATAGAACCGTCCCACTAATGGTTCTACTAATGGGTGGAAGGATAGAATCGCCCTACTAATGAGTCTACTAGTGGCTGGAAGGGATGGAATTATCCTATTAACTGGTTGAAGGGACAAAATCGTCCTATTATTCGCCAGATGTAACAAAGCCTAGGCCTTTTTGGTGGATGCGATAGAATGGTCAAACTAATATGTCTACTAATGGGTAGACCGGATGGAATCGACCTAATAATAAGTCCACTAATGGGTGGATGGGACGGAATAGTCGCGCTAAGTGGTGGAAGGGATTGAATGTACCACCAATGGGTCCATTAACTGGTGGAAGGGATGGAATCGTCCAAATAATAGTTCTAATAATGGGTGAAAAGTATAAAATCGCTCTACTAATGATTCTACTGATGGGTGGAAGGGATGGAATTGTCCCACTAATTGGTTGAAGGTATAAAATCATCCTATTATTGTGCGGTTGTAACAAATCCGTGCCCTTTTTGGTCGATGGGATATAATGGTCCTACTAATATGTCTACTAATGGGTAGACAGGATGAAATCGACCTTATAATAAATCTACTAATGGGTGGATGGGACAGAATAGTCTTACTAAGTAGAGGAAGTGATTGAATCGTACCACCAATGGGTCCATTAATAGGTGGAAAGGATAGAATCGTCTCACTAATAATTCTACTAATGGGTGGAAAGGATTGAATCGTCATACTAATGAGTCTACTAATGGGTGGAAGTGATGGAATGTTCCTATTAATTGGTTGAAGGGAAAAAATCGTCCTATTATTAAGGGGAACAAAACAAGTTCATGCCACTAATTGGTGGATGGGATAGAATGGTCCCACTAATGTGTCTACTAATTCATAGACATGAAAAAATCGACCTAATAACGAATCCTTTAATGGGCAGATGGGACAGAATAGTCCCACTAAGTGGAGTAAGGGATTGAATCGTACCACAAATGGGTCCATTAACATGTGGAAGGGATGGAATCGTCCCATTAATGGTTCTACTAATGGGTGGAAAGGATTGAATCGTCCTTCGAATATGTCTACTTATGTGTGGAAGGGATGGAATTGTCCCACTAACTGGTTGGAGGGAAAAAATTATCCTAATATAAAGGGAACGCAATAAGTCCTTGCCACTTTTTGGTGGATATGATAGAATGGTCCCACTAATGTGTCTACTTATGGGTAGACAGGACGGAATCGACCTAATAATGAATGCACAAATTGGCGGACGGGACGGAATAGTCCCACTAAGTGGAGTAAGGGATTAACTCGTACCACCGATGTGTCCATTAAACGGTGGAAATGATAGAATCGTCCCACTAATGGTTCTACTAATAGGTGGAAAGGATATGATCGTCGTACTAATGAGTCTACTAATGGGTGGAAGGGATGGAATATTTCTATTAATTGGTTGAAAGGGACAAAATCGTCCTATTATTGGCTGGACGTAACAAATCCGTGCCGTTTTGGGTGAATGGGATAGTATGGTCCTACTAATATGTCTACTAATGGGAAGACCGGATGGAATCGACCTAATAAAAAATCCAGTAATGGGCGGATGGGACGGAATAGTCCCACTAAGTGGAGTAAGGGATTAAATCCTACCACTAATGCGTCCATTAACTGGTGGAAGGGATAGAATCGTCCCAATATTGGTCATACTAATAGGTGGAACTATAGAATCGCCCTACTAATGAGTCTACTAAAGGTGGAAGGGATGGAATTGTCCTATTAACTGGTTGAAGGGACAAAATCATCCTATCATTCAGCGGACGTAACAAAGCCTTGCCCTTTTTGGATGATTGGATAGAATGGTCCAACTAATGTGTCTACTAATGCGTAGACAGGACGGAATCGACTTAATAATGAATCGACTAATGGGCGGATGGGACAGAATAGTCCCGCTAAATAGAGTAAGGGATTTAATCGTACCACAAATGGGTACATTAACACGTGGAAGGGATGGAATCGTCCCGTTAATGGTTCTTCTAATGGGTGGAGAGGATTGAATCGTCCTACGAATAAGTCTACTTATGGGTGGAAGGGATGGAATTATCCCACTAACTGGTTGAAGGGACAAAATTGTCCTATTATTAGGGGGAACGTAACAAGTCCGTGCCTTTTTTTGGTGGATGTGATAGAATGGTCCCACTAATGTCTCTTCTAATGGGTAGACAGGACAGAATCGACCTAATAATGAATGCACTAATGGGCGGACGGGACGGAATAGTCCCACTAAGCGGAATAAGGGTATAACTCGTACCACCAATGTGTCTATTAACAGATTGAAATGATAGAATCGTCCCACTAATGGTTCTACTAATAGGTGGAAAGCATAGGATCGCCCTACTAATGATTCAACTAATAGCTTGAAGGGATGGAATTGTCCTATTAACTAGATGAAGGGACAAAATCGTCCTATTATTCGGCTGACGTAACAAAGCCTTGGCCTTTTTTGTGGATGCGATAGAATTGTCCAAGTAATATGTCTACTTATGGGTAGACCGGACGGAATCGACCTAATAATAAGTCCACTAAAGGGAGGATGGGACGGAATAGTCGCACTAAGTGGTGGAAGGGATTGATTCGTACCACCAATGGGTCCATTAACTGGTGGAAGGGATTGAATCGTTCCACTAATAGTTCTAATAATGGGTGAAAAGTATAAAATCGCTCTACTAATGATTCTACTGATGGGTAGAAGGGATGAAATTGTCCCACAAATTGGTTGAAGGGATAAAATCGTCTTATTATTGTGCGGTTGTAACAAATCTGTGCCCTTTTTGGTGGACGGGATAGAATGTTCCCACTAATATGTCTACTAATGGGTAGACAAGACGAAATCGACCTAATAATGAATCTACTAATGGGTGGATGGGATGGAATAGTCCTACTAGATAGAGTAAGGGATTGAATCGTACCCCAAATGGGTCCATTAACGTGCGGAAGAGATGTAATCGTCCCATTAATGGTTCTACTAATGGGTGGAAAGGATTGAATCGTCCTTCGAATAAGTCTACTTATGGGTGGAAGGGATGGAATTGTCCCACTAACAGGTTGAAGTGACAAAATTGTCCTATTATTGTGGGGAACGCAACAAGTCCGTGCCACTTTTTGGTGGATATGATAGAATGGTCTACTAATGTGTCTACTAATGGGTAGACATGACGGAATCGACCTAATAATGAATGGACTAATGGGCGGACGGGACAGAATAGTCCCACTAGGTGGAGTAAGGGATTAACTCGTACCACCAATGTGTCCATTAACAGGTGGAAATGATAGAATCGTCCCACTAATAGTTCTACTAATAGGTGGAAAGGATAGGATCGTCGTACTAATGAGGCTACTAATGGGTCGAAGGGACTGAATATTTATATTAATTGGTTGAAAGGGACAAAATCGTCCTATTATTGGCTGGACGTAACAAATCCGTGCCCTTTTGGGTGAATGGGATAGAATGGTCCTACTAATATGTCTACTAATGGGAAGACAGGATGGAATCGACCTAATAACAAATCCAGTAATGGGCGGATGGGACGGAATAGTCCCACTAAGTGGAGTAAGGGATTAAATCCTACCACTAATGCGTCCATTAACTACTGGAAGGGATAGAATCGTCCCACTAATGGTCATACTAATAGGTGGAACGATAGAATCGCCCTACTAATGAGTCTACTAATAGGTGGAAGGGATGGAATTGTCCTATTAACTGGTTGAAGGGACAAAATCATCCTATCATTCAGCGGACGTAACAAAGCCTTGCCCTTTTTGGAGGATGGGATAGAATGGTCCAACTAATGTGTCTACTAATGCGTAGATCAGACGGAATCGACTTAATAATGAATCGACTAATGGGCGGATGGGACAGAATAGTCCCACTAAATAGAGTAAGGGATTTAATCGTACCACAAATGGGTCCATTAACGTGTGGAAGGGATGGAATTGTCCCATTAACGGTTCTTCTAATGGGTGGAGAAGATTGAATCGTCCTACGAATAAGTCTACTTATGGGTGGAAGGGATGGAATTATCCCACTAACTGGTTGAAGGGACAAAATTGTCCTATTATTAGGGGGAACGTAACAAGTCCGTGCCATTTTTTTGTGGATGTGATAGAATGGTCCCACTAATGTGTCTTCTAATGGGTAGACAGGACAGAATCGACCTAATAATGAATGCACTAATGGGCGGACGGGACGGAATAGTCCCACTAAGCGGAGTAAGGGAATAACTCGTACCACCAATGTGTCTATTAACAGGTGGAAATGATAGAACCGTCCCACTAATGGTTCTACTAATAGGTGGAAAGCATAGGATCGTCGTACTAATGAGTTTACTAATAGGTGGAAGGGAAGGAATAATCTTATATATTGGTGGAAGGGACAAAATCGTCCTATTATTGGCTGGACGTAACAAATCCGTGCCCTTTTGGGTGAATGGGATAAAATGGTCCCACTAATATGTCTACTAATGGGAAGATAGGATGGAATCGACCTAATAATGAATTCACTAATAGGAGGATGGGACTTAATAGTCCCACAAAGGGGTGGAAGAGTTTGAATCATTCAACCAACAAGTGGAATGCATTGAATCCTTCCACTAATGTGTCCATTAACTTGTTCAAGGGATAGAATCGTCCCACTAATGGTTCTACTAATGGGTGGAAAGATAGAATCGCCCTACTAATGATTCAACTAATAGCTGGAAGGGATGGAATTGTCCTATTTACTAGATGAAGGGACAAAATCATCCTATTATTCGGCAGACGTAACAAAGCCTTGGCCTTTTTTGTGGATGCGATAGAATTGTCCAAGTAATATGTCTACTTATGGGTAGACCGGACGGAATCGACCTAATAATAAGTCCACTAAAGGGAGGATGGGACGGAATAGTCGCACTAAGTGGTGGAAGGGATTGATTCGTACCACCAATGGGTCCATTAACTGGTGGAAGGGATTGAATCGTCCCAATAATAGTTCTAATAATGGGTGAAAAGTATAAAATCGCTCTACTAATGATTCTACTAATGGGTAGAAGGGATGAAATTGTCCCACAAATTGGTTGAAGGGATAAAATCGTCCTATTATTGTGCGGTTGTAACAAATCTGTGCCCTTTTTGGTGGACGGGATAGAATGTTCCCACTAATATGTCTACTAATGGGTAGACAAGACGAAATCGACCCAATAATGAATCTACTAATGGGTGGATGGGATGGAATAGTCCTACTAGATAGAGTAAGGGATTGAATCGTACCCCAAATGGGTCCATTAACGTGCGGAAGAGATGGAATCGTCGCATTAATGGTTCTACTAATGGGTGGAAAGGATTGAATCGTCCTTCGAATAAGTCTACTTATGGGTGGAAGGGATGGAATGGTCCCACTAACAGGTTGAAGTGACAAAATTGTTCTATTATTGTGGGGAACGCAACAAGTCCGTGCCACTTTTTGGTGGATATGATAGAATGGTCCACTAATGTGTCTACTAATAGGTAGAGAGGACGAAATCGACCTAATAATGAATGGACTAATGGGCGGACGGGACATATTAGTCCCACTAGGTGGAGTAAGGGATTAACTCGTACCACCAATGTGTCCATTAACAGGTGGAAATGATAGAATCGTCCCACTAATAGTTCTACTAATAGGTGGAAAGGATAGGATCGTCGTACTAATGAGTCTACTAATGGATGGAAGGGATGGAATATTTCTATTAATTGGTTGAAAGGGACAAAATCGTCCTATTATTGGCTGGACGTAACAAATTCGTGCCCTTTTGGGTGAATGGGTTAGAATGGTCCTACTAATATGTCTACTAATGGGAAGATAGGATGGAATCGACCTAATAACAAATCCAGTAATGGGCGGATGGGACGGAATAGTCCCACTAAGTGGAGTAAGGGATTAAATCCTACCACTAATGCGTCCATTAACTAGTGGAGGGGATAGAATCGTCCCACTAATGGTCATACTAATAGGTGGAAAGATAGAATCGACCTACTAATGAGTCTACTAATGGGTGGAAGGGATGGAATTGTCCTATTAACTGGTTGAAGGGACAAAATCATCCTATCATACAGCGGACGTAACAAAGCCTTGCCCTTTTTAGAGGATGGGATAGAATGGTCCAACTAATGTGTCTACTAATGCGTAGATAGGATGGAATCGACTTAATAATGAATCGACTAATGGGCGGATGGGACAGAATAGTCCCACTAAATAGAGTAAGGGATTTAATCGTACCACAAATGGGTCCATTAACGTGTGGAAGGGATGGAATCGTCCCATTAATGGTTCTTCTAATGGGTGGAGAGGATTGAATCGTCCTACGAATAAGTCTACTTATGGGTGGAAGGGATGGAATTATCCCATTAACAGGTTGAAGGGACAAAATTGTCCTATTATTAGGGGGAACGTAACAAGTCCGTGCCATTTTTTGGTGGATGTGATAGAATGGTCCCACTAATGTGTCTTCTAATGGGTAGACAGGACAGAATCGACCTAATAATGAATGCACTAATGGGCAGACAGGACGGAATAGTCCCACTAAGCGGAGTAAGGGAATAACTCGTACCACCAATGTGTCTATTAACAGGTGGAAATGATAGAATCGTCCCACTAATGGTTCTACTAATAGGTGGAAAGCATAGGATCGTCGTACTAATGAGTCTACTAATAGGTGGAAGGGAAGGAATAATCTTATATATTGGTGGAAGGGACAAAATCGTCCTATTATTGGCTGGACGTAACAAATCCGTGCCCTTTTGGGTGAATGGGATAAAATGGTCCCACTAATATGTCTACTAATGGAAAGATAGGATGGAATCAACCTAATAATGAATCCACTAATGGGCGGATGGGACGGAATAGTCCCACAAAGGGGTGGAAGGGTTTGAATCATTCAACCAACAAGTGGAAGGTATTGAATCCTTCCACTAATGCGTCCATTAACTTGTGCAAGGGATAGAATCGTCCCACTAATGGTTCTACTAATGGGTAGAAAGATAGAATCGCCCTACTAATGATTCAACTAATAGCTGGAAGGGATGGAATTGTCCTATTAACTAGATAAAGGGACAAAATCGTCCTATTATTCGGCAGACGTAACAAAGCCTTGGCCTTTTTTGTGGATGCGATAGAATTGTCCAAGTAATATGTCTACTTATGTGTAGACCGGACGGAATCGACCTAATAATAACTCCACTAAAGGGAGGATGGGACGGAATTGTCGCACTAAGTGGTGGAAGGGATTGATTCGTACCACCAATGGGTCCATTAACTGGTGGAAGGGATTGAATCGTCCCAATAATAGTTCTAATAATGGGTGAAAAGTATAAAATCGCTCTACTAATGATTCTACTGATGGGTAGAAGGGATGAAATTGTCCCACAAATTGGTTGAAGGGATAAAATCGTCCTATTATTGTGCGGTTCTAACAAATCTGTGCCCTTTTTGGTGGACGGGATAGAATGTTCCCACTAATATGTCTACTAATGGGTAGACAAGACGAAATCGACATAATAATGAATCTACTAATGGGTGGATGGGATGGAATAGTCCTACTAGATAGAGTAAGGGATTGAATCGTACCCCAAATGGGTCCATTAACGTGCGGAAGAGATGGAATCGTCCCATTAATGGTTCTACTAATGGGAGGAAAGGATTGAATCGTCCTTCGAATAAGTCTACTTATGGGTGGAAGGGATGGAATTGTCCCACTAACAGGTTGAAGTGACAAAATTGTCCTATTATTGTGGGGAACGCAACAAGTCTGTGCCACTTTTTGGTGGATGTGATAGAATGGTCCACTAATGTGTCTACTAATGGGTAGACAGGACGGAATCGACCTAATAATGAATAGACTAATGGGCGGACGGGACAGAATAGTCCCACTAGGTGGAGTAAGGGATTAACTCGTACCACCAATGTGTCCATTAACAGATGGAAATGATAGAATCGTCCCACTAATAGTTCTACTAAAAGGTGGAAAGGATAGGATCGTCGTACTAATGAGTCTACCAATGGGTGAAAGGGATGGAATATTCTTTTTAATTGGTTGAAGGGACAAAATCATCATATTATTGGCTGGACGTTACAAATCCATGCCCTTTTGGATTAATGGGATAGAATGGTCCCACAAATATGTCTACTAATGGGAAGACAAGATGGAATCGACCTAATAATGAATCCACTATGGGCGGATGGGATGGAATAGTCCTTTAAGTGGAGGAAAGAGGTTGATTTGTACCAGTAATAGGTAGACAGGACGGAATCGACCTAATAATGAATCCACTAATGGGCGGACGGGACAGAATAGTCCCACTAAGTGGTTGAAGTGTTTGAATCATAATACCAACAAGTGGAAGGGATTGAATCCTACCACTAATGCGTCCATTAACTGGTGGAAGGGATAGAATCGTCCCACTAATGGTTCTACTAATGGGTAGAAGGATAGAATCACCCTACTAATGAGTTTACTAATGGGTGGAAGGGATGGAATTGTCCTATTAACTAGTTTAAGGGAAAAAATCGTCCTATTATTCGGCAGACGTAACAAAGCCTTAGCCTTTTTGGTAGATGCGATTGAATGGTCCAACTAATATGTTTACAAATGGATAGACCGGATGGAATCGACCTAATAATGAGTCCACTAATAGGTGGATAGGATGGAATAGTTGTGCAAACTGGTGGAAGGGATTGAATCATACCACCAATGGGTCCATTAACTGGTGGAAGGGATGGAATGTCCCAATAATAATTCTACTAATGGGTGGAAAGTATAGAATCACTCAACTACTGATTCTCCTTATGGGCGGAAGGGATGGAATTGTCCCACTAATTAGTTGAAAGGATAAAATCGTCCTATTATTGTGCGATTGTAAAAAATCCGTGCCCTTTTTGGTGGATTGGATAGAATGGTCCCACTAATATGTCTACTAATGGGTGGACAAGACGAAATCGACTTAATAATGAATCTACTAATGGGAGGATGGGACGAAATAGTCCTACTAAGTGGAGGAAGGGATTGAATCATACCACCAATGGGTCCATTAACAGGTGGATGGGATGGAATCGTCCCATTAATGGTTCTACTAATGGGTGGAAAGGATTGAATCGTCCTACTAATAAGTTTACTTATGGGTGGAAGGGATAGAACTGTCCCACTAACTGGTTGAAGAGACAAACTCGTCCTATTATTAAGGGCAACGCAACAAGTCCGTGCCACTTTTTGGTTGATGGGATAGAATTATCCCACTGATGTGTCTACCAATGGGCAGAGAGGACGGAATCGACCTAATAATGAGTCCACTAATGGGTTGATGGGTCGGATCCTAGTAAGTGGTGTGAGGGATTTAATCGTGCCACCAATGGGTCCATTAACTGGTGGAAGGGATAGAATCATCCCACTAATGGTTCTACTAATGGGTGGAAGAATAGAATGGTCCCACTAATATATCTACTAATGGGTAGACAGGACGAAATCGACCTAATAATGAATCCACTAATGGGCGGACGGGACGGAATAGTCCCACTAAGTGGAGTAAGGGATTTAATCATATTACCAATGTGTCCATTAACAAGTGGAAGGGATAAAATCGTCCCACTAATGGTTCTATTAATGGGTGGAAAGGATAGAATCGTCGTACTAATGAGTCTACGAATGGGTGGAAGGGATGGAATATTCCTATTAATTGGTTGAAGGGAAAAAATCGTCTTATTATTAAGGGAAACGCAACAAGTCCGTGCCACATTTTCATGGATGGGATAGAATGGTCCCACTACTGTGTCTACTAATGCATAGACAGGACAGAATCGACTTAATAATTAATCAACTAATGGGTGGATGGGATGGAACATTCCCAGTAAGTGGTAGAAGGGATTTAATCGTACTTCCAATGGGTCCATTTACTGGTTAAAGGGATAGAATCGTCCCACTAATGGTTCTTCAAATAGGTGGAAGGATAGAATCATCCTACTAATGAGTCTACTAATGGGTGGAAGGGATGGAATTGTCCCACTAAGTTGTTGATCGGAAAAAATTGTCGTATTATTAAGGGAACGAAACAAGTCCGTGCCTCTTTTTGGTGGATGGGATATAATGGTCCCACTAATGTGTCTAGTAACGGGTAGACAGGACGGAATCGACCTTATAATGAATCCATTAATGAGCGGATGGGACAGAGTAGTCCCACTAGGTGGAGTAAGGGATTAAATCATACCACTAATGGGTCCATTAACAGGTGGAAGGGATAGAATCGTCCCATTAATGGTTCTACTAATGGATGGAAAGGATAGAATCGTCATACTAATGAGTCTAATAATGGTTGGAAGGGATGGAATATTCCTATTAATTGGTTGAAGGGACAAAATCGTCCTATTATTGGGCGGACGTTATAAAGCCGTGCCTTTTTTGGTGAATGAGATAAAATGATCCCACTCATATGTCTACTAATGGGTAGACATAACGGAATCGACCTAATAATGAGTCCACTAATAGGTGGATGGGACGGAATAGTCCCTGTAAGTAATCGAAGGGATTGAATCGTAACACCAATGGGTTCATTAACAGGTGAAAGGGATAGAATCGTCCCACTAATTGCTCTACTAATGGGTAGAAAGGATTGAATCGTCCTTCTAATAAGTCTACTTATGGTTAGAAGGGATGTAATTGTCCCATTTACTGGTTATTGGGACAAAATTGTCCTATTATTAAGGGGAACGCAACAAGTCCGTGCCACTTTTTTGTTGATGGGATATAATGGTTCTACTAATGTGTCTACTAATTGGTAGACAGGATGGAATCGACTTAACAATGAATCCACTAATGGGCAGACGGGACGGAATAGTCCCACTTAGTGGAGTAAGGGATTAAATAGTACCACCAATGTGTCCATAAACAGGTGGAAGGGATAGAATCGTCCTACTAATGGTTCTACTAATGGGTGGAAAGGATAGAATCGTTATACTAATGAGTCTACTAATGGGTGGATGGGTTGGAATATTTCTATTAATTGGTTGAAGGGACAAAATCATCCTATTATTGTCATGATGTAACAAATTTTTGCTCTTCTGGGTGGATGAGATAGAATGGTCCCACTAATATGTCTACAAATGGGTAGACAGGACGGAATCGACCTAATAATGAGTCCACTAATGGGTTGATGGCACAAATCAGTACCAGTAAGTAGTGAAGGGATATTATCGTACCACCAATGGGTCCATTAACTGGTGGATGGGATAGAATCGTCCCACTAATGGTTCTTCTAATGGGTGGAAGGATAGAATTGTTCTACTAATGAGTTTACTACTGGATGGAATAGATGAAATATTCCTATTAATTGGTTAAAGGGACAAAATCGTCATATTATTGGGCGGACGTAACAAATCCGTGCTCTTTTGGGTGGATGGGATAGAATGGTCACACTAATATGTCTTCTAATGGGTAGACAGGACGGAATCAACCTAATAGTGAATCCACTAATGGGCGGATGGGACGGAATAGTCCCACTAAGTGTAGTAAGGGCTTAAATCGTACCACCAATGTGTCCATTAACAGGTGGAAGGGATAGAATCGTCCCACTAATGTTCTATTAATGGGTGGAAAGGATAGAATCTTCATACTAATGAGTCTTTGAATGGGTGGAAGGGGTGGAATATTCCTATTAATTGGTTGAATGGACAAAATCGTCCTATTATTAAGGGGAACGCAACAAGTCCGTGCTACTTTTTGGTGGATGTGATAGAATGGTCCGACTAATGTGTCTACTAATGCGTAGACATGACAGAATCGACCTAATAATGAATCCATTAATGGGTGGATGGGATGGATAAGTCCCAGTAAGTGCTGGAAGGGATTTAATCGTACTGCCAATGGGTCCATTAACTTATTGAAAGGATAGAATTGTCCTACTAATGAGTCTACTAATGGGTGGAAGGGATGGAATTGTCTGACTATGTTGTTGAAGGGACAAAATCATCCTATTATTAAGGGGAACGCAACAAGTCCGTGCCGCTGTTTTGTGGATGGGATAAAATGGTTGTTGACACCTTATTTTGTCCCTCTTATTTTTAAAGTAATGGTTTTCAAAATTATTCACATGATCGTGCATTTATTTTTGCCCCACTCATTCCTTCAACTTATCTTCCTATGTGAGTCTAGTAATCAAAGTCATTTTTGAAAACATCATCGCAAACCATTGCCATTTTTGCAAAATATGTGCTTCCATTCTAAAATTCCGTGATCACCCCTATTTTTGATAAAATTACCCAATTCATATTTTAAATCCCAAAATACATTTTTTTATACGCTTCCATGCCATTTTAACGTTTTAAATCAATTCCATAATTTTCCTATAGTTTTATACCTATTTTATACTAAATTGTACCTAATATACAATATCTATACACTATATATACATATATACGCATATATACACGTGTGCATACACATCAGCTCATTTTGCCACTTCAGCGCCTACGTGTATTGATCTCAGCCATCCACGTGTACCATCCGATGGCTGAGATCAAAACTTTCCTTTTAATTACAAACGACCCCCAAAACCCCACCAGCCTTTTTACTTCTCTCCCTCACCCCGATAATGACTCTCTCTCTTTCTCGCATCGGTGATGTGTCACACCACCACTATTGATTGATTTTTCGGTCGATTTAGCCGGCAATCAGGGAAAATGGTACCATCGTACGCCCCTTGTCACCCGCTACAAAACCCATATACTTTCGACAATATTTGGGCGAGGACGATTCTTGACCCTTGTTGACCGAGTAACCAACACCGGGAAACATCTCCGACGGGGTTCAGGGTATTTTGAACGGTGTTATCACCTAAAAAGGGTTAGAAATCCTTCATGCAAAGTCTATTCGCGACGGGTCGATTTGACCCGACCCGGTTCGAAAACGGGTAACCCTTAACCTTTGTGTTTGGTTCTGAACTTGCGTGATGACATACCTAAATTGCTTGGGTTTCTGTATATGTTAATGTGTTTATTTATCGCATGATCAATTGATTAGGGTCGCATTCCATGATTATTATTATTTTGCTTAGTGCATTAATTCGTTTAGACAATTACTCAGTGCATTGATTTGTTTCTTGTGGTTTCTGTGTCTCATGTCTTCTCTGTTGGGAAGAAAATTGCAAGTTTAAGCATGACTTTTGTGTCCATTGTATTTATTCTTCTGCTTATGATTATACTTTCAAATGCGAGAGGAGTGATCTGATAAGATAAGTTTAAAGCTGTAGAAGTGGTTTGTTTAGGATTTTTTGGAAAATACAGAAGGAAGCTAGCATGATTATTGATATTTTGTTTCTTAGAATCTACCGAGGTTCAAATTTATTTGTGAATTAATTTCTGAACCTAGACTATGCTAAGGGTAAAGGGAGGGAATCCAAATCAATTTGGAATTGGTTTTCCCCAAGTTTGGGGATTGATTGCTTTATTTTCTGAAAGGACACCTAAGTTTGTCCCCTCTTATTCCAGGAAGACAATATTTCTTGCCTTATAGAAGTTTGCCCATTTGAACTTAAAACCCTCACCCCTTTGCCTATATAAACTGGTTCTATTCTTTATATTTACATACAGTAGAATACAAAATACACACAATACACGTATAACATAAAAGAAACTGGAAAGAAAGGCTGCATTGTGGTTCTTATCTCTGTAAAACTCTCGCTCACTCTTTCTGGATACCTGTCTGGGAAGAAATTGGACATCACCTGCACTACAACCTTCTTCTTGTTCTTAAGTCGATTAGAAGGTAAATAATCGTGGCTCTTACTCCTACTTGCTTTCATCTCTGATTGTCTATGTTTGAAACTATCTATGTGCTTCTTCCCTATTTTCTGTGTATGTCTCTTTGGGGGCTGCATATTTGCCCTTCCTCTACTCCTATCTGTGTCTGCTTGGGGCTTTCTACTTGCCCTTTTTCCAACCATTTTGTGCAGAGTGTGTGTGGATATCCTTAAGGATATACCAAGGTTTAATTCACAGGTATTTTGGCTACTGGAGAAAGCCTGGTAAAGGCTCTCATTGTCTATAAAACTCGGGCATATACCAGCCCTGTTTGGAGTATAAGTCATACAATGTTTCTTGTCTTTCTCCCATCCTTTTTAGCTTCCCCACATGTGTATATTTGATAGGATATGCCCTGTTTGTACCTAATTAACACAGGCTACACAGTTACAAGACTGTGTAATTGGCCACTCAGGGGCCTCATCTTATCCTTCTCTTTACGTGCTACATCATTCCTAGGAAAGTATAAATATTCTGCATTAGAATTAATGTCAGGGTAGTCGATTGGGATTTAAACGTGTATGATGCAACTTAATTGAGTGTTAAACAGGTGATAACTGGAATATTTTGGAAACAGGATTATTTTATACATTCTTAGTCGACTGAAATTTAGTATTAAAACAGTGTCTCACGTTTAAACTGTTAAAATGTGAAAAGAGGCCGATTATGTGACTATTTGCTTAAAGTGAACTGATTTTGTAAAGATAAAGCTGCCTCTTTTTGCACAACTGTACTGGGCCCAAAACCTCCTTCCAATCTGGCTCTATTCGTATTTTTAACCAAGCTCTTAAACTCCTAAGCTCTTAAACACTAATGTTATAGTGTATAGGGGTGTATGGGTCAGTGGGATCTACCATACTATGGTTATAAGTATTTTTGAAAAGCCTAAACTAAAACTATCATGTATTTTGCATGCCTATACTTATATATTATATGCGATGGCCCTTATGTGCATTTATGTTGTTTCGTTACCCTTCTTTTCAAAACAGCCCCTTTTATGTGTATATATAGTTTCAATAATGATCTCTACACCAAATAACCATTAAGGTTAGGGCTCGACAACTAATGACGAGTCATACCGACCCTAAATGTCTAACATTTTATTTTAAAAACAATACCCATTTGGTTTTCGGTCTAAATCTGAAAATTGTTTATAAAATTGTCCATTTATGCAAAACTATTCAAAATGTTGAAGTTGCACAAATAGACTGGAATTTGGTGTTCTTTTTGGCATGATTAGCTATACTTATGATTAGGAATTTGTATTAGAGGCCATAAAATGTGATTAGGCTTAAGTATAGGTCGTATATGAAACTTATTTGCATACGTGTGAATTAAAATTGCATAGACATATTACCTTCATGAATTAGATATGAATTTAAACCCCCCCCCCCCCTCAAGTTAGTACTGCATGATAATATTCACCACTTTATCCCAAAATATAGACTCGGACGGGAACCACCTTTCGTGGGACCCAGGGGAGTGCCTAACACCTTCTCCCCTTAGCCATTTGGACTTCTTACCTTTCGAATCTCTGAAATCGGACTAGTATGGTAACTAAACTCAATCTTAGACATTTAAGTGGCCTAATACACCTTAAAAAACTATATTAGGTGGCGACTCCAACTCTTAATCTCAAACGAGTTATCCAGTCAAATCCGAAACCCGACTCGCTCTGAGTTGAGTCTAATATCGGGTATGACAGAATGCCAACTCCACTGGGGATATGCAAAGTCCTTACCACAACGAGTCTTTTAAATTTTGGGATTTATTTGATTATTATCTTTTTTTTTTCGTATTATTATGATTTCACTAACTTGGTTTCTTTTTTGTCTTTTTTTCCTTTATTTATTTATTTACGTGTATGAATTTGAAATTTTAATGTAATTTGGCATATCTCACTCATACTCCCCCACTCCTGGGAACGACACTTTGCACACACACGGGCGATTACGTGGATCCCACGGTCGCTTCACCACAAAACACCTTTTAGGAGGGACATTTTTTAGTATAGTTGGTCTGTGGTACAACCAACAATTTCAAATGATCCCACTCCTTGGCCATTCGCCTTGGAGAACCGTGTCTAGAATTACACCACTCTTTGAATGTAATGAACATGTATCATACCGTAGGAAGGGCTCCCCGTGAGTCGGCTAGTGTTCAACTTGTCCAAACTACCTAACGGGTTTCTAACCCCGAAGGTACGTTTGGACATGCTTATGTGCATTTGAAAGAAAAGAAAAGAAAAAAAAAGAGAGTGAAAAGAAAAGTAAGACAAGAATAAAAATGCATTTTGATTTTCCAAATTATTCTCAAGGGAGAGGGTTTTAATAATTTATTTTCTCTTTCTTCATAGGTCACAATGAGTCAAAAATTTCATCGTTTTGGAATGACTATGGGCGCACCTCCTTTGTTAACTAGTCGGTGGATCAACTTGTCACTGGGTGAGCAAACCGAAGTACGTCAACACTTGGGTCATTTGGTTTCACTATTAGAAATGGAACCATGTAGAGAGATGATTGAGGCATCGGTGTCATTTTGGGATGAAAAATTGAATGTGTTTAGATTTGGGGATGTTGAATTAACACCTTTGTTGGAAGAAATAGGAGGGTTCGTGTCACACTCAGGGTTAAACAAACATCGTTGGCAAGGGGGTCGCATGCTAGCACCTAGCGTCCCCACATCAGAAGAGTTCCGTAAAAAGTTAAGGATGGTGGTGAGTGTGAATGTGGAATTTTTACAACAAAAGAAGATACCCTTTTCCTATTTCTACAATTGGTTTGAGTATTTGAGTGTGTTCGACAACCGTAAGAAAGAGTTTGAGTCCTACAGTGATTAGAGGAGAGTTAGACCGCTTGCATTTTCTATTTGTTTCTTAGGAGTAATGGTGTTCCCCGAAAGTTCGAGTCACGACATATGTTCAAGGCTTGTCATGGTTGCCGACGCGAATTGACGGTTACCGTTATACCATAGCTCCCATGATAGTGGTAGACATTTATCGGGCTTTAGGTTGTTGCAAGAGGGGAACAAAATATTTCCATGGGTGCAATCTTCTACTACAAGCATGGTTCAACGAGCATTTGAGGAAAGTTAAGGGTGTACAAGAACTCTCTAAACCAACTGGTTCCAACTACTTGGTTGGAGAGTGATATGGGGTTCCAAAATTTAAGTAGCCAAGCAGCACATAGAAGTAGGTAAAGTTGTTCGAGAACGTAATGGAGAACTCAATTCAGTGGATTTCACTTGGTTTCCTTCATCAGACTTCATAATTAACTCTGAGAAGGCACCCTTTGTGATACTTATAAGATTAAGAGGTCTCCAACCTTATCAACCATTGAGGGTAATGAGGCAAGCAGGGAGGAAGAAAATCATACCATTGATATCGGACACGAAAGACTATCAGTTTGATTACACTAGGGATGTTGTTCCAAGAGTCAAGAGCATTAGAAAGTCCTGGGTAGGAAGACAAGTTATGGAAGAAGAATCGCTAGTGTCAGACAGATACAACGCTGGATGCAAACAAAACTACAAAAGCTGGTTACGCTCTAGTATAAAGGGAAACATGGTAGTAGGGCCGAGTTGAGGGAATCACATAAGAGATCGTGAGGCGGAAGCTCAAATTCGATACCGAAAGTTCATGTTGAAAGCTGTTAAGATGGATAAGGAGAACAAAGAAGAGATTGAAGTGTGGAGGAAACGTACATTAGGGAGGGAAAGATAGAGGCGTTGGAGGCGAAACTCGAACAATGGAATTCGGAGTGTGCAGAGATAGATATTTTGGCACTTGGTAGCATCTAAGGGATACTTAACCAAAGCTATGGAAGAAGTCAAGGAGATTACACGAGAAGCAAAGAGAGCCAGGCTTGAGTAGGCGCGTGCGGCCTAGTCAAAGTGTCATTTTCATTTTGTCTTTTGTAAAGTCATCATGTCCCAATTTTCAAAATTTTTTTTTTTGGAAATTTATGAGAATAATTGGCAACAAAATGCGTATGTATTTTCTTTGCATCATGACAAACTTAGGAAGGCTTTACGTCCTTGGTGCGTAATTGTCCATTAGTAAGCCCACGTCGAAATGTCGAAAGGGTTCTTAACCTGAAAATGACAAAATTGCATCTCTGCATGGATTCGAAGAAATTTTTGCACAAAATATTGATCGTCTGCTTAAACATGATCAAAACTATAAGAATACTTTGGTCTTTACCTTTTCTTGTTTTGTTTTCAAACTATGGCTTCAAGAGGTACACTCCAATTTGAGATTGTTTCCCGACCTCCTCACTTGATCAGACTCTGGTGGGAAGATCTGGCTATTGTCAGCAAGGCTCACATTCAAAAGATGCTGGGACAATTGGTGGCTCTCAAGGCCACTGCCATGCCTGATTTGGTAGAAGCTGCTACACATTTCTGGGACTACAAAAGGGCGGTCTTTCATTTCAATGGTTTGGAGTTGGCACTAATGTTGGAAAAATTTGGAGAACTAGTAGGGTTAGAGCCTAGACCCGAGACTATGATTTATCCCCGAGACGTCGACCCTAAGGAATTCATTGAACTGCTGGGTGCTCCTTATGATCCATATGTTGAGGGAGTGCATGATGGGAAAGTCACGTTGGAGTACTTGCATTCTAGATTTGGAGATCCAATGCTTAGGATTGGACTGGAGCATAGGAAATTCAAGACTGGGAGTGGACGGAATCCAATGCTTTCATCGTTGCCTTTCTGGGAAGCATGGTTTTCCCCGAGAAGGGAGGAAAGATCGACATAAGGTTGGGAAGAGTGGTAAAGGGGTTACGCAAAGGTGCTTTCAAGCGTCAAGTAAGCTTGGTTCCGCGCTCTAACCAAATGTAGAAGAGGAGGAGACTTCTTTGAGGGGTGCAACCTTTTGTTGCAAAAATAGTTAATAGAGCATGTGCACAGTGTCCCCGTCAGTCCGGTAGCACCAAAACCATCTTGGAAAGGAGGGATCTACTCACATAGCACCCGCATGGCAGGAACAGCGGCCTGGGAAGACCCAGCAAACATGGAAGGATGGTACACCAAGTTCGAGGAATTGCAAGAGGTACAGTGGGTAATTGAGAACTGTGCCGGCTTTGTTGTTTCCAGAAAGAGACAAGACATCACTTTCTTGACATTGATTGGATTCTGAGGAACTCATCACTATGTTCCTTTAATAATCCTCCGACAAGTGGGAATGACACAACAAACTCTGCAGTTGACTGAGGGAAGAAACTTCAACGTTGATATAAAGGACATCGAGCACCCAATGGTTGGCACCATATTGACAATATGGGAAAAGAGGCTTACTATGCAATTTTGTCATGGTCGAGACAATAGGGTGAACTCCGCGGTTACTCTGGCTTATCCTCAATGGCTCTGCGAAGATAAAGCAAAATTTCGATCAAAGACTACACTGAAAAGGAAAACCAAGGCTCCGAGTGCTGCGTAAAAATACAAGAAGTCGAGACACGAGTTTGATCAAGGAAAGGAGTTAAGGGTGACACAAGAGAGGGGGATGAGGAGAAAATACAAGGATAAGATCAAAGGGGATGAAGTATTGGACCGGCAAGGTAATGGCTGCAAGGCAAGCTGCTGGGAATTTACAAAATTTGCTCAAGGGATGGGGAGAGTATTTTAAAACAGTACCACTAGAAGAGAAGGAAGCAAAGGTAATAGAAATCTGCGAGTTCTTCACGAAAGCTCTGGGTGATATGGAAGCTGGGAAGGACCTGATGGAGACATTCGCTGATCCTCCACCCATGAGCTTGGTTCACAAGCCCAAGGAAGAAGCCAAAGAGAAGAAGGAAAAAGAAGATGTTGGAACTGATGCTTGATCTGAAGCCTCTTTGCTTGGCACGTAGTCTGGTCGTATTGAGTCCAGTCGTCTTGTCGTTTGTGTCGTTGTCGCAAATTAATGGTTGTAATAAAGCCAAGCAAATCAAATAAAATTTCGTTATTTTTGAGTTTTTAGGATTGTGTTGATTATGCTTATGCAAACGAAATGATGTGTTTGGTGCAAACGTTACTTCGAATCTTCGATAGGCCTACCTCTGGCACAAAAGAGGTCCCATGCATGATAGGACGCGATTTTATTTAAATTAACGTATACTTACATTCTCTTTCTTTGTTTTTGATTTATCAGTCCCCAAGTCCCTGATAGTTTGGTTTGTGCATTCTGGCCGCGCCGCAATACCAGTTGAGATCCAGAGGATCAATCCCAATACCTCCCCCTTTACCTACAAGGACAAGGACGAGACGAAATATCATGGCTGAGTTTTACAAAGTCAGAAATGGAACTCCTGATCGAAGCAAGGTGTGGTTACCTATGAAGACTATGCTAAGTTGGAAGAGAGATTGTTCGAGTTGGAGAATTGGATCCTTCTTGCCCGTACTGATGAGATCATTGAACCAAACAAGACTGCCCGCCCGCACGACAAAGATCCACTATACCCTGAGAAAGACATTTCTTACCTTACGTACACTGCACCACCAAAAGCACCACAAAACAACTTATCCTCCTTCACCGTCGAAACAAAAACCATCGCATCACCCACCCAAGATCATGAAATATATGCATGGACCAAGGAAGACCCAGAAAATACCAAGGAGCAAGTCAAATGGTTGGTAGAGAAATTCAAGCAATTCCAGGGCACCAAAGGAACCCGAGGGCTAGCTTATAAGGACCTCTGCTTGTATCCTGACCTGAAGCTGCCCGAGGGCTATAAGATGCCCAAGTTCAATAAGTTCGACGCCAGTGGAGACCCAATGGCTCATTTGAGATCTTATAGTGACAAGTTGATTGGAGTGGGACATGACGAAAAGATCTGCATGCAACTGTTCAACCGCGGTCTGACTGGAGACGCGCTGGTATGGTGCTCTAAGCAACAAACAAAGAAGTGGACGAACTGGGAAGCAATGGCTGGAGATTTTGTTGACAGTTTTGGGCACAACACTGATGCTATGCCCGATCGGTTCTACTTAGAGAAATATAAGAAGAAGCCCACTGAGACTTTTAGGGAATTTGCAACTAGATGGAGGGCTGAAGCCGCCAATGTTTAACCTCCCATGGAAGACGCCAAGATAGTAGCAACCTTCATCCGCATACAAGAAGACGTCTACTTTGACAAGATGCTGAATCTACAAGACAAAGAAGTTTGGAGATTTGATCAAGATCAGAGATATGGTCGAAGATGGATTGAAGACTAGTAGAATCATTAGCCTGGCTGCACTACAAGCCACTACCAAAGCCCTACAAGCTGGAAACACTACTACATCAAGGAAGAAGAAGGACGATGTCTCCTTCGTGGCTGCATCACTTGACCACTCTCTTACCCATAACCACTACTACCAAACACCTCCTCCATTATACCCATACATTCCACCCACATCCACCTACCCAGTCTACCACACTCAGCCCATGTACTAAAACCCACCACCGCAAAGACCACCATACCCACAAAGTCCCAACTATCGAAACACCAATGCCTACTCACCAAGGCCTTACGCCAATAACAACCCAAGACCAAAAAGAAACTATACCCCATTGGCCGAGTCCCGCACTCAGTTGTTCGAAAGACTCAAAGCAGCCGGCCATATACAACCCGTGCCATTCAAAATGCCTGATAGGATACACCGTATTTTGATCAAACCAAAACCTGTGCTTATTACACTGGAGGACCTGATCACGATCCTGAAAAGTGCTACGCCTTGAGGGACAAGATACAAGACTTGATCGATCAAAAGGTGATACACTTGAAAACTCCGAACGTGCACAATAATCCCCTGCCTAACCATAGAGACAATAGGGTGAATTTGATCGAGTTGGATGAGGAATGCAACTTGGAAGGGACCATTGTTAATGCAAAGGAAGATGTACCAGCAATCGCTTAAGTCGCTCAATCCGCTATAGCACCAGAGCCCATCGAGGTGGAAGTGGCTCCAAAGTTCTATGTCGATGTAGTTCCCCCATACAGCAACAAGGCGGTACCATAGGATTATGAAATGGAGAAATAGAAAAAATCAACAGTAGAGACTGTTGCTACACAAGGGATGACTAGGAGTGGGAGGATTGACACTCCCGAGCATCTTGTTCAAGGTAGACGAGGCATCAGCGAGGAGGAGTCCGAGGAATTGTGGAAGAAGTTACAAGCAAAGGAGTACTCCGTGGTTGAACACTTGGGCAAGACTCCGGCGCAAATCTCTGTTTTAGACTTACTCCTCAAGTCGGAGAGCCACCGAAATGCTTTGATGAAAGTGTTGGATGAAGCACATGTTCCTGTGGACGTCTCGGTTGAAAACTTGGCTAGCATAGTTGGATAAGTCATGGAGGCCAACCAAATTGCTTTTCATGAAGATGAGTTGCCACCTGAAGGGTTGAGCCACAACAAAGCTTTGCACGTTACTGTCAAATGCAAAGACTGGTTCGTAGGAAGAGTCCTGATCGATGGAGGTTCTGGTCTGAACATATGCCCGTTCATCACTCTGAAAAGAATAGGAATTGACCAAAGCAAGATAAGGGAGAGCAACATGAAGGTGAAGGTGTTCGAACCACTCTCTTACCCATAACCACTACTACCAAACACCTCCTCCATTATACCCATACATTCCACCCACATCCACCTACCCAGTCTACCACACTCAGCCCATGTACTAAAACCCACCACCGCAAAGACCACCATACCCACAAAGTCCCAACTATCGAAACACCAATGCCTACTCACCAAGGCCTTACGCCAATAACAACCCAAGACCAAAAAGAAACTATACCCCATTGGCCGAGTCCCGCACTCAGTTGTTCGAAAGACTCAAAGCAGCCGGCCATATACAACCCGTGCCATTCAAAATGCCTGATAGGATACACCGTATTTTGATCAAACCAAAACCTGTGCTTATTACACTGGAGGACCTGATCACGATCCTGAAAAGTGCTACGCCTTGAGGGACAAGATACAAGACTTGATCGATCAAAAGGTGATACACTTGAAAACTCCGAACGTGCACAATAATCCCCTGCCTAACCATAGAGACAATAGGGTGAATTTGATCGAGTTGGATGAGGAATGCAACTTGGAAGGGACCATTGTTAATGCAAAGGAAGATGTACCAGCAATCGCTTAAGTCGCTCAATCCGCTATAGCACCAGAGCCCATCGAGGTGGAAGTGGCTCCAAAGTTCTATGTCGATGTAGTTCCCCCATACAGCAACAAGGCGGTACCATAGGATTATGAAATGGAGAAATAGAAAAAATCAACAGTAGAGACTGTTGCTACACAAGGGATGACTAGGAGTGGGAGGATTGACACTCCCGAGCATCTTGTTCAAGGTAGACGAGGCATCAGCGAGGAGGAGTCCGAGGAATTGTGGAAGAAGTTACAAGCAAAGGAGTACTCCGTGGTTGAACACTTGGGCAAGACTCCGGCGCAAATCTCTGTTTTAGACTTACTCCTCAAGTCGGAGAGCCACCGAAATGCTTTGATGAAAGTGTTGGATGAAGCACATGTTCCTGTGGACGTCTCGGTTGAAAACTTGGCTAGCATAGTTGGATAAGTCATGGAGGCCAACCAAATTGCTTTTCATGAAGATGAGTTGCCACCTGAAGGGTTGAGCCACAACAAAGCTTTGCACGTTACTGTCAAATGCAAAGACTGGTTCGTAGGAAGAGTCCTGATCGATGGAGGTTCTGGTCTGAACATATGCCCGTTCATCACTCTGAAAAGAATAGGAATTGACCAAAGCAAGATAAGGGAGAGCAACATGAAGGTGAAGGTGTTCGATGGATAGAAAAGAAGCACCATTGGGGAAATTGACTTAACTATCATGGTCTGTTCTGTGGAGTTCACTGCTGAGTTTCATGTTATGGACATCTCTGCCTCCTATAATCTGCTATTGGGAAGACCTTGGATCCATATGGCTGGAGCGGTGCCTTCTACATTGCACTAAATAGTAAAGTTCGAGTGGAATCACAGAGAGGTGGTAGTGTTCGGTGAAGGGAACAACTCCATTTACAATGAGCAAACCATACCAGCGATCGAAAGGAATGCTCCTGATGGGTAGACTTTCTATACTGTAAAGCTCGTGGGAGCGGTGCAAGGCGCTCGAGGAAGACATCGCAAGAACTACAATCCGAGTTGGAATCCCACAGACACAATCCAAGGAGGTTATACTACACACTTCGCTCCCAAGTTGGTCAACACACCACCTGGGATTTAAGAGAGAAAGAGAAACTTCTACAGTGCCTACTAGGATGGCCGAGGCAAAGGGTATGAAGGAAGAAATTTGGTTTGGGAACCAATTTTATCTGATTGGGGTGTGCCCTCACGTGAGTTCCGTTAGACCTTACCAGCTAAGACAGAGAAGCGACCAATGTATCTACGTAATGCTTGTCCCAATTGGAAGCGCATATCTGAAGAAACAAAAGGAAAGCAAGTGTGGATACCCAAGGCACCCGAACCTATGGAGGTAGTGATTGAAGAGCCATATGTACTCCCACAACCCGCAAAGTGGCCCGGAAACTGGGCCATAGGCATCATGATTAAGCAAGGCTATGAACCTGGTAAAGGTTTGGGCAAGAACCTGGATGGCATGGTTGAGCCGATTAAAATTGTGATAGGCTCGACAATGAGAATGCTGGCATAGGGTACATTCTGACCTACGAGAAAAGTATGGAAGAAGCATCACTGGACATCAAGTTCTATAAGAAAAGCACCAAGACTCTCCTACATATCTTCGTCTCGTCTGGCTACTTTGATGGCCGAAAAGGGGAGGTGTCCGCAGCGCAAGGGATGGAGCCAAAGATAGCTGATGCTGAAGAGGATTTGCTAGCGGGAGTGCAAGAACTATTCATATCCGACGAAGACTGCTGCGTGATCCTGGAAGAACATGTTGAACCTCCTGGACTGACAAAGGCTGGATCTGGAGCCGCATTGAACAACTGGATCAGCAACCAGGCCCGAGCTTACTGTGAACCTTGGTAGAGCTGGGGGATATAATTTATTTTATTCTTTCTAAAATAAAACCCGACTTTGAGTCGTGGAATTTGCATTTCTTCTTTCTTCTTGCACATGTCTCCCTTCAAACTTTGTTTTGCAAGGATTCATAAATAAAATATCGCGCTATTTCCCGTTTAACTTTTGTTTTAATCTTTTAATTTTACAATATTTTATCTTTCAGCATTCAAACTAATGATCCCATTGAGTCCACAATCGCAATGTGTAATGAAACAACAGAGCTTGAGGAAACTGTAGTTGATTATGATGATTTTGATGAAACCAGCCAAGAAGAAATTGAAAGATTTGAAAACAAGCCTAAGCCAAACCTTGAGGAAACTGAGGTGATAAATCTAGGAGATGAAGAAATTGTGAAAGAGACAAGGATCAGTGTGCATCTCACCATCGAAGATAAAGAACGATATACTGAGTTTCTTTAAGAATATGAGGACGTATTCGCCTGGTCGTACGATAACATGACTGGCATAAGCAAGGATGTGGTAGCTCACAAATTACCTATCAATCTGGGCTTTCTGCCGATCAAACAAAAGGCCCGAACTTTCAAGTCATCGGTTCTGTTGAAGATTGGGGAGAAGGTAACGAAGTAGCTCAACGCAGGAATTTTGAAAATGGTCAAATACCCGAGTTGGCTGGCTAACATTGTCCCAGTGCCGAAGAAAGATGGAAAACTCAGAGTTTGTGTGGATTACAGGGATCTGAACGGAGCAAGCCCAAAAGATGATTTTCCTTTGCCAAATATACACATCCTGATTGACAATTGCACGAAACATGAGCTACAATCCTTCGTAGACTGTTTCGCCGATTATCATCAAGTACTCATGGATGAGGAAGATGCCGAGAAGACAGCTTTCACCACATCTTAGGGAGAAATTGGTATTAAACTTTGTTCGTGATAAGATGATCTGCCAATTTAGCATTTCTGAGTCGATCATCACTGACAATGGGTCCAATCTCAATAGTGACCTAATGAAAGCGACCTGTGAGGTCTTCAAGATCAAGCACCACAATTCCACCGCATATAGACCTCAAATGAATGGTGCGGTTGAGGCGGCCAACAAGAACATCAAGAGGATATTGCGCAAGATGACAGATAATTCAAAGCAATGGCACGAGAACCTACCCTATGCTCTGTTAGGGTACCGCACCACAATGAGAACATCAACGGGGGCTACCCCTTACTTACTGGTGTATGGCACTGAGGCAGTGATACCCGCGGAGGTTGAGATACCATCTTTGAGAATCATCCAAGAGACACAGTTGAAAGACGCTGAATGGATCAAAGGAAGAATGGAGCAATTGGTCCTCATCGACGGCAAGAGACTGAATGCGATATGTCATGGGCAATTATATCAAAGGAGAATGGCTAAGGCATTTAACAAGAAAGTTCGAGAAATATTCTTCGAACATGGGCAATTAGTACTGAAGAAGATATTTCCAAATCAAGAAGAGGCAAAAGGCAAGTTTGCACCAAATTGGCAAGGGTCGTACATGGTTCACCGAGTTTTGAATGGAGGAGCATTGATATTGGCAGAGATGGACGGAGAAGTTTGGCCGAAACCAATAACCTCAGACGCTGTCAAAAGATACTATGTATAAGAGCTTGTACCAATTAGTGATTTTGAAATTCTGCAATACATTATGTAATCTGAACTACGTCACGACCTGATTCCCCAAGTGGGATACGTAGGCAACCTACTCAAGGTTCGGTCGTATAAATACAAAAAATTTATTTTCCCACAAAGAAAATACTGCGGCATAATTTTTGAGGAACTCTAAAAAATTCTTAGACGATAAACTTAGTCGACACTGTGGCAGAATTTTTTTAGGATCTCTCAAATATTTCAAACAAAAACTGGGGCAGAATTTTGAGGTCACCCTAAAAATTCATTTGATGGAGTTCGGAACAGCATGAAGAGCGACCACTATGGCTTTACACAACACGATTCGTGACTCAATGGGATAAAATATTTCATTTCATTTCTTTCTTATAAATTTTTTTCGAAACATTTGCATTATTTACTACTTTACGCATATCCCTACCAGCTCGGCCAAGATCCCGGCACTCGTGGACAGCGAGCGCAAAGCAAGCCTAGAATGTACAAACCAAACCACCCCGCACAACTTACAAATCTTTCTTTGGATGCAGGCACAAAAGATACGCAACTCGGCAACACACAACAGACGTGTTTCAACAAAGGTTTGCATTTAAATTTGCTGAGGGTACACAGCCCGAAGCGTCGGTTGAGGGTACACAGCGCGATACCGATTTGCATTTAAATTTGTTGAGGGTACACAGCCCGAAGCATCGGTTGAGGGTACACAACCTGATATCAATTTTTCATTTAAATCTGCTGAGGGTACACAGCCCGAAGCGTCGGTTGAGGGTGCGCAGACCGATATCGATTTGTCATTTAAATCTGCTGAGGGTACACAGCCCGATATCAATTTGCATTTAAATTAGATGAGGGTACACAGCCCGAAGCGTCGGTTGAGGGTACACAACCTGATATCGATTTGCATTTAAATTAGCTGAGGGTACACAGCCCGAAGCGTCGGTTGAGGGTACATAACCTGATATCGATTTGCATTTCAATTAGCTGAGGGTACACAGCCCGAAGCGTCGGTTGAGGGTACACAGCCCGATACCGATTTATCATCTTAATTCCTTGCGGAGGGTACACAGCCCAATGCATCGACTGAGGGTACACAACCCGATACCGATTTATCATCTTAATTCCTTGCGGAGGGTACACAGCCCAATGCATCGACTGAGGGTACACAGCCCGACGTCGAATCTAACACTTGACAGCAAAGGACACACAGCCAGGCATAGCAGACAAAACTACATACGGTAAAGATCTTTGAAAAATAATCCAGCTCGGCGAGAAGGTACATTCTACATTACACCTATACATACATTATTATGAAGACCCATCTTTATAGCAGGATATACAGTCAGACAAAGTGAGCATCACAACCTAACGCCTCGGCAACTCTCTTAAGTCAAAAGCACTCGTCTAGAGTCGTGACAAAATTGGCCGCACTATCAACGTCTTTGCCCGAAGACTCTTTCATCATCCCCGGGCAGAGATGGGCAGCTGTTGACACCCAATTTTGTCCCTCTTATTTTTAAAGTAATGGTTTTCAAAATTATACACACGATCGTGCATTTATTTTGGCCCCTCCCATTCTTTCAATTTATCTTCCTATATGACTCTAGTAATCAAAGCTATTTTTGAAAACATCATCGCAAACCATGGCCATTTTTGCAAAATGTACGTTTCCATTCTAAAATTCCGCGATCACCCCCTATTTTTGATAAAATTTACCCAATTCATTTTTTAAATCCTAAAATACATTTTTTATACGCTTCCTCTCCATTTTAATGTTTTAAATCAATTTCATAAATTTCCTATAATTTTATACCTATTTTATACTAAATTGTGCCTAATATACAATACCTATACACTATATATACATATATACACATATATACACGTGTGCATACACATCAGCTCATTTTGCCACTTCAGCGCCTACATGGATTGATCTCAGCCATCCACGTGTACCATCCGATGGCTGAGATCAAAACTTTTCTTTTAATTACAAACGACCCCCAAAACCCTACCAGCCTTTTTATTTCTCTCCCTCATCCCGATAATGACTCTCTCTCTTTCTCTCATCGGCGATGTGTCACGCCACCACTATTGATTGATTTTTCGGTCGATTTAGCCTGCCAAATTTAGGGAAAATGGTACCATCGTACGCCCCTCGTCACCCGCTACAAAACCCATATACTTTTGACAATATTTGGGCGAGGACGATTCTTGACCCTTGTTGACCGAGTAACCATCACCGGGAAATATCTCCGACGGGGTCCATGGTAATTTGAACGGTGTTATCACCAAAAAAGGGTAAGAAACCCTTCATGCAAAGTCGATTCGCGACGGGTCGATTTGACCCGATCCGGTTCGAAAATGAGTAACCCTTAACCTTTGTGTTTGGTTCTAAACTTGCGTGATGACATGCCTAAATTGCTTGGGTTTCTGTATATGTTAATGTGTTTGTTTATCGCATGATCAATTGATTAGGGTTGCATTCGATGATTATTATTGTTCTGCTTAGTGCATTAATTCGTTTAGACAATTACTCAGTGCATTGATTTGTTTCTTGTGGTTTCTGTGTCTCATGTCTTTTCTGTTGGGAAGAAAATTGCAAGTTTAAGCATGACTTTTGTGTCCACTGTATTTATTCTTCTGCTTATGATTATACTTTCAAATGCGAGAGGGGTGATCTGATAAGATAAGTTTAAAGCTTTAGAAGTGGTTTGATTAGGATTTTTTTGAAAATACAGAAGGAAGCTAGCATGATTATTGATATGTTTGTTTCTTGAAATCTGCCGAGGTTCAAATTTTATTTGTGAATTAATTTGCGAACCTAGACTATGCTAAGGGTGAAGAGAGGGAATCCAAATCAATTTGGGATTGATTTGCCCAAGTTTGGGGATTGATTGCTTTATTTTTTGAAAGGACACCTAAGTTTGTCCCTTGTTATTCAAGGAAGACAATATTTCTTGCCTTATAGAAGTTTGCCCGTTTTAACTTAAAACCCTTACCCCTTTGCCTATATAAACTGGTTCTATTCTTTATATGTACATACAATAGAATACAGAATACACACAATACACGTATAACATAAAAGAAACTGGAAATAAAGGCTGCATTGTGGTTCTTATCTCTGTAAATCTCTCGCTCACTCTTTCTGGATGCCTATCTGGGAAGAAACTTGACATCACCTATACTACAACCTTCTTCTTGTTCTTAAGTCGATTAGAAGGTAAATAATCATGGCTCTTACTCCTACTTGCTTTCATCTTTGATTGTCTATGTTTGAAACTATCTATGTGCTTCTCCCCTGTTTTCTGTGTATGCCTGTTTGGGGGCTGCATATTTGCCCTTCCTCTACTCCTATCTGTGTCTGCTTGGGGCTTTCCACTTGCCCTTTTGCTAACCATTTTGTGCAGAGTGTGTGTGGATATCCTTAAGGATATACCAAGGTTTAGTTCACAGGTATTTTGGCTACTGGAGAAAGTCTGGTAAAGGCTCTCATTGTCCATGAAACTCGGGCATATACCAGCCTTGTTTGGAGTATAAGTCATACAATGTTTCTTATCTTTCTTCCATCCTTTTTAGCTTCCCCCTATGTGTATATTTGATAGGATATGCCCTGTTTGTACCTAATTAACACAGGCTACACAGTTACAAGACTGTGTAATTGGCCACTCAGGGGGCCCCTTCTTATCCTTCTATTTACGTGCTGCATCATTCCTAGGAAAGTATAAACATTCTGCATTAGAATTAATGTCAGGGTAGTCGATTGGGATTTAAACGTGTATGATGCAACTTAATTGGGTGTTAAACAGGTGATAACTGGAATATTTTGGCAACAGGATTATTTCATACATTCTTAGTCGACTGAAATTTAGTATTAAAACAGTGTCTCACGTTTAAACTGTTAAAATGTGAAAAGAGGCCGATTATGTGACTATTTGCTTAAAGTGAACTGATTTTTTAAAGATAAAGCTTTATCTTTTTGCACATTTGCTTAAAGTGAACTGATTTGTAAAGATAAAGCTACCTCTTTTTGCACAACTGAACTTGGCCCAAAACCTCCTTCAAATCTGGCCCTATTCGTATCTTTAACCAAGCTTTTAAACTCCTAAGCTCTTATACACTAAGCTTATAGTGTATAGGGGTGTATGAGTCAGTGGGATCAACCATACTATGCTTATAAGTATTTTTGAAAAGTCGAAACTAAAACTATCATATATTTTGCATGCCTATACTTACATATTCTGTGCGATGGCCCTTATGTGCATTTATGTTGTTTCGTGACCCTTCTTTTCAAAATAGCCCCTTTTATGCGTATATATACTTTAAAAAATGATCCCTACACCAAAGAACCATTAAGGTTAGGGCTCGACAACTAATGACGAGTCACACCGACCCTAAATGACTAACATTTTATTTTAAAAACAACACCCACTTGATTTTTGGTCTAAATCTAAAAATTGTTTATAAAATTGTCCATTTATGGTAAACTATCCGAAATAGTGAATTTTCACAAATAGACCGGAATTTGGTGTTCTTTTTGGCATGATTAGCTATACTTACGATTAGGCATTTGTATTAGAGGCTATAAAATGCGATTAGACTTAAGTATAGGTCGTATATGAAACTTATTTGCATATGTGTGAATTAAAATTGCATAGACATATTACCTTCATGAATTAGATATGAATTTAACCCCACCCCTAATTTAGTATTGCATGATAATATTCACCACTTTATCCCAAAATATAGACTCGGACGGGAACCACCTTTCGTAGGACTCGGTGGTGTACCTAACGCCTTCTCCCCTGAGTCATTTGGACTTCTTACCTTTCGAATCTTTGAAATCTGACTAGTATGGTAACTAAACTCAACCTTAGAAATTTAGGTGGCCTAATACACCTTAGAAAACTATATTAGGTGGCGACTCCAACTCTTAAACTGAAACGAGTTATCCAGTCAAATTCGAAATCCGACTCGCTCCGAGTTGAGTCTAAAATCGGGTATGACAATGGTCCCACTAATATGTCTACTAATGGGTAGACAGGACAGAATCAACCTTATAATGAATCCACTAATGGGCAGACGGGACACTATAGTCCCACTAAGTGGAGTAAGAGATTAAATCTTACCACCGATGGGTCCATTAACAGGTGGAAAGAATAGAATCGTCCCACTAATGGTTCTACTAATGGGTGGAAAGGATAGAATTGTCATACTTATGAGTCTACTAATGGGTGGAAGGGATGGAATATTCCTATTAATTGGTTGAACGGAAAAAATCGTCCTGTTATTGGGTGGATGTTATAAAGCAGTGCCTTTTTTGGTGAATGAGATAAAATGATCCCACTAATGTGTCTACTAATATGTAGACATGACGGAATCGACCTAATAATGAGTCCACTAATGGGTGCATGGGAAGGAATAATCCCAGTAAGTGATGGAAGGGATTGAATCGTACCACTAATGGGTCCATTCACTGGTGGAAGGGATAGAATCGTCCCACTAATGGTTCTACTAATGGGTGGAAAGGATTGAATCATCCTTCTAATAAGTCTACTTATGGGTGTAAAGGATGGAATTGTCCCAGTAACTGGTTGAAGGGAAAAATCAATTAAGGGTAACGCAACAAGTCCGTGCGTCTTTTTGAGGGATGGGATAGAATGGTCTCACTAGTATGTCTACTAATGGGTAGACAGGATGGAATCGACCTAATATTGAATCCACTAATGGGCGGATGGAACGGAATAGTCCTAGTAAGTGGAGGAAGGGGTTTAATTGTACCACTAATGGGTAAACAGGACAGAATCGACCTATTAATGAATTCGCTAATGCGCGGACGGGACAGAATAGTCCCACTAATGGTGGAAGGGTTTGAATCGTACAAACAACGAGTCGAAGGGATTGAATCCTACCACTAATGCGTCCATTAACTGGTGGAAGGGATAGAATCGTCCCACTAATGGTTCTACTAATGGGTGGAAGGATAGAATCGCCCTACTAAGGAGTCTACTAATGGGTGGAAAGGATGAAATTGTCCTATTAACTTATTGAAGGGACAAAATCATCCTATTATTCAGTGGACGTAACAAAGCCTTGCCCGTTTTTGTGGATGGTATAGAATAGTCCAACTAATGTGTCTACTAATGGGTAGACCAGACGGAATCGACCTAATAATAAGTCCCTAATGGGTAGATGGGACGGAATAGTCGCACTAAGTAGTGGAGGGGATTGAATCATACCGCCAATGAGTCCATTAACTGGTGGAAGGGATGGAATCGTCCCTATAATAGTTCTACTAATGGGTGGAAAGTATAGAATCGCGCTACTAATGATTCTACTGATGGGTGGAAGGGATTGAATTGTCCCACTAATTGGTTGAAGGGATAAAATCATCCTATTATTGGGCGGACGTAACAAATCCGTGCCCTTTTTGGTGGATGGGATAGAATGGTCCCACTAATGTGTCTAATAATGCGTAGACAGGACGGAATCGACCTAATAATGAATCCACTAATGAGCGGATGGGACGAAATAGTCCCACTAAATGGTGTAAGGGATTGAATCGTACCACAAATGGGTCCATTAACGTGTGGAAGAGATGGAATCGTCCCATTAATGGTTCTACTAATGGGTGGAAAGGATAGAATCGTCATACTATTGAGTCTACTAATGGGTGTAAGGGATGGAATATTCCTATTAATTGGTTGAAGGGACAAAATCGTCCTATTATTAAAGGGAACACAATAAGTCCGTGCCACTTTTTGATGGATTGGATAGAATGGTCCCACTAATGTGTCTACTAATGTGTAGACAGGACGGAATCGACATAATAATGAACCCTCTAATGGGCGGATGGGACGGAATAGTCCCACTTAGTGGAGTAAGGGATCAAATCGTACCACCAATGTGCCCATTTATAGGTGGAAGGGATAGAATCGTCCCACTAATAGTTCTACAAATGGGTGGAAGTATTAAATCATCCTACTAATGAGTCTACTAATGGGTGGAAGGGATGGACTATTCCAATTAATTGGTTAAAGGGACAAAATCGTCCTATTATTGGCTGGACGTAATAAATTCGTGCCCTTTAACGTGGATTTGATGGAATGGTCCCACTAATATGTCTAGTAATGGGTAGACAGGACGAAATCAACCTAATAATGAATCTACTAAATGGCGGATGGGACGGACTAGTCCTACTAAGTGGAGGAAAGGGTTGACTTGTACCACTAGTGGGTAGATAGGACAAAATCGACCTAATATTGAATCTACTAAAAGGAGGACTGGACAGAATAGTCCCACTAAGGGGTGGAAGGGTTTGAATCATACAACCAACAAGTGGAAGCGATTGAATCCTACCACTAATGCGTCCATTAACTGGTGGAAGGGATAGAATCGTCCCACTAATGGTTCTACTAATGGGTGGAAGGATAGAATCGCCCTACTAATTAGTCTATTAATGGGTGGAAGGGGTGGAATTGTCCTACTAACGTGTTGAAGGGACAAAATCGTCCTATTATTCAAAGGACTTGAAAAAGCCTTGCCTTTTTTTGGATGGGATAGAATGGTCCAGCTAATATGTCTACTAATGAGTAGACCGGATGGAATAGACCAAATAATTAGTCCACTAATGGGTGGATTGGACGGAATAGTCGCACTAAGTGGTGGAAGGGATTGCATCGTACCACTAATGGGTCCATCAACAGGTGAAAGCGATTGAATCATCCCAATAATAGTTCTACTAATGGGTGGAATGTGTAAAACCGCTCTACTAATGATTCTAATGATAGGCGGAAGGGATGTAATTGTCCCACTAATCGGTTGAAGGGATAAAATCTTCCTATTATCAGGCGGACGAAACAAATCTGTTCCCTTTTTCGTGGACGGGATAGAATGGTCCCACTAATATGTCTTCTAATGGGTAGACAGGATGGAATCGACCTAATAATAAATTCACCAATGGGTGAATGGGACGAATAGTCTTACTAAGAGGAGGAAGGGATTGATTCGTACCACTAATGGGTCCATTAACAAGTGGAAGGGATAGAATCGTCCCACTAGTGGTTCTACTAATGGGTGGAAAGGATAGAATCGTCATACTAATGAGTCTACTAATGGGTGGAAGGGATGGAATATTCCTATTAATTGGTTGAAGGGACAAAATCGTCCTATTATTAAAGGGAACGCACCAAGTTCGTGCCACTTTTTGATGGATGGGATAGAATAGTCCCACTAATGAGTCTACTAATGGGTAGACAGGATGGAATCGACATAATAATGAACCCTCTAATGGGCGGACTGGAGGGAATAGTCCCACTAAGTGGAGTAAGGGTTCAAATCGTACCAACAATGTGTCCATTAACAGGTAGAAAGGATAGAATCGTCCCGCTAATAGTTCTACTAATGGGTAGAAGTATGGAATCATCCTACTAATGAGTCTACTAATGGGTGGAAGGGATGGAATATTGCTATTATTGGGTAGACGTAACAAATTCGTGCCCTTTTAGGTTGATTTGATAGAATGGTCCCACTAATATGTCTACTAATGGGTAGACAGGACGGAATCGACCTAATAATGAATCCACTAATGGGCGGTTGGGATGGAATAGTCCTACTGAGTGGAGGAAGGGGTTGAATTGTACCACTAATGGGTAGACAGGACGGAATCGACATAATAATGAATCCACTAATGGGCGGACGGGACAAAATAGTCCCACTAAGGGGTGGAAGGGTTTGAATCGTACAACCAACAAGTGGAAGCGATTGAATCCTACCACTAATGCGTCTATTAACTGGTGGAAGGGATAGAATCGCCCCACTAATGGTTCTACTAATGGGTGGAAGGGTAGAATCGCCCTAATAATTAGTCTACTAATGGGCGGAAGGGATGGGATTGTCTTATTAACTAGTTGAAGGGACAAAATCGTCCAATTATTCGGAGGACGTAACAAAGCCTTGCCCTTTTTTGGATGGGATAGAATGGTCCAGCTATTATGTCTATAAATGGGTAGACCAGATGGAATCGATCTAATAATTAGTCCATTAATGGGTGGATGGGACGGAATAGTCACACTAAGTTGTGGATGGGATTGTATCGTACCACCAATGGGTCCATTAAACGGTGAAAGCGATGGAATCGTCCCAATAATAGTTCTACTAATGGGTGAAAAGTATAGAAATGCTCTACTAATGATTCTACTGATGGGCGGAAGGGATGGAATCATCCCACTAATTGGTTGAAGGGATAAAATCATCCTATTATTAGATGGACACAACAAATCTGTGCCCTTTTTGGTGGATGGGATAGAATGGTCCTACTTATATGTCTAATAATACGTAGACATGACGGAATCGACATAATAATGAATCCACCAATGGGCGGATGGGACGAAATAGTCCCACTAAATGGTGTAAGGGATTGAATCGTACCACAAATGGGTCCATTAACGTGTGGAAGAGATGGAATCGTCCCATTAATGGTTCTACTAATGGGTGGAAAGGATAGAATCGTCATACTAATGAGTCTACTAATGGGTGTAAGGGATGGAATATTCCTATTAATTGGTTGAAGGGACAAAATCGTCCTATTATTAAAGGGAACACAATAAGTCCGTGCCACTTTTTGATGGATTGGATAGAATGGTCCCACTAATGTGTCTACTAATGGGTAGACAGGACGGAATCGACATAATAATGAACCCTCTAATGGGCGGATGGGACGGAATAGTCCCACTTAGTGGAGTAAGGGATCAAATCGTACCACCAATGTGCCCATTTATAGGTGGAAGGGATAGAATCGTCCCACTAATGGTTCTACAAATGGGTGGAAGTATTAAATCATCCTACTAATGAGTCTACTAATGGGTGGAAGGGATGGACTATTCCAATTAATTGGGAAAAGGGACAAAATCGTCCTATTATTGGCTGGACGTAATAAATTCGTGCCCTTTAACGTGGATTTGATGGAATGGTCCCACTAATATGTCTAGTAATGGGTAGACAGGACGAAATCAACCTAATAATGAATCTACTAAATGGAGGATGGGACGGACTAGTCCTACTAAGTGGAGGAAAGGGTTGACTTGTACCACTAGTGGGTAGATAGGACAAAATCGACCTAATATTGAATCTACTAAAAGGAGGACTGGACAAGATAGTCCCACTAAGGGGTGGAAGGGTTTGAATCATACAACCAACAAGTGGAAGCGATTGAATCCTACCACTAATGCGTCCATTAACTGGTGGAAGGGATAGAATCGTCCCACTAATGGTTCTACTAATGGGTGGAAGGATAGAATCGCCCTACTAATTAGTCTATTAATGGGTGGAAGGGGTGGAATTGTCCTACTAACGTGTTGAAGGGACAAAATCGTCCTATTATTCAAAGGACTTGAAAAAGCCTTGCCCTTTTTTGGATGGGATAGAATGGTCCAGCTAATATGTCTACTAATGAGTAGACCGGATGGAATCGACCAAATAATTAGTCCACTAATGGGTGGATTGGACGGAATAGTCGCACTAAGTGGTGGAAGGGATTGCATCGTACCACCAATGGGTCCATCAACAGGTGAAAGCGATTGAATCATCCCAATAATAGTTCTACTAATGGGTGGAATGTGTAGAACCGCTCTACTAATGATTCTAATGATAGGCGGAAGGGATGTAATTGTCCCACTAATTGGTTGAAGGGATAAAATCATCCTATAGAATGGTCCCACTAATATGTCTTCTAATGGGTAGACAGGATGGAATCGACCTAATAATGAATTCACCAATGGGTGAATGGGACGAATAGTCTTACTAAGAGGAGGAAGGGATTGATTCGTACCACTAATGGGTCTATTAACAAGTGGAAGGGATAGAATCGTCCCACTAATGGTTCTACTAATGGGTGGAAAGGATAGAATCGTCATACTAATGAGTCTACTAATGGGTGGAAGGGATGGAATATTCCTATTAATTGGTTGAAGGGACAAAATCGTCCTACTATTAAAGGGAACGCACCAAGTTCGTGCCACTTTTTGATGGATGGGATAGAATAGTCCCACTAATGAGTCTACTAATGGGTAGACAGGATGGAATCGACATAATAATGAACCCTCTAATGGGCGGACGGGAGGGAATAGTCCCACTAAGTGGAGTAAGGGTTCAAATCGTACCAACAATGTGTCCATTAACAGGTAGAAAGGATAGAATCGTCCCGCTAATAGTTCTACTAATGGGTGGGAGTATGGAATCGTCCTACTAATGAGTCTACTAATGGGTGGAAGGGATGGAATATTGCTATTATTGGCTAGACGTAACAAATTCGTGCCGTTTTAGGTTGATTTGATAGAATGGTCCCACTAATATGTCTACTAATGGGTAGACAGGACGGAATTGACCTAATAATGAATCCACTAATGGGCGGTTGGGATGGAATAGTCCTACTGAGTGGAGGAAGGGGTTGAATTGTACCACTAATGGGTAGACAGGACGGAATCGACATAATAATGAATCCACTAATGGGCGGACGGGACAAAATAGTCCCACTAAGGGGTGGAAGGGTTTGAATCGTACAACCAACAAGTGGAAGCGATTGAATCCTACCACTAATGCGTCTATTAACTGGTGGAAGGGATAGAATCGCCCCACTAATGGTTCTACTAATGGGTGGAAGGATAGAATCGCCCTAATAATTAGTCTACTAATGGGCGGAAGGGATGGGATTGTCTTATTAACTAGTTGAAGGGACAAAATCGTCCAATTATTCGGAGGACGTAACAAAGCCTTGGCCTTTTTTGGATGGGATAGAATGGTCCAACTATTATGTCTATTAATGGGTAGTCCAGATGGAATCGATCTAATAATTAGTCCATTAATGGGTGGATGGGACGGAATAGTCACACTAAGTTGTGGATGTGATTGTATCGTACCACCAATGGGTCCATTAAACGGTGAAAGCGATGGAATCGTCCCAATAATAGTTCTACTAATGGGTGAAAAGTATAGAAATGCTCTACTAATGATTCTACTGATTGGCGGAAGGGATGGAATCATCCCACTAATTGGTTGAAGGGATAAAATCATCCTATTATTAGGCGGACACAACAAATCTGTGCCCTTTTTGGTGGATGGGAAAAAATGGTCCTACTTATATGTCTGCTAATTGGTAGACAGGACGGAATCGACATAATAATGAATCCACCAATGGGTGGGTGGGACAGAATAGTCCTACTAAGAGGAGAAAGGTATTGATTCGTACCACCAATGGGTCCATTAACAGGTGGAAGGGATAGAATCGTCCCACTAATGAATCTACTAATGGGTGGAAAGGATAGAATCGTCTAACTAATGAGTCTACTAATGGGTGGAAGGGATGGAATATTCCTATTAATTGGTTGAAGGGACAAAATCGTCCTATTATTAAGGGGAACACAACAAGTCCGTGCCACTTTTTGATGGGTGGAATGGATGGAATATTCCAATTAATTGGTTGAAGGGACAAAATCGTCCTATTATTAAGGGGAACGCAACAAATCCATGCAACTTTTTTATGGATGGGATAGAATGGTCCCACTAATCTGTCTACTAATGGGTAGACAGGACGGAATCGACATAATAATGAACCCTCTAATGGGCGGACGGGACGGAATAGTCCCACTAAGTGGAGTAAGGGATCAAAGCGTACCACCAATGTGTCCATTAACAGGTGGAAGGGATAGTATCGTCCCACTAATGGTTCTACTAATGGGTGGAAGTATAGAATCATCCTACTAATGAGTTTAGTAATGGGTAGAAAGGATGAAATATTACTATTAATTGGTTGAAGGGACAAAATCTTCCTATTATTGGCTGGACGTAACAAATCCGTGCCCTTTAAGGAGGATTTGATAGAATGGTCCCACTAATATGTCTATTAATAGGTAGACAGGATGGAATCGACCTAATAATGAATCCACTAATGTGCGGATGGGACGGAATAGTCCTACTAAGTGGAGGAAGGGATAGAATTGTACCACTAATGGGTAGACAGGACAGAATCGACCTAATATTGAATCCACTAATGGGCGGATTGGACAGAATAGTCCCACTAAGGGGTCGAAGGGTTTGAATTGTACAACCAACAAGTGGAAGCGATTGAATCCTACCACTAATGCGTCCATTAACTGATGGAAGGGATAAAATCGCCCCATTAATGGTTCTACTAATGGGTGGAAGGATAGAATCGCGCTAATAATTAGTCTACTAATGGGTGGAAGGGATGGAATTGTCTTATTAACAGGTTGAAGGGACAAAATCGTCCTATTATTCGGAGGACGTAACAAAGCCTTGCCCTTTTTTTGGATGGGATAAAATGGTCCAGCTATTATGTCTACTAATGGGTAGACTGGACGGAATCGACCTAATAATTTGCACTAATGGGTTGATGGGACGGAATAGTCGCACTAACTGGTGGAAGGGATTGCATCGTACCACCAATGGGTCCATTAACAGGTGAAAGCGATGGAATCGTCCCACTAATTGGTTGAAGGGATAAAATCATCCTATTATTAGGTGGACACAACAAATCGTCCTATTATTAAGGGGAACGCAACAAGTCCGTGCCACTTCTTTATGGATGGGATATAATGGTCCAGCTAATCTGTCTACTAATGGGTAGACATGACGGAATCGACATAATAATGAACCCATTAATGGGCGGACGGGACGGAATAGTCCCACTAATTGGAGTAATGGATCAAATCGTTCCACCAATGTGTCCATTAACAGGTGGAAGGAATAGAATCATCCCACTAATAGTTCTACTAATGGGTGGCATTATAGAATCGTCCTACTAATGAGTCTACTAGTGGGTGGAAGGGATGGAATATTCCTATTAAGTGGTTGAAGGGACAAAATCGTTCTATTATTGGCTGGACGTAACAAATCCGTGCCCTTTTAGGTGGATTTGATAGAATGGTCCAACTAATATGTCTACTAATGGGTAGATAGGACGGAATCTACCTAATAATGAATCCACTAATGGGCGGATGGGACGGAACATTCCTACTAAGTGAAGGAAGGGGTTGAATTTTACCACTAATGGGTAGACAAGAAGGAATCGACCAAATAATGAATCCACTAATGGGAGGACGGGACAGAATAGTCCTACTAATGGGCGGACGTAACAAGTTGAAGCGATTGAATCCTACCACTAATGCGTCCATTAACTGGTGGAAGGGACAGAATCGTCCCACTAATGGTTCTACTAATGGGTTGAAGGATAGAATCGCCCTAATAATTAGTCTACTAATGGGTGGAAGGGATGGGATTGTCTTATTAACTAGTGGAAGGGACAAAATCGTCTTATTATTCGGAGGACGTAACAAAGCCTTGCCCTTTTTTGGATGGGATAGAATGGTCTAGCTATTATGTCTACTAATGGGTAGACCGGATGTAATCGACCTAATAATTAGTCCACTAATGGGAGGATGGGACGGAATAGTTGCACTAAGTGGTGGAAGGGATTGCATCGTACCACCAATGGGTCCATTAACAGGCGAAAGCGATGGAATCGTCCCAATAATAGTTCTACTAATGGGTGGAAAGTATAGAACCGCTCCACTAATGATTTTACTGATGGGCGGAAGGGATGGAATTGTCCAATTAATTGGTTGAAGTGATAAAATCATCCTATTATTAGGCGGACGCAACAAATTCGTGCCCTTTTTGTTGGATGGGATAGAATGGTCCCACTAATATGTTGACTAATGGGTAGACAGGATGGAAACGACCTAATAATGAATCCACCAATGGGTGGATGGGACGGAATATTCCTATTAAGAGGAGGAAGGGATTGATTCGTACCACCTCCATTAACAGGTGGAAGGGATAGAATCATCCCACTAATGGTTCTACTAATGGGTGGAAAGGATAGAATCGTAATACTAATGAGTCTACTAATGGGTGGAAGGGAAGGAATATTCCTATTAATTGGTTGAAGGGACAAAATCGTCCTATTATTATGGGGAACGCAACAAGTCCATGCCACTTTTGATGGATGGGATAGAATGGTCCCACTAATGTGTCTACTAATGGGTAGAAAGGAGGAAATCGACCTAATAATGAATCCTTTAATGGGCGGACGGGACGGAATAGTCCCACTAAGTAGAGTAAGGGATCAAATCGTACAACCAATGTGTCCATTAACAGGTGGAAGGGATAGAATCATCCTAGTAATGGTTCTTCTAATGGGTGGAAGTATAGAATCGTCCTACTAATGAGTCTACTAATGGGTGGAAGGGATGGAATATTCCTATTAATTGTTGGAGGGACAAAATCGTCCTATTATTGGCTGGACGTAACAAGTTTGTGCCCTTTTAGGTGGATTTGATAGAATGGTCTAACTAATATGTCTACTAATGGGTAGACTGGACGGAATCGACCTAATAATGAATCCAATGATAGGCGGATGGGATGGAGTAGTACTACTAAGTGGAGGAAGGGGTTGAATTGTAGCACTAATGGGTAGACAGGACGGAATCGACCTAATAATGAATCCACTAATGAGCGGACAGGACAGTGTAGTCCCACTAAGGGGTGGAAGGGTTTGAATCGTACAACCAACGAGTGGAAGGGATTGAATCCTACTGTTGACACCCAATTTTGTCCCTCCTATTTTTAAAAGCAATAGTTTTCAAATTGTACACACGATCGTGCATTTATTTTTGCCCCGTTCTTTCTTTCTATTTCTCTTCCTATATGAGTCTAGTAATCAAAGCCATTTTTGAAAAAATCATCGTAAACCATAGCCGTTTTTATAAAATGTGCATTTTCAAACCGGAGTTCAGCAATTACCTCTATTTTTGACAAAGTTATCTAAATTGTTTTAAATCCCAAAATTACAATTTTTATGCATTTCCTAGCCATTCTAATATTTTAAAATCAATCCCATAATTTTACTATAATTTTATACCTATTTTATACTAAATTGCGCCTAATATACAATATTTATACATTATATTTACATAAATACATATACACACGTGCACTCACACATCAGCTTTAATTTTAACACCTCAGCGTCGATGTGGCCTCATCCTGGCCCTTCGTCCCTTTGATCCAACGGCTGAAGATCAAATTTCCTTTTTTAACTACACAGCTGGACCCCGAAACCCTATTCCCCCACTCACTTTCTCACAATCCATGCCGCCTCCCTCTTCTCTTTTCTCTCTCGGCGAAACCCTGACCTCGCCACTGTTTCTTCATTTTTCGCCCACCTCCGCCAGCGAAACCCAAAACAAATCACACCATTATGCTCCTCTCGCACTCTGCTGCAAAACCCCTATGGCAATTCCTTGTTTTGACGAAGGTCAAGAATCGACCTATCGCAGATCGACATCACTGTTGCCGGAAAAGGCCTTTAGCCATATACAAACGATGGTTACGGCTTTATCATGATAAAAGAAAAGGAAAATCTCCACGCATGTCCAATAGGAATCAATCCGATTCCAATGTTAAACGGGTAACCCTCACCCTTTATGTTCGGTTCTGAACTTGCGTGATGATATGCCTAAATTTCTTGGTTTTCTTTATATATTGACGTGTTTGTTTATCGCATGATAAATTGATTAGGGTCGCATTCCATGATTATTATTGTTCTGCTTAGTGCATTGATTCGTTTAAACAATTACTCATTGCATTGATTTGTTTCTTGTGGTTTCTGTGTCTCATGTCTTCTCTGTTAAGAAGAAAATTGCAAGTTCAAGGATGACTTTTTGTGTCCACTTTATTTATTCTTCTGCTTATGATTATACATTTAAATGTGAGTGGGATGATCTGATAAGATAAGCTTAAACCTTTAGAAGTTATTTGATTAGAATTTTTATTGGAAGTACAGAAGGAAGCTAGCATGATTATTGATATATTTGTTTCTTGGAATCTGCCGAGGTTCAAATTTGTTTGTGAATTAATTTGTGAACCTAGACTATGCTAAGGGTGAAGGGGAGGGGGGGAATCCAAATCAATTTGGGATTGATTTGCCTCAAGTTTGGGGATTGATTGCTTTATTTTTGGAAAGGAAAACTAAGTTTGTCCCTTGTTATTCCTGGAAGACAATATTTCTTGCCTTATAGAGTTTGCCTATTTGAACTTAAAACCCTCATCCCTTTGCCTACATTAACTGGTCTTATTCTTTATATTTACACATGGTGGAATACAGAATACACACATAATACACGTTTAACATAAAAGGAACTGGAAAGAAAAGGCTGCATTGTGGTCTTTATCTCTGCAATACTCTTCTCACTCTTTTTGGGCACCTATTGAAACGACCTCGGTCAGTCGTTTCGGAAGTTAAGACTCAGATTGGCGTACCGATAATTTTAAAATATTCGTAAGGTCCATTAGGACCAGTCTGTAAAATTTGAGCTAAATCAGACCTTGTTTGGTACCTATTGGAAGAAGATTTCAGTTTTTATTATCGATAAATATTAAAAAGAGATTTTCGAGCTCGGTTTTGGCGAATGAACTCCGATTTGAAATCCAAAAGCGCCGTTAGGTTCGTATGATTATTTGTGACTTTTGTGAACTTTCGAAAATGAATTTCGAGGTTGTTCGGCTAGTTTCCGCTATAATGCCGAAAGTTAAATAATTTGATATTTTTTATTTAAATTCGCATCTTGAGTTTCGGGAACCCAGTTTGAGATCCGTCTTAGTGAGTATGCTATATATATTTTGTATAACTGGTATGCAAAAGTTGGAATTATTTCGAATATCGTAGGGTACCTTTTTAATTTTTACTGTAGCAGCAAATTTTAAAAGAAAAAGAAAAAAAAAGGGAAAAAGACAAAAATGAAAGATAAGATCGGTGGACTTTTTGTCCAAGCCTTTCTATAAGTAATTGAACAGAAACATACGTACAGAAGCATAAAAGCAAAAACGCAGAAAAAAAGAACATGACATAACGCAGGAAAAAATGCCAGAAAATGAAAAAAGAGCCGGAAAAAAGTAGAATTTTCACCCCGAAACATTCAGGTAATTATTCTTATATATTATTTGAGTTATTACGTGTGTTTGAATATATTTTATCGGTAAAAATTGGGATATTAGACATCGTTTTAATAAGTTCAACTAATGGTTTAAAGGGTCAATTGGACCCCGATAAGGAAATTGATTATATATTCGTACTTAGTGAGTTATGGACAACATATAAATGTAATTTATTTAGAGTTTGGTTTTGTGACTTTGAACCCTGTACATAGGCCTGGCCTGCGTATTGCGTATGCAAATAGGGTATCAAGTTCCTAACCGGATTGCCCTAAGATGCAGGGAATGAAGCCTTTAGCCTAATATGATATATTTTTCTGCTTATTGAACACAGTGGGATCGTTTGGCGATGAATCCAAAAGGATAAAGCGGTTGTTGGGTAACAGTGTTAACTTTAGAACGAGGTAAGTGTTTGTATTCATTTCTTTGAAGGCCCTGGCCTTGTGGATATTCTACCACGCGTTCTTTACTTGTGTAGCTGCCGATAGGTGTACTCATTACGCCTTAGCTTTAAATTTACATTGTATATTATATGTTATGCCCTGTTGTTGGTATTTCATTGAACATATAAGCATTGCACTCTGGTTTTGAGCATTGCATATACTTTCCGGTAATCGATGAGAGTACCGAGCCGGTGAAGGTTCATCATTGCATATACATCTCGGTTGGCGATGAGAGTCCCACACCGGTGAAGGGTCATCATTGCATATACTTCCTGGTAATCGATGAGAGTCCCGAGCAGGTGAAGGGTCCTTATTGCATATACTTCCCGATTGGCGATGAGAGTCCCGCACCGGTGAAGGATCATTATTGCATATACTTTCCGGTAATCGATGAGAGTCCCAAGCCGGTGAAGGGTCATTATTGCATATACTTCTCGGTTGGCAATGAGAGTCCCGCATCGTTGAAGGATCATTATTGCATATACTTCCCGGTAATCAATGAGAGTCCCGAGCCACTGAAGGGTCATTATTGCATATACTTCCCGGTTGGCGATGAGAGTCCCGTACCGGTGAAGGATCATTATTGCATATACTTCCCGGTAATCGATGAGAGTCCTGAGCCAGTGAAGGATCATTATTGCATATACTTCCCGGATGGCGATGAGAGTCCCGCACCGGTGAAGGATCATTATTACATTTACTTCCCGGTTGGCGATGAGAGTCCCGCACCGGTGAAGGATCATTATTGCATATGCTTCTCGATAATCGATGAGAGTCCAGAGCCGGTGAAGGGTCATTATTTCATATATCTCCTGGTAGACGATGGGAGTCCCGCGCCGGAGATAGGTATCGGGTATATGTGACTGCATTGCATCGTACCGCATTCATCCCATCTCATTGCACCGCATACTCACTATTGTGTTGTGTTTTATGTATGCGGTATGTATACTATGTTGTGGATATATCTTAGTTTGCCTATATATATTTCTGGCTCGTATTCTGGGTTGCGGGGATTGGGTTGCACGCCGCAGCAGTATAAATATATGGATCGGGTTGCACGCCGCAACAGGATGTATTTGATTCTTGATATGTTCGGTATACCTATATGTTCTGGCTATCTTACGTTCCTGGTTGTTAATGAGTTTGTGATTCCATACGTGCTTCTAGTTATTATCTGGCTCTGCCTTTTTATAGTTCAAATAAGATGAATTTGGTTTACCTGTTTTTCTTCTCCCTGGCTAGCTATCTTATTCTTTGAGGTGGCTAGTCTGCTCCACTTATTGAGTCCTTTTGACTCACCCTTGTTTGTTGTTTGTTTCTTGTCTATCTATTTCGTTTCGGCAGGTTCGCTCTAGGATTGAGTTCGCCACGTTGTGAAGGAGCGAAGACGACTTCAGCTGTCAGGGTGAGCCAGTTTTTATTCCGGATGGCCACCAGTTTTATGTTTACTATTTCTGTTGCATTTTGCTCCATTCAGCAGGTATTTGTCTTCTTCTGTACTCTTAGATGTCTAGTCTGGATAGCCCTAAACCTAGTATGTTGGGTAGTCAGCTGTAATTTTTTTTGTACAGCTTAGAGGTATCAGTATGTCTGTGCTTCTTTTTCTAAGTCTTGTTCCTATTTATGAATTGAATTATATTTATTTTCCTAATTTAATTGCTAAGGGTTCGCCCGACTGGTCTAGGGGAGGATGTCGGGTGCCCGCACGGCCTAGCCGGATTCCGGGCCGTGTCAGTTGGTATCAGAGCCCGATTTAGAGTCTATCCGGACTAAAATAGTGTCTAGTAGAGTCTCGCTGATGGGTACGTAGACGTCTGTACTTATCTACGAGAGGCTATGATGGCATTTAGAAAGTTTCCCTTTCTTCTTTCTGATCGTGCGTTGGTCTGGGATGCAAAAATATTTTCGTTAATTCCTTCGTAGCAATGGTGAACCCTTGTGCGACAAATCAGCAAAATGTTAGAATTCACGACGAAGCAGTCTATCCTGGGGCTAGCACTGACGAAGCCCTGAGAGTTTTGATCGTGCTAACGATCTAGTTACAGAGGTCCCAGCTGTACGAGCTCGCGCTGGGCAAAGGAGCAGAGTCTTGTAGTTCCCTTGGCTCTCTACGATGCTTTTACTAGAATTTTGGCTAGGCAGATACCGCAAGAACCTATTATTCGCTAGGCAGCTTATCAGGTTGCTGCAGGTGCAGATGTTCGGTCTCAGGGAGCTCCTATTCCAGTTCTTAATATTGCCGCAGTAAAGTATTTTCCAGAGGCAGCATGTGTTGTGCCTCCAGTTGTTCTGGCTGGGTAGGTAACTGAGGTAATTATTGGGTCCGAGTGCTCAAAGAGGTTGCAATATTTTACGCGGTTGAACATCCCGATATTCCCAAGCAATGCATTAGATAATCCCTGTGTAATTTTTTTAAAATAAAATGATGTAAGCGTATCCTTTAGGCTCTTGATTATATCGAGCGGTATGGTGTTGATTATTCTTCTTTCCAGTTTCAGGGTCCAGCCTTGAATTGGTGGGCCGCTCTCTTATTAGCTAACTTGATTCGGCTTTTCATCTAGATTCGTGGAAAAGTTCCTTTCGAGTAGCGAGCGAGATGAAAAGTGTTTCCAGTTTGATTGGATTGAACAGGGTAGCCTGTTTGTTAGCCTGTTGGTGTTTCAGAATATGAGATTGAATTCCATAGAATGGCTGAATATGTATTAGAACTAGTCCATGAGCCTTTCGAGAGATTGAGGTCGGGATTTCATTTGATGTTGTTGTTGATATTGCTCGGAGGTACGAGGCATACCATAAGTTAGAGCGGGAGAGCAAGAGATCCTGTGGCCCTAGTTGGCAACCATGGTGCCTCATTTGGAGGTAAGAGTTCTGATTATTTTGGGAGGTCACCTGCTAGGTTATCTCAGCTTGTAGAGCGTTATTCTCAAAGTGTGCTAGTAGTTCATAAAGATAGACTCAGTTTTCTCTTTGTAGCTATCAATAATCTATCTAGTTTCCATTTTCAGCGAAAAGGTGTTATTATTGTAGTGAGTGTGGTTATCCTTTGAGGAGTTTTCCCTTACTCCGGAAAGTAGGCAGTCGTCATTTCTCCTGTCATCAGGCACCTGCACAGTCGCAGGGGATTTCCTTTAGATCTTAAACTGCCAGAGAAATAACACGATCTAATAGAGGTCAAGAGCATGGTGGTTGTGGTTCTTATGGAAATAATTATCAGGGTAGCGACTCAGCTTAGCTGCAGAGGCAGTTCTATGAACTACCAGTCTAGCAGGATGCTAAGGTATTCCATGTAGTAGACCCACAAAATTTTTTTTCCTTTCATTATATGTAAGATTTGATTCTTCCGGTAGATCTGGAGATGGGGTGTCCTATCATATTTCCATGGTTTCCTTGGATATTATTTCTATTAAGAATCAGTTGCGGTAGAGGGGTGAGCTTTTGGTATGATTTATTCCTGGTATTTGTGACACCCTACTAATTTATGTGGTCTAAATATAAGAAATTTGATGGTGAGTGTTGCTATTGTCTGCCTGGCATCTTTGTCGTTCACCTTTTATTAATATATCAAATTAGTTTACCCATCTTCTCGGGATTCCGTGTAGGTTGGATTATGGGATTCTAGGTCATCACCATAAGGAAGTGTCATGGTTTTTCCGGTGTAAAGTGATTAGTAAGTAATATTTAATGTACGTGTCTTCTCTTGGTTCGAAACGCTAGTAAAGTCGTGTTATCCCATGAGCTTATCTGGGTTATAAAAGGATTTTCTGGTAAATTATCAGAGTTTTCTTTTTATTGGGAGGTTAAATTGGCATGGGTGTTGTTCCATAGAGCTCATTTAATATCTATTTCTTCAATTGCGATTCTTTGGCTAGCTTGACTCATAAGTAGTCTAGCTCAGGTAGCCAAGTAAATAAGAAGATGAGCTTCCTAAAGCTCTAATTACTCCTATCCTCAGTCCGTTGCCATCTCTTCTTTGTCCGGCACTACTGAGTTTGGGCGGTTAGTAGCTGCTTGTGATGTTCCTTGTGTTGAGCCAGAGTGCGTGTCAAGGTAGCCGGGTAAGCACATTACTTTTTTTCAAAGCTATTAAGGGTAATGAGAGGTGTGACTCAAGAGTTGCAGCTCTTTGGCAACTCGAGAGAGTAATATGGTAGCTCAGGTCTGAGCCGCGTTCTCTATTTAGCTAAGTCTTCTTTAATCCAGCAGGTTGTGCGAGGATGACTATTTCTGTTCAAATTAGTTGTATGAGTTTATGTTCTAAGTGGAGGAGTCTTCGTCCAATTGATATCGAATCCTAATATTAAATCCCTATGGCGTTGTTCAAGCGTGAGCTAATTCTTAGTTCCATCAACTTGTTTTATATCGTAAAAAATATCGACGAGGTGATTTGTCGGCAGAATCATGTTTATCCATCCAGAGTTTCGTGTATCTTTGTTTCGAAAATGTAGAGCTCTCCTCTCGTGATCGAAGAAGGATCAGCTTAGTCAGAATAAGCTGGGCATTGGCGTTATGATATTATCCAGATATGTTTATTTCCAAGAGTTCGGTGTGCGTGTTATAATTCTGATTCTGTAATCATGAGATAATGTTTGTGGCCTAGTTTATTTAGGTTGTGCAAGTTCTCTTGTTATCTGCATGAATCTTGATTTAGACTTAGGTTCGTTCGAGGACGAATCGAACGAACCTAAGTCTAAGTGGAGGAGAATGAAACGATCTCGATCAGTCGTTTCGGAAGTTATGACTTCGATTGGCATGCCGATAATTTTAAAATATTCGTAAGGTCCATTAGGACCAGTCTGTAAAATTTGAGCTAAATCAGACCTCGTTTGGTACGTATCGGAAGAAGATTTTCAGTTTTTATTATCGATAAATATTAAAAAGCGATTTTCAAGCTCGGTTTTGGCGAATGAACTCCGATTCGAAATCCGAAAGCGCCGTTAGGTTCGTATGATTATTTGTGACTTTTGTGAACTTTCGAAAGTGAATTTCGAGGTTGTTCGGCTAGTTTCCGCTAAAATGCCGAAATTAAATAATTTGACTTTTTTTATTTAAATTCGCATCTTGAGTTTCGGGAACCCGATTTGAGATCTGCCTTATCGAGTATGCTATATATATTTTGTATAACTGGTATGCAAAAGTTGGAATTATTTTGAATATCGTAGGGTACCGTTTTAATTTTTACTGTAGCAGCAAATTTTAAAAAAAAGAAAAAAAAAGGGAAAAGACAAAAATGAAAGATAAGATCGGTGGAATTTTTGTCCAAGCCTTTCTATAAGTATTTGAACAAAAACATACGTACAGAAGCATAAAAGCAAAAATGCAGAAAGGAAGAACAGGACATAGCACAAGAAAAAATGCCAGAAAATGAGAAAAGAGCCGGAAAAAAGTAGAATTTTCACCACGAAACATTCAGGTAATGATCCTAATATATTATTTGAGTTATTACGTGTGTTTGAATATATTTTAACGGTAAAACTTGGGATATTAGACATCGTTTAAATAAGTTCAACTAATGGTTTAAAGGATCAAGTGGACCCCGATAATGAAATTGATTATATATTCGTACTCAGTGAGTTATGGGCAACATATAAATGTAATTTATTTAGAGTTTGGTTATGTGACTTTGAACCCTGTACATAGGCCTGGCCTGCGTATTGCGTATGCAAATAGGGTATCAGGTTCCTAACCGGATTGTCCTAAGATGTGGGGAATGAAACCTTTAGCCTAATGTGATATATTTTTCTGCTTATTGAACACAGTGGTATCGTTTGGCAATGAATCCAGAAGGATAAAGCGGTTGTTGGGTAACAATGTTAACTTTAGAACGAGGTAAGTATTTGTATCCATTTATTTGGAGGCCCTTGGCCTTGTGGATATTCTACCACGTGTTCCTTACTTGTATAGCTGCCGATAGGCGTACTCATTACGCCTTAGCTTTAAATTTACATTGTATATTATATGTTATGCCCTGTTGTTAATATTGCATTGAACATATAAGCATTGCACTCTGGTTTTGAGCATTGCATATACTTTCCGGTAATCAATGAGAGTCCCGAGCCGGTGAAGGTTCTTCATTGCATATATATCCCGGTTGGCGATGATAGTCCCGCACCGATGAAGGGTCATCATTGCATATACTTCCCGGTAATCGATGAGAGTCCCGAGCCGGTGAAATGTCATTATTGCATATACTTCCCGGTTGGCGATGAGAGTCCTGCACCGGTGAAGGATCATTATTGCATATACTTCCCGGTTGGCGATGAGAGTCCCACACCGGTGAAGGATCATTATTGCATATACTTCCCGGTAATTGATGAGAGTCCCGAGCCGGTGAAGGGTCATTATTGCATATACTTCCCGGTTGGCGATGAGAGTCCCGCACTGGTGAAGGATCATTATTGCATATACTTCCCGGTTGGCGATGAGAGTCCCGTACCGGTGAAGGATCATTATTGCATATACTTCCCGGTAATCGATGAGAGGCCCAAGCCGGTGAAGGGTCATTATTGCATATATCTCCTAGTAGACGATGGGAGTCCCGCGCCGGAGATAGGTATCGGGCATATGTGACTTCATTGCATCGTACCGCATTCATCCCATCTCATTGCACTGCATACTGACTATTGTGTTGTGTTTTATGTACGCGGTAGGTATACTATTTTGTGGATATATCTCAGTTTACCTATATATATTTCTGGCTCGTATTCTAGGTTGCGAGGATTGGGTTGCACGCCGCAACAGGATGTATTTGTGATTGTTGATATGTTCGGTATACCTATATGTTCTGGCTATCTTACGTTCCTAGTTGTTAATGAGTTTGTGATTCTATACGTGCATCTAGTTATTATCTGGCTCTGCCTTTTTATAGTTCAAATAAGATGTATTTGGTTTACCTGTTTTTCTTCTCCCTGGCTAGCTATTTTATTCTTTGAGATGGCTAGTCTGCACCACTTATTGAGTCCTTTGGATTCACCCTTGTTTGTTGTTTGTTTCTTGTCTATCTAATTCGTTTCGGTAGGTTCATTCCATGATTGAGTTCGCCCCGTTGTGAAGGAGCGAAGATTATTTCAGCTGTCAGGGTGACCCAGCTTTTATTCTGTATGGCCACCAGTTTTATGTTTGCTATTTTAGTTGCATTTTGCTCCCTTCAGGAGGTATTTGTCTTCTTCTGCACTCTTAGATGTCTAGTCTGGATAGCTTTCGGTAAAATACACATAACTTTTGTTTAGGAATGATTTTGGTACTTCAAATTCCCCTTGGAATCACTTTTAGAAGCTCAAAACATGAAAATAAAAATGAATGCCCGCCCTAGTATATATAGCAGCCCGCAGCTTTAAAGAGTTGTACCACATGCTGTCCAAATTGTACCTCACTGGATAGCTTTCGGTAAAATATACATAACTTTTGATAGAAATGTCAAAATAATACAAGGTTTATGGCATTAGAACCACAACTCAAAGAGCTACAACTTTCATGTTTTGACTTTGTTCCAATTCCTTATGGATTGATCTAAAAAATTAATTACTTTCCTGCTGAACAGTAAAAAAATAGAATTCAGCAGCTTTTTTGGCTTTGCACCAGGTCAGACACTATTTTTGGGTCCAAATAGGACCCTACAAAGCTCAGAATGACCCCAAATTTTTTACACAAGTCATACAAGACTTGTGTGACATGCTCGTCAAGACGGAACTCAATTTGGATCTCTAGAACTCAAAAAGTGGATCCCACGGGAAAGGGTCAAATTTCGACTTTCGCCAAAACAGCGAATTTTAATCAAACGACCCCGGAATCCAAATTTTGAAGTTGCTACAAGTCAAAATGACGATACGAACCTAACGGAACCCTCAGATCTCTCATCAGAGTACGTTTACTCAAATCGAGCTCGAAAACCTCTTTTAACCTTTTTAAACTTCCGCAACGGAGACTTTATCAAAAGTCTTATCAAACGAGGTCCGTTTTCACTTCTGAAGGTTGCTAAAAGTCATAAATTACCATACGAACCTAACACAACTTTCAGATTTCACATCAGAGCTCATTTGCTCAAATCGAGCTCCGAAACCTCTTTTAGCCTTAACGAATATCCGAAACGGATGTCTTTCTTCGATACCTATCTAACAAAGTTCGTTTTAGCTAAAAATTTTCAGGCATATCATAATGGATCTTACGGAGCTTTTGGGATTATCGACATGCAAATCGAGGTCCCGATTCCCGAAACGACTATTTGAGGTCGTTACAATCTCCCCCACTTAGACTCTCGTTCGTCCTCGGACGAGCCCAAGTCTAAGGTAAGATTCACATTTTCACGAAAATAATTATACGGATTTCGAGGACTCTCGCTACTATCCGAAATCATAAACAACAACATAACTTTCAGGCTTTAGAGATTGAAATCAAACCCGATTTGTCGGACTCGAGTTCCCAAGTGGCCTCTTCGCTAGGACGATTCTTCCATAGCACTTTAACCAACGGGATCTCTTTCGACCTTAGCTTACGGATCTCTCTAGCCGCAATAGTAATCGGCTCCTCCAAATAAGCCAAGTCCTCATCGATCTTGACAGAAGCCATATCAATCACATGGGATGGATCATGAACATACTTTCGGAGCATAGATACGTGGAATACCGGATGAACTGACAGAGATGGAGGCAAAGCAAGCCTATATGCAACAGCGCCAATGCGCTCCAAGACCTCAAAAAGACCAATGAACCTCGGACTAAGCTTGCCCTTTTTCCGGAATCTCATAACACCCTTCATCGGTGATACTTTAAGAAACACCCGGTCACCTACCATAAACACCAAATCTCTCCTCCTCCGATCCGCATAAGATATCTGTCGACTCTGAGCTGTGCGGAGCCGATCCTGAATGATTCGGACCTTATCTTAGGTCTGCTGAACTAGATCCGGACCCAACACCTTCACCTCTCCAGGTTCAAACCACCCAACTGGAGAACGACATCGGCGGCCATATAATACCTCAAACGGAGCCATCTGGATAGAAGACTGATAACTGTTATTATAGGCAAATTCCGCTTGTGGGTTCTTGTTGACTCGAGGGTAGTTACTTAGCGTAGGTGTTCCTTGACGATCTCCCGGGATGTATCGAAACTAGTTCTTCAGTGCTACTTGGGTCAGTTGTTCGAGCCACGTCTCGTTTTTATCGTATTTTTACTTTCCGCGTTTTCCCTACATCATTAGGCATCAGAGCAAGGCTCGGGTTTTGTTTCTACAAACCCCCGACCCTTGAACGCGAAGGCGAAGGCAAAGTTGATGGAGATCGTGAGGATGCTGAAGACATGCGCGATCGCGAGCCTATTGGCGCGATCGCGATGTTGATTGTTTTGCTCTGCGCGATCGCCAGCCTCCCTGGAGCGATCGCGATGAAGAGAAGTTGAGCAGCGGACCAGAATCAGCTTCAGGGGCCATTTTTGTCCATTTTCAGTGTAAATGTATATATAGCACATTTGCTCTTCATTTCATTAGTTAGCCATTGAGATAGAAGAGAGAATTGAGAGAGAACATTGAAGAGGCCGAGCCCTTCTTGTTTGAGCCCGAGGCTCGTGTATATCTCGACTTGGAACCTATGGAGATCGACACCTAGTTTGATTCCATTGTATGGTTCGAGTTTCCCTTCTCCCTTTTGAATTCAATTAACGTTAGTAAATTGAATTCGATTCTTTCTTCTAATTTCTTGCCTTCCTAGTCTTGAATTCCTCGATATCTTAGATATCTCGTATCTTGTTTTATCGCTTCCGCATATTTGTATCGTGTTTAGCTTCTGCGTATTTTACATTGCATCAGCAGTAATCCTTCAGGGGAGCCAACAAGCAAAGAGAATTGTATGCCTAGAATAGCTATGTAGAATTTTTTATCCGTGTATCAGTGTGTGTTTCTGGGTTTTTGAATGTCCAGAACTTGTCCCTTTAGTCGAGAAAGAGAAGAGTTTATATAGGCATAGTCTAGGGTCTTTTAAAATTCAAATCCTAATGTGAAAGGGAAAACTTTTAAAGAAAGAAAGGGAAGATCATGCTGTTAATCCGAGGGAATCAATTTCCCATAAACAAAGTCAGTTTGAAAATCATAACGGCATGGAAAAGTTTTCCTTACAAACTTAAAAGATACCCTTAGGTGGACTTGCCAAAAATAGATCAATCAGCCCTTAGTTTTAGGGTAAACTCAATCCTAAACTAAACAGGATTTCCCCTTTTCAAACTTAACACAGTCCTGGTCAAGATCCGTCTATTAACAAGTTTGAAGATTGAAAATACTTTACCAGATATCAAGAGATGTTATACCAGCTTCCATTTATAACTTTTCAATCAAGAGATTTAACCAAATTACTTTCAAAAACCTTAAACATACAATATCAGATTGTCTATTTCAAATCTAGACATATAATCGTGTGGGATCATGCATTTTGGTAAGGTGAGAGGCTAGGCACATTGTGACAAACAAAGACAAATATGCCCCAAAACAAACAAGGATTTTAAGCTTACCTATCAAGAAAAATAATCTAATATGCTAGTCGCTATTATATTAAACTCAGTATCAGTATTCAAATTAGAATCATGAGCAAAAGCTATCATTCACTAATTCCAAACCCTAATCGATCTAGAAACCACAATGAAGCATGTTAGAATATTGAAAAAACTAGGCAAATTCAGGTCTAAAGTCACGTAGGAACAATTAAAAGTAAAGGGAAAATAGGGGTAAGGAGGGGGTACCAGTTTGGGATTCGAATAGGGTTAGTTTTAACCCGGCTCAATAATACTTGTACGAGGGATTTCCCTCCCTCCTCTGACACTGGTAACAACTTAGGCTCCGATTAGCCATGTCCGGAGACTTCTCCAGTGATAGAAAGCCTCCATTGACGAAAGGTCGATTTGACCTTCGTCGAAACAAACAAATAGTGCGTGGGTTTTGTAGCGGATGACAAGGGGAACACGATGATACTATTTTTCCTAATTTTGGCCGGCCAAATCGGCCGGAAAAGCCATCGACTTTGGTGGCTCATCAAATCGCCAAAGAGAGAGAGAGAGAGGAGTGAATATCCGAGCTGGTGGAGTGGAAATGAGAGGAGGGGAAAGGTTTAGGGGCTGTGTAGGTGAGGTAAGGGGATATTAGATCTTGGCCGTTGAATTACGAAAATGAAGGGCCATGATAAGGCCAAGTCAGTGCTGAAGTGTAAAAATATAAGTGATGTGTAAATTATGACGTGTAATATATATATATATATATATATATATATATATATATATACATATATATATATATTATGACATGTATATCTAGTGTATATTAGGCATAAAATAGGTATAAAAATAAACAATCGTGTGTAAAATTTGAAAACTGTTGATTTTGAAAATAGGAGGGACAAAATTGGGTGTCAACATGGAAGGGACGGAATAGTCCCATTAAGTTGAGTAAGGGATAAAATCGTACCACAAATGTGTCCATTAACAGGTGGAAGGGATAGAATCGTCCCACTAATGGTTCTACTAATGGGTGGAAATGATAGAATCGTCATACTAGTGAGTCTACTAATGGGTGGAAGGGATGGAATATTCCTATTAATTTGATGAATGGACAAAATCATCCTATTATTAGGCGGACGTAACAAAGTTCGTGCCACTTTTTGGGGGATGAGATAGAATGGTCCCACTAATGTGTCTACTAATGGGTAGACAGGACGGAATTGACCTAATAAAGAGTCCACTAATGGGTGGATGGGATGGATCAGTCCCAGTAAGTTGTGGATTTGTGCCAGTAATAGTTCTACTAATGGGTGGAAAAGATAGAATCGTCCTACTAATGAGTCTACTGACGGGTGGAAGGGATGAAATTGTCCCACCAATTGGTAGAAGGGACAAAATCGTCCTATTATTGGGGTGACGTAACAAGTCCGTGCCACTTTTTTGTGGATGGGATAGAAAGTTCCTACTTATATGTCAACTAATAGGTAGACATGATGGAATCAACCTAATAATGAATCCACTAATGGGCGGATAGAAAGGAATAGTCCTACTAAGTGGAGGAAAGGATTGAATCGTACAACCAATGGGTCCATTTACAGGTGGAAGGGATAGAATTGTCCCACTAATGCTTCTACTAATGGTTGGAAAGGATAGAATCGTCAGACTAATGAGTCTACTAATGGGTGGAAGGGATGGAATATTCCAATTAATTGGTTGAAGGGACAAAATCGTCCTATTATTGGGCGGAAGTAACAAAGTTCGCGCCACTTTTTGGTGGATGAGATAGAATTGTCCCACTGATGTGTCTACTAATGGATAGACAGGACGAAATCGACCTAATAATTAGTCCACTAATGGGTGGATGGGACGGATCAGTCCCACTAACTGGAGTAAGGGATTAAATCGTACCACAAATGTGTCCATTAACAGGTGGAAGGGATAGAATCGTCCCACTAATGGTTCTACTAATGGGTGGAAATGATAGAATCGTCATACTAGTGAGTCTACTAATGGGTGGAAGGGATGGAATATTCCTATTAATTTGTTGAATGGACAAAATCATCCTATTATTAGGCGGACGTAACAAAGTTCGTGGCACTTTTTGGGGGATGAGATAGAATGGTCCCACTAATGTGTCTACTAATGGGTAGACAGGACGGAATTGACCTAATAAACAGTCCACTAATGGGTGGATGGGATGGATCAGTCCCAGTAAGTTGTGGATTTGTGCCAGTAATAGTTCTACTAATGGGTGGTAAAGATAGAATCGTCCTACTAATGAGTCTACTGATGGGTGGAAGGGATGAAATTGTCCCACCAATTGGTTGAAGGGACAAAATCGTCCTATTATTGGGGTGACGTAACAAGTCCGTGCCACTTTTTTGTGGATGTGATAGAAAGGTCCAACTTATATGTCAACTAATAGGTAGACATGATGGAATCAACCTAATAATGAATCCACTAATGGGCGGATGGAAAGGAATAGTCCTACTAAGTGGAGGAAAGGATTGAATCGTACAACCAATGGGTCCATTTACAGGTGGAAGGGATAGAATTGTCCCACTAATGCTTCTACTAATGGTTGGAAAGGATATAATCATCATACTAATGAGTCTACTAATGGGTGGAAGGGATGGAATATTCCAATTAATTGGTTGAAGGGACAAAATCGTCCAATTATTGGGCGGAAGTAACAAAGTTCGCGCCACTTTTTGGTGGATTAGAATGAATGGTCCCACTGATGTGTCTACTAATGGATAGATAGGACGAAATCGACCTAATAATGAGTGCACTAATGGGTGGATGGGACGGATCAGTCCCAGTAAGTGGAGTAAGGGATTAAATCGTACCACCAATGTGTCCATTAACAGGTGGAAGGGATAGAATCGCCCCATTAATGGTTCTACTAATGGGTGGAAGGATAGAATCCTCCTACTAATGAGTCTACTAATGGGTGGAAGGGATGGAATTGTCCCACTAAGTTGTTGAAGGGACAAAATCATCCTATTATTGAGCGGACGTAACAAATCAGTGCAACTTTTTTGTGGATGGGATAGAATGGTCCCGTTGATGTGTCTACTAATGGGTAGACAGGATGGAATAGACCTAATAATGAGTCCACTAATGGGTGGACGGGACAGATCAGTCCCAGTAAGTGAAGTGAGGGATTAAATCGTACCACTAATGTTTCTATTAAAGCGTGGAAGGGATGGAATTGTCCTACAAATGGTTCTACTAATGGGTGGAAAGATAGAATCGTCCTACTAATGAGTCTACTAATGGGTGGAAAGATGGAATTGTCCCACTAATTGGTTGAAGGGATAAAATCGTCCTATTATTGGGGGGTCGTAACAATTCCGTGCCACTTTTTTGTGGATGGGATAGAATGGTCCCACTGGTGTGACTAGTAATTGGTAGACAGGACAGAATCGACCTAATAATGAGTCCATTAATGGGTGGAAGGGACGGATCAATCCCACAAAGTGGGGTAAGGGATTAATTAATACCACTAATGTGTCCATTAATAGGTGGAAGGGATAGAATCATTCCCCTAAGTGTTCTACTAATGGTTGGAAAGGATAGAATCGTCATACTAATGAGTCTACTAATAGATGGAAGGGATGGAATATTCCTATTAATTTGTATAAAGGACAAAATTGTCCTATTATTTCGGGGAAAACAACAAGTCCGTGCCACTTTTTGGTGGATAGGATAGAATTGTCCCTCTAATGTGTCTACTAATGGGTAAACAGGATGGAATCGACCTAATAATGAATCCACTAATGGGTGAATGGGACGGATCAGTCCCACTAAGTGGAGTAAGGGCTTAAATCGTACCACTAATGTGTCCAATAACAGGTGGAAGGGTAAGAATCGTCCCACTAATGGTTATACTAATGGGTTGAAAGATAGAATCGTCCTACAAATGAGTCTACTAATGGGTGGAAAGGAAGAATTGTTCAACTATTGAGTCTACTAATAGGTGGAAGGGATGGAATTGTCTTACTAAGTTGTTGAAGGGACAAAATCGTCCTATTATTGGGCGGACGTAACAAATCCGTGCAACTTTTTAGTGGATCGGATAGAATGGTCCTACTGACGTGTGTACTAATTGGTACACAGGATGGAATCGACCTAATAATGAGTCCACTAATGGGTGGACGGGACGGATCAGTCCCACTAAGTGGAGTGAGGGATTAAATCGTACCACCAATGTGTCCATTAACAGATCATCCCATTAATGGTTCTACTAATGGGTGTAAGGATAGAATCGTCCTACTAATGAGTCTACTAATGGGTGGAAGGGATGGAATTGTCCCACTAAGTTGTTGAAGGGACAAAATCGTCCTATTATTGCGAACACGTAACAAATACGTGCAACTTTTTGGTGGATGGGATAGAAAGGTCCATCTGATGTGTCTACTAATGGGTATATAGGATGGAATCGACCTAATATTGAGTCCACTAATGGGTGGATGGGACGGATCAGTCCCAGTAAGCGGAGTGAGGGATTATATCGTACCACTAATGTGTCCATTAACAAGTGGAAGGGATGGAATCGTCCCACTAATGGTTCTACTAATGGGTGGAAAGGATAGAATCGTCATACCAAATGAGTCTACTAATGGGTGGAAGGGATGGAATTGTACCACTAATTGGTGGATGGGATAGAATGGTCCCACTTACATGTCAACTTATAGGTAGACAGGACGGAATTGACCTAATAATGAATCCACCAATGGGCGGATGGGAAGGAATAGTCCTACTAAGCGGAGGAAGGGATTGAATCGTACAACCAATGGGTCCATTTAAAGGTTGAAGGGACAGAATTGTCCCACTAATGCTTCTACTAATGGGTGAAAAGGATAGAATCATCATACTAATGAGTCTACTAATGGGTGGAAGGGATGGAATATTCCAATTATTTGGTTGAAGGGACAAAATCTTCATATTATTCGGCGGACGTAACAAAGTTCGCACCACTTTTTGGTGGATGAGATAGAATGGTCCCACTGATGTGTCTACTAATGGGTAGACAGGACGAAATCAACCTAATAATAAGTCCAGTAATTGGTGGATGGGATGGATCAGTCCTAGTATGTGGTGGAACAGATTTAATCTTACCACCAATGGGTCTATTTACTGGTGGAAGGGATAGAATCATTCCATTAATGGTTCTACTAATGGGTGGAAGGATAGAATCGTCCTACTAATGAGTCTACTAATGGGTGGATGGAATGGAATATTCCTATTAATAGGTTCAAGGGTCAAAATCATCCTATTATTGGGCGGACGTAACAAAGTTCGTGCCACTTTTTGGTGGATGAGATAGAATGGTCCTACTGATGTGTCTACTAATGGGTAGACAGGACGGAATCGACCTAGTAATGGATCCACTAATGGGTGGACGGGACGGAATAGTCCTACTATGTTGAGTGAGGGGTTAAATAATACCACCAATGTGTCCATTAATAGGTGGAAGGGATAGAATCGTCCCACTAATGGTTCTACTAATGGGTGGAAATGATAGAATCGTCATACTAATGGGTGAAAAAGATGGAATATTCCTATTAATTTGTTGAAGGGACAAAATCATCCAATTATTGGGCGGACGTAACAAAGTTCGTTCCACTTTTTGGTGGATGAGATAAAATGGTTCCGCTAATGTGTCTATTTATTGGAAGACAGGACGGAATCGATCCAATAATGAGTCCACTAATGGGTGGATGAGATGGATTAGTCCCAGTAAGTGGTGGATTGGTCCCAGTAATAGTTCTTCTAATGGGTGGAAAGGATAGAATCATCCTACTAATGAGTCTACTGATGGGTGGAAGGGATGGAATATTGCTATTAATTTGTAGAAGGGACTAAATCATCCTATTATTGGACGGACGGAACAAAGTTTGTTCAACTTTTTGGTGGATGAGATAGAATGGTTCCAGTAATGTATCTATTTATGGTAAGATAGGACGGAATCGATCTAATAATGAGTCCACTAATGGATGGATTAGTCCCAGTAAGTGGTGGATTGGTCCCAGCAATAGTTCTTCTAATGGGTGGAAAGGATAGAATCATCCTACTAATGAGTCTACTAATGGGTGGAAGGGATGGAATTTTCCCACTAATAGGTTGAAGGGACAAAATCGTCCTATTATTGGGGTGACGTAACTCGTCCGTTCCAATTTTTGGTGGATGGGATAGAATGGCCCCACTTATGTGTCTACTAATTGGTAGACAGGACGGAATCAACCTAATTATGAGTCCACTAATGGGTGGATGGGACGGATCAGTCCCACTAAGTGGAGTAAGGGATTAAATCGTACCACCAATGTGTTCTATAACAGGTGGAAGGGATAGAATCGTCCCATTATGGGTTCTACTAATGGATGGAAAGGTAGAATAGTTAAACTATTGAGTCTACTAATGGGTGGAAGGGATGGAATTGTCTTAGTAAGTTGTTGAAGGGACAAAGTCGTCCTATTATTGGTCGAACGTAAATAATCCGTGCAACTTTTTGGTGGATCGGATAGAATAGTCCCACTGACATGTGTACTGATGGGTAGACAGTACGGAATCGACCTAATAATACGTCCACTCATGGGTGGATGAGACGGATCAGACCCACTATGTGGAGTAAGGCATTAAATCGTACCCCCCAATGTGTCTATTAACAGGTGGAAGGGATAGAATCGTCCCACTAATGGTTCTACTAATGGGTGGAAGGATAGAATCATCCTACTAATGGGTGGAAGGGATGGAATTGTCCCACTAAATTGTTGAAGGGACAAAATCGTCCTATTATTGAGCGGACGTAACAAATCCGTGCATCTTTTTGGTGGATGGGATAGAATGGTCCCACTGATGTATCTACTAATGGGTAGATAGGATGGAATTGACCTAATAATAGGTCCACTAATGGGTGGATGGGACAGATCAGTCCCAGTAAGTGGAGTGAGGGATTAAATCGTACCACCAATGTGTCCATTAACAGGTGGAAGGGATGGAATTGTCCCACTAATGGTTCTACTAATGGGTGGAAAGATAGAATCGTCTTACTAATGAGTCTACTAATGGGTGGAAAGGATGGAATTGTCCCACTAATTGGTTGAAGGGATAAAATCATCCTATTATTGGGGGGACGTAACAAGTCCATGCCACTTTTGTGGATGGGACATAATGGTCCCACTGGTGTGACTAGTAATTGGTAGACAGGACCGAATCGACCTAATAATAAGTCCATTAATGGGTGGAAGGTACGGATCAGTCCCTCAAAGTGGAGTAAGGGATTAAATCGTACCACTAATGTGTCCATTAATAGGTGGAAGGGATAGAATCGTTCCACTAGGTGTTCTACTAATGGTTGGAAAGGATAGAATCGTCATACTAATGAGTCTACTAGTCGTCATACAAGTCCGTGGCGCTTTTTGGTGGATGGGATAGAATTGTCCCACTAATGTGTCTACTAATGGGTAGACAGGATGGAATCGTCCTAATAATGAATCCACTAAAGGCTGAATGGGACGGATTAGTCCCACTAAGTGGAGTAAGGGCTTAAATCGCACCACCAAAGTATCTAATAACAGGTGGAAGGGTTAGAATCATCCTACTAATGAGTCTACTGATGGGTGGAAGGGATGGAATTGTCCCCCTAACTGGTAGAAGGGACAAAATCGTCCTGTTATTGGGGTGACGTAACAAGTCCGTGCCACTTTTTGGTGGATGGGATAAAATGGTCCCACTAATGTGTCTACTAATGGGTAGACAGGACGGAATAAACCTAATAATGAGTCCACTAATAGGTGGATGGGACGGATCAGTCCCACTAAGTGGAGTAAGGGATTAAATCGTACCACCAATGTGTTCTATAACAGGTGGAAGGGATAGAATCGTCCTACTAATGAGTCTACTAATGGGTGGAAGGGATGGAATTGTCTTACTAAGTTATTGAAGGGACAAAATCGTCTTATTATTGGGCGGACGTAACAAATCCGTGCAACTTTTTGGTGGATCCGATAGAAAAATCCCACTGACGTGTGTACTAATGGGTAGACAGGACGGAATCGACCTAATAATGAGTCCACTCATGGGTGGATGGGAGGGATCAGTCCCACTAAGAGGAGTAAGGGAATAAATCGTACCCCCAATGTGTCCATTAACAGGTGGAAGGGATAGAATCATCCTACTAATGGTTCTACTAATGTGTGGAAGGATAGAATCTTCCTACTAATGAGTCTACTAATGGGTGGAAGGGATGGAATTGTCCCACTAAGTAGTTGAAGGGCCAAAATCGTCCTATTATTGAGCGGAAGTAACAAATCCGTGCAACTTTTTGGTGGATGGGATAGAATGGTCCCGTTAATGTGTCTACTAATGGGTAGACAGGATGGAATAGACCTAATAATGAGTCCACTAATGGGTGGATGGGACAGATCAGTCCAAGTAAGTGGAGTGAGGGATTAAATCGTACCACCAATGTGTCCATTAACAGGTGGAAGGGATGGAATTGTCCCACTAATGGTTCTACTAATGGGTGGAAAGATAGAACCGTCCTACTAATGAGTCTACTAATGGGTGGAAAGGATGGAATTGTCCCACTAATTGGTTGAAGGGATAAAATCGTCCTATTATTGGGGGGACGTAACAAGTCCATGTCACTTTTTTGTGGATGGGATAAAATGGTCCCCTAAATGTTCTACTAATGGTTGGAAAGGATAGAATCGTCATACTAATGAGTCTACTAATAGATGGAAGGGATGGAATATTCCTATTAATTTGTATAAAGGACAAAATTGTCCTGTTATTACGGGGAGAACAACAAGTCCGTGCCACTTTTTGGTGTATAGGATAGAATTGTCCTACTAATGTGTCTACTAATGGGTAGGCAGGACGGAATCGACCTAATAATGAATCCACTAATGGGTGAATGGGACGGATCAGTCCCACTAAGTGGAGTAAGGGCTTAAATCGTACCACTAATGTGTCCAATAACAGGTGGAAGGGTAAGAATCGTCCCACTAATGGTTATACTAATGGGTTGAAAGATAGAATCGTCCTACTAATAAGTCTACTAATGGGTGGAAATGAAGAATAGTTCAACTATTGAGTCTACTAATAGGTGGAAGGGATGAAATTGTCTTACTAAGTTGTTGAAGGGACAAAATCGTCCTATTATTGGGCGGACGTAACAAATCCGTGCAACTTTTTAGTGGATCGGATAGAATGGTCCTACTGACTTGTGTACTAATGGGTACACAGGACGGAATCGACCTAATAATGAGTCCACTAATGGGTGGACAGGACGGATCAGTCCCACTAAGTGGAGTGAGGGATTAAATCGTACCACCAATGTGTCCATTAACAGGTGGAAGGGATAGAATCGTCCCATTAATGGTTCTACTAATGGGTGGAAGGATAGAATCGTCCTACTAATGAGTCTACTAATGGGTGGAAGGAATGGAATTGTCCCACTAAGTTGTTGAAGGGACCAAATCGTCCTATTATTGGGCAGACGTAACAAATCTATGCAACTTTTTGGTGGATGGGATAGAATGGTCCCACTTACATGTCAACTTATAGGTATACAGGACGGAATCAACCTAATAATGAATCCACTAATGGGCGGATGGGAAGGAATAGTCCTACTAAGCGGAGGAAGGGATTGAATCGTACAACCAAAGGGTCCATTTACAGGTTGACGGGACAGAATTGTCCCACTAATGCTTCTACTAATGGGTAGAAAGGATAGAATCATCATACTTATGAGTCTACTAATGGGTGGAAGGGATGGAATATTCCAATTATTTGGTTGAAGGGACAAAATCGTCCTATTATTCGGCGGACGTAACAAAGTTCGCGCCACTTTTTGGTGGATGAGATAGAATGCTCCCACTCTTGTGTCTACTAATGGGTAGACAGGACGAAATCGACCTAATAATAAGTCCTATAATTGGTGGATGGGATGGATCAGTCCTAGTAAGTGGTGGAAGAGATTTAATCTTACCACCAATGGGTCCATTTACTGGTGGAAGGGATAGAATCATTCCATTAATGGTTCTACTAATGGGTGGAAGGATAGAATCGTCCTACTAATGAGTCTACTAATGGGTGGATGGAATGGAATATTCCTATTAATTGGTTGAAGGGTCAAAATCGTCCTATTATTGGGCGAACGTAACAAAGTTCGTGCCACTTTTTGGTGGATGAGATAGAATGGTCCTACTGATGTGTCTACTAATGGGTAGACCGGACGGAATCAACCAAGTAATGAATCCACTAATGGGTGGACGGGACGGAATAGTCCTACTATGTTGAGTAAGGGGTTAAATCGTACCACCAATGTGTCCATTAATAGGTGGAAGGGATAGAATCGTCCCACTAATGGTTATACTAATGGGTGGAAATGATAGAATCATCATACTAATGGGTGAAAAAGATGGAATATTCCTATTAATTTTTTGAAGGGACAAAATCGTCCAATTATTGGGCAGACGTAGCAAAGTTCGTTCCTATTTTTGGTGGATGAAATAGAATGGTCCCACTGATGTGTCTACTAATGGGTAGACAAGTCGGAATCTACCTAATAATGAATCCACTAATGGGTGGATAGGACGGATCAGTCCCACTAAGTGGAGTAAGGGCTTAAATCGTACCACCAATGTGTCCAATAGCAGGTGGAAGGGATAGAATCGTCCCACTAATGGTTCTACTAATGGGTGGAAAGATAGAATCGTCCTACTAATAAGTCTACTAATGGGTGGAAGGGATGAAATTGTCTTAGTAAGTTATTGAATGGACAAAATCGTCCTATTATTGGGTGGACGTAACAAATCCGTGCAAATTTTTGGTGAATCGGATAGAATGGTCCCACTGACGTGTGTACTAATGGGTAGATAGGACGGAATCGACCTAAAAATGAGTCCACAAATGGGTGGATGGGACGGAATAGTCCCACTATGTTGAGGAAGGGATTAAATCGTACCACCAATGTGTCCATTAACAGGTGGAAGGGGTAGAATCGTCCCACTAATGGTTCTAGAGATGAGTGGAAAGGATTGAATCGTCACACTAGTGAGTCTACTAATGGGTGAAAGGGATGGAATATTCCTATTACTTTGTGGAAGGGACAAAATTGTCCTATTATTGGGCGGATGTAACAATGTTCGTTCCACTTTTTGGTGGATAAGATAGAATTGTCCCACTGATGTATCTACTAACGAAATCGATCTAATAATGAGTCCACTAATGGGTGGATGGGATGGATCAGTTCCAGTAAGTTGTGGATTTGTCCCAGTAATAGTTCTACTAATGGGTGGAAAGGATAGAATCGTCCTACTAATGAGTCTACTGATGGGTAGAAGGCATGGAATTGTTCCACTAATTGATTGAAGGGACCAAATCATCCTATTATTGGGGTGATGTAACAAGTCCGTGCAACTTTTTGGTGGATGGGATAGAATGGTCGCACTTCTGTGTCTACTAATGGTTAGACAGGATGGAATCAACCTAATAATGAGTCCACTAGTGGGTGGATGGGACGGATCAGTCCCACTAAGTGGAGAAAGGGATTAAATCGTACCCCCAATGTGTCCATTCACAGGTGGAAGGGATAGAATCGTCCCACTAATGGTTCTACTAATGGGTAGAAGGATAGAATCCTACTACTAATGAGTCTACTAATGGGTGGAAGGGATGGAATTGTCCCACTAAGTTGTTGAAGGGACAAAATCGTCCTATTATTGAGCGGACGTAACAAATCCGTGCAACTTTTTGGTGTATGGGATAGAATGGTCCAGTTAGTGTGTCTACTAATGGGTAGACAGGATTGAATAGACCTAATAATGAGTCCACTAATGGGTGGATGGGACAGATCAGTCTCAGTAAGTGGAGTGAGGGATTATATCGTACCACCAATGTGTCCATTAACAGGTGGAAGGGATGGAATTGTCCCACTAATGGTTCTACTAATGGGTGGAAAGATAGAATCGTCCTACTAATGAGTCTACTAATGGGTGGAAAGGATGGAATTGTCCCACTAATTGGTTGAAGGGATCAAATCGTCCTATTATTGGGGGAAAGTAACAAGTCCATGCCACTTTTTTGTGGATGGGATAGAATGGTCCCACTGGTGTGACTAGTAATTGGTAGAGAGGACAGAATCGACCTAATAATGAGTCCATTAATGGGTGGAAGAGACGGGATCAGTCCCAGAAAGTGGAGTAGGGGATTAAATCGTACCACTAATGTGTCCATTAATAGGTGGAAGGGATAGAATCGTTCCACTAGGTATTCTACTAATGGTTGGAAAGGATAGAATCGTCATACTAATGAGTCTACTAATAGTTGGAAGGGATGGAATATTCCTATTAATTTGTATAAAGGACAAAATTGTCCTATTATTAAGGGGAAAACAACAAGTCCGTCCCACTTTTTGGTGGATGGGATAGAATTGTCCCACTAATGTGTCTACGATTGGGTAGACAGGACGGAATCGATCTAATAATGAATCCACTAATGGGTAAATGGGATGAATCAGTCCCACTAAGTGGAGTAAGGGATTAAATCGCACCACCAATGTGTCCAATAACAGGTGGAAGGGTTTGAATCGTCCCACAAATGGTTCTACTAATGGGTGGAAAGGATAGAATCGTCATACTATTGAGTCTACTAATGGGTGGAAGGGATGGAATATTCCTACTAATTAATTTAATGGACAAAATCATCCTATTATTGGACGGACGTAACAAAGTTCGTTCCACTTTTTGGTGGATGATAACAGGTGGAAGGGATAGAATCCTCCCATTATGGGTTCTACCAGTGGGTGGAAAGGTAGAATAGTTCAACTATTGAGTCTACTAATGGGTGGAAGGAATGGAATTGTCTTACTAAGTTGTTGAAGGGACAAAGTCGTCCTATGATTGGGCGGACGTAACAAATCCATGCAACTTTTTGGTGGATCGGATGGAATAGTCCCACTGACGTGTGTACTAATGGGTAGACAGGACGGAATCGACCTAATAATAAGTCCACTCATGGGTGGATGGGATGGATCAGTCCCACTATGTAGAGTAAGGGATTAAATCGTACCACTAATGCGTCCATTAACAGGTGGAAGGGATAAAATCGTCCCACTAATGGTTCTACTAATGGGTGGAAAGGATAGAATCGTCATACTATTGAGTCTACTAATGGGTGGAAGGGATGGAATATTCCTATCAATTTGTTGAAGGGCCAGAATCATCCTATTATTGGACGGACGTAACAAAGTTCGTTCCACTTTTTGGTGGATGAGGTAGAATGGTTCCACTAATGTGTCTATTTATGTTAAGACAGGACGGAATCGATCTAATAATGAGACCACTAATGGCTGGATGGGATGGATTAGTCCTAATAAGTGGTGGATTGGTCCAAGTAATAGTTCTTCTAATTGGTGGAAAGGATAGAATCATCCTACTAATGACTTTACTGATGGGTGTAAGGGATAGAATTGTCCCACTAATTGGTTGAAGGGACAAAATCGTCCTATTATTGGGGTGACGTAACAAGTCCGTGCCAGTTTTTTGTGGATGGGATAGAATGGTCCCACTTATATGTCTACTAATTGGTAGATAGGACGGAATCAACCTAATTATGAGTCCACTAATGGGTGGATGGGACGGATTAGGCCCACTAAGTGGAGTAAGGGATTAAATCGTACCACCAATGTGTTCTATAACAGGTGGAAGGGATAGAATCTTCCCATTATGGGTTCTACCAATGGGTGGAAAGCTAGAATAGTTCAACTATTGAGTCTACTAATGGGTAGAAGGGATGAAATTGTCTTACTAAGTTGTTGCAGGGACAAAGTCGTCCTATTATTGGGCGGGCGTAACAAATCCATGCAACTTTATGGTGGATCGAATCGAATAGCCCCACTGACGTGTGTACTAATGGGTGGACAGGACGGAATCGACCTAATAATAAGTCCACTCATGGGTGGGTGGGACGGCTCAGTACCACTAAGTGGAGTAAGGGATTAAATCGTACCCCAATGTGTCCATTAACAGGTGGAAGGGATAGAATCGTCCCACTAATGGTTCTACTAATGGGTGGAAGGATAGTATCGTCCTACTAATGAGTCTACTAATGGGTGGAAGGGATGGAATTGTCCCACTAAGTAGTTGAAGGGACAAAATCGTGCTATTATTGAGCAGACGTAACAAATCCGTGCAACTTTTTGGTGGATGGGATAGAATGGTCCCACTGATGTGTCTACTAATGGGTAGATAGGATGGAATAGACCTAATAATGAGTCCACTAATGGGTAGATGGGACAGATCAGTCCCAGTAAGTGGAGTGAGGGATTAAATCGTACCACCATTGTGTCAATTAACAGGTGGAAGGGATGGAATTGTCCCACTAATGGTTCTACTAATGCGTGGAAAGATAGAATCGTCCTACTAATGAGTCTACTAATGGGTAGAAAGGATGGAATTGTCCCACTAATTGGTTGAAGGGATAAAATCGTCCTATTATTGGGGGGACGTAACAAGTCCATGCCACTTTTTTGTGGATGGGATAGAATGGTCCCACTGGTGTGACTAATAATTGGTAGAGAGGACAGAATCGACCTAATAATGAGTCCATTAATGGGTGGAAGGGACGGGATCAGTCCCAGAGAGTGGAGTAGGGGATTAAATCGTACCACTGATGTGTCCATTAATAGGTGGAAGGGATAGAATAGTTCCACTAGGTATTCTACTAATGGTTTGAAAGGATAGAATCGTCATACTAATGAGTCTACTAATAGTTGGAAGGGATGGAATATTCCTATTAATTTGTATAAAGGACAAAATTGTCCTATTATTAAGGGGAAAACAACAAGTCCGTGCCACTTTTTGGTGGATGGGATAGAATTGTCCCACTAATGTGTCTACGAATGGGTAGACAGGACGGAATCGACCTAATAATGAATCCACTAATGGGTAAATGGGACGAATCAGTCCGACTAAGTGGAGTAAGGGCTTAAATCGCACCACCAATGTGTCCAATAACAGGTGGAAGGGTTTGAATCGTCCCACAAATGGTTCTACTAATGGGTGGAAAGGATAGAATCGTCATACTACTGAGTCTACTAATGGGTGGAAAGGATGGAATATTCCTATTAATTTGTTGAAGGGACAAAATCATCCTTTTATTGGACGGACGTAACAAAGTTCGTTCCACTTTTTGGTGGATGATAACAGGTGGAAGGGAAAGAATCGTACCATTATGGGTTCTACCAGTGGGTGGAAAGGTAGAATAGTTCAACTATTCAGTCTACTAATGGGTGGAAGGAATGGAATTGTCTTACTAAGTTGTTGAAGGGACAAAGTCGTCCTATGATAGGGCGGACGTAACAAATCCATGCAACTTTTTTGTGGATCGGATGGAATAGTCCCACTGACGTGTGTACTAATGGGTAGACAGGACGGAATCGACCTAATAATAAGTCCACTCATGGGTGGATGGGATGGATCAGTCCCACTATGTGGAGTAAGGGATTAAATCGTACCACTAATGCGTCCATTAACAGGTGGAAGGGATAAAATCGTCCCACTAATGGTTCTACTAATGGGTGGAAAGGATAGAATCGTCATACTATTGAGTCTACTAATGGGTGGAAGGGATGGAATATTCCTATTAATTTGTTGAAGGGCCAAAATCATCCTATTATTGGACGGACGTAACAAAGTTCGTTCCACTTTTTGGTGGATGAGGTAGAATGGTTCCACTAATATGACTTTTTATGGTAAGACAGGACGGAATCGATCTAATAATGAGACCACTAATGGCTGGATGGGATGGATTAGTCCTAATAAGTGGTGGATTGGTCCAAGTAATAGTTCTTCTAATTGGTGGAAAGGATAGAATCATCCTACTAATGACTTTACTGATGGGTGGAAGGGATGGCATTGTCACACTAATTGGTTGAAGGGACAAAATCGTCCTATTATTGGGATGACGTAACAAGTCCGTGCCAGTTTTTTGTGGATGGGATAGAATGGTCCCACTTATGTGTCTACTAATTGGTAGACAGGACGGAATCAACTTAATTATGAGTCCACTAATGGATGGATGGGACGGATTAGGCCCACTAAGTGGAGTAAGGGATTAAATCGTACCACCAATGTGTTCTATAACAGGTGGAAGGGATAGAATCGTCCCATTATGGGTTCTACCAATGGGTGGAAAGCTAGAATAGTTCAACTATTGAGTCTACTAATGGGTGGAAGGGATGAAATTGTCTTACTAAGTTGTTGCAGGGACAAAGTCGTCCTATTATTGGGCGGGCGTAACAAATCCATGCAACTTTATGGTGGATCGAATCGAATAGCCCCACTGACGTGTGTACTAATGGGTGGACAGGACGGAATCGACCTAATAATAAGTCCACTCATGGGTGGATGGGACGGCTAAGTACCACTAAGTGGAGTAAGGGATTAAATCGTACCCCAATGTGTCCATTAACAGGTGGAAGGGATAGAATCGTCCCACTAATGGTTCTACTAATGGGTGGAAGGATAGTATCGTCCTACTAATGAGTCTACTAATGGGTGGAAGGGATGGAATTGTCCCACTAAGTAGTTGAAGGGACAAAATCGTGCTATTATTGAGCAGACGTAACAAATCCGTGCAACTTTTTGGTGGATGGGATAGAATGGTCCCACTGATGTGTCTACTAATGGGTAGATAGGATGGAATAGACCTAATAATGAGTCCACTAATGGGTAGATGGGACAGATCAGTCCCAGTAAGTGGAGTGAGGGATTAAATCGTACCACCATTGTGTCAATTAACAGGTGGAAGGGATGTAATTGTCCCACTAATGGTTCTACTAATGGGTGGAAAGCTAGAATAGTTCAACTATTGAGTCTACTAATGGGTGGAAGGGATGAAATTGTCTTACTAAGTTGTTGCAGGGACAAAGTCGTCCTATTATTGGGCGGGCGTAACAAATCCATGCAACTTTATGGTGGATCGAATCGAATAGTCCAACTGATGGTTCTACTAATGCGTGGAAAGATAGAATCGTCCTACTAATGAGTCTACTAATGGGTGGAAAGGATGGAATTGTCCCACTAATTGGTTGAAGGGATAAAATCGTCCTATTATTGGGGGGACGTAACAAGTCCATGCCACTTTTTTGCGGATGGGATAGAATGGTCCCACTGGTGTGACTAATAATTGGTAGAGAGAACAGAATCGACCTAATAATGAGTCAATTAATGGGTGGAAGGGACGGGATCAGTCCCAGAAAATGGAGTAGGGGATTAAATCGTACCACTGATGTGTCCATTAATAGGTGGAAGGGATAGAATCGTTCCATTAGGTGTTCTACTAATGGTTGGAAAGAATAGAATCGTCATACTAATGAGTCTACTAATAGTTAGATGGGATGGAATATTCCTATTAATTTGTATAAAGGACAAAATTGTCCTATTATTAAGGGGAAAACAACAAGTCCGTGCCACTTTTTGGCGGATGGGATAGAATTGTCCCACTAATGTGTCTACGAATGGGTAGACAGGACGGAATCGACCTAATAATGAATCCACTAATGGGTAAATGGGACGAATCAATCCCACTAAGTGGAGTAAGGGCTTAAATCGCACCACCAATGTGTCCAATAACAGGTGGAAGGGTTTGAATCGTCCCACTAATCGTTCTACTAATGGGTGGAAAGGATAGAATCGTCATACTATTGAGTCTACTAATGGGTGGAAGGGATGGAATATTCCTATTAATTTGTTGAAGGGACAAAATCATCCTATTATTGGACGGACGTAACAAAGTTCGTTCCACTTTTTGGTGGATAATAACAGGTGGAAGGGATAGAATCGTCCCATTATGGGTTCTACTAGTGGGTGGAAAGGTAGAATAGTTCAACTATTGAGTCTACTAATGGGTGGAAGGAATGGAATTGTCTTACTAAGTTGTTGAAGGGACAAAGTCGTCCTATGATTGGGCGGACGTAACAAATCCGTGCAACTTTTTGGTGGATCGGATGGAATAGTCCCACTGACGTGTGTACTAATGGGTAGACAGGACGGAATCGACCTAATAATAAGTACACTCATGGGTGGATGGGACGGATCAGTCCCACTAAGTGGAGTAAGGGATTAAATCGTACCACTAATGCGTCCATTAACAGGTGGAAGGGATAAAATCGTCCCACTAATGGTTCTACTAATGGGTGGAAAGGATAGAATCGTCATACTATTGAGTCTACTAATGGTGGAAGGGATGGAATATTCCTATTAATTTGTTGAAAGGCCAAAATCATCCTATTATTGGACGGACGTAACAAAGTTCGTTCCACTTTTTGGTGGATGAGGTAGAATGGTTCCACTAATGTGTCTATTTATGGTAAGACAGGACGGAATCGATCTAATAATGAGACCACTAATGGCTGGATGGGATGGATTAGTCCTAATAAGGGGTGGATTGGTCCAAGTAATAGTTCTTTTAATTGGTGGAAAGGATAGAATCATCCTACTAATGACTTTACTGATGGGTGGAAGGGATGGAACTGTCCCACTAATTGGTTGAAGGGACAAAATCGTCCTATTATTGGGGTGACGTAACAAGTCCGTGCCAGTTTTATGTGGATGGGATAGAAATGTCCCACTTATTTGTATACTAATTGGTAGACAGGACGGAATCAACCTAATTATGAGTCCACTAATGGGTGGATGGGACGGATTAGGCCCACTAAGTGGAGTAAGGGATTAAATCGTACCACCAATGTGTTCTATAACAGGTGGAAGGGATAGAATCGTCCCATTATGGGTTCTACCAATGGGTGGAAAGCTAGAATAGTTCAACTATTGAGTCTACTAATGGGTAGAAGGGATGAAATTGTCTTACTAAGTTGTTGCAGGGACAAAGTCGTCCTATTATTGGGCGGGCGTAACAAATCCATGCAACTTTATGGTGGATCGAATCGAATAGCCCTACTGACGTGTGTACTAATGGGTGGACAGGACGGAATCGACCTAATAGTAAGTCCACTCATGGGTGGATGGGACGGCTCAGTCCCACTAAGTGGAGTAAGGGATTAAATCGTACCCCAATGTGTCCATTAACAGGTGGAAGGGATAGAATCGTCCCACTAATGGTTCTACTAATGGGTGGAAGGATAGTATCATCCTAGTAATGAGTCTACTAATGGGTGGAAGGGATGGAATTGTCCCACTAAGTAGTTGAAGGGACAAAATCGTCCTATTATTGAGCAGACGTAACAAATCCGTGCAACTTTTTGGTGGATGGGATAGAATGGTCCCACTGATGTGTCTACTAATGGGTAGATAGGATGGAATAGACCTAATAATGAGTCCACTAATGGGTGGATGGGACAGATCAGTCCCAGTAAGTAGAGTGAGGGATTAAATCGTACCACCATTATGTCAATTAACAGGTGGAAGGGATGGAATTGTCCTATAATGGTTCTACTAATGCGTGGAAAGATAGAATCGTCCTACTAATGAGTCTACTAATGGGTGGAAAGGATGGAATTGTCCCACTAATTGGTTGAAGGGATAAAATCGTCCTATTATTGGGGGGACGTAACAAGTCCATGCCACTTTTTTGTGGATGGGATAGAATGGTCCCACTGGTGTGACTAATAATTGGTAGAGAGGACAGAATCGACCTAATAATGAGTCCATTAATGGGTGGAAGGGACGGGATCAGTCCCAGAAAGTGGAGTAGGGGATTAAATCGTACCACTGATGTGTCCATTAATAGGTGGAAGGGATAGAATCGTTCCACTAGGTGTTCTACTAATGGTTGGAAAGAATAGAATCGTCATACTAATGAGTCTACTAATAGTTGGAAGGGATGGAATATTCCTATTAATTTGTATAAAGGACAAAATTGTCCTATTATTAAGGGGAAAACAACAAGTCCGTGCCACTTTTTAGTGGATGGGATAGAATTGTCAAACTAATGTGTCTACGAATGGGTAAACAGGACGGAATCGATCTAATAATGAATCCACTAATGGGTAAATGGGACGAATCAATCCCACTAAGTGGAGTAAGGGCTTAAATCGCACCACCAATGTGTCCAATAATAGGTGGAAGGGTTTGAATCGTCCCACTAATCGTTCTACTAATGGGTCGTCCCACTAATGGTTCTACTAATGGGTGGAAAGGATAGAATCATCATACTATTGAGTCATGGGTGGAAGGGATGGAATATTCCTATTAATTTGTTGAAGGGACAAAATCACCCTATTATTGGACGGACGTAGCAAAGTTGTTCCACTTTTTGGTGGATGATAACAGGTGGAAGGGATAGAATTGTCCCATTATGGGTTCTACCAGTGGGTGGAAAGGTAGAATAGTTCAACTATTGAGTCTACTAATGGGTGAAAGGAATGGAATTGTCTTACTAAGTTGTTGAAGGGACAAAGTCGTCCTATGATTGGGCGGACGTAACAAATCCGTGCAACTTTTTGGTGGATCGGATGGAATAGTCCCACTGACGTGTGTACTAATGGGTAGACAGGACGAAATCGACCAAATAATAAGTCCACTCATGGGTGGATGGGACGGATCAGTCCCACTAAGTGGAGTAAGGGATTAAATCGTACCACTAATGCGTCCATTAACAGGTGGAAGGTATAAAATCGTCCCACTAATGGTTCTACTAATGGGTGGAAAGGATAGAATCGTCATACCATTGAGTCTACTAATGGGTGGAAGGGATGGAATATTCCTATTAATTTGTTGAAGGGCCAAAATCATCCTATTATTAGACGGACGTAACAAAGTTCGTTCCACTTCTTGGTGGATGAGGTAGAATGGTTCCACTAATGTGTCTATTTATGGTAAGACAGGACGGAATCGATCTAATAATGAGACCACTAATGGCTGGATGGGATGGATTAGTCCCAATAAGTGGTGGATTGGTCCAAATAATAGTTCTTCTAATTGGTGGAAAGGATAGAATCATCCTACTAATGACTTTACTGATGGGTGGAAGGGATGGAATTGTCCTACTAATTGGTTGAAGGGACAAAATCAAACTATTATTGGGGTGACGTAACAAGTCCGTGCCAAGTTTTTGTGGATGGGATAGAATGGTCCCACTTATGTGTCTACTAATTTGTAGACAGGACGGAATCAACCTAATTATGAGTCCACTAATGGGTGGATGGGACGGATCAGGCCCACTAAGTGGAGTAAGGGATTAAATCGTACCACCAATGTGTTCTATAACAGGTGGAAGGGACAGAATCGTCCCATTATGGGTTCTACCAGTAGGTGGAAAGGTAGAATAGTTCAACTATTGAGTCTACTAATTGGTGGAAGGGATGGAATTGTCTTACTAAGTTGTTGCAGGGACAAAGTCGTCCTATTATTGGGCGGGCGTAACAAATCCATACTACTTTATGGTGGATCGAATCGAATAGTCCCACTGACGTGTGTACTAATGGGTGGACAGGACGGAATCGACCAAATAATAAGTCCACTCATGGGTGGATGGGACGGCTCAGTCCCACTAAGTGGAGTAAGGGATTAAATCGTACCCCAATGTGTCCATTAACAGGTGTAAGGGATAGAATCGTCCCACTAATGGTTCTACTAATGGGTGGAAGGATAGTATCGTCCTACTAATGAGTCTACTAATGGGTGGAAGGGATGGAATTGTCCCACTAAGTAGTTGAAGGGACAAAATCGTCCTATTATTGAGCGGACGTAACAAATCCATGGAAATTTTTGGTGGATGGGATAGAATGGTCCCACTGATGTGTCTACTAATGGGTAGATCGGATGGAATAGACCTAATGATGAGTCCCCTAATGGGTGGATGGGACAGATCAGTCCCAGTAAGTGGAGTGAGGGATTAAATCGTACCACTAATGTGTCCATTAACAAGTGGAAGGGATAGAATTGTCCCAATAATGTTTCTACTAATGGGTGGAAAGATAGAATCGTCCTACTAATGAGTCTACTAATGGGTGGAAAGGATGGAATTGTCCCACTAATTGGTTGAAGGGATAAAATCATCCTATTATTGGGGGGACGTAACAAGTCCATGCCACTTTTTTGTGGATGGGATAGAATGGTCCCACTGGTGTGACTAGTAATTGGTAGAGAGGACAGAATCGACCTAATAATGAGTCCATTAATGGGTAGAAGGGACAGATCAGTCCAACAAAGTGGAGTAAGGGATTAAATCGTACCACTTATGTGTCCATTAATAGGTGGAAGGGATAGAATCGTTCCACTAGGTGTTCTACTAATGGTTGGAAAGAATAGAATCGTCATACTATTGAGTCTACTAATAGTTGGAAGGGATGGAATATTCCTATTAATTTGTATAAAGGACAAAATTGTCCTATTATTAAGGGGAAAACAACAAGTCCGTGCCACTTTTTGGTGGATGGGATAGAATTGTCCCACTAATGTGTCTACGAATGGGTAGATCGGACGGAATCGACCTAATAATGAATCCACTAATGGGTAAATGGGACGAATCAATCCCACTAAGTGGAGTAAGGGCTTAAATCGCACTACCAATGTGTCCAATAACAGGTGGAAGGGTTTGAATCGTCCCACTAATGGTTCTACTAATGGGTGGAAAGGATAGAATCATCATACTATTGAGTCTACTAAAGGGTGGAAGGGATGGAATATTCCTATTAATTTGTTGAAGGGACAAAATCATCCTATTATTGGACGGACGTAACAAAGTTCGTTCCACTTTTTGGTGGATGATAACAGGTGGAAGGGATAGAATCGTCCCATTATGGGTTCTACCAATGGGTGGAAAGGTAGAATAGTTCAACTATTGAGTCTACTAATGGGTGGAAGGAATGGAATTTTCTTACTAAGTTGTTGAAGGGACAAAGTCGTCCTATGATTGGGCGGACGTAACAAATCCGTGCAACTTTTTGGTGGATCGGATGGAATAGTCCCACTGACGTGTGTACTAATGGGTAGACAGGACAGAATCGACCTAATAATAAGTCCACTCATGGGTGGATGGGACGGATCAGTCCCACTAAGTGGAGTAAGGGATTAAATCGTACCACTAATGCGTCCATTAACAGGTGGAAGGGATAAAATCGTCCCACTAATGGTTCTACTAATGGGTGGAAAGGATAGAATCGTCATACTATTGAGTCTACTAATGGGTGGAAGGGATGGAATATTCCTATTAATTTGTTGAAGGGCCAAAATCATCCTATTATTGGACGGACGTAACAAAGTTCGTTCCACTTCTTGGTGGATGAGGCAGAATGGTGCCACTAATGTGTCTATTTATGGTAAGACAGGACGGAATCGATCTAATAATGAGACCACTAATGGTTGGATGGGATGGCTTAGTCCCAATAAGTGGTGGATTGGTCCAAGTAATAGTTCTTATAATTGGTGGAAAGGATAGAATCATCATACTAATGACTTTACTGATGGGTGGAAGGGATGGAATTGCCCCACTAATTGGTTGAAGGGACAAAATCGTCCTATTATTGGGGTGACGTAACAAGTCCGTGCCAATTTTTTGTGGATGGGATAGAATGGTCCCGCTTATGTGTCTACTAATTAGTAGACAGGACGGAATCAACCTAATAACGAGTTCCACTAATGGTTCTACTAATAGGTGGAAGGATAGTATCGTCCTACTAATGAGTCTACTAATGGGTGGAAGGGATGGAATTGTCCCACTAAGTAGTTGAAGGGACAAAATCGTCCTATTATTGAGCGGACGTAACAAATCCGTGCAAGTTTTTGGTGGATGGGATAGAATGGTCCCACTGATGTGTCTACTAATGGGTAGATAGGATGGAATAGACCTAATAATGAGTCCACTAATGGGTTGATGGGACACATCAGTCCCAGTAAGTGGAGTGAGGGATTAAATCGTACCACCAATGTGTCCATTAACAAGTGGAAGGGATGGAATTGTCCCACTAATGGTTCTACTAATGGGTGGAAAGATAGAATCGTCCTACTAATGAGTCTACTAATGGGTGGAAAGGATGGAATTGTCCCACTAATTGGTTGAAGGGATAAAATCGTCCTATTATTGGGGGGACGTAACAAGTCCATGCCACTTTTTTGTGGATGGGATATAATGGTCCCACTGGTGTGACTAGTAATTGGTAGACAGGACAGAATCGACCTACTAATGATTCCATTAATGGGTGGAAGGGACGGATCAGTCCCACAAAGTGGAGTAAGGGATTAAATCGTACCACTTATGTGTCCATTAATAGGTGGAAGGGATAGAATCGTTCCACTAGGTGTTCTACTAATGGTTGGAAAGAATTGAATGGTCATACGAATGATTCTACTAATAGTTGGAAGGGATGGAATATTCCTATTAATTTTTATAAAGGACAAAATTGTCCTATTTTTAAGGGGAAAACAACAAGTCCGTGCCGCTTTTTGGTGGATGGGAAAGAATTGTCCCACTAATGTGTCTACTAATGGGTAGACAGGACGGAATCGACCTAATAATGAATCCACTATCGGGTGAATGGGACGGATCAGTCCCACTAAGTGGAGTAAGGGCTTAAATCGCACCACCAATGTGTCTAATAACAGGTGGAAGGGTTAGAATCATCCTACTAATGAGTCTACTGATTGGTGGAAGGGATGGAATTGTCCCACTAATTGGTTGAAGGGACAAAATCGTCCTATTATTGGGGTGACGTAACAAGTCCGTGCCACTTTTTGGTGGATGGGATAAAATGGTCCCACTTATGTCTCTACTAATGGGTAGACAGGACGGAATCAACCTAATAACGAGTCCACTAATGGGTGGATAGGACGGATCAGTCCCTCTAAGTGGAGTAAGGGATTAAATCGTACCACCTCCGATAACAGGTGGAATGGATAGAATCGTCCCACTATTGGTTCTACTAATGGGTGGAAAGATAGAAATCGTTCTACTAATTAGTCTACTAATGGGTGGATGGGATGGAATTGTCCCACTGATGCGTATTCTAATAGGTAGACAGGACGAAATCGACCTAATAATGAGTCCAGTAATAGGTGGATGGGATGGATTAGTCCCAGTAAGTGGTGGAAAGGATTTAATCGTACCACCAATAGGTCCATTAACTGGTTGAAGGGATAGAATCGTCCAACTAATGGTTCTACTAATGGGTGGAAGGGATGGAATTGTCTTACTAAGTTGTTGAATGGACAAAATCGTCCTATTGTTGGGTGGACGTAACAAATCCGTGCAAATTTTTGGTGAATCGGATAGAATGGTTCCACTGGCGTGTGTACTAATGGGTAGATAGGACGGAATCGACCTAATAATGAGTCCACTAATGGGTGGACGAGACAAAATAGTCCCACTATGTTGAGTAAGGGATTATATCGTACCACCATTGTGTACATTAACAGGTGGAAGGGATAGAATCGTCCCACTAATGGTTCTACTAATGGGTGGAAAGGATAGAATCGTCATACTATTGAGTCTACTAATGGGTGGAAGGGATGGAATATTCCTAATAATTTGTTGAAGGGACAAAATCATCCTATTATTGGACGGACGTAACAAAGTTCATTCCACTTTTTGGTGGATAGGATAAAATTGTTCCACTAATGTGTCTATTTATGGGAAGACATGACGGAATCGATCTAATAATGATTCCACTAATGGGTGGATGGGATGGATTAGTCCCAGTAAGTGGTGGATTGGTCCCAGTAATTGTTCTTCTAATGAGTGGAAAGGATAGAATCGTCCTACTAATGAGTCTACTGATGGGTGGAAGGGATGGAATTGTCCCACTAATTGGTTGAAGGGACAAAATCGTCCTATTACTGGGGTGACGTAACAAGTCCGTGCCACTTTTTGGTGGATGGGATAGAATGGTCCCACTTATGTGTTTACTAATGGGTAGACAGGACGGAATCAACCTAATAACGAGTCCACAAATGGGTGGATGGGACGGATCAGTCATTCTAAGTGGAGTAAGGGATTAAATCATACCACCTCCGATAACAACTGGAAAGGATAGAATCGTCCCACTATTGGTTGTACTAATGGGAGGAAAGATAGAAATCGTTCTACTAATGAGTCTACTAATGGGTGGATGGGATGGAATTGTCCCACTGATGCGTATTCTAATAGGTAGACAAGACTAAATTGACCTAATAATGAGTCCAGTAATAGGTGGATGGGATGGATTAGTCCCAGCAAGTGGTGGAAAGGATTTAATCGTAACACCAATAGGTCTATTAACTGGTTGAAGGGATAGAATCGTCCAACTAATGGTTCTACTAATGGGTGGAAGGGATGGAATTGTCTTACTAAGTTGTTGAATGGACAAAATCGTCCTATTATTGGACGGAAGAAACACATCCGTGCAGCTTTTTGGTGGATCGGATAGAATAATCCAACTGACGTGTGTACTAATCGGTAGAAAGGGCGGAATCGACCTAATAATGAGTCCACTCATGGGTGGATGGGACGGATCAGTCCCACTAAGTGGTGTAAGGGATTAAATCGTACTCCAATGTGTCCATTAACAGGTGGAAGGGATATAATCGTCCCATTAATGGTTCTACTAATGGGTGGAAGGATAGAATCGTCCTGCTAATGAGTCTACTAATGGGTGGAAGGGATTGAATTGTCCCACTAAGTTGTTGAAGGGACAAAATCGTCCTATTATTGAGCGGACGTAACAAATCCGTGCAACTTTTTGGTGGATGGGATAGAATAGTCCAACTGATGTGTATACTAATGGGTAGACAGGAAGGAATAGATCTAATAATGAGTCCATTAATGGGTGGAAGGGACGGATCAGTCCCACAAAGTGGAGTAAGGTATTAAATCATACCTCTAATGTGTCCATTAATAGGTGGAAGGGATAGAATCGTTCCACTAGGTGCTCTACTAATGGTTGGAAAGGATAGAATCGTCATACTAATGAGTCTACTAATAGTTGGAAGGGATGGAATATTCCTATTAATTTGTTGAAGGGACAAAATCATCCTATTATTGGACGGACGTAACAAAGTTCGTTCCACATTTTGGTGGATGAGATAGAATGGTCCCACTGATGTGTCTACTTATGGGAAGACAGGACGGAATCGTTCTAATAATGACTCAACTAATGGGAGGATGGGATGCATTAGTCCCAGTAAGTGGTGGATTTTTCCGAGTAATAGTTCTACTAATGGGTGGAAAGGATAGAATCGTCCTACTAATGAGTCTACTAATGGGTGGATGTGATGGAATTTTCTCACTAAGTTGTTGAAGCGACAAAATCGTCCTATTATTTGGCAGACGTAACAAATCCGTGCAACTTTTTGGTGGATGGGATAGAAAGGTCCATCTGTTGTGTCTACTAATGTGTAGATAGGATGGAATCGACCTAATAATGAGTCCACTAAAGGGTGGATGGGACGGATCAGTCCAAGTAAGTGGTGGAGTGGTCCCAGTAATAGTTCTTCTAATGGGTGGAAAGGATAGAATCATCCTACTAATAAGTCTACTTATAGGTGGAAGGGATTGAATTGTCCCGCTAATTGGTTGAAGAGACAAAATCGTGCTATTATATGGGTGACGTAACAAGTCCGTGCCACTTTTTGGTGGATGGGATAGAATGGTCCCACTGATGTGTCTACTAATGGGTAGATAGGATGGAATAGACCTAATAATGAGTCCACTAATGGGTTGATGGGACACATCAGTCCCAGTAAGTGGAGTGAGGGATTAAATCGTACCACCAATGTGTCCATTAACAAGTGGAAGGGATGGAATTGTCCCACTAATGGTTCTACTAATGGGTGGAAAGATAGAATCGTCCTACTAATGAGTCTACTAATGGGTGGAAAGGATGGAATTGTCCCACTAATTGGTTGAAGGGATAAAATCGTCCTATTATTGGGGGGACGTAACAAGTCCATGCCACTTTTTTGTGGATGGGATATAATGGTCCCACTGGTGTGACTAGTAATTGGTAGACAGGACAGAATCGACCTACTAATGAGTCCATTAATGGGTGGAAGGGACGGATCAGTCCCACAAAGTGGAGTAAGGGATTAAATCGTACCACTTATGTGTCCATTAATAGGTGGAAGGGATAGAATCGTTCCACTAGGTGTTCTACTAATGGTTGGAAAGAATTGAATGGTCATACGAATGATTCTACTAATAGTTGGAAGGGATGGAATATTCCTATTAATTTTTATAAAGGACAAAATTGTCCTATTTTTAAGGGGAAAACAACAAGTCCGTGCCGCTTTTTGGTGGATGGGAAAGAATTGTCCCACTAATGTGTCTACTAATGGGTAGACAGGACGGAATCGACCTAATAATGAATCCACTATCGGGTGAATGGGACGGATCAGTCCCACTAAGTGGAGTAAGGGCTTAAATCGCACCACCAATGTGTCTAATAACAGGTGGAAGGGTTAGAATCATCCTACTAATGAGTCTACTGATTGGTGGAAGGGATGGAATCGTCCCACTAATTGGTTGAAGGGACAAAATCGTCCTATTATTGGGGTGACGTAACAAGTCCGTGCCACTTTTTGGTGGATGGGATAAAATGGTCCCACTTATGTCTCTACTAATGGGTAGACAGGACGGAATCAACCTAATAACGAGTCCACTAATGGGTGGATAGGACGGATCAGTCCCTCTAAGTGGAGTAAGGGATTAAATCGTACCACCTCCGATAACAGGTGGAATGGATAGAATCGTCCCACTATTGGTTCTACTAATGGGTGGAAAGATAGAAATCGTTCTACTAATGAGTCTACTAATGGGTGGATGGGATGGAATTGTCCCACTGATGCGTATTCTAATAGGTAGACAGGACGAAATCGACCTAATAATGAGTCCAGTAATAGGTGGATGGGATGGATTAGTCCCAGTAAGTGGTGGAAAGGATTTAATCGTACCACCAATAGGTCCATTAACTGGTTGAAGGGATAGAATCGTCCAACTAATGGTTCTACTAATGGGTGGAAGGGATGGAATTGTCTTACTAAGTTGTTGAATGGACAAAATCGTCCTATTGTTGGGTGGACGTAACAAATCCGTGCAAATTTTTGGTGAATCGGATAGAATGGTTCCACTGGCGTGTGTACTAATGGGTAGATAGGACGGAATCGACCTAATAATGAGTCCACTAATGGGTGGACGAGACAAAATAGTCCCACTATGTTGAGTAAGGGATTATATCGTACCACCATTGTGTACATTAACAGGTGGAAGGGATAGAATCGTCCCACTAATGGTTCTACTAATGGGTGGAAAGGATAGAATCGTCATACTATTGAGTCTACTAATGGGTGGAAGGGATGGAATATTCCTAATAATTTGTTGAAGGGACAAAATCATCCTATTATTGGACGGACGTAACAAAGTTCATTCCACTTTTTGGTGGATGGGATAAAATTGTTCCACTAATGTGTCTATTTATGGGAAGACATGACGGAATCGATCTAATAATGATTCCACTAATGGGTGGATGGGATGGATTAGTCCCAGTAAGTGGTGGATTGGTCCCAGTAATTGTTCTTCTAATGAGTGGAAAGGATAGAATCGTCCTACTAATGAGTCTACTGATGGGTGGAAGGGATGGAATTGTCCCACTAATTGGTTGAAGGGACAAAATCGTCCTATTACTGGGGTGACGTAACAAGTCCGTGCCACTTTTTGGTGGATGGGATAGAATGGTCCCACTTATGTGTCTACTAATGGGTAGACAGGACGGAATCAACCTAATAACGAGTCCACAAATGGGTGGATGGGACGGATCAGTCATTCTAAGTGGAGTAAGGGATTAAATCATACCACCTCCGATAACAACTGGAAAGGATAGAATCGTCCCACTATTGGTTGTACTAATGGGAGGAAAGATAGAAATCGTTCTACTAATGAGTCTACTAATGGGTGGATGGGATGGAATTGTCCCACTGATGCGTATTCTAATAGGTAGACAAGACTAAATTGACCTAATAATGAGTCCAGTAATAGGTGGATGGGATGGATTAGTCCCAGCAAGTGGTGGAAAGGATTTAATCGTAACACCAATAGGTCTATTAACTGGTTGAAGGGATAGAATCGTCCAACTAATGGTTCTACTAATGGGTGGAAGGGATGGAATTGTCTTACTAAGTTGTTGAATGGACAAAATCGTCCTATTATTGGACGGAAGAAACACATCCGTGCAGCTTTTTGGTGGATCGGATAGAATAATCCAACTGACGTGTGTACTAATCGGTAGAAAGGGCGGAATCGACCTAATAATGAGTCCACTCATGGGTGGATGGGACGGATCAGTCCCACTAAGTGGTGTAAGGGATTAAATCGTACTCCAATGTGTCCATTAACAGGTGGAAGGGATATAATCGTCCCATTAATGGTTCTACTAATGGGTGGAAGGATAGAATCGTCCTGCTAATGAGTCTACTAATGGGTGGAAGGGATTGAATTGTCCCACTAAGTTGTTGAAGGGACAAAATCGTCCTATTATTGAGCGGACGTAACAAATCCGTGCAACTTTTTGGTGGATGGGATAGAATAGTCCAACTGATGTGTATACTAATGGGTAGACAGGAAGGAATAGATCTAATAATGAGTCCATTAATGGGTGGAAGGGACGGATCAGTCCCACAAAGTGGAGTAAGGTATTAAATCATACCTCTAATGTGTCCATTAATAGGTGGAAGGGATAGAATCGTTCCACTAGGTGCTCTACTAATGGTTGGAAAGGATAGAATCGTCATACTAATGAGTCTACTAATAGTTGGAAGGGATGGAATATTCCTATTAATTTGTTGAAGGGACAAAATCATCCTATTATTGGACGGACGTAACAAAGTTCGTTCCACATTTTGGTGGATGAGATAGAATGGTCCCACTGATGTGTCTACTTATGGGAAGACAGGACGGAATCGTTCTAATAATGACTCAACTAATGGGAGGATGGGATGCATTAGTCCCAGTAAGTGGTGGATTTTTCCGAGTAATAGTTCTACTAATGGGTGGAAAGGATAGAATCGTCCTACTAATGAGTCTACTAATGGGTGGATGTGATGGAATTTTCTCACTAAGTTGTTGAAGCGACAAAATCGTCCTATTATTTGGCAGACGTAACAAATCCGTGCAACTTTTTGGTGGATGGGATAGAAAGGTCCATCTGTTGTGTCTACTAATGTGTAGATAGGATGGAATCGACCTAATAATGAGTCCACTAAAGGGTGGATGGGACGGATCAGTCCAAGTAAGTGGTGGAGTGGTCCCAGTAATAGTTCTTCTAATGGGTGGAAAGGATAGAATCATCCTACTAATAAGTCTACTTATAGGTGGAAGGGATTGAATTGTCCCGCTAATTGGTTGAAGAGACAAAATCGTGCTATTATATGGGTGACGTAACAAGTCCGTGCCACTTTTTGGTGGATGGGATAGAATGGTCCCACTGATGTGTCTACTAATGGGTAGATAGGATGGAATAGACCTAATAATGAGTCCACTAATGGGTTGATGGGACACATCAGTCCCAGTAAGTGGAGTGAGGGATTAAATCGTACCACCAATGTGTCCATTAACAAGTGGAAGGGATGGAATTGTCCCACTAATGGTTCTACTAATGGGTGGAAAGATAGAATCGTCCTACTAATGAGTCTACTAATGGGTGGAAAGGATGGAATTGTCCCACTAATTGGTTGAAGGGATAAAATCGTCCTATTATTGGGGGGACGTAACAAGTCCATGCCACTTTTTTGTGGATGGGATATAATGGTCCCACTGGTGTGACTAGTAATTGGTAGACAGGACAGAATCGACCTACTAATGAGTCCATTAATGGGTGGAAGGGACGGATCAGTCCCACAAAGTGGAGTAAGGGATTAAATCGTACCACTTATGTGTCCATTAATAGGTGGAAGGGATAGAATCGTTCCACTAGGTGTTCTACTAATGGTTGGAAAGAATTGAATGGTCATACGAATGATTCTACTAATAGTTGGAAGGGATGGAATATTCCTATTAATTTTTATAAAGGACAAAATTGTCCTATTTTTAAGGGGAAAACAACAAGTCCGTGCCGCTTTTTGGTGGATGGGAAAGAATTGTCCCACTAATGTGTCTACTAATGGGTAGACAGGACGGAATCGACCTAATAATGAATCCACTATCGGGTGAATGGGACGGATCAGTCCCACTAAGTGGAGTAAGGGCTTAAATCGCACCACCAATGTGTCTAATAACAGGTGGAAGGGTTAGAATCATCCTACTAATGAGTCTACTGATTGGTGGAAGGGATGGAATCGTCCCACTAATTGGTTGAAGGGACAAAATCGTCCTATTATTGGGGTGACGTAACAAGTCCGTGCCACTTTTTGGTGGATGGGATAAAATGGTCCCACTTATGTCTCTACTAATGGGTAGACAGGACGGAATCAACCTAATAACGAGTCCACTAATGGGTGGATAGGACGGATCAGTCCCTCTAAGTGGAGTAAGGGATTAAATCGTACCACCTCCGATAACAGGTGGAATGGATAGAATCGTCCCACTATTGGTTCTACTAATGGGTGGAAAGATAGAAATCGTTCTACTAATGAGTCTACTAATGGGTGGATGGGATGGAATTGTCCCACTGATGCGTATTCTAATAGGTAGACAGGACGAAATCGACCTAATAATGAGTCCAGTAATAGGTGGATGGGATGGATTAGTCCCAGTAAGTGGTGGAAAGGATTTAATCGTACCACCAATAGGTCCATTAACTGGTTGAAGGGATAGAATCGTCCAACTAATGGTTCTACTAATGGGTGGAAGGGATGGAATTGTCTTACTAAGTTGTTGAATGGACAAAATCGTCCTATTGTTGGGTGGACGTAACAAATCCGTGCAAATTTTTGGTGAATCGGATAGAATGGTTCCACTGGCGTGTGTACTAATGGGTAGATAGGACGGAATCGACCTAATAATGAGTCCACTAATGGGTGGACGAGACAAAATAGTCCCACTATGTTGAGTAAGGGATTATATCGTACCACCATTGTGTACATTAACAGGTGGAAGGGATAGAATCGTCCCACTAATGGTTCTACTAATGGGTGGAAAGGATAGAATCGTCATACTATTGAGTCTACTAATGGGTGGAAGGGATGGAATATTCCTAATAATTTGTTGAAGGGACAAAATCATCCTATTATTGGACGGACGTAACAAAGTTCATTCCACTTTTTGGTGGATGGGATAAAATTGTTCCACTAATGTGTCTATTTATGGGAAGACATGACGGAATCGATCTAATAATGATTCCACTAATGGGTGGATGGGATGGATTAGTCCCAGTAAGTGGTGGATTGGTCCCAGTAATTGTTCTTCTAATGAGTGGAAAGGATAGAATCGTCCTACTAATGAGTCTACTGATGGGTGGAAGGGATGGAATTGTCCCACTAATTGGTTGAAGGGACAAAATCGTCCTATTACTGGGGTGACGTAACAAGTCCGTGCCACTTTTTGGTGGATGGGATAGAATGGTCCCACTTATGTGTCTACTAATGGGTAGACAGGACGGAATCAACCTAATAACGAGTCCACAAATGGGTGGATGGGACGGATCAGTCATTCTAAGTGGAGTAAGGGATTAAATCATACCACCTCCGATAACAACTGGAAAGGATAGAATCGTCCCACTATTGGTTGTACTAATGGGAGGAAAGATAGAAATCGTTCTACTAATGAGTCTACTAATGGGTGGATGGGATGGAATTGTCCCACTGATGCGTATTCTAATAGGTAGACAAGACTAAATTGACCTAATAATGAGTCCAGTAATAGGTGGATGGGATGGATTAGTCCCAGCAAGTGGTGGAAAGGATTTAATCGTAACACCAATAGGTCTATTAACTGGTTGAAGGGATAGAATCGTCCAACTAATGGTTCTACTAATGGGTGGAAGGGATGGAATTGTCTTACTAAGTTGTTGAATGGACAAAATCGTCCTATTATTGGACGGAAGAAACACATCCGTGCAGCTTTTTGGTGGATCGGATAGAATAATCCAACTGACGTGTGTACTAATCGGTAGAAAGGGCGGAATCGACCTAATAATGAGTCCACTCATGGGTGGATGGGACGGATCAGTCCCACTAAGTGGTGTAAGGGATTAAATCGTACTCCAATGTGTCCATTAACAGGTGGAAGGGATATAATCGTCCCATTAATGGTTCTACTAATGGGTGGAAGGATAGAATCGTCCTGCTAATGAGTCTACTAATGGGTGGAAGGGATTGAATTGTCCCACTAAGTTGTTGAAGGGACAAAATCGTCCTATTATTGAGCGGACGTAACAAATCCGTGCAACTTTTTGGTGGATGGGATAGAATAGTCCAACTGATGTGTATACTAATGGGTAGACAGGAAGGAATAGATCTAATAATGAGTCCATTAATGGGTGGAAGGGACGGATCAGTCCCACAAAGTGGAGTAAGGTATTAAATCATACCTCTAATGTGTCCATTAATAGGTGGAAGGGATAGAATCGTTCCACTAGGTGCTCTACTAATGGTTGGAAAGGATAGAATCGTCATACTAATGAGTCTACTAATAGTTGGAAGGGATGGAATATTCCTATTAATTTGTTGAAGGGACAAAATCATCCTATTATTGGACGGACGTAACAAAGTTCGTTCCACATTTTGGTGGATGAGATAGAATGGTCCCACTGATGTGTCTACTTATGGGAAGACAGGACGGAATCGATCTAATAATGACTCAACTAATGGGAGGATGGGATGCATTAGTCCCAGTAAGTGGTGGATTTTTCCGAGTAATAGTTCTACTAATGGGTGGAAAGGATAGAATCGTCCTACTAATGAGCCTACTAATGGGTGGATGTGATGGAATTTTCTCACTAAGTTGTTGAAGCGACAAAATCGTCCTATTATTTGGCAGACGTAACAAATCCGTGCAACTTTTTGGTGGATGGGATAGAAAGGTCCATCTGTTGTGTCTACTAATGTGTAGATAGGATGGAATCGACCTAATAATGAGTCCACTAAAGGGTGGATGGGACGGATCAGTCCAAGTAAGTGGTGGAGTGGTCCCAGTAATAGTTCTTCTAATGGGTGGAAAGGATAGAATCATCCTACTAATAAGTCTACTTATAGGTGGAAGGGATTGAATTGTCCCGCTAATTGGTTGAAGAGACAAAATCGTGCTATTATATGGGTGACGTAACAAGTCCGTGCCACTTTTTGGTGGATGGGATAGAATGGTCCAACTTATGTGTCTACTAATTGGTAGATAGGACAAAATCAACCTAATAATGAGTCCACTAATTGAGTGGAGGGGACGGAGCAGTCCCACTAAGTAGAGTGAGGGATTAAATCGTACCACCAATGTGTTCTATAATAGGTGGAAGGGATAGAATCGTCGATTATGGGTTCTACCAACGGGTGGAAAGGTAGAATAGGTCAACTATTGAGTCTGCTAATGGGTGGAAGGGATGGAATTTTCTTACTAAGTTGTTGAAGCGACAAAATCGTCCTATTATTAGACAGAAGAAACAAATCCGTGCAACTTTTTGGTGGATCGGATAGAATAGTCCCACTGACGTGTGTACTAATGGGTAGACAGGACGGAATCGACCTAATAATGAGTCCACTCATGGGTGGATGGGACGGATCAGTCCCACTAAGTGGAGTAAGGGATTAAATCGTACCCCCAATGTGTCCATTAACAGGTGGAAGGGATATAATCGTCCCACTAATGGTTCTACTAATGGGTGGAAGGATAGAATCGTCCTGCTAATGAGTCTACTAATGGGTGGAAGGGATGGAATTGTGCCACTAAGTTGTTGAAGGGACAAAATCGTCCTATTATTGAGCGGACGTAACAAATCCATGCAACTTTTTTGTGGATGGGATAGAATGGTCCCACTGATGTGTCTACTAATAGGTAGACAGGATGGAATAGACCTAATAATGAGTCCACTAATTGGTGGATGGGACAGATCAGTCCTAGTAAGTGGAGTGAGGGATTAAATCGTACCACCAATATGTCCATTAACAGGTGGAAGGGATGGAATTTTCCCACTAATGGTTCTACTAATAAGTGGAAAGATAGAATTGTCCTACTAATGAGTCTACTAATGGGTGGAAAGGATTGAATTGTCCTACTAATTGGTTGAAGGGATAAAATCGTCCTATTATTGGGGGGACGTAACAAGTCCATTACACTTTTTTGTGGATGGGATAGAATGGTCCCACTGGTGTGACTAGTAATTGGTAGACAGGACAGAATCGACCTAATAATGAGTCCATTAATGGGTGGAAGGGACGGATCCGTCCCACAAAAAGGAGTAATCATACCTCTAATGTGTCCATTAATAGGTGGAAGGGATAGAATCGTCCCACTAATGGTTCTACTAATGGGTGGAAAGGATAGAATCGTCATACTATTGAGTCTACTAATAGTTGGAAGGGATGGAATATTCCTATTAATTTGTTGAAGGGACAAAATCATCCTATTAGTGGACGGACGTAACAAAGTTCGTTCCACATTTTGGTGGATGAGATAGAATGGTCCAACTGATGTGTCTACTTATGGGAAGACAGGACGGAATCGATCTAATAATGACTCAACTAATGGGAGGATGGGATGCATTAGTCCCAGTAAGTGGTGGATTTTTCCGAGTAATAGTTCTACTAATGGGTGGAAAGGATAGAATCGTCCTACTAATGAGTCTACTAATGGGTGGATGTGATGGAATTGTCCCACTAAGTTGTTGAAGCGACAAAATCGTCCTATTATTTGGCAGACATAACAAATCCGTGCAACTTTTTGGTGGATGCGATAGAAAGGTCCATCTGATGTGTCTACAAATGGGTAGATAGGATGGAATCGACCTAATAATGAGTCCACTAATGGGTGGATGGGACGGATCAGTCCAAGTAAGTGGTGGAGTGGTCCCAGTAATAGTTCTTCTAATGGGTGGAAAGGATAGAATCATCCTACTAATGAGTCTACTTATGGGTGGAAGGGATGGAATTGTCCCGCTAATTGGTTGAAGAGACAAAATCGTGCTATTATATGGGTGACGTAACAAGTCCGTGCCACTTTTTGGTGGATGGGATAGAATGGTCCCACTTATGTGTCTACTAATTGGTAGACAGGACAAAATCAACCTAATAATGAGTCCACTAATTGCGTGGACGGGACGGAGCAATCCCACTAAGTAGAGTGAGGGATTAAATCGTACCACCAATGTGTTCTATAATAGGTGGAAGGGATAGAATTGTCGATTATGGGTTCTACCAACGGGTGGAAAGGTAGAATAGTTCAACTATTGAGTCTACAAATGGGTGGAAGGGATGGAATTGTCTTACTAAGTTGTTGAAGGGACAAAATCGTCCTATTATTAGACGGAAGAAACAAATCCGTGCAACTTTTTGGTTGATCGGATAGAATAGTCCCACTGACGTGTGTACTAATGGGTAGACAGGATAGAATCGACCTAATAATGAGTCCACTCATGGGTGGGTGGGACGGATCAGTCCCACTAAGTGGAGTAAGGGATTAAATCATACCCCCAATGTGTCCATTAACAGGTGGAAGGGATATAATCGTCCCACTAATGGTTCTACTAATGGGTGGAAGGATAGAATCGTCCTGCTAATGAGTCTACTAATGGGTGGAAGGGATGGAATTGTGCCACTAAGTTGTTGAAGGGACAAAATCGTCCTATTATTGAGCGGACGTAACAAATCCGTGCAACTTTTTTGTGGATGGGATAGAATGGTCCCACTGATGTGTCTACTAATAGGTAGACAGGATGGAATAGACCTAATAATGAGTCCACTAATGGGTGGATGGGACAGATCAGTCCTAGTAAGTGGAGTGAGGGATTAAATCGTACCACCAATATGTCCATTAACAGGTGGAAGGGATGGAATTTTCCCACTAATGGTTCTACTAATGGGTGGAAAGATAGAATTGTCCTACTAATGAGTCTACTAATGGGTGGAAAGGATTGAATTGTCCTACCAATTGGTTGAAGGGATAAAATCGTCCTATTATTGGGGGGACGTAACAAGTCCATTACACTTTTTTTGGATGGGATAGAATGGTCCCACTGGTGTGACTAGTAATTGGTAGACAGGACGAATCGACCTAATAATGAGTCCATTAATGGGTGGAAGGGACGGATCCGTCCCACAAAGTGGAGTAAGGGATTAAATCATACCTCTAATGTGTCCATTAATAGGTGGAAGGGATAGAATCGTTCCACTAGGTGTTCTACTAATGGTTGGAAAGAATAGAATCGTCATACTATTGAGTCTACTAATAGTTGGAAGGGATGGAATATTCCTATTAATTTGTATAAAGGACAAAATTGTCCTATTATTAAGGGGAAAACAACAAGTCCGTGCCACTTTTTGGTGGATGGGATAGAATTGTCCCACTAATGTGTCTACGAATGGGTAGACCGGACGGAATCGACCTAATAATGAATCCACTAATGGGTAAATGGGACGAATCAATCCCACTAAGTGGAGTAAGGGCTTAAATCGCACCACCAATGTGTCCAATAACAGGTGGAAGGGTTTGAATCGTCCCACTAATGGTTCTACTAATGGGTGGAAAGGATAGAATCATCATACTATTGAGTCTACTAAAGGGTGGAAGGGATGGAATATTCCTATTAATTTGTTGAAGGGACAAAATCATCCTATTATTGGACGGACGTAACAAAGTTCGTTCCACTTTTTGGTGGATGATAACAGGTGGAAGGGATAGAATCGTCCCATTATGGGTTCTATCAATGGGTGGAAAGGTAGAATAGTTCAACTATTGAGTCTACTAATGGGTGGAAGGAATGGAATTTTCTTACTAAGTTGTTGAAGGGACAAAGTCGTCCTATGATTGGGCGGACGTAACAAATCCGTGCAACTTTTTGGTGGATCGGATGGAATAGTCCCACTGACGTGTGTACTAATGGGTAGACAGGACAGAATCGACCTAATAATAAGTCCACTCATGGGTGGATGGGACGGATCAGTCCCACTAAGTGGAGTAAGGGATTAAATCGTACCACTAATGCGTCCATTAACAGGTGGAAGGGATAAAATCGTCCCACTAATGGTTCTACTAATGGGTGGAAAGGATAGAATCGTCATACTATTGAGTCTACTAATGGGTGGAAGGGATGGAATATTCCTATTAATTTGTTGAAGGGCCAAAATCATCCTATTATTGGACGGACGTAACAAAGTTCGTTCCACTTCTTGGCGGATGAGGTAGAATGGTGCCACTAATGTGTCTATTTATGGTAAGACAGGACGGAATCGATCTAATAATGAGACCACTAATGGTTGGATGGGATGGCTTAGTCCCAATAAGTGGTGGATTGGTCCAAGTAATAGTTCTTATAATTGGTGGAAAGAATAGAATCATCCTACTAATGACTTTACTGATGGGTGGAAGGGATGGAATTGTCCCACTAATTGGTTGAAGGGACAAAATCGTCCTATTATTGGGGTGACGTAACAAGTCCGTGCCAATTTTTTGTGGATGGGATAGAATGGTCCCGCTTATGTGTCTACTAATTATTAGACAGGACGGAATCAACCTAATAACGAGTTCCACTAATGGTTCTACTAATGGGTGGAAGGATAGTATCGTCCTACTAATGAGTCTACTAATGGGTGGAAGGGATGGAATTGTCCCACTAAGTAGTTGAAGGGACAAAATCGTCCTATTATTGAGCGGACGTAACAAATCCGTGCAACTTTTTGGTGGATGGGATAGAATGGTCCCACTGATGTGTCTACTAATGGGTAGATAGGATGGAATAGACCTAATAATGAGTCCACTAATGGGTTGATGGGACACATCAGTCCCAGTAAGTGGAGTGAGTGATTAAATCGTACCACCAATGTGTCCATTAACAAGTGGAAGGGATGGAATTGTCCCACTAATGGTTCTACTAATGGGTGGAAAGATAGAATCGTCCTACTAATGAGTCTACTAATGGGTGGAAAGGATGGAATTGTCCCATTAATTGGTTGAAGGGATAAAATCGTCCTATTATTGGGGGGACGTAACAAGTCCATGCCACTTCTTTGTGGATGGGATATAATGGTCCCACTGGTGTGACTAGTAATTGGTAGACAGGACAGAATCGACCTACTAATGAGTCCATTAATGGGTGGAAGGGACGGATCAGTCCCACAAAGTAGAGTAAGGGATTAAATCGTACCACTTATGTGTCCATTAATAGGTGGAAGGGATAGAATCGTTCCACTAGGTGTTCTACTAATGGTTGGAAAGAATTGAATGGTCATACGAATGATTCTACTAATAGTTGGAAGGGATGGAATATTCCTATTAATTTTTATAAAGGACAAAATTGTCCTATTTTTAAGGGGAAAACAACAAGTCCGTGCCGCTTTTTGGTGGATGGGAAAGAATTGTCCCACTAATGTGTCTACTAATGGGTAGACAGGACGGAATCGACCTAATAATGAATCCACTATCGGGTGAATGGGACGGATCAGTCCCACTAAGTGGAGTAAGGGCTTAAATCGCACCACCAATGTGTCTAATAACAGGTGGAAGGGTTAGAATCATCCTACTAATGAGTCTACTGATTGGTGGAAGGGATGGAATTGTCCCACTAATTGGTTGAAGGGACAAAATCGTCCTATTATTGGGGTGACGTAACAAGTCCGTGCCACTTTTTGGTGGATGGGATAAAATGGTCCCACTTATGTGTCTACTAATGGGTAGACAGGACGGAATCAACCTAATAACGAGTCCACTAATGGGTGGATAGGACGGATCAGTCCCTCTAAGTGGAGTAAGGGATTAAATCGTACCACCTCCGATAACAGGTGGAATGGATAGAATCGTCCCACTATTGGTTCTACTAATGGGTGGAAAGATAGAAATCGTTCTACTAATTAGTCTACTAATGGGTGGATGGGATGGAATTGTCCCACTGATGCGTATTCTAATAGGTAGACAGGACGAAATCGACCTAATAATGAGTCCAGTAATAGGTGGATGGGATGGATTAGTCCCAGCAAGTGGTGGAAGGGATTCAATCGTACCACCAATAGGTCCATTAACTAGTTGAAGGGATAGAATCGTCCAACGAATGGTTCTACTAATGGGTGGAAGGGATGGAATTTTCTTACTAAGTTGTTGAATGGACAAAATCGTCCTATTGTTTGGTGGACGTAATAAATACGTGCAATTTTTTGGTGAATCGGATAGAATGGTTCCACTGGCGTGTGTACTAATGGGTAGATAGGAAGGAATCAACCTAATAATGATTCCACTAATGGGTGGACGAGATGGAGTAGTCCCACTATGTTGAGTAAGGGATTATATCGTAACACAAATGTGTACATTAACAGGTGGAAGGGACAGAGTCGTCCCACTAATGGTTCTACAAATGGGTGGAAAGGATAGAATCGTCATACTATTGAGTCTACTAATGGGTGGAAGGGATGGAATATTCCTATTAATTTGCTAAAGGGAAAAAATCATCCTATTATTGGACGGACGTAAAAAAGTTCGTTCCACTTTTTGGTGGATGAGATAAAATTGTTCCACTATTGTGTCTATTTATGGGAAGACAGGACGGAATCGATCTAATAATGAGTCCACTAACGGGTGGATGGGAAGGATTAGTCCCAGTAAGTTGTGAATTGGTCCCAGTAATAGTTCTTCTAATGAGTGGAAAGGATAGAATCGTCCTACTAATGAGTCTACTGATGGGTGGAAGGGATGGAATTGTCCCACTAATTGGTTGAAGGGACAAAATCGTCCTATTACTGGGGTGACGTAACAAGTCCGTGCCACTTTTTGGTGGATGGGATAGAATGGTCCCACTTATGTGTCTACTAATGGGTAGACAGGACGGAATCAACCTAATAACGAGTCCACTAATGGGTGGATGGGACGGATCAGTCCCTCTAAGTGGAGTAAGGGATTAAATCGTACCACCTCCGATAACAGGTGGAATGGATAGAATCGTCCCACTATTGGTTCTACTAATGGGTGGAAAGATAGAAATCGTTCTACTAATGAGTCTACTAATGGGTGGATGGGATGGAATTGTCCCACTGATGCGTATTCTAATAGGTAGACAGGACGAAATCGACCTAATAATGAGTCCAGTAATAGGTGGATGGGATGGATTAGTCCCAGTAAGTGGTGGAAAGGATTTAATCGTACCACCAATAGGTCCATTAACTGGTTGAAGGGATAGAATCGTCCAACTAATGGTTCTACTAATGGGTGGAAGGGATGGAATTGTCTTACTAAGTTGTTGAATGGACAAAATCGTCCTATTGTTGGGTGGACGTAAAAAATCCGTGCAAATTTTTGGTGAATCGGATAGAATGGTTCCACTGGCGTGTGTACTAATGGGAAGATAGGACGGAATCGACCTAATAATGAGTCCACTAATGGGTGGACGAGACAAAATTATCCCACTATGTTGAGTAAGGGATTATATCGTACCACCATTGTGTACATTAACAGGTGGAAGGGATGGAATCGTCCCACTAATGGTTCTACTAATGGGTGGAAAGGATAGAATCTTCATACTATTGAGTCTACTAATGGGTGGAAGGGATGGAATATTCCTAATAATTTGTTGAAGGGACAAATCATCCTATTATTGGACGGACGTAACAAAGTTCATTCCACTTTTTGGTGGATGGGATAAAATTGTTCCACTAATGTGTCTATTTATGGGAAGACATGACGGAATCGATCTAATAATGATTCCACTAATGGGTGGATGGGATTGATTAGTCCCAGTAAGTGGTGGATTGGTCCCAGTAATTGTTCTTCTAATGAGTGGAAAGGATAGAATCGTCCTACTAATGAGTCTACTGATGGGTGGAAGGGATGGAATTGTCCCACTAATTGGTTGAAGGGACAAAATCGTCCTATTACTGGGGTGATGTAACAAGTCCGTGCCACTTTTGGTGGATGGGATAGAATGGTCCCACTTATGTGTCTACTAATGGGTAGACAGGACGGAATCAACCTAATAACGAGTCCAAAAATGGGTGGATGGGACGGATCAGTCCGTCTAAGTGGAGTAAGGGATTAAATCATACCACCTCCGATAACAACTGGAAAGGATAGAATCGTCCCACTATTGGTTGTACTAATGGGAGGAAAGATAGAAATCGTTCTACTAATGAGTCTACTAATGGGTGGATGGGATGGAATTGTCCCACTGATGCGTATTCTAATAGGTAGACAAGACTAAATTGACCTAATAATGAGTCCAGTAATAGGTGGATGGGATGGATTAGTCCCAGCAAGTGGTGGAAAGGATTTAATCGTAACACCAATAGGTCTATTAACTGGTTGAAGGGATAGAATCGTCCAACTAATGGTTCTACTAATGGGTGGAAGGGATGGAATTGTCTTACTAAGTTGTTGAATGGACAAAATCGTCCTATTATTGGATGGAAGAAACACATCCGTGCAGCTTTTTGGTGGATCGGATAGAATAATCCAACTGACGTGTGTACTAATGGGTAGAAAGGACGGAATCGACCTAATAATGAGTCCACTCATGGGTGGATGGGACGGATCAGTCCCACTAAGTGGAGTAAGGGATTAAATCGTACCCCCAATGTGTCCATTAACAGGTGGAAGGGATATAATCGTCCCATTAATGGTTCTACTAATGGGTGGAAGGATAGAATCGTCCTGCTAATGAGTCTACTAATGGGTGGAAGGGATTGAATTGTCCCACTAAGTTGTTGAAGGGACAAAATCGTCCTATTATTGAGCGAACGTAACAAATCCGTGCAACTTTTTGGTGGATGGGATAGAATAGTCCAACTGATGTGTCTACTAATGGGTAGACAGGAAGGAATAGATCTAATTATGAGTCCATTAATGGGTGGAAGGGACGGATCAGTCCCACAAAGTGGAGTAAGGTATTAAATCATACCTCTAATGTGTCCATTAATAGGTGGAAAGGATAGAATCGTTCCACTAGGTGCTCTACTAATGGTTGGAAAGGATAGAATCGTCATACTAATGAGTCTACTAATAGTTGGAAGGGATGGAATATTCCTATTAATTTGTTGAAGGGACAAAATCATCCTATTATTGGACGGACGTAACAAAGTTCGTTCCACATTTTGGTGGATGAAATAGAATGGTCCCACTGATGTGTCTACTTATGGGAAGACAGGACGGAATCGATCTAATAATGACTCAACTAATGGGAGGATGGGATGCATTAGTCCCAGTAAGTGGTGGATTTTTACGAGTAATAGTTCTACTAATGGGTGGAAAGGATAGAATCGTCCTACTAATGAGTCTACTAATGGGTGGATGTGATGGAATTTTCTCACTAAGTTGTTGAAGCAACAAAATCGTCCTATTATTTGGCAGACGTAACAAATCCGTGCAACTTTTTGGTGGATGGGATAGAAAGGTCCATCTGTTGTGTCTACTAATGGGTAGATAGGATGGAATCGACCTAATAATGAGTCCACTAAAGGGTGGATGGGACGGATCAGTCCAAGAAAGTGGTGGAGTGGTCCCAGTAATAGTTCTTCTAATGGGTGGAAAGGATAGAATCATCCTACTAATAAGTCTACTTATAGGTGGAAGGGATTGAATTGTCCTAATTGGTTGAAGAGACAAAATCGTGCTATTATATGGGTGACGTAACAAGTCCGTGCCACTTTTTGGTGGATGGGATAGAATGGTCCAACTTATGTGTCTACTAATTTGTAGACAGGACAAAATCAACCTAATAATGAGTCCACTAATTGAGTGGACGGGACGGAGCAGTCCCACTAAGTAGAGTGAGGGATTAAATCGTACCACCAATGTGTTCTATAATAGGTGGAAGGGATAGAATCGTCGATTATGGGTTCTACCAACGGGTGGAAAGGTAGAATAGGTCAACTATTGAGTCTGCTAATGGGTGGAAGGGACGGAATTTTCTTACTAAGTTGTTGAAGCGACAAAAGCGTCCTATTATTAGACGGAAGAAACAAATCCGTGCAACTTTTTGGTGGATCGGATAGAATAGTCCCACTGACGTGTGTACTAATGGGTAGACAGGACGGAATCGACCTAATAATGAGTCCACTCATGGGTGGATGGGACGGATCAGTCCCACTAAGTGGAGTAAGGGATTAAATCGTACCCCCAATGTGTCCATTAACAGGTGGAAGGGATATAATCGTCCCACTAATGGTTCTACTAATGGGTGGAAAGATAGAATTGTCCTACTAATGAGTCTACTAATGGGTGGAAAGGATTGAATTGTCCTACCAATTGGTTGAAGGGATAAAATCGTCCAATTATTGGGGGGACGTAACAAGTCCATTACACTTTTTTGTGGATGGGATAGAATGGTCCCACTGGTGTGACTAGTAATTGGTAGACAGGACGAATCGACCTAATAATGAGTCCATTAATGGGTGGAAGGGACGGATCCGTCCCACAAAGTGGAGTAAGGGATTAAATCATACCTCTAATGTGTCCATTAATAGGTGGAAGGGATAGAATCGTTCCACTAGGTGTTCTACTAATGGTTGGAAAGGATAGAATCGTCATACTAATGAGTCTACTAATAGTTGGAAGGGATGGAATATTCCTATTAATTTGTTGAAGGGACAAAATCATCCTATTAGTGGACGGACGTAACAAAGTTCTTTCCACATTTTGGTGGATGAGATAGAATAGTCCCACTGATGTGTCTACTTATGGGAAGAAAGGACGGAATCGATCTAATAATGACTCAACTAATGGGAGGATGGGATGCATTAGTCCCAGTAAGTAGTGGATTTGTCCGAGTAATAGTTCTACTAATGGGTGGAAAGGATAGAATCGTCCTACTAATGATTCTACTAATGGGTGGATGTGATGGAATTGTCCCACTAAGTTGTTGAAGCGACAAAATCGTCCTATTATTTGGCAGACGTAACAAATCCGTGCAACTTTTTGGTGGATGGGATAGAAAGGTCCATCTGATGTGTCTACTAATGGGTAGATAGGATGGAATCGACCTAATAATGAGTCCACTAATGGGTGGATGGGACGGATCAGTCCAAGTAAGTGGTGGAGTGGTCCCAGTAATAGTTCTTCTAATGGGTTGAAAGGATAGAATCATCCTACTAATGAGTCTACTTATGGGTGGAAGGGATGGAATTGTCCCGCTAATTGGTTGAAGAGACAAAATCGTGCTATTATATGGGTGACGTAACAAGTCCGTGCCACTTTTTGGTGGATGGGATAGAATGGTCCCACTTACGTGTCTACTAATTGGTAGACAGGACAAAATCAACCTAATAATGAGTCCACTAATTGAGTGGACGGGACGGAGCAGTCCCACTAAGTAGAGTGAGGGATTAAATCGTACCCCCAATGTGTCCATTAACAGGTGGAAGGGATATAATCGTCCCACTAATGGTTCTACTAATGGGTGGAAGGATAGAATCGTCCTGCTAATGAGTCTACTAATGGGTGGAAGGGATGTAATTGTGCCACTAAGTTGTTGAAGGGACAAAATCGTCCTATTATTGAGCGGACGTAACAAATCCGTGCAACTTTTTGGTGGATGGGATAGAATGGTCCCACTAATGTGTCTACTAATAGGTAGACAGGATGGAATAGACTTAATAATGAGTCCACTAATGGGTGGATGGGACAGATCAGTCCTAGTAAGTGGAGTGAGGGATTAAATCGTACCACCAATGTGTCCATTAACAGGTGGAAGGGATGGAATTTTCCCACTAATGGTTCTACTAATGGGTGGAAAGATAGAATCGTCCTACTAATGAGTCTACTATTGGGTGGAAAGGATTGAATTGTCCCACTAATTGGTTGAAGGGATAAAATCGTCCTATTATTGGGGGGACGTAACAAGTCCATGACACTTTTTTGTGGATGGGATAGAATGGTCCCACTGGTGTGACTAGTAATTGGTAGACAGGACAGAATCGACCTAATAATGAGTCCATTAATGGGTGGAAGGGACGGATCAGTCCCACAAAGTGGAGTAAGGGATTAAATCATACCACTAATGTGTCCATTAATAGGTGAAAGGGATAGAATCGTTCCACTAGGTGTTCTACTAATGGTTGGAAAGGATAAAATCATCATATTAAAGAGTCTACTAATAGTTGGAAGGGATGGAATATTCCTACTAATTTGTTGAAGGGACAAAATCATCCTATTATTGGACGGACGTAACAAAGTTCGTTCCACTTTTTGGTGGATGAGATAGAATGGTCCCACTGATGTGTCTACTTATGGGAAGACAGGACGGAATCGATCTAATAATGACTCAACTAATGGGAGGATGGGATGCATTAGTCCCAGTAAGTGGTGGATTTGTCCGAGTAATAGTTCTACTAATGGGTGGAAAGGATAGAATCGTCCTACTAATGAGTCTACTAATGGGTGGAAGGGATGAAATTGTCCCACTAAGTTGTTGAAGCGAAGAACTCGTCCTATTATTGGGTAGACGTAACAAATCCGTGCAACTTTTTGGTGCATGGGATAGAATGGTTTCACTGATGTGTCTACTAATAGGTAGACATGATGGAATAGACCTAATAATGAGTCCACTAATGGGTGGATGGGACAGATCAGTCCTTGTAAGTGGAGTGAGGGATTAAATCGTACCACCAATGTGTCCATTAACAGGTGGAAGGGATGGAATTTTCCCACTAATGGTTCTACTAATGGGTGGAAAGATAGAATCGTCCTACTAATGAGTCTACTAATGGGTGGAAAGGATTGAATTGTCCCACTAATTGGTTACCGTCATGTCTACCCATTAGTAGACACATCAGTGGGGCCGTTCTATCCTATCAACCAAAAAGTAGCGTGGACATCTTACGTCCACCCAATAATAGGACGATTTTGTCCTTTCAACAAAATAGTGGGACAATTCCATCCCTTCTACCCATCAATAGAATCATTGTTAGGACGATTCTATCCTTTCTACCAATTAGCAGAACCATTAATAGGACGATTCCAGCCGTTCCACCCATTAATGGACCCATTAGTGGTATGATTCAATCCCTTCCTCCACTTAGTGTGGCTACTTCGTCCCATCCGCCCATTAGTGGATTTATTATTAGGTTGAATCCGTCCTGTCTACCCATTAGTAGACACATCATTGGGACCATTCTATCCTATCCACCAAAAAATGGCACGGACTTGTTAAGTCCCCCCAATAATAAGATGATTTTTGCCTTCAACCAATTGGTGGGACAATTCCATCCCTTCCACCCATAAGTAGACTCATTAGTAGGACGTTTCTATCTTTTCCACCCATTAGTAGAACTATTAGTTGGATGATTCCATCCGTTCCACCCATAAATGAAACCATTTGTGGCTCGATTCAATCCCTTCCTCCACTTACTGGGGCTACTCCGTCCTATCCTCTCATTAGTGGATTCATTATTAGGTCGATTCCGTCCTATCTACCCATTAGTAGGCACATCAGTGGGACCATTCTATCCCACCCACAAAAAAGTAGAACGGAATTTTTACGTCCCCCTAATAATAGGATGATTTTATCCCTTGAACCCATTGGTGGGATAATTCACTCCCATCCACCCATCAGTAGACTCATTGGTAGGACGATTGTATCCTTTCCACCCATTAGTAGAAGCATTAGTAGGATGATTCCATCCGTTCTACCCATTAATGGACCCATTAGTGGTACAATTCAATCCCTTCCTCCATTTAGTGAGGCTACTCCGTCCTATCCACCCATTAATGGATTCATTATTAGGTCGATTCTGTCCTGTCTACCCATTAGTAGACACATCAGTGGAACCATTCTATCTCATCCACCAAAAAGTGGCACGAACTTGTTACGTCCCCCCTAATAATAGGACGATTGTTTTCCCTTCAACCAATTAGTGGGACAATTTCATCTTTTCCACCCATTAGTAGACTCATTAGCAGGATAATTCTATCATTTTCACCCATTAGTAGAACAATTAGTGGGACGATTTTATCCATTGCACCCGTTAATGGATCAATTTATGGTACGATTCGATCCCTTACTCCACTTAGTGGGACTATTCTGTCTCGTCCGCCCATTAGTGGATTCATTATTAAGTCGATTCCGTCCTGTCTACCCATTAGTAGACACAACAGTAGGAACATTCTATACCATCCATAAAAAAATGGAACGGACTTGTTACGTCCCTCTAATAATAGGACGATTTTATCCGTTCAACCGATAAGTGGGATAATTCCATCCCTTCCACCCATTAGTAGACTCATTAGCAAGACGATTGTATCATTTTCAACCATTAGTAGAACCATTAGTGGGACGATTTCATCCCTTCCACCCGTTAATGGACCCATATGTGGTACGATTCAATCCCGTACTCAACTTAGTGGGACTTCTCCGTCCAATCCGCCCATTAATGGATTGATTATTAGGTCGATTCCATCATATCTGCCCATTAGTAGACACATTAGTGGGACCATTCTATCCGATCCACCAAAAAGTAGCACAGACTTTTTACGTCCCTCCAATAATAGGACGATTTTGTCCCTTCAACCAATTAGTGGGACAATTCCATCCCTTCCACCCAGCAGTAGACTCATTGGTAGGTCGATTCTATCCTTTCCACCAATTAGTAGAACAATTAGTAGGACGATTTCATCACTTCCACCCATTAATGGACCCATTAGTGGTTCAATTTAAACCTTCCTCTATTTAGTAGGGCGACTCCATCCCATCCGCCCATTAGTGGATTCATTGTTAGGTCGATTCTGTCCTGTCCACCCATTAGTAGACACATCAGTGGGACCATTCTATTCCATCCACCAAAAAGTGGAATGGACTTGTTATGTCCCCCGTATAATAGGACGATTTTATCTCTTCAACCGGTTGGTTGGATAATTCTATCCCTTCCACCCATTAGTAGACTCATTAGCCGGACGATTGTGTCATTTTCAACCATTAGTAGAACAATTAGTGGGACGATTTCATCCCTTTAACTCATTAATGGACCCAATTGTGGTACGATTCAATCTCTTACTCCATTTAGTGGGGCTACTTCGTCCAATCCATCCATTAGTGGACTCATTATTAGGTCGATTCCGTCATGTCTACCCATTAGTAAACACATCAGTGGGACCATTCTATATCATCAACAAAAAAGTATCATGGACTTGTTACGACACCCAATAATAGGATGATTTTGTCCCTTCAGCCAAATAGTGGGACAACTCCATCCCTTCCACCCATTAATAGACTCATTGGTAGGACGATTCTATCCTTTCTACCCATTAGTAGGACGATTCCATCCGTTCCACCCATTAATGGATCCATTAGTGGTATGATTCAATCCCTTCCTCAACTTAGTGTGGCTACTCTGTCCCATCCGCCCATTAGTAGATTCATTATTAGGCCGAATCCGTCCTGTCTAACCATTAGTAGACACATCAGCAGGACCATTCTATCCCATCCACAAAAAAGTGACACAGACTTGTTACGTCACCCTAATAATATGACAATTTTGTCCCTTCAACAATTAGTGGGACAATTCAATCCTTTCCTCCCATTAGTAGACTCATTAGCATGACGATTCTATCATTATCACCCATTAGTAGAACCATTAGTGGGACGATTTCATCCCTTCCACCCGTTAATGGATCCATTTGTGGTACGATTTAATCACTTACTCCACTTAGTGGGACTATTCTGTCCTGTCCGCCCATTAGTGGATTCATTATAAGGTCGATTCCGTCCTATCTACCCATTAGTAGAGACAACAGTAGGACCAGTCTATCCCATCCACCAAAAAGTGGCACGGACTTGTTACACCCCTCTAATAATAGGACGATAATGTCCCTTCAACCAAATAGTGGCACAATTCCATCCCTGCCACCCATAAGTAGCCTCATTAGTAGGACGTTTCTATCCTTTCCACCCATTAGTAGAACCACTGGTGGGATGATTCCATCGTTTCCACCCATAAATGGAACCATTTGTGGTCCGATACAATCCTTTCCTCCACTTAGTAGGACTGTTCCGTCCCGTCCGCCCATTAGTGGATTCATTATTAGATCGATTCCGTCCTGTCTACCCATTTGTAGACACAACAGTGGGAACATTCAATCCCATCCACCAAAAAATGGAACGGACTTGTTACGTCCCCATAATAATAGGACGATTTTATCACTTCAACCGATTGGTGGGATAATTCCATCCCTTCCACCCATTTGTAGACTCATTAGCAAGACGATTGTATCATTTTAGATCATTACTAGAACCATTAGTGGGATGATTTCATCCCTTCCACATGTTAATGGACCCATTTGTGGTACGATTCAATCCTTTCCTCCACTTAGTGGGACCATTCCGTCCCATCCGCATATTATTGGATTCATTATTAGGTCGATTCCTTCATGTCTACCCATTAGTAGACATCAGTGGGACTATTCTATCCCATCCACCCAAAAAAGGCATGAACTTGTTACGTCCCCCCCAATAATAGGATGATTTTTCCCTTCAACCAATTAGTGGGACATTTCCATCCCTTCCACTCATAAGTAAACTCATTAGTAGGACGTTTCTATCTTTTCCACCCATTAGTTGAACTATTAGTGGGACTATTCCATCCCTTCCTCCCCGTAAATGAAACCATTTGTGATACGATTCAATCCCTTCCTCCACTTAGTGGGGCTACTCCGTCCCATCCGCTCATTAGTGGATTCATTATTAGGTTGATTCCGTCCTGTCTACCCATTAGTAGACACCTCAGTGGGACAATTCTATCCCATCCACCAAAAACTAGAACAGACTTTTTTACGTCCCCCTAGTAATAGGACGATTTTATCTGTTCAACCGATTGGTAGGATAATTCCATCCCTTCCACCTATTAGTAGACTCATTAGCAGGACGATTTTATCATTTTCATCCATTAGTAGAACCATTAGTGGGACAATTTCATCCCTTCCACCCATTTGTGGTACGATTCAATCCCTTTCTCCACTTAGTGGGACTACTCTGTCCATTAGTGGATTCATTATAAGGTCGATTCCGTCATGTCTATCCATTAGTAGACACATCAATGGGACCATTCTATCCCATCCACCAAAATGTAGCACGGAGTTGTTACGTCCCCTCAATATTAGGACGATTTTGTCCCTTCAACAAATTAGTGGGATAATTCCATCCCTTCAACCCATCAGTATACTCATTGGTAGGACGATTCTATCCTTTCCACTCATTAATAGAACCATTAGTAGGACGATTCGATCCGTTCCACCCATTAATGGACCCATTAGTGGTACGATTCAATCGCTTCCTCTACTTAGTGAGGCTACTCCGTCCCATCCGCCCATTAGTGGATTCATTATTATGTCGATTCTGTCCTGTCTATGTATTAGTAGACACGTCAGTGGAACCATTCTATCCCATCCACAGAAAAAGTGGCACAGACTTGTTACGTCCCCCTAATAATAGGACGATTTTGTCCCTTCAACCGATTAGTGGGACAATTCCATGCTTTCCACCCATTAGTAGACTCATTAGCAGGACGATTCTATAATTTTCAACCATTAGTAGAACCATTAGTGGGACGATTTCAACCCTGCCACCCGTTAGTGGATCCATTTGTGGTACGATTCAATCCTTTACTCCACTTAGTAGGACTATTCTGTCCTGTCCGCCCATTAGTGGATTCATTATAAGGTCGATTCCATCCTATCTACACATTAGTAGACACAACAGTGGGACCAGTCTATCCGATCCACAAAAAAGTGGCACAGACTTACTACATCCCCGTAATAATAGGACGATATTGTCCCTTCAGCCAAATAGTGGGACAATGCCATCCCTTCCACCAATATGTAGACTCATTAGTAGGACGTTTCTATCATTTCCACCCATTAGTAGTGTGAAATACTGTGAGAAAATATATTATTGATCTCTAAGAGTTGTTTACAATGAGTCCTATTTATAACTACTATACATGTATAACTACGAGTCCTATTTATAACTACTATACATTTATAACTACAAACCCTTTCCCAATGTGGGACAGGAATGACTACCCTACTTACATACAACTTAGACTTTCCTAACACTCCCCCTCAAGCTGGTGCATATAAGTTATATGTACCGAGCTTGTTACAAATATAACCAATACGTGGACCAGTAATGGACTTAGTGAAAATATCTGCAAGCTGATCATATGACTTCACAAATCTTGTAACAATGTCCCCCGAAAGTATCTTCTCTCTAACAAAGTGACAGTCAATCTCAATGTGCTTAGTCCTCTCATGGAACACTGGATTTGACGCAATATGAAGAGCAGCTTGATTATCACACACAAGTTCCATATGATTGAATTCTCCAAACTTCAACTCTCTGAGCAACTGCTTGATCCAAATTAGTTCGCAAGTAGCTACAGCCAAACTTCTGAACAACTGTACTAAACTTACCAAACCAAGCGCGAGGAGACTGCTTTAAACCATAGAGCGACCGACGCAATCGACATACAAGACCACGAGACTCCCCCTGAGCAACAAAACCAGGTGGTTGCTCCATATAAACCTCCTCCCTAAGATCACCATGGAGAAAAGCATTCTTAATATCCAGCTGATAGAGAGGCCAATGATGGACAGCCGCCATGGATAGAAAAAGACGGACTGATGCTATTTTTGCAACCGGAGAGAAAGTGTCACTGTAATCAAGCCCAAATATCTGAGTGTAACCTTTTGCAACCAGACGGGCCTTAAGTCGATCATTTTGGCCGTCCGGACCCACTTTGACTGCATAAACCCATCGACAACCAACAGTAGATTTACCTGGAGGAGGAGGAATAAGCTCCCAAGTACCACTAGCCCGTAGAGCAAACATCTCATCAATCATAGCTTGTCGCCATCCAGGATGAGAGAGTGCTTCACCTGTAGACTTAGGTAAAGAAATAGTTGACAAAGACTACACAAAGGCCTGATGATGTGATGACAGGAGATGATAGCTCAAGCCTACATAATGAGGATTAGAATTTGCGGTGGATCTCGTACCTTTTCGAAGTGCAATTGGTAAACTAAGAGGAGACAGTTCCGCAGTAGGTGAAGAGTCTGTGGCAGGATGTGAATCGTCTGGGCCTGATACTGGACGTGGAGGACGGTGATAAGTCAGAAATGGTGGCTCTGGATCAGTAGTAGTAACTGTAGAAGGAGCAACTGTAGGAGGAGAAACTACTGTAAGAGGAACTTCAGTAGGAACAACTGCAGGAGGAGCACCACTAGGAGGAACTAAAGTAGGATGAGCTATGGTGGACTCCTCAAAAGTCGGCACAGGCAAGACATCAGAGATATTAGAATGGTCAGAAGAAGGTGCAAAGTAAGGTCGACTCTCAAAAAAGGTAACATCTGCTGACATAAGATATCGACGAAGATCAGGTGAATAGCAACGATATCCCTTTTGAACTCGAGAATAACCAAGGAAGACACACTTGAGAGCACGGGGAGCTAATTTATCTTTCCCGGGGGCAAAGTTATGGACGAAACACATGCTCCCAAACACACGTGGAGGAAGAGAGTACAAAGGTAACTCAGGAAACAATACATAGTGTGGGACCTGATTCTGGATGGAAGACGAGGGCATCCGATTAATCAAATAACACGATGTGAGAACTGCATCGCCCCAAAAACGTAGTGGAACATGAGACTGAATGAGAAGAGTGCGAGCAGCCTCAATGAGATTCCTATTCTTCCTCTCTGCTACCCCATTTTGCTGAGGAGTATATGGACAGGAGGTTTGATGAACAATGCCCTGAGAAGTCATAAACTGCTTAAACTGAGAAGATAAGTATTGTAAAGCATTATCACTACGAAAAGTGCGAATAGAGACACCAAATTGATTTTTTATTTCAGCACAAAAGTTTTGGAATATAGAAAACAATTCTGAACGATCTTTCATTAAAAAAATCCACGTACATCTTGAATAATCATCTATGAAACTAACAAAGTAGCGAAAACCCAATGTTGAACTGACTCTACTAGGACCCCAAATATCAGAATGGACTAAAGAAAAATAGACTCTGCATGACTCTCGGTACGACGCAAAAAAGTGGAGCGAGTATGCTTCCCTAGTTGACACGACTCACAATCTAATGTGGACAAGCTAGATAGACTAGGCACCATCTTCTGAAGCTTGAATAAACTTGGATGTCCCAAACGACTGTGAAGTAACTCTAGAGGATCTGTAACTGGACACGCTGTAGAGGAGTTGAGAGAGGTAAGGCCTTGTGATTCACGCCCTGCGCCAATCATCTGTCCCGTATTGCGGTCCTGTATAACAACAACATCATTAAAAAATGTAAAGGAACAATTAAGGGTACGAGACAAACGACTGACAGATAGAAGATTAAAGGGACAACCAGGGACATAAAGAACAGAATTTAGAGTTAAAAAGGATAAGGGACTAGCTTGTCCAACTCCTAAGGTGACAGTGGAAAGGGACTGTGAATAAACAATGTTAGATAAAAGATATTTATTACCAGAAATATGGTCAGAAGCACCTGAGTCAATGACCCATGGTCCAAGAGTACTAGACTGTGAGACACAAGCAACCTGATTACCAGTTTGAGCAGCAGAAGCTATTTGAGATGATGTCTGCTTACTTGCTTGATACTGAAGAAATTCATTATATTCCTCCTCAGATAACTTAACACCCTGATTACTATCAGTCTGAGCAACATAAGCATTCTGGTCACGTAAAGTATCATCACGTAAAGTATAGCATGACTCACGGACGTGTCCAAGTCTGCCACAGTAACTACACTTAGGTCGAACTATCCCAGAACGACCTCCACCTCGATTCCCAGTAGAACCTCCACCTCAATTTCCCATATTATTAGATGTCCGATTACCCATTGTCTGAGGTGTTCGATTCTTCCGAGTCTGTGAAGCTAGAACATAAGAATCAGTCGGTGATGAAACCATTGTGTGACTAGGTGGCGCAGCAAGTCTAAGTAAATGAGAGAATAGATCATCTACTATAGGGACCGTAGGGCTAGCCAAAATCTGGTCACGTACTGAATCAAGGTCAGTTGGAAGGCCAGCAAGTGTAAGAACTAGAAACATCTTCTGTCGCTGCTCCTGTTGCGTGGCTACACTAGCAGAGACGGGCAGTAGCGTATCAAATTCTTCCATGACTACTTGTACCTGTCCCAAATACGTTGACATATCCAGTTCTTGTTTCTTCAAATTAGTCATCCGAGAGATCATATCATAGAAACGAGATATGTCATTAGTATACAGGGTGCGAGCCTTTTCCCAAACTGAATAACATGTCTGGAATGGACGGAACAGAGGCATTAATTTAGAGTCAATAGATCGCCACAAAAGACTGCACAACTGAGCATCAACCTTCTCCCATATTGCCTTAGCCTTATCATCACTGTCACTAGCTTTTTTGGTTAAGTGATCTTGAACACCTTGACCTTTGCACCATAACTCAACTGAGGAAGCCCAAGCTAAATAGTTTGAACTTCTAGAAGTGGTTCAGAAGTAATCAAAAGATTCAAATTTCCAACTCCAGAGCTTTTGGGACCAAAAGCATCAAATCCAAGAGACATGATTGTATAGAAAAGACTTCCAACAAAAAATTACCAAGTAATAGTGCTAAAGACTTGCTGGAACAGTCACCAAAAGAGCCAAAAAACTAGCAGAAAAAGTCAGATCAATACAGCAGTCGGCGGAAAACGGTACAGTCGCCGGAACAGTGTCGGAATCCAGAAAAAAATAGATGGGTTTGGTCGGAATTCGCAGACGAGCACCAGGGAAAAAAGATCCGCGTCAAAAAACTGTCAGAGAAGGCCCCACGCGCCGGCGCGTGGATGTCACTCGCTGCCGGAACCCTAGCTTCTGGCGGCGCGTGTGGGCGCGTGTAGGGTCAGTTGCCGGAGAAATTTGCTGGGGTTTTGTCGGAACAGAGAGACGAATCGTTTGGTGGTATTGGATTTCGCAAAACACCACCGGAGAAATAATCCGACGTCGGCAGCCCTAAAAGTCACCGGAATTTGCACAGTGACGTGTATTTTCACCAACGCTCTGATACCATGTGAAATACTGTGAGAAAATATATTATTGATCTCTAAGAGTTGTTTACAATGAGTCTTATTTATAACTACTATACATGTATAACTACAAACCCTTTCCCAATGTGGGACAGGAATGAATACCCTACTTACATATAACTTAGACTTTCCTAACAAGTAGAACCATTAGTGGGACGATTCCATCCCTTCCACCCATAAATGGAACCATTTGTGGTACAATTCAATCCCTTCCTCCACTTAGTAGGACTATTCTTTCCCGTCCGCCCATTAGTGGATTCATTATTAGGTCGATTCCGTCCTATCTACCCATTAGTAGAAACAACAGTAGGAACATTCTATCCCATCCACCAAAAAATAGAACGGACTTGTTAAGTCCCCTTAATAATAGGACGATTTTATCCCTTCAACCTATTGGTGGGATAATTCAATCCCTTCCACCCATTAGTAGACTCATTAGCAAGACGATTGTATCATTTTCAACCATTAGTAAAATTATTAATGGGACGATATCATCCCTTCCCCCCCCCACTAACAGACCCATTTGTGGTACTATTCAATCCTTTCCTCCACTTAGTGGGACTATTCCGTCCCATCCGCCCGTTATTGGATTCATTATTAGGTCGATTCCTTCATGTCCACCCATTAGTAGACACATCAGTGGGACCATTCTATCCCATCCACCAAAAAATGGCACGGACTTGGTAAGTCCCCCCAATAATAGGATGATTTTTCCCTTCAACCAATTAGTGGGACAATTCCATCCCTTGCACCCATAAGTAGACTCATTAGTAGGACGTTTCTATCTTTTCCATCCATTAGTAGAACCATTAGTGGGATGATTCCATCCCTACGACCCGTAAATGGAACCATTTGTGGTACGATTGAATCCCTTACTCCACTTACTGGGGCTACTCCATCCCATCCGCTCATTAGTGGATTCATTATTAGGTCGATTCCGTCCTATCTACCCATTCGTAGACACATCAGTGGGACAATTCTATCCAATCCAATAATAAGTAGAACAGACTTTTTACGTCCCCCTATTGATAGGACGATTTTATCGCTTCAACCGATTAGAAGATAATTCCATCCCTTCCACCCATTATTAGACTGATTAGCAGGACGATTCTATCATTTTCAACCATTAGTAGAACCATTAGTGGGACGATTTCATCCCTTCCACCCGTTAATGGACCCATTTGTGGTACGATTCAATCCCTTACTCCACTTAGTGGGACTAATCCGTCCAATCCATCAATTAGTGGATTCATTATAAGGTCGATTCCGTCATTTCTACCCATCAGTAGACACATCAGTGGGACCATTCTATCCCATCCACCAAAAAGTAGCACGGACTTGTTACGTCCCCTCTATATTAGGATGAATTTTTCCCTTCAACCAATTAGCGGGAAAATTCCATCCCTTCAACCCATTAGTAGACTCATTGGTAGGACGATTCTTTCCTTTCCACCCATTAGCAAAACCATTAGTAGGACGATTCCATCCGTCCCACCCATTAATGGACCCATTAGTGATACGATAAATCCCTTCCTCTACTTAGTGAGGCTACTCCGTCCCATCCGCCCATTCGTGGATTCATTATTAGGTCGATTCCGTCCTGTCTACTTATTAGTAGACACATCAATGGGACCATTCTATCCCATCCACCAAAAAGTTGCACAGACTAGTTACGTTCCCCTAATAATAGGACGATTTTGTCCCTTCAACCAATTAGTGGGACAATTCTATGCTTTCCACCCATTAGTAGACTCATTAGTAGGACGATTATATCATTTTAACCCATTAGAAGAACTATTAGTGGGACTATTTCATCCCTGCCACCCGTTAATGGATCCATTTGTGGTACGCTTCAATCACTCACTCCACTTAGTGGGACTATTTTGTCCTGTCCGCCAATTGGTGGATTCATTATAAGGTCGATTCCATCTTATCTACCCATTAGAAGACACAACACTGGGACCAGTCTATCCCATCCACAAAAAAGTGGCACAGACTAGGTACGTCCCCCTAATATTAAGACGATTTTATCCCTTCAACCAATTGGGGGACGATTACATCCCTTCCACCCATTAGTAGACTCATTAGTAGGACGATTCTTTCATTTTCAAACGTTAGTAGAACCATTAGTGGGATGATTTCATCCCTTCCATCAATTAATGGTCTCATTTGTGGTACGATTCAATCCTTTACTCAACTTAGTAGGATTATTCCGTCCCGCCCGTCCATTAGTGGATTCATTATTAGGTCGATTCCGTCCTGTCTACCAACTAGTAGACAAATCAGTGGGACCATTCTATCCCATCAACCAAAATGTAGAACTGACTTTTTATGTACCCCCAAATAATAGGACGATTATATCCCTTCAACCGATTGGTAGGATAATTCAATCCCTTCCACCCATTAGTAGACTCATTAGCAGGACGATTGTACCATTTTCAACCATTAGTAGAACCATTAGTGGGATGATTTCATCCCTTCTACCAGTTAATTGACCCATTTGTGGTACGATTCAATCCCTTACTCCACTTAGTGGGTCTACTCCGTCCAATCCGTCCATTATTGGATTCATTATACGGTCGATTCCGTCATGTCTACCCATTAGTAGACATATTAGTGGGACCATTCTATCCCATCCACCAAAAAGTAGCACAGACTTGTTACGTCCCTTCAATATTAGGACGATTTTTTCCCTTCAACCAACTAGTGGGACAATTCCATCCCTTCAACCCATCAGTAGACTCATCGGTAGGACGATTCTATCCTTTCTACCCATTAGTAGAACCATTAGTAGGACGATTCCATCCGTTCCACCTATTAATGGACCCATTAGTGGTACGATTCAATCCCTTCCTTTACTTAGTGAGGCTACTCCATCCCATCCGCCCATTAGTTGATTCATTATTAGGTCGATTCCGCCCTATATACCTATTAGTAGATACAGCAGTGGGACCATTCTATCCCATCCACCAAAAAGTGGCACGGACTTGTTACGTCCCCCTAATAATAGGACAATTTTGTCCCTTCAACCAATTAGTAGGACAATTCCATGTTTTCCACCCATTAATAGACTTATTAGCAGGACGATTCGATCATTTTCAACCGTTCGTAGAACCATTAGTGGGACGATTTCACCTTCCATCTATTAGTGGACTCATTCGTGGTACGATGCCATCCCTTACTCCACATAGTGGGACTATTCGGTCCTGTCCGCCAATTAGTGGATTCATTATAAGGTCGATTCCATCCTATCTACCCATTAGTAGACACAATAGTGGGACCAGTCTATCCCATCCACAAAAAAGTGGCACAAACTAGCTACGTCCCCCTAATATTAGGATGATTTTATCCCTTCAACCTATTGGTTGGACAATTCCATCCCTTCCACCCGTTAGTAGACTCATTAGTAGGACGATTCTATCATTTTCAACCGTTCGTAGAACCATTAGTGGGACGATTTCATCCCTTCCATCTGTTAGTGGACTCATTTGTGGTACGATTCAATCCCTTACTCCACTTAGTGGGATTATTCTTTCCCGTCCGTCCATTAGTGGATTAATTATTAGGTCGATTCCGTTCTATCTACCTATTAGTAGACAAATCAGTGGGACCATTCTTTCCCATCCACCTAAAAGTAGCACGGACTTGTTACGTCCCCTCTATATTAGGACGATTTTTTCCATTCAACCAATTAGCAGGATAATTCCATCCCTTCAACCCATTAGTAGACTCATTGGTAGGACGATTCTTTCCTTTCCACCCATTAGCAGAACCATTAGTAGGACGATTCCATCAGTTCCACCCATTAATGGACCCATTAGTGGTACGATTCATCCCTTCCTCCACTTAGTGAGGCTACTCCGTCCCATCCGCCCATTCGTGGATTCATTATTAGGTCGATTCCGTCCTGTCTACTTATTAGTAGACACATCAATGGGACCATTCTATCCCATCCACCAAAAAGTGGCACAGACTTGTTACGTTCCCCTAATAATAGGACGATTTTGTCCCTTCAACCTATTAGTGGGACAATTCCATGCTTTCCACCCATTAGTAGACTCATTAGTAGGACCATTATATCATTTTCACCCATTAGAAGAACCATTAGTGGGACGATTTCATCCCTGCCACCCGTTAATGGATCCATTTGTGGTATGATTCAATCACTTACTCCACTTAGTGGGACTATTTTGTCTTGTCCGCCAATTAGTGGATTCATTATAAGGTCGATTGCATCTTATCTACCCATTAGATGACACAACAGTGGGACCAGTCTATCCCATCCACAAAAAAGTGGCACAAACTAGGTACGTCCCCCTAATATTAGGACGATTTTATCCCTTCAAACAATTGGTGGGACGATTACATCCCTTCCACCCATTAGTAGACTCATTAGTAGGACGATTCTTTCATTTTCAACCGTTAGTAGAACCATTAGTGTGACGATTTCATCCCTTCCATCAATTAATGGCCTCATTTGTGGTACGATTCAATCCCTTACTCAACTTAGTAGGATTATTCCGTCCCGCCCGTCCACTAGTTGATTCATTATTAGGTCTATTCCGTCCTGTCTACCAACTAGTAGACAAATCAGTGGAACCATTCTATCCCATCCACCAAAATGTAGAAATGACTTTTAATGTCCCCCAAATAATAGGATGATTATATCCCTTCAACCGATTGGTAGGATAATTCAATCCCTTCCACCCATTAGTAGACTCATTAGCAAGACGATTGTATCATTTTCAACCATTAGTAGAACCATTAGTGGGATGATTTCATCCCTTCCACCAGTTAATTGACCCATTTGTGGTACGATTCAATCCCTTACTCCACTTAGTGGGTCTACTCCATCCAATCCGTCCATTATTGGATTCATTATATGGTCGATTCCGTCATGTCTACCCATTAGTAGACATATCAGCGGGACCATTCTATCCCATCCACCAAAAAGTAGCACAGACTTGTTACGTCCCCTCAATGTTAGGATGATTTTTTCCCTTCAACCAATTAGTGGGACAATTCCATCCCTTCAACCCATCAGTAGACTCATCGGTAGGACGATTCTATCCTTTCCACCCATTAGTAGAACCATTAGTAGGACGATTCAATCTATTCCACCTATTAATAGACCCATTAGTGGTACGATTCAATCCATTACTTTACTTAGTGAGGCTACTCCGTCCCATCCACCCATTAGTTGATTCATTATTAGGTCGATTCCGTCCTATATACCTATTAGTAGATACATCAGTGGGACCATTCTATCTCATCCACCAAAAAGGGGCACGGACTTGTTACGTCCCCCTAATAATAGGACGATTTGTCCCTTCAAAATTAGTGGGACAATTCCATGCTTTCCACCCTTCAATAGACTTATTAGCAGGATGATTCGATCATTTTCACCTATTAGTAAAACCATTAGTGGGACGATTTCATCCCTGCCACCCGTTAATCGATTCATCTGTGGTACGGTTCAATCCCTTACTCTACTTAGTGGGACTATTCGGTCCTGTCCACCAATTAGTGGATTCATTATAAGGTCGATTCCATCCTATCTACCCATTAGTAGACACAACAGTGGGACCAGTCTATCCCATCCACAAAAAAGAGGCACAGACTAGCTACGTCCCCCTAATATTAGGATGAATTTATCCCTTCAACCAATTGGTTGGACAATTCCATCCCTTCCACCCGTTAGTAGACTCATTAGTTGGACGATTCTATCATTTTCAACCGTTCGTAGAACCATTAGTGGGACGATTTCATCCCTTCCATCTGTTAGTGGACTCATTTGTGGTACGATTCAATCCCTTACTCCACTTAGTGGGATTATTCTTTCCCGTCCGTCCATTAGTGGATTCATTATTAGGTCGATTCCGTTCTATCTACCTATTAGTAGACAAATCAGTGGGACCATTCTATCCCATCCATCTAAAAGTAGCACGGACTTGTTACGTCACCCTAATAATAGGAATATTTTATCCCTTCAACCAAATAGTGAGACAATTCAATCCCTTCCACCCATATGTAGACTTATTAGTAGGACGTTTCTACACTTTCCACCCTTTAGTAGAACGATTAATGGGACGATTCCATCCATTCCACCCGTAAATGGAACCATTTGTGGTACGATCCAATCACTTCCTCCACTTAGTGGGACTATTCTGTCCCGATTGCCCATTAGTGGATTCATTATTAGGTCGATTCCGTCTTGTCTACCCATTAGTAGACGCAAAAGTGGAAACATTCTATCCCATCCACCAAAAAATGGAACAGACTTGTTACGTCCCTCTAATATAAGGACGATTTTATCCGTTAAACCGATTGGTGAGATAATTCCATTCCTTCCACTCATTAATAGACTCATTAGCAGGACGATTTCATCATTTTCAACCATTAGTAGAACAATTGGTGGGACGATTTCATCCCTTCCACCCGTTAACGGACCCATTTATGGTACGGTTCAATCCCTTACACCATTTAGTGGGACTACTCCGTCCAACCCCTTCCATTAGTGGATTCATTATAAGGTCGATTTCGTCATGTCTACCCATTAGTAGACACATTAGTGGGACCATTCTATCCCATCCGCAAAAAATTAGCACAGACTTGTTACGTCCCCCCAATATTCGGACGATTTTATCCCTTCAACAAATTTGTGGGACAATTCAATCCCTTCAACCCATCAGTAGACTCATTAGTAGGATGATTCTATCCTTTCCACCCATTAATAGAACCATTAGTAGGATGATTCCATCCGTTCCACCCATTAGTGGTACGATTTAATCCCTTCCTCTACTTAGTGAGGCTACTGCGTCACATCCGCCAATTAATGGATTCATTATTAGGTCGATTCTGTCCTGTCTACATATTAGTAGACACATCAGTGAGACAATGCTATCCCATCCACAGAAAAAGTGGCACAGACTTGTTACGTCCCCCTTATAATAGGATGATTTTGTCCCTTCAACTAATTAGTGGGAAAATTCCATGCTTTCCACCCATTAGTAGACTCAACAGTGCAGGACGATTCTATCATTTTCACCCATTAGTAGAACCATTAGTGGGACGATTTCATCTTGGCCACCCGTTAATGAATCCATTTATGGTACGATTCAATCCCTTCCTCTACTTAGTGGGACTATTCTTTCATGTCCGCCCATTAGTAGATTCATTATAAGGTCGATTCCGTCCTATCTACCCATTAGTAGACACAACAGTAGGACCAGTCTATCCCATCCACAAAAAAGTGGCACGAACTTGTTACATCCCCATCATAATAGGACGATTTTGTCCCTTCAACCAAATAGTGGGACAATTCCATCCCTTCCACACAAAAGTAGACTCATTAGTAGGATGTTTCTATCATTTCCACCCATTAGTAGAACCATTAGTGGGACGATTCCATCCCTTCAATCCTTAAATAGAACTATTTGTGGTACGATTCAATCCCTTGCTCCACTTAGTAGGACTATTCTGTCCCGTCCGCTCATTAGAGGATTCATTATTAGGTCGATTCCGTCCTGTCTACCCATTAGTAGAATCAACAGTGGCAACATTCTATCCCATCCACCAAAAAATTGAATGGACTTGTTACGTCCCCCTAATAATAGGACGATTTTATCCCTTCAACCGATTGGTGGGATAATTCCATCCCTTCCACCCATTAGTAGACTCATTAGCAAGACGATTGTATCATTTTCAACCATTAGAAAAATTATTAATGGGACGATTTCATCCGTTCCACCCGTTAATGGATCCATTTGTGGTATTCAATCCGTTACTCCACTTAGTAGGACTATTCTGTCCTGTCCGCCCATTAGTGGATTCATTATAAGGTTGATTCAGCCCTATCTACCCATTAGTAGACAAAACAATGGGACCAATCTATCCCATCCACAAAAAAGTGGCACGGACTTGTAACATCCTCCTAATAATAGGATGATTTTGTCCCTTCAACCAAATAGTGGTACAATTCCATCCCTTCCACCCAAAAGTAGACTCATTAGTACGATGTTTCTATCCTTTCCACCCATTAGTAGAATCATTAGTGGGACGATTCCATCCCTTCCACCCGTAAATAGAACCATTTGTGGTACTATTCAATCCCTTCCTCCACTTGGTAGGAGTATTCTGTCTCGTCCGCCCATTAGTGGATTCGTTATTAGGTCGATTCAATCATGTCTACCCATTAGTAGACACAACAGTGGGAACATTCTATCCCATCCACCAAAAAATGGAACGGACTTAATACGTCCCCCTAATAATAGGATGATTTTAACCCTTCAACCGATTCGTGGGATAATTCTATCCCTTCCACCCATTAGTAGACTTATTAGCAAGACGATTGTATTATTTTAAACCATTAGTAGAACCATTAATGGGACGATTTCATCCCTTCCTCTACTTAGTGGGACTATTCCGTCCCATCTGCATGTTATTGGATTCATTTTTAGGTCGATTCCTTCATGTCTACCCATTAGTAGACACATCAGTAGGACCATTCTATCCCATCCACCAAAAAACGGCACGGACTTGTTACGTCCCCCCAATAATAGGATGACTTTTCCCTTCACCCAATTAGCAGGACAATTCCATCCCTTGCACCCATAAGTAGACTCATTAGCAGGACGTTTCTATCTTTTCCACCCATTAGTAGAACCATTAGTGGGACGATTCAATCCGTTCCACCCATTAATGGAACCATTAGTGGTACGATTCAATCCCTTCCGTTACTTACTGAGGCTACTCCATCCCATCCGCCCATTAGTGGATTCATTATTAGGTCGATTCTGTCCTATCTACCTATTAGTAGACACATCAGTGGGACCATTCTATCCCATCCACCAAAAAGTGGCACGGACTTGTTACGTCCCTCTAATAATAGGACGATTTTTTCCCTTCAACCGATTGGTGGGATAATTCCATCCCTTCCACCCATTAGTAGACTCATTAGCAGGACGATTGTATCATTTTCAACCATTAGTAGAACCATTAGTGGGACGATTTCATACCTTCCACTCGTTAATGGACCTATTTGTGGTAGGATTCCATCTCTTACTCCACTTAGTGGGACTACTCCGTCCAATCCGTCCATTAGTGGATTCATTATAAGGTCAATTCCGTCATGTCTACCCATTAGTAAACACATCAGATGGACCATTCTATCCCATCCACCAAAAAGTAGCGCAGACCTTTTACGTCCCCTCAATATTAGGACGATTTTGTCCCTTCAACCAGTTAGTGGGACAATTCCATCCCCTCAACCCATCAGTAGACTCATTGGCAGGATGATTCTATCCTGTCCACCCATTATCAGAACCATTAGTAGGACGATTCCATCCGTTCCACCCATTAATAGACCCATTAGTGGTACGATTCAATCCCTTCCTCTACTTAGTGAGGCTACTCCGTCCCATCCGCCCATTAGTGGATTCATTATTAGGTCGATTCCGTCCTATCTAGACTCATTAGAAGGATGATTCCATGCTTTCCACCCATTAGTAGACTCATTTGCAGGATGATTCTGTCATTTCCACCCATTAGTAGAACCATTAGTGGGATGATTTCATCCCTGCCACCCGTTAATGGACCCAATTATGGTAAAATTCAATCCTTTACTCCACCTAGTGGGACTAATCTGTCCTGTCCGCAAATTAGTGCATTCATTATAAGGTCTATTCATTCTTATTAACCCATTAGTAGATACATCAAAGGGACCATTCTATCCATCCACAAAAAAGTGGCACAGACTAGCTACGTCCCCCTAATATAAGGACGATTTTATCCCTTCAACCAATTGGTGGGAGAATTCCATCCCTTCCACCCATTAGTAGACTCACTAGTAGAATGATTCTATCATTTTCAACCGTTAGTAGAACCATTAGTGGGACGATTTCATCCCTTCAATCAGTTAATGGACTCATTTGTGGTACGATTCAATCCCTTACTCCACTTAGTGGGATTATTCCGTCTCGTCCGTCCATTACTGGATTCATTATTAGGTCGATTCTGTCCTGTCTACCCATTAGTAGACACATCAGTTGGACCATTCTATCTCATCCACCAAAAAGTAGCGCAGACCTTTTACGTCCCCTCAATATTAGGACGATTTTGTCCCTTCAACCAGTTAGTGGGACAATTCCATCCCTTCAACCCATCAGTAGACTCATTGGCAGGATGATTCTATCCTGTCCACCCATTATCAGAACCATTAGTAGGACGATTCCATCCGTTCCACCCATTAATGGACCCATTAGTTGTACGATTCAATCCCTTCCTCTACTTATTGAGGCTACTCCTTCCCATCCGCCAATTAGTGGATTCATTATTAGGTCGATTCCGCCCTATCTACCTATTAGTAGACACATCAGTGGGACCATTCAATCCCATCCACCAAAAAGTGGCACGGTCTTGTTACCTCCTCCTAATAAAAGGACGATTTTGTCCCTTCAACCAATTAGTTGGACAATTCCATGCTTTACACCCATTAGTAGACTCGTTAGAAGGACGATTCTATCATTTTCGCCCATTAGTAGAAATATTAGTGGGACGATTTCATCCCTTCGACCCATTAATGGATCCATTTGTGGTACGATTCAATCCCTTACTCCACATAGTGGGACTATTCTTTCCTGTCCGCCCATTTGTTGATTCATTATAAGGTCTATTCCGCCTTATCTACCCATTAGTAGACAGAACAAGAGTGGGACCAATCTATCCCATCCACCAAAAAGTGCCACGGACTTGTAACATCCCCTTAATAATAGGACAATTTTGTCCCTTCAACCAAATAGTAGGACAACTCCATCCCTTCCACCAAAAAGTAGACTCATTAGTAGGACCTTTCTATCCTTTCCACCCATTAGTAGAACTATTAGTGGGACGATTACATCCCTTCCACCCGTAAAAGGAACCATTTGTGGTATGATTCAATCCCTTCCTCCACTTGGTAGGACTATTCTGTCCCTTCCGCCCATTAAGGATTCATTATTAGGTCAATACTGTCCTGTCTATCCATTAGTAGAAACAACAGTGGGAACATTCTATCCCATCCACCAAAAAATGGAACGGACTTGTTATGTCCCCATAGTAATAGGACGATTTTAGCCCTTCAACCGATTGGTGGGATAATTCTATCCCTTCCACCCATTAATAGACTCATTAGCAAGACGATTGTATCATTTATAACCATTCGTCCCTTCCACCCACTAATGGACCCATTTGTTGTACAATTCAATCCTTTCCTCCACTTAGTGGGACTATTCCATCCCATCCACCCGTTATTGGATTCATTATTAGGTCGATTCCTTCTTGTCGACCCATAAGTGAACACATCAGTGGGACCATTCTATCCCATCAACCAAAAAATTGCACGGACTTCTTACGTTCCCCCAATAATAGGATGAGTTTTCCCTTCAACTAATTAGTGGGACAATTCTATCCCTTCCACCCATAAATAGACTCATTAGTAGGACGTTTCTATCTTTTCTACCCATTAGTAGAGAAATCAGTGGGATGATTCCATCCCTTCCAACCGTAAATGGAACCATTTGTGGTATGATTCAATCCCTTCCTCCACTTAGTGGGGTTACTCCGTCCCATCCGCTCAATAGTGGATTCATTATTAGGTTGATTCCGTCCTATCTACCCATTAGTAGACATATCAGTGGGACCATTCTATCACATCCACCAAAAAATAGAATAGATTTTTTACGTCCCCCTAATAATAGGACGATTCTATCCTTTCAACTGATTGATGGGATAATTCCATCCCTTCCACCCATTAGTAGACTCATTAGCAGGACGATTGTATTATTTTCTACCAACAGTAGAACCATTAGTGGGACGATTTCATCCCTTCCACTCGTTAATAGACCCATTTGTGGTACGATTCAAACCCTTACTCCACTTAGTGGGACTACTCCGTCTAATCCGTCCATTAGTGGATTCATTATAAGGTCGATTCCGTCATGTCTAACCATTAGTAGACACATATGTGGGACCATTCTAACCCATCCACCAAAAAGTAGCACGGACTTGTTACGTCCCCTAAATATTAGGATGATTTTGTCCCTTCTACCAATTAGTGGGACAATTCCATACCGTCAACCCATGAGCAGACTCATTGGTAGGACGATTCTATCCTTTCCACCCATTAGTAGGACGATTCCATCCGTTCTACCCATTAATGGACCCATTAGTGGTACGATTCAATCTATTCCTATACTTAGTGAGGCTACTCCATCCCATCCGCCCATTAATGGATTCATTATCAAGTCGATTTCGTCCTATCTAGACTCATTAGAAGGATGATTCCATGCTTTCCACCCATTAGTAGACTCATTAGCAGGATGATTCTATCATTTCCACCTATTAGTAGAACCATTAGTGGGACAATTTCGTCCCTGCCACACGTTAATGAATCCAATTGTGGTACGATTCAATCCCTTACTCCACCTAGTGGGACTATTCTGTCCTGTACGCAAATTAGTGGATTCATTATAAGGTCGAATCATTCTTATTAACCCATTAGTAGACACATCAGTGGGACCATTCTATCCATCCATAAAAAAGTGGCACAGACTAGCTACGTCCCCCTAATATTAGGACGATTTTATCCCTTCAACCAATTGGTGGGAGAATTCCATCGTTCCACCCATTAGTAGACTCATTAGTATGACGATTCTATCATTTTCAACCGTTAGTAGAACTATTAGTGGGACGATTTCATCCCTTCAATCAGTTAATGGACTCATTTGTGGTACGATTCAATCCCTTACTCCACTTAGTTGGATTATTCCGTCCCATCCGTCCATTAGTGGATTCATTATCAGGTCGATTCCATCCTGTCTACCCATTAGTAGACACATCAGTTGGACCATTCTATCCCATCCACCACAAAGTTGCGCAGACTTGTTATGTCCCCTCAATATTAGGGCGATTTTGTCCCTTCAACCAATTAGTGGGACAATTCCATCCCTTCAACCCATCAGTAGACTCATTGGTAGGACGACTCTATCCTTTCATCCCATTAGTAGAACCATTAGTAGGACGATTCCATCCGTTCCACCTATTAATGGACCCATTAGTTCTACGATTCAATCCCTTCCTCTACTTAGTGAGGCTACTCCGTCCCATCCGCCCATTAGTGGATACATTATTAGGTCGATTCCGTCCTATCTACCTATTAGTAGACACATCATTGGCACCATTCATTCCCATCCACCAAAAAGTGGCACGGACTTGTTACATCCCCCTAATAATAGGACGATTTTGTCCCTTCAACCAATTAGTTGGATAATTCCATGCTTTACACCCATTAGTAGACTCGTAAGCAGGACGATTCTATCGTTTTCACCCATTAGTAGAAATATTAGTGGAACGATATCATCCCTTCGACCCGTTAATGGATCCATTTGTGGTACGATTTAATCCCTTACTCTACTTAGTGGGACTATTATGTCCTGTCCGCCCATTTGTGGATTCATTATAAGGTCGATTCCGCCTTATCTACCCATTAATAGACAGAACAACAGTGGGACCAGTCTATCCCATCCACCAAAAAGTGGTACGGACTTGTAACATCCCCTAATAATAGTTCAATTTTGTCCCTTCAACCAAATAGTGGGACAATTCCGTCCCTTCCACCAAAAAGTAGACTCATTAGTAGGACCTTTCTATCCTTTCCACCCATTAGTTGAACCATCAGTGGGACGATTCCATCCCTTCCACCCGTAAAAGGAACCATTTGTGGTATGATTCAATCCCTTCCTCCACTTGGTAGGACTATTATGTCCCGTCCGCCCATTAAGGATTCATTATTAGGTCGATACCATCCTGTCTACCCATTAGTAGACACAACAGTGGGAACATTCTATCCCATCAACCAAAAAATGGAACGGTCTTGTTACGTCCCTCTAGTAATAGGACGATTTTAGCCCTTCAACAGATTGGTGGGATAATTCTATCCCTTCCACCCATTAATAGACTCATTAGCAAGACGATTGTATCATTTTTAACCACTAGTAGAACTATTCGTGGGACGATTTCATCCCTTCCACCCACTAATGGACCCATATGTGGTACAATTCAATCCTTTCCTCCACTTAGTGGGACTATTCAATCCCATCCGCCCGTTATTGGATTCATTATTAGGTCGATTCCTTCTTATCTGCCCATTAGTAAACACATCAGTGGGACCATTCTATCCCATCCACCAAAAAATTGCACGGACTTCTTACGTCCCCCCAATAATAGGATGATTTTTCCCTTCAACTAATTAGTGGGAGAATTCCATCCCTTCCACCCATAAATAGACTCATTAGTAGGACGTTTCTATCTTTTCTACCCATTAGTAGAGAAATCAGTGGGATGATTCAATCCCTTCCAATCGTAAATGGAACCATTTGTGGTACGATTCAATCCCTTCCTCCACTTAGTGGGGCTACTCCGTCCCATCCGCTCATTAGCAGATTCATTATTAGGTTGATTCCGTCCTATCTACCCATTAGTAGACACATCAGTGGGACCATTCCATCCCATCCACCAAAGAGTAGAATAGACTTTTTACGTCCCCCTAATAATAAGACGATTCTATCCCTTCAACCTATTGATGGGATAATTCCATCCCTACCACCCACTAGTGGACTCATTAGCAGGACGATTGTATCATTTTCAACCAATAGTAGAACCATTAGTGGGACGATTTCATCCCTTCCACTCGTTAATAGACCCATTTGTGGTACGATTCAACTCCTTACTCCACTTAGTGGGACTACTCCGTCTAATCCGTCCATTAGTGGATTCATTATAAGGTCGATTCCGTCATGTCTAACCATTATTAGACACATCAGTGGGACCATTCTATCCCATCCACCAAAATGTTTGTTATTTCCCACGATTACACCACGTTACTGTTTTAAGGACCAGTTCCTTAAAATGTGTTCCTTTACTTTACGATATGCGGAATAAAAACTATAAGTAATTGAACACCAGATTTTAGCGTGGAAAAACCCCTAGACACGGGATCAAAAAACCACGACCTACTTCTCAAGTAGGATTTTAACTTCACTATGTAAAAAGACCCACTTGGTTACGAGATTCACTCTTACTAACCTAGGACTAACTCTAATCCTTTAGTGATCTTTCTCACGATCAGTGAAGTTCTGTCAAGTCCACGACTTGAACTACACAGTTTACAACTCGATTTTTGCTTACTACAATTGAACTAAGACTTGAACTTTTACAAGACTCGATCTAAGGAACAGGTTCTCACTTAGTTCTACTGTAGCTAATGATTGCACAAATAAGCTAATAATTCTTCTCAGCTTTTGCTCGATGCTCTCTCTATTTGTGTACAGCTTCTATGGCTGATAGTCTTCTCGTTTTATAGTTTCCAGCAGCCAAGAAGTCCCAATGAATTAGAATTCCAAAGCTCCCTTGACTTTGAATCCTAATTGGATTCTACCTTCTTGAATCGAAATCCTTTATCCCTTAGGATTATGCAATCTTTTCGTATCTGATCAGGCCTGCATAATTATCAAGATACACGTCAGTATTAGGATAAATAATAATATCTCAATTACATGATTTTGCATGAATTATCTATTCTGCTTCAGTAATTCAAAGGAACAGGTCCTTTGAATCCGTTCCTCAGTCATCAGTCAAAACTCCAAGCTTTCCAAGCTAACAATTTCCCCCTTTTTGATGATGACAAATTCATACTTATAGCTTCATCTCCTTAATGTCCTGAAGTATAATGTAAGCTCAAAAAGACAGTCAATCAGTGGAGAATTAATTCATCATTAAGGAACAGATTTTTATTAGGTATAAAATCATGCAAAATCAGCTTACTCTTCCCCTTTTTGGCATCATTGAAAAGGTTGCATATAAAAATATAACCCAAGTGTTAGAATTAATCAGCACATGGCCATTGAGGCAACTCAAAATGCAAACATAATTCAAATAAAGCAACTGCAAAACAATGATATTAGCCATCCAAGACAATTCATTTAACCAAAATATTAAAATCAGGGGATACAAGCAAGTACTACAGAATTATCCAACTACTAAAGAAGAAAACAAAGGCTAAGGCACTAGGCTAGGCTAGATCCCACTAGACAAAAGATGGCTAAAGATAAGGGCTAAAGTGGTTAGGCAGTGGAAGGACCAGGTCCCTGAGACTTGTTAAGCAGATCAAACATCTGCTTGAGCATTCCCTCATTGGCCTCCTTTGCTTTTGAGGCCTCTGCCTTCCAGTAATTCCTCTCTTCTTCCAACCTTGCTATCTCAGCAGCCTGCATAGCAACTTGTTGCCTAAGTGCCCTCACTTTGTTGTTCAGAGGCTGCCTCCCAACACCAGCCTGTGGAGGGTCAGCCTGAACTGGCAAGTCACAGTTTATCAAAGTAGCACACCCAAACTTCTCCTTCTTTGTAGCCTTCACAACCCCTTCCAAGGGAATCTTCAACTTGGCAAAGATATCAGTCAGAATGAAACCAAACGGCAGGGAGTGTTTTCTCTTCCCAGCAATCACCCTTTTTATCAGGTGGATCATAAAGCTGGGCCAATTGATCTACTTTTCAGTGTCCAACAGTTCCATAAGGACCAGGTCCATGAAACTGGCAACTCCTCTTTTCTCCTGCCTTGGCATCACAACTTTGTTCACAAACTCAAATAAAACCTGATGCTGTGGGTGCATCTCACTCTTTTGCACTGCCCTGGGTTTTTCTTCACCATCATTCTCAGCAAACTTCCTAGTGATCTCCAGATCAGTAGGCAAGTTTGTCAAGTCAGGCCAAACAGTCTTGACATAGCTAGCATACCCAGAGGCAGGAATCCCCAGCAACTCACCAAGTTCCCTTGTATCAAATATGATGACATTGTCATTAACAGATGTAGTGATTTGATCACCTCGGATGGAACAATTCTTATAGAAATCCTGCACCATTCCCTTTGCACACCTACCAGAGATCTTAAGGACCATGTCCCTCCAACCCTGAGCATGCAGTTTTTGCAGCAACCATACCATTCCTTCTTCTTAAACATCAGTCATGACCCTTCCTTTCAAAACCTTTCTGGTCAGCATGTCATCATGAACACAGTGCACAGTCTCACTATCTTCAGAATCACTATCACTCTCATCTTCAGCAACTAACTCATCACTATCACTAGCAGATTCTTCAGAAACAACCACTCTTTTAGAGGACCTGGTCCTCTTAGCAACTTTTTCTGCAGCTTTAACTGAACTTCTTGTCACTCTTCTCTCAGGAACTTTTCTTTTCTTTGACTGAGGCTCCTCCTCCTCAGCCTCTACCATCTCATCATCATCAGAAAAATCAGCAAGATCAAAATCATCAATATCATCCACTTTTTTCTCCTCAACTACCTGTTTTCCTTTCCCTTTCCTGCTCTTTTCCAAGGCAGCAGCCAGTTGTTCATCAGCAGCTTTAGCAGCACTTCTTGTCCTCCTACCCCCAGAAGCAGGGGTTGAAGCAGAAGGAACAGGTCCTTTTGCCTTAGAGGAACTTCCAACTTTCCTCTTATTTCCAGGCTTATAACTATCACTTATCTTCTTCAATTTAGCAGCAATTTCAACAGTCTCATGATCATTAATGGGTCCCTTTCTAGCTAATTTTCTTTTCAGGCTCCTAATGTTTATCAAATCCACTAATGGCCTATCACTGTCACTTATAGCCTCTTCAACATCTACAACATATTCCATGGGTGCTCTAAAAGCAACCTCTGGAGACCCTGACCCCCCATGCACAGGTGCTTCTAAACTCCTAATGGGTTCCCCCTCAAGAGCAGCGTCAGAACCCTCTCCCTCTTTTTCCTCATCAATAACAACATTCAGAGGGTATGTGTAGTTTACCTTAAACTGATACAACACCATGGCATGAGATAAATCCTCAACCTGCTCAGCAATGGATTCAGCCGTAGGAACTGATGCTTCCCCCTGAATTTCAGGTTCAGGTATTTTTGGAATTTGTTCAGGAACTTCAGGGTTTGGGTCGATGATTTCCATGGGTGAAGGAGGGTTGAGATTTTGTGGTTGTTCAACAGTGGGTGCAGATGGAGAGTTATCAGAAGAAAGAGACATTCTTGCAATTCTTATCAAAAGATAATTGACAATTCTTTCTGAAATTTTGAGAAATTAATTGATGAACAAGGTAAAAGACTAATGGGGGAGAAGGAGTATATTTATAGTGTTAATTAGGTAGTGTAATTAGAGTAGGAAACGATCAGCTTACCTCAGCACAACATGCAACGGCTAAGGACTCTTGGGAGTCTCCCGAAGAAAAAGAGCCGTTAGGCTTCAGGATACCTTTTCAGAACGGGAACTGTTCCTCCGATGGGACTCTTTTGCAATTTGGATATGGGTAGGAAACTTAGTGGGATTTTATCCTAAACACAAGTTACCTATAGCCTTTATACTTCTAAATTAATTGAATAATTTCGAGTACATACCTGTTTTTAACACTACAATTCAGTGTCCTTCCAATTTGCAATTTTTGATCATCTGAAATTCTAAGAGCATAAGGGTAACATCATTCAATTTTAGCAACTCTAGATAAAATATGTAGCATGAGAGTATACATTTAAGTATGAAAACTGGACTGAATGATTCGTAATGACTTGAATAAAATTCATTTTAAGAGCAATTTTCTAGCCAATTATGAAGTAAAGCATTGAAGATTTTATGTGAAGTTAATCATCCTTAATTCCAATCTATTTCTTTCAAAATCATCTCTACCTAGAGCCTTAGTAAAAATGTCAGCTATTTGCTTTTCAGTAGGACAAAATGCTATGGTAATCAAACCTTTTTCATAATTGTCTCTTAGGAAATGATGTCTTATGTCAATGTGTTTAGTCCTTTTGTGATGCACTGGATTCTTTGTCATATTTATAGCACTAGTGTTATCACAATAAATAGGAACAGTTCCTACATCAACACCAAAATCCTGTAATTGTTGTTTGATCCATAACAATTGTGAACAACATGAAGCAGCTGCCACATATTCAGCCTCAGCAGTGGAAAGTGCCACTGAATTTTGTTTCTTGGTTCCCCAAGAAACCAAACACTCACCAAGAAAATGTGTCATACCTGAGGTGCTTTTTCTATCAACAAGGAAACCTGCATAGTCAGCATCAGTATATCCAACAAGATTAAAATTACAACCTTTTGGATACCAAAGTCCCAAGGGACCTGTTCCTTTCAGATACCTTAATATTCTTTTAACAGCTTTCAAATGAGATTCCTTAGGATCTGATTGGAATCTAGCACACAAACCAACACTGAATACTATATCAGGTCTACTAGCAGTTAGATAAAGTAGAGAACCTATCATGCCCCTATACAATTTTTGATCAACTGATATTCCATGTTCATCAATATCCAATTTTGTGGCAGTGGCAATAGGTGTGTCAATTCCCTTAGCATTATCCATATCAAATCTTTTAAGTAATTCCTTAACATACTTTTGTTGATGGATCATAGTTCCATTTGAGGTTTGCTTAATTTGTAAACCCAAAAAGAAATTGAGTTCACCCATCATGCTCATCTCAAATTCACTCCCCATCAAGTTTGCAAATTCCTTACTTAAATTTTCACAAGTGGCACCAAAGATTATATCATCTACATAGATTTGAACAATTAAGAGATCCTTACCTTTTTCTTTTAAGAACAAAGTACTATCAATTTTACCTCTCTTGTATCCATGCTGGAGTAGAAATTTTGATAGCCTCTCATACCATGCTCTTGGTGCCTGCTTCAGCCCATACAAGGCCTTGTCCAGCTTGTACACATGTTCAGGGAACTGTTCACTTTCAAAACCTGGAGGTTGCTTGACATATACTTCTTCTTTTAAGTAACCATTCAGAAATGCACTCTTGACATCCATTTGATGTAGAGTGAAATCCATATATGTAGCAAAGGCTATAAGAAGTCTTATTGCTTCCTGTCTTGCAACTGGAGAAAAAGTCTCATCATAGTCGATGCCCTCCTCTTGACTATCTCCCTGAACAACTAGCCTGGCCTTATTTCTTGTTACCATGCCATCCTCATCAAGTTTGTTTCTGAAAACCCACTTTGTTCCAATTATGGACCTGTTCCTTGGCTTGGGTTCCAGATGCCAAACTTGACTCCTTTGGAATTGATTCAGTTCTTCCTGCATAGCATTAATCCAGTCTGCATCCTTCAGTGCTTCTTTCACATTTTTAGGTTCAACAAGAGATAAGAAGGCACTAAAGGCACACAGATTATGATTCTTGACTGCTGATCTAGTTTGAACTCCGGAAGCCTTATCTGAGATTATTTGATCCACAGGATGTGACCTTTGATACTTGAAAGGCTTGGGTGTCAATCCATTGTCAGAAGTCCTCTGCTGAGGAACAGTTCCTGATAGAGTAGTGTTTCCATTTTGTGAGGTGGAACCAACACTTGTTCCCCCTGTTTCAGTGCTACTCTTCTCAGTTCTGTCCTGAGGAACAGTTCCTTGCAGTTCACTTCTCATATCCAGAATCTGCATTCGTGGATTAAGTTCAAACTCTTTCAGCATTCCAATTTCTTCATCCTCCTGTACCTGTTCTTGAGTGAGACTATCAGTTTCATCAAATTTAACATGCATGCTTTCTTCAATTTTCAATGTTTTCTTGTTAAACACCCTATAAGATTTACTATTCAAAGAATAACCAACAAATATTCCCTCATCACTTCTAGGATCAAATTTTCCTAGGGCATCCTTCCCATTGTTGTGTATGAAACATTTGCAACCAAAAGCCCTAAGATGAGAAATATTTGGTTTTCTTCCTTTAAGAAATTCATATGGTGTCTTTTCTATTAAAGGTTTTGTCATACATCTATTTATTATGTAGCATGCAGTGTTAATGGCCTCAGCCCAAAAGTTCTGTGGAAGATTTCCAGATATCAACATGGTCCTTGCCATTTCTTCCAGAGTCCTATTTTTCCTTTCTACTACACCATTTTGTTGTGGAGTTCTAGGTGAGGAAAAATTGTGATTGATGCCATTTTCATTGCAAAAATTGGAAAACATATGATTTTCAAATTCAGTTCCATGATCTGACCTAATGGCAACAATATTACTATCTAGAGTTCTTTGAGCTTTCTTAGCAAAAATTGAAAATGCATTAAATGCTTCTTCTTTAGATGCAAGAAATATAGTCCATGTAAATCTAGAGTAATCATCCACCAATACCATAACATACTTCTTACCTCCACGACTCATTGTTCTCATTGGACCACACAAATCCATATGGACCAGTTCCAAAGGTTTAGTGGTACTTACCTGTTTCTTTGATTTGAAGGAGGATTTTACCTGCTTCCCCCTGGCACATGCTTCACATACTTTTTCATCATTAAACCTAATGTTAGGAAGACCTATCACCAAGTCCTTTGACACAAGTTTGTTCAATTGTGAAAGACTAGCATGTCCTAGTCTTTTGTGCCATAGGAGGGGATCATTTTGCACCACACTTAAGCAGCTCAGGCTTCCATCAGATAGTGTCAGCAAGTCTACTTTGTAGATGTTTCCATGTCTGTTTCCCTGAAAAATAACCTCTCCAGAAGCTTGATTAGTCACAGTGCATCCAGTAGATGAGAAGTTAACATTATTACCTTTCTCACACAATTGAGATATACTCAACAAGCAATGCTTCAGTCCATCTACTAGAAATACATTATCTATGCAGTGTGAGTCAGACTTACCTACCTTTCCAATTCCAATAATTTCTCCTTTCTTACCATTACCGAAGGAAACACTTTCTCCTTGGAAGGCTGAGAGTGAAAGGAACAGTTCCTTATGCCCTGTCATATGTCTTGAGCAACCACTGTCCATTTACCATTTGTGGTTTGTCTCCTTCACTCTAGCCTGCAAAATAAAACTAGGGGTTAATTTTAAGAACCCAAACTAGTTTGGGTTCCTTTCCTTTAGCAAAAGGATGAATCAGATCTCTCCTAGCCCAGAATGGTAATGGTTTCTTTGTGTGAACCGTTTCCCTTTTTACAGAATGTTGATCAGGTTTATAGGACCTATTCTTCTGTTTTACAGGATTTTGAACAGGTTTATAGGACCTGTTCCTCTGGACAGCCATTTTTAAAGATTGACAATTTTCTTTCCGGTGACCAGTGTTCCCACAGTGAGTGCATAGCCAGTTTTCAGGAAATGATAAATACTTACTCTTTGGATCCCATTTGGATGAACTTTGTGCTTTCATGAATCCTATACCTTTCCTGTTACTGCTATGATTTTCTTGTAACCATTCTAGTGCTTCAGAAGACATGTTCCATTCTACAGTTTTTCTTAATTCCATTTTTGTTTTAACCAAGTCTTCTTCTAAAGATCTTATCTTTTCATCTTTCTTACACAGTTCATCAACTGTGTTTTTCAGTTTCTCTTCAGCAATGATCTGATGAGAATTAGCAATGCCTTTACCTTTTACAACTGTTTTAACATTTTCTAATTCCTGAGCAGTTGTTTCAAGTGTGAGGACCTGTTCCTCAAGCATGCTAATCTTCCTTTCCAGAAAATCATTTTTAATTATTTCCTCTTTGCATTCTGTTTCTAAGCAGTCAACTTTATCATGCAGTTGGTGATTATCATCCCTTAGAGTTTTAAATTCATTTAGCACAATATGGAATACTTTAACCAACTTTTCTCTAGACATGCTTTTTACATCTTCTTTAAGTTTAGAAACAAATACCTCAGGGTCTTCTTCATTTTCTGAATCTCCAAGAGCCATTAGAGGAAGATCCTCATCCAGATCATCATCAGTTATTTCGTCTTCACTGTCTTGCCATCCTGCAACCAGCGCTTTGGGATTTCCACTTTTCTTATGGACCTGTTCCCTAGCCTTCTTCCTTTCATCAATGAATTTCTTCCTCCATTCTCCTTCCATGATTGGACATTTGCTGATGTAGTGCTCCGAGCTTCCACATTTGTGGCATTCTCCAGCCTGTTTCATGTTAGTAGACCTACCCTGTCCACTAATTTCCCTTTTCTTATTCAAATATTTCTGAACACTTTTAGCGATAAGGACCAGTTCCTTATCATCAATGATTTTATAACCAGCAGTCAAGGCTAGGTTAGGTTCAGTTTTAACTGGTGCTCCTATGTTTTTAACCTTTTTCCTTAGTTCATAAGTCTTTAGATTTCCTATAAGCTCATCTAAGGATAAAGTGGTTAAATCTTTACTTTCAATGATAGCACAAGCTTTGATCTCCCAAGAGTCTGGAAGAACCCTAGTTAAAATCTTTTCTACCCTATCTTCCACAGTTAAAACCCTTCCCAAAGAGATAAGTTCAGAGGCAATGGCATTAAATCTAGTATACATTTCAGAGATTGATTCTTCTTCTTTCATTTTAAAGCTTTCATATTCAGCATAAAGAAGTGTACCTCTGGACCTTTTTACCTGACTTGTTCCTTCGTGTGCAACTTGTAGAGCATCCCAGATCTCCTTTGCAGTGGAATACCCTCTGATCCTTGTGCATTCGTCAGGACTAAGTCCACCAACCAGCCACTTCCTTGCCTTAGCATTCTTTTCCCATTGCTTTATGTCTTCAGCATTGTATTCCTTCCTGGTTTTGGGAACATCCTTTCCATCAGCATCTTTCTTCATTGGGATCATGGGACCTTCAGTTACTATGTCCCATAATTCGTAATCTTCTGCTTGAAGGTGATCACGCATCCTTTCTTTCCACCATGAATAGTATTTCCCATTGAAGTAAGGTGCTCTCACCATTGACTGGCCCTCACTATTCTCTCGTGATGTACTCATCTAATCCTAGGTGTTAGCCTTTTCAAGGATAACCTGCTCTGATACCAATTGTTATTTCCCACGATTACACCACGTTACTGTTTTAAGGACCAGTTCCTTAAAATGTGTTCCTTTACTTTACGATATGCAGAATAAAAACTATAAGTAATTGAACACCAGATTTTAGCGTGGAAAAACCCCTAGACACGGGATCAAAAAACCACGACCTACTTCTCAAGTAGGATTTCAACTTCACTATGTAAAAAGACCCACTTGGTTACAAGACTCACTCTTACTAACCTAGGACTAACTCTAATCCTTTAGTGATCTTTCTCACGATCAGTGAAGTTCTGTCAAGTCCACGACTTGAACTACACAGTTTACAACTCGATTTTTGCTTACTACAATTGAACTAAGACTTGAACTTTTACAAGACTCGATCTAAGGAACAGTTTCTCACTTAGTTCTACTGTAGCTAATGATTACACAAATAAGCTAATAATTCTTCTCAGCTTTTGCTCGATGCTCTCTCTATTTGTGTACAGCTTCTATTGCTGATAGTCTTCTCGTTTTATAGTTTCCAGCAGCCAAGAAGTCCCAATGAATTAGAATTCCAAAGCTCCCTTGACTTTGAATCCTAATTGGATTCTACCTTCTTGAATCGAAATCCTTTATCCCTTAGGATTATGCAATCTTTTCGTATCTGATCAGGCCTGCATAATTATCAAGATACACGTCAGTATTAGGATAAATAATAATATCTCAATTACATGATTTTGCATGAATTATCTATTCTGCTTCAGTAATTCAAAGGAACAGGTCCTTTGAATCCGTTCCTCAGTCATCAGTCAAAACTCCAAGCTTTCCAAGCTAACAATGTTGCACGGACTTGTTACGTCCCCTAAATATTAGGATGATTTTTTCCCTCCCACCAATTAGTGGGACAATTCCATCCCTTAAACCCATCAGCAGACTCATTGGTAGGACGATTCTATCCTTTCCACCCATTAGTAGAACCATTAGTAGGACGATTCCATCCGTTCTACCCATTAATGGACCCATTAGTGGTACGATTCAATCCCTTCCTCTACTAAGTGAGGCTACTCCGTCCCATCCGCCCATTAGTGGATTCATTATTAGGTCGATTCCGTCCTATCTAGACTCATTAGAAGGATGATTCCATGCTTTCCACCCATTAGTAGACTCATTAGCAAGACGATTCTGTCATTTCCACCCATTAGTAGAACCATTAGTGGGACGATTTCATCCCTGCCACCCGTTAATGGATCCAATTGTGGTACGATTCAATCGCTTACTCCACCTAGTGGGACTATTCTATCCTGTCCGCAAATTAGTGGATTCATTATAAGGTCGATTCATTCTTATTAACCCATTAGTAGACACATCAGTGGGACCATTCTATCCATCCACAAAAAAGTGGCACAGACTAGCTACGTCCCCCTACTAATAGGACAATTTTATCCCTTCGACCAACTGGTGGGAGAATTCCATCGCTTCCACCCGTTAGTAGACTCATTAGTAGGACGATTCTATCATTTTCAACAGTTAGTAGAACCATAAGTTGGACGATTTCATCCCTTCAATCAGTTAATGGACTCATTTATGGTACGATTCAATCCTTTCCACCCATTAGTAGAACCATTAGTGGATTCATTATTAGGTCGATTCCGTCTTGTCTACCCATTAGTAGACACATCATTTGGACCATTCTATCCCATCCACCAAAAAGAAGCGCAGACTTGTTACGTCCCCTCAATATTAGGACGATTTTGTCCCATCAACCAATTAGTGGGACAATTCCATCCCTTCAACCCATCAGTAGACTCATTGGTAGGACGATTCTATCCTTTCCACCCATTAGTAGAACCATTAGTAGGACGATTCCATCCGTTCCACCTATTAATGGACCCATTAGTTGTGCGATTCACTCCCTTCCTCTATTTAGTGAGGCTACTTCGTCCCATCCGCCCATTAGTGGATTCATTACTAGGTCGATTCCGTCCTATCTACCCATTAGTAGACACATCAGTGGGACAATTCAATCCCATCCACCAAAAAGTGGCACGGACTTGTTACATCCCCCTAATAATAGGACGATTTTGTCCCTTCAACCAATTAGTTGGATAATTCCATGCTTTACACCAATTAGTAGACTCGTTAGCAGGACGATTCAATCGTTTTCACCCATTAGTAGAAATATTAGTGGGACGATTTTATCCCTTCGACCCGTTAATGGATCCATTTGTGGTACGATTCAATCTCTTACTCCACTTAGTGGGACTATTCTGTACTGTCCGCCCATTTGTGGATTCATTATAAGGTCGATTCACCTTATCTACCCATTAGAAGACAGAACAACAGTGGGACCAGTCTATCCCATCCACCAAAAAGTGGCACGGACTTGTAACATCCCCCTAATAAAAGGACATTTTTGTCCCTTCAACGAAATAGTGGGACAATTCCATCCCTTCCACACAAAAGTAGACTCATTAGTAGGACCTTTCTATCCTTTCCACCCATTAGTAGAACCATTAGTGGGATTATTCCATTCCTTACACCCGTAAATGGAACCATTTGTGGTACGATTCAATCCCTTCCTCCACTTTGTAGGACTATTCTATCCCGTCCGCCCATTAAGGATTCATTATTAGGTCGATACCGTCCTGTCTACCTATTAGTAGACACAACAGTGGGAACATTCTATCCCATCCACCAAAAAATGGTACGAACTTGTTACGTCCCCCTAGTAATAGGACGATTTTAGCCCTTCAACCGATTGGTGTGATAATTCTATCCCTTCCACCCATTAATAGACTTATTAGCAAGACGATTGGTGGGACCATTCTATCCAATCCACCAAAAAGTGGAACGGACTTGTTACGTCCCCCTAATAATTGGATGATTTTGTCTCGTCAACCAAATAGTGGGACAATTCCATCCCTTCCACCCATATGTAGACTCATTAGTAGGACGTTTCTATCTTTTCCACCCTTTAGTAGAACCATTAATGGGACGATTCCATCCCTTCCACCTGTAAATGGAACCATTTGTGGTGCGATTCAATCTATTCCTCTACTTAGTGGGACTATTATGTCCCGTCCGTCCATTAGTGGATTCATTATTAGGTCGATTCCGTCTTGTCTAGCCATTAATAGACACAACAGTGGGAACATTCTAACCCATCCACAAAAAAAATGGACTTGTTACGTCCCCCTAATATTAGCACGATTTATTTATTCAACCGATTGGTGGGATAATTCCATCCCTTCCACCCATTAGTAGACTCATTAGAAGGACGATTGCATCGTTTTCAACCATTAGTGGGGGCGATTCCATCCCTTCCACCCATTAATGGACCTATTTGTGGTACGTTTCAATCCCTTACTCCACTTACTAGGACTACTCCGTCCAATCCGCCCATTTGTGGATTCAATATTATGTCGATTCCATCTTGTCTATCCATAGTAGATGCATCAGTGGGACCATTCTATCCCCGTTCACCAAAAAGTAGCACAGGCTTGTTACGTCCCTCTAATAATAGGACGATTTTATCCCTTCAACCAATTAGTAGGACTATTCCATCCCTTTCACCAATCGGTAGACTCATTAGTAGGACGATTCTATCCTTTCCACTCATTAGTAGAACCAATAGTAGGACGATTCCATCCCTTCCACCCATTAACGGACACATTAGTGGTTTGATTCAAACCCTTCCTCCACTTAGTGGGGGTAAGTCCGTCCCATCCGCCCATTAGTGGATTCATTATTTGGTCGATTCCGTGCTGTCTACCTATTATAGACACATCAGTGGGACCATTCTATCCCATCCACCAAAAACTGGCATGGACTTGTTACGTACCCCTTATAATATTACAATTTTGTCCCTTCAACCAATTAGTCGGACAATTCAATCCTTTCCAACCATTACTAGACTCATTAGCATGACGATTCTATCATTTTCGCACGTTACTAGAACCATTAGTGGGATGATTTCATCCCTTTCACCCGTTAATGGATCTCTTTGTGGTACGATTCAATCCCTGACTCCACTTAGTGGGACTATTCTGTTCGGTCCGCCTATTAGTGGATTTCATATAAAGTCGATTCCGTCCTATCTACCCATCCACCAAAAAGTGGCACGAACTTGTTACATCCCCATAATAATAGAACAATTTTGTCCCTTCAACCAAATAGTGGGACAATTCCATCCCTTCCACCCAAAAGTAGACTCATTAGTAGGACGTTTCTATCCTGTCCACCCATTAGTAGAACCATTAGTTGGGCGATTCCATCCCTTCCACCCATAAATGGAACCATTTGTGGTACAATTCAATCCCTTCATCCATTTAGTAGGACTATTCTATCCCGTCCACCCATTAGTGGATTCATTATTAGGTCGAGTCCGTTTTGTCTACCCATCAGTAGACACAACAGTGGGAACATTCTATCCCATCCACCAAAAAATGGAATGGACTTGTTACGTCCCCCTTATAATAGGACGATTTTATCCCTTCAACCGATTGGTGGGATAATTCCATCCCTTTCCACCCATTAGTAGACTCATTAGCAGGACGATTATGTTATTTTCAACCATTTGTAGAACTATTAGTTGGACAATTTCATCCCTTCCACCCGTTAATGGACCCATTTGTGGTACGATTCAATCTCTTGCTCCACTTAGTAGGACTACTCCATCCAATCCGTCCATTAGTGGATTCATTATTAGGTCGATTCCGTCATGTCTACCCATTAGTAGACACATTAGTGGGACCATTCTATCCCATCCACCAAATTGTTGCACGGACTTGTTACGTCCCCTAAATATTAGGATGATTTTGTCCCTTCCACCAATTAGTGGGACAATTCCATCCCTTCAACCCGTCAGTAGACTCATTGGTAGGACGATTCTATCATTTCTACCCATTAGTAGAACCATTAGAAGGAAGATTCCATCCGTTCCACCCATTAATGGACCCATTAGTGGTACGATTCAATCCCTTCCTCCACTTAGTGTGGCTACTCCGTCCCATCCGCCCATTAGTGGATTCATTATTAGGTCGAATCCCTCCTGTCTACCCATTAGTAGATACATCAGTGGGACTATTCTATCCCATCAACCCAAAAGTGGCACGTACTTGTTACGTCCCCCTAATAATATGACAATTTTGTCCCTTCAACCAATTAGATGGGACAATTCAATCCTTTCCATCCATTAGCAGACTTATTAGCATGACGATTCTATCATTTTCACCCATTAGTAAAACCATTATTGGGACGATTTCATCCCTTCCACCCGTTAATGGATCCATTTGTGGTACTATTCAATCCCTTACTCCACATAGTGGGACTATTCTGTCCGGTCCGCCTGTTAGTGGATATACTATAAGGTCGATTCCATCCTATCTACCCATTAGTAGACACAACAGTGGGACCAGTCTAACCCATCCACTAAAAATTGGCAAAAACTTGTTACATCCCCCTAATAATAGAACGATTTTGTCCCTTCAACCAAATAGTGGGACAATTGCGTCCCTTCCACCTAAAAGTAGACTCATTAGTGGGACGTTTCTATCCTTTCCACCCATTAGTAGAACCATTAGTGAGACGAGTCCATCCCTTCAACCCGTAAATGGAACCATTTGTAGTACGATTCAATCCCTTCCTACACTTAGTAGGACTATTCTGTCTCGTCCGCCCATTAGTGGATTCATTATTAGGTCGATTCCGTCCTGTCTACCCAACAGTAAACACAACAGTGGGAACAATCTATCCCGTCCACCAAAAAATGGAACGGACTTGTTACGTCCCCCTAATAATAGGACGAATTTATCCCTTCAACCAATTGGTGGGATAATTCCATCCCTTCCACCCATTAGTAGACTCATTAGCAGGATGATTGCATCATTTTCAACCATTAGTAAAACCATTAGTGGGATGATTTCATCCATTCCACCGGTTAATGGACCCATTTGAGGTACGTTTCAATCCCTTACTCCACTTAGTGGGACTACTCCGTCCAATACGCCCATTAGTGGATTCAATATTAGGTCGATTCCGTCCTTTCTACCCATTAGTAGACACATCAGTGGGGCCATTCTATATCCATCCACCAAAAAGTAGCACAGACTTGTTACGTCCCTCCAATAATAGGATGCTTTTATCACTTCAACAAATTAGTGGGAGAATTCCATCCCTTCCACCCATAAGTAGACTCATTGTTAGGACGATTCTATCATTTCAACCCATTAGTAGAACCATTAGTAGGACGATTTCATCCATTCCACCCATTAACGGACCCATTAGTGGTTCAATTTAATCCCTTCCTCCACTTATTGGGGCGACTCTATCCCATCTGCCCATTAGTGGATTCATTATTAGGTCAATTCCGCGCTGTCTACCTATTAATAGACACATCAGTGGGACCATTCTATCCCATCCACCAAAAGGTGGAATGAACTTTTTACGTCCCCCTTGTAATAGGATGATTTTATCCCTTCAACCGATAGGTGGGATAATTCCATCTCTTCCACCCATTAGTTGACTCATAAGTAGAACGATTGTGTCATTTTCAACCATTAGTAGAACCATTAGTAGGACGATTCCATCCGTTCCACCCATTAATGGACCCATTAGTGGTACGACTTAATCCCTTCCTCAACTTAGTGAGGCTACTCCGTCCCATCTGCCCATTTGTGGATTCATTATAAAGTCGATTCCGTTTTGTCTACCTATTAGTAGACAGATAAGTTGGACCATTCTATCCCATCCACAAAAAAGTGGCACGGACTTGTTACGTCCCCCTAATAATAGGACGATTTTTTCCCTTCAACCAATTAGTGGGACAATTTCATCCCTTCAACCCATTAGTAGACTCATTCGCAGGACGATAGTGTCATTTTCAACCATTAGTAGAACCATTAGTGGGAAAATTTCATCCCTTCCACCAGTTAATGGACACATTTGTGGTACGATTCAATCTCTTACTGAACTTAGTGGGACTACTCTGTCCAATCCGTTTAATAGTGGATTCATTATTAGGTCGATTCAATCATGTCGACCCATTAGTAGACACATCACTGCGACCATTCTATTCCATCCACAAAATAATAGTACGGACTTGTTACGTCCCCCTAATAATATGACAAATTTGTCCCTTCAACCAATTAGTAGGACAATTCAATCATTTCCACCCATTAGTAAACTCATTAGCATGACGATTCTATCATTTTCACCCATTAGTAGGACCATTAGTGGGACGATTTCATCCCTTCCACCCGTTAATGGACCCATTTGTGGTACGATTCAATCCCTTACTCCACTTAGTGGGAATACTCCGTCCAATCCGTCCATTAGTGAATTCATTATAAGGTCGATTCCGTCATGTCTACCCATTAGTAGACACATCAGTGGGACCATTCTATCCCATCCACCAAAAAATGGAACGGACTTGTTACGTCCCTCTAATAATAGGACGATTTTATCCCTTCAACAGATTGGTGGGATAATTCTATCCCTTCCACCCATTAGTAGACTCATTAGCAAGACGATTGTATCGTTTTCAACCATTAGTAGAACCATTAGTGGGACGATTTCATCCTTTCCACCCACTAATGGACCCATTTGTGGTACGATTCAATCCTTTCCTCCCTTTAGTAGGACTATTCCGTCCCATCCGCCCGTTATTGGATACATTATTAGGTCGATTCCTTCATGTCTACCAATTAGTAGAGTCATCAGTGGGACCATTCTACCCCATCAACCAAAAAATGGCACGGACTTGTTACGTCCCCCCAATAATAGGATGATTTTTCCCTTCAACCAATTAGTGGGACAATTCCATCCCTTCCAACCATAAGTAGACTCATTACTAGAACGTTTCTATCTTTTCCACCCATTAGTAGAACCATTAGTGGGACGATTCCATCCCTTCCACCCGTAAATTGAACCATTTGTGGTATAATTCAATCCCTTCTTCCACTTAGTAGGGCTACTCCGTCTCATCCGCTCATTAGTGGATTCATTATTAGGTCGATTCTGTCCTATCTAGCCATTAGTAGACATATCAGTGGGACCATTATATCCCATCCACCAAAAAGTAGAAGAGACATTTTACGTCCCCTTAATAATATGACGATTTTATCCCTTGAACCGATAGGTGGGATAATTCCATCCCTTCCACCCATTAGTAGACTCATTAGCAGGGCGATTGTATCATTTTCAACCATTAGTAGAACCATTAGTGGTATGATTTCATCCCTTCAACTCGTCAATGGACCCATTTGTGGTACGATTCAATCCCTCACTCCACTTAGTGGAACTACTACGTCCAATCCGTCCATTAGTGGATTCATTATTAGGTCGATTCCGTCATGTCTGCCTATTAGTAGACACATCAGTGGGATCATTCTATCCCATCCACCAAAAAGTAGCACGGACTTGTTACGTCCCCTGAATATTAGGACGATATTGTCCCTTCAACCAATTAGTGGGACAATTCCATCCCTTCTACCCAGCAGTAGACTCATCGGTAAGACGATTCTATCCTTTCCACCCATTAGTAGAGCCATTAGTAGGACAATTCCATCCGTTCCACCCATTAATAGACCCATTAGTGGTACAATTCAATCCCTTCCTCTGCTTAGTGAGGCTACTCCATCCCATCCGCCCATTAGTGGATTTATTATTTTGTCGATTCCATCTTGTCGACCTATTAGTATACACATCTAGGATCATTCTATCCCATCAACCAAAAAGTTACACGGACTTGGTACGTCCCCCTAATAATAGGACGATTTTATCCCCTCAACCAATTAGTGGGACAATTCCATACTTTCCACCCAATACTAGACTCATTAGCAGGACGATTCTATCATATTCACCCATTAGTAGAACCACTAGTGGGACGATTTCATCCCCGCCAACCGTTAATGGATCCATTTGTGGTACGATTCAATCCCTTACTCCACTTAGTGGGACTATTCTATCTTGTCAGCCCATCAGTTGATTCATTATAAGGCCGATTCCGTCCTATCTACCCATTAGTAGACACATTATTGGGACCAGTCTTTACCATCCAATAAAAAGTGGCACATACTAGCTACGTCCCCCTAATATTAGGACAATTTTATCCCTTCAACCAATTGGTGCGACTATTGCATCCCTTCCACCCATTAGTAAACTCATTAGTAGGACGATTCTATCATTTTCAACCATTAGTGGGACGATTTCATCCCTTCCTTCAGTTAATGGACTCATTTGTGGTACGATTCAATCCCTTACTCCACTTAGTGGGATTATTCCGTCCCATCCTTCCATTAGTGGATTAATCATTAGGTCGATTCCATCCTGTCTACCCATTAGAAGAAAAATCAGTGGGACCATTCTATCCCATTTACCAAAAAGTGGCACGGACTTGTTACGTCCCCCTAATAATAGGACGCTTTTTTCCCTTCAACCAAATAGTGGGACAATTCCATCCCTTCCACGCATATGTAGACTCATTATTAGGAGGTTTCTATCCTTTCCACTCTTTAGTAGAACCATTAGCGGGACGATTCCATCCCTTCCACCCGTAATGGAACAAATTGTGGTACGATTCAATCCCTTCCTCCACTTAGTGGGACTATTCTGTCCCGTCTGCCCATTAGTGGATTCATTATTAGCTCGATCACGCCCTGTCTACCCATTAGTAGCCACTACAGTGGGAACATTACATCCCATCCACCAAAAAATGCAACGGACTTGTTTCGTCCCCCTAATAATAGGACGATTTTATCCGTTCAAACGATTGGTGGGATAATTCTATTCCTTCCACCCATTAGCAGACTCATTAGCAGACGATTGTATCGTTTTCAACCATTAGTAGAACCATTAGTGGTTCGATTTCATCCTTTCCACCCACTAATGGACCCATTTGTGGTACGATTCAATCCTTTCCTCCCTTTAGTAGGACTATCCCGTCCCATCCGCCCATTATTGGATACATTATTAGGTCGATTCCTTCATGTCTACCAATTAGTAGACTCATAAGTGGGACCATTCTACCCCATCAACCAAAAAATGGCACAGACTTGTTACGTCCCCCCAATAATAGGATGATTTTTCCCTTCAACCAATTAGTGGGATAATTCCATCCCTTCCAACCATAAGTAGACTCATTGGTAGAATGTTTCTATCTTTTCCACCCATTAGTAGAACCATTAATGGGACGATTCCATCCCCTCCACCCGTAAATATAACCATTTGTGGTACGATTCAATCCCTTCTTCCACTTAGTAGGGCTACTCCGGCCCATCCGCTCATTAGTGGATTCATTATTAGGTCGATTCTGTCCTACCTAGCCATTAGTAGACATATCAGTGGGACCATTATATCCCATCCACCAAAAAGTAGAATAGACATTTTACGTCCCCTTAATAATATGACGATTTCATCCCTTCAACCGATAGGTGGGATAATTCCATCCCTTCCACCCATTAGTAGACTCATTAGCAGGGCGATTGTATCATTTTCAACCATTAGTAGAACCATTTGTGGGACGATTTCATCCCTTCAACTCGTTAATGGACCCATTTGTGGTACGATTCAATCCCTCACTCCACTTAGTGGGACTACTACATCCAATCCGTCCATTAAAGGATTCATTATTAGGTCGATTCCGTCATGTCTGCCTATTAGTAGACACATCAGTGGGATCATTCTATCCCATCCACCAAAAAGTAGCACGGACTTGTTACGTCCCCTGAATATTAGGACGATATTGTCCCTTCAACCAATTAGTGGGACAATTCCATCCCTTCCACCCAGCAGTAGACTCATCGGTAGGAAGATTCTATCCTTTCCACCCATTAGTAGAGCCATTAGTAGGACAATTCCATCCGTTCCACCCATTAATGGACCCATTAGTGGTACAATTCAATCTCTTCCTTTGCTTAGTGAGGCTACTCCATCCCATCCGCCCATTAGTGGATTTATTATTCGGTCGATTCCATCCTGTCGACCTATTAGTATACACATCAGTAGGATCATTCTATCCCATCAACTAAAAAGTTACACGGACTTGTTACTTCCACTTAATCATTGGACGATTGTATCCCTTCAACCAATTAGTGGGACAATTCCATACTTTCCACCCAATACTAGACTCATTAGCAGGACGATTCTATCATATTCACCCATTAGTAGAACCATTAGTGGGACGATTTCATCCCCGCCAACCGTTAATGGATCCATTTGTGGTACGATTCAATCCCTTACTCCACTTAGTGGGACTATTCTATCTCTTCAGCCCATCAGTTGATTCATTATAAGGTCGATTCCGTCCTATCTACCCATTAGTAGACACATTATTGGGACCAGTCTATCCCTTCCAATAAAAAGTGGCACATACTAGCTACGTCCCCCTAATATTAGGACGATTTTATCCCTTCAGCCAATTGGTGGGACTATTCCATCCCTTCCACCCATTAGTAAACTCATTAGTAGGACGATTCTATCATTTTCAACCATTAGTGGGACGATTTCATGCCTTCCTTCAGTTAATGGACTCATTTGTGGTACGATGCAATCCCTTACTTCACTTAGTGGGATTATTCCGTCCCATCCTTCCATTAGTGGATTCATCATTAGGTCGATTCCGTCCTGTCTACCCATTAGAAGAAAAATCAGTGGATCCCATCCACCAAAAAGTGGCACGGACTTGTTACGTCCCCCTAATAATAGGACGTTTTTTTCCCTTCAACCAAATAGTGGGACAATTCAATCCCTTCCACGCATATGTGGACTCATTAGTAGGAGGTTTCTATCCTTTCCACTCTTTAGTAGAACCATTAGTGGGACGATTCCATCCCTTCCACCCGTAATGGAACAATTTGTGGTACGATTCAATCCCTTCCTCCACTTAGTAGGACTATTCTATCCCATCTGCCCATTAGTGGATTCATTATTAGGTCGATTACGCCCTTTCTACCCATTAGTAGCCACTACAGTGGGAACATTACATCCCATCCACCAAAAAATGCAACGAACTTGTTACGTCCCCCTAATAATAGGACGATTTTATCCGTTCAACCGATTGGTGGGATAATTCCATCCCTTCTACCCATTAGTAGACTCATTAGCATGACGATTGCATCATTTTCAACCATTAGTAGAACCATTAGCAGGACGATTTCATCCCTTTCCTCCACTTAGTGGGACTATTCCAACCCATCCGCCCGTTATTGGATTCATTATTAGGTCGATTCCTTCTTGTCTACCCATAAGTAAACACATCAGTGGGATCATTCTATCCCATCAACCAAAAAATTGCACGGACTTCTTACGTTCCCCCAATAATAGGATGATTTTTCCCTTCAACTAATTAGTGGGACAATTCCATCCATTCCACCCATAAATAGACTCATTAGTAGGACGTTTTTATCTTTTCTACCCATTAGTAGAGCAATTAGTGGGATGATTCAATCCCTTCCAACCGTAAATGGAACCATTTGTGGTACGATTAGATTCCTTACTCCACATAGTGGGACTATTCCGTCCGATCCGCCCATTAGTGGATTCATTATTAGGTCGATTCTATCCTGGCTACCCATTAGTAGACACATCAGTGGGACCATTTTATCCCATCCACCAAAAAGTAGTACAGACTTGTTACGTCCTTCCAATAATAGGACAATTTTTTTCCCTTCAACCAATTAGTGGGACAATTACATGCCTTCCACCCATCAGTAGACTCATTGGTAGGACGATCCTATCCTTTCCACCCATTAGTAGAACCATTAGTAAGACAATTCCATCCCTTCCACCCATTAACGGACCCATTAGTGGTTCGATTCAATCCCTTTTTCCACTTAGTGGGGCGACTCCGTCCCATCCGCTATTAGTGGATTCATTATTAGGTCGATTCAGTGTTATCTACCCATTAGTGTCCACCAAAAAGTGGAATGGACTTGTTACGTCCCCTTTATAGTAGGATGATTTTATCCCTTCAACCGATTGGTGGGATAATTCCATCCCTTCCACCCAATAGTAGACACATTTGCAGGACGATTGTGTCATTTTCAACCATTAGTAGAACCATTAGTGGGACAGTTTCATCCCTTCCACCCGTTAATGGACCCATTTGTGGTACGATTCAATCTCTCACTCCACTTAGTGGGACTACTCAGTCCAATCCGTCCATTAGTAGATTCATTATTTGGTCGATTCCGTCATTTCTACCCATTAGTAGACACATCAGTTGGACCATTCTATCCCATCCACCAAAAAGTGGCACGGACTTCTTACGTCCTCCTATTAATATAATGATTTTGTCACTTCAACCAATTAGCGGGACAATTCAATCCTTTCCACCCATTAGTAGACTCGTTAGCATGACGATTCTATCATTTTCACCTATTAGTAAAATCATTGGTGGGACGATTTCATCCCTTCCACCCGTTAATGGATCTATTTATGGTACGATTCAATCCCTTACTCCACTTATTGGGACTGTTCTGTCCTGTTCGCCAATTAGTGGATTCATTATAAGGTCGATTCCGTCCTATCTACCAATTAGCAGATACAACAATGGGACCAGACTATCCCATCAACCAAAAAGTGGCACGGAGTTGTTACGTCCCTCAACAATAGGATGATTTTGTCTCTACAACCAAATAGTGGGACAATTCCATCCCTTCCACCCATATGTAGACTCATTAGTAGGACTTTTCTATCCTTTCCACCCTTTAGTAGAACCATTAGTGGGACGATTCCATTCCTTCAACCCGTAAATGGAACCATTTGTGGTACGATTCAATCCCTTCCTCCACTTAGTGGGACTAACTTAGTGGGACTATTCTGTCCCATTCGCCCATTAGTGGATACATTATTAGGTCGATTCCGTCCTCTCTACCCATTAGTAGACACAACAGTGGGAACATTCTATCCCATCCACCAAAAAATGAAATGGTCTTGTTACGTCCCTCCTAATAATAGGACGATTTTATCCCTTCAACCGATTGGTGGGATAATTCCATCCCTTCCACCCATTAGTAGACTTATTAGAAGGACGATTGTATCATTTTCAACCATTAGTATAACCATTAGTGGGACGATTTTATCCCTTCAACACGTTAATGGACCCATTTGTGGTACGATTCAATCCCTTACTCCACTAAGTGGGGCTACTCCGTCCAATCCGTCCATTTGTGGATTCATTATTAGGTCGATTCCATCATGTCGACCCATTAGTAGACACCTCAGTGGGACCATTCTATCCCATCCCCCAAAAAGTAACACGGACATGTTACGTCCCCTCAATATTAGGACGATTTTGTCCCTTCAACTATTAGTGGGAAAATTACATCCCTTCCACCCATCAGTAGACTCATTGGTAGGACGATTCTATCCTTTCCACCCGTTAGTAGAGCTATTAGTAGGACGATTCCATTCGTTCCACCCATTAACAGACCCATTAGTGGTTCGATTCAATCCCTTTCTCCACTTAGTGGGGCGACTCCGTCCCATCCGCCATTAGTGGATTCATTATTAGGTGGATTCTGTGCTGTCTACCCATTAGTAGACACATCAGTAGGACAATTCAATCCCATCCACCAAAAAGTGGAATGGACTTGTTACGTCCCCTTTATAATAGGAAGATTTTATCCCTTCAACATGATTGGTGGGATAATTCCATCCCTTCCACCCATTAGTAGAGACAGTAGCAGGACGATTGTGTCATTTTCATCCATTAGTAAAGCCATTAGTAGGACGATTTCATCCCATCCACCCGTTAATGGACACATTTTGTACGATTCAATCTCTTACTCCACTTAGTGGGACTACTCAGTCCAATCCGTCCATTAGTGGATTCATTATTAGGTCGATTCCGTCATGTCTACCAATTAGTAGACACATCAGTGGGACCATTCTATCCCATCCAAAATAAAGTAGCGTGGACTTGTTACGTCCCCCCAAAAATAGGACAATTTTGTCCCTTCAACAAATTAGTCGGACAATTCCATCCCTTCCACCCATATGTAGACTCATTAGTAGAACTTTTCTATCCTTTCCACCCTTTAGTAGAACCATTAGTTGGACGATTCCATTCCTTCAACCCGTAAATGGTACCATTTGTGGTACGATTCAATCCCTTCCTCCACTTAATGCGACTTTTCAGTCTCATCTGCCCATTAGTGGATTCATTATTAGGTCGATTTCGTCCTTTCTACCCATTAGTAGACACAACAATGGGAACATTCTATCCCATCCACCAAAAAATGAACTGGACTTGTTACGTCCCCCTAATAATAGGACGATTTTATCACTTCAACCGATTGGTGGGATAATTCCATCCCTTCCACCCATTAGTAGACTCATTAGCAGGACAATTGTATCATTTTTAACCATTAGTAGAACCATTAGAGGGACGATTTCATCCCTTCCACTCGTTAATGGAACCATTTGTGGTACGATTCAATCCCTTACTCCACTTAGTGAGGCTACTCCGTCCCATCTGCTTATTAGTGGATTCATTATTAGGTAGATTTCGTCCTGTCTACCTATTAGTAGACACATCAATGAACCATTCTATCCCATCCACCGAAAACTGGCATGGACTTGTTACGTCCCCCTAATAATAGGACGATTTTATCCCTTCAACCAATTAGTGGGACAATTCCATGCTTTCCACCCATTAGTAGACTCATTAGCAGGACAATTCTATGACTTTTACCCATTAGTAGAACCATTAGTGGGACAATTTCATCCCTGCCACCCGTTAATAGATCCATTTGTGGTACGATTCAATCCCATACTTAACTTAGTGGGACTACTCTGTCCAATCCGTCTATTAGTGGATTTATTATTAGGTCGATTCCATCATTTCTACCCATTAGTAGACACATCAGTGGGACCATTCTATCCCATCCACCAAAAAGTAGGACGGACTTGTTACGTCCCATCAATATTAGGATGATTTTGTCCCTTCAAGCAATCAGGAGGACAATTCCATCCCTTCCACCCATCAGTAGACTCATTGGTAGGACGATTTAATCTTTTCCACCCATTAGTAGAGTCATTAGTAGGACGATTCCTTCCGTTCGACCCATTAACAGACCCATTAGTGGTTTGATTCAATCCCTTTCTTCACTTAGTGGGGGGACTCCGTCCCATCCGCCATTAGCTAATTCATTATTAGGTCAATTCCGTGCTGTCTACCCACTAGTAGAAAAATCAGTAGGACCATTCTATCCCATCCAGCGAAAAGTGGAATGGACTTGTTACGTCCCTTTTATAATAGGACGATTTTATCCCTTCAACATATTGGTGGGATAATTCCATCCCTTCCACAAGTCAGTAGACACAGTAGATGGACGATTGTGTCATTTTCAACCATGAATAGAACCATTAGTAGGACGATTTCATCCATTCCACCCGTTAATGGACCCATTTTGTACGATTCAATCTCTTACACCACTTAATGGGACTACTCAGGTAATTTCGTCCATTAGTGGATTCATTATTAGATCGATTCCGTCATGTCTGCCCATTAGTAGACACATCAGTGGGACCTTTCTATCAAATCCAAAAAAAAGTAGCATGGACTTGTTATGTCCCCCCAATAATAGGACGATTTTGTCCCTTCAACCAATTAGTGGGACGATTCCAACCCTTCCACCCATATGTAGACTCATTAGTAGGACTTTCCTATCCTTTCCACCCTTTAGTAGAACCATTAGTGGGACGATTCCATCCCTTCCACCCGTTAATTGAACCATTTGTGGTACGATTCAATCCCTTCCTCCACTTAGGGAGACTATTCTGTCCCGTCCGCCCATTAGTGGATTCATTATCATGTCGATTCCATCCTATCTATCCATTGGTAGATACAACAATGGGAACATTCTATCCCATCCACCAAAAAGTAGAACAGACTTTTTACATCCCTCCAATAATAGGACGATTTTGTCCCTTCAACCAATTAGTGGGACAATTCCATCCCTTCCACCCATCAGTAGGCTCATTGGTAGGACGATTCTATCCTTTCCACCCATTAGTAGAACCATTAGTAAGACGATTACATCCCATCCACCTATTAACGGACCCATTAGTGGTTCGATTCAATCCTTGTCTCCACTTTATGGGGCGACTCCATCCTATCCGCCATTAGTGGATTCATTATTAGGTCGATTCCATGCTGTGTACCCATTTGTAGACACATCAGTGGCACCATTCTATCCATCCACCAAAAAGTATAATGGACTTGTTACGACCCCTTTATAATAGGACGATTTTATCCTTCAACCGATTGGTGGGATAATTCCATCCCTTCTACCCATTAGTAGACTCATTAGCAGGACGATAGTGTCATTTTTAACTATTAGTAGAACCATTAGTGGGACAATTTCATCCCTTCCACCCATTAATGGACCCATTTGTGGTACGATTCAATCTCTTACTCTACTTAGTGGGACTACTCAGTCCAATCTGTCCATTAGTGGATTCATTATTATGTCGATTACGTCATGTCTACCCATTAGTAGACACATCAGTGGGACCATTCTATCCCATCCACAAAAAATAGCATGGACTTGTTACGTCCCTCCAATAATAGGACGATTTTGTCCCTTCAACCAATTAGTGGGAAAATTCAATCCATTCCACCCATCAGTAGACTCATTGGTAGGACGATTCTATCCTTTACACCCATTCGTAGAACCATTAGTAGGACGATTCCATCCATTCCACCCACTAATGGACCCATTAATGGTACGATTCAATCCCTTCCTCCACTTAGTGTGGCTACTCCATCCTATACGCCTATTAGTGGATTCATTATTAGGTCGATTCCGTCCTATCTACCCATTAGTAGACACATCAGTGGGACCATTCTATCCCATCCACCAAAAAGTAGCACGGACTTGTTACGTCCCCCAATAATATGAAAAATTTTGTCGCTTCAACCAATTAGTAGAACAATTCAATCCTTTCCACCCATTAGTAGACTCCTTAGCATGATGATTATATCATTTTCACCCATTAGTTGTACAATTAGTGGGACGATTTCATCCCTTCCACCCGTTAATAGATCCATTTGTGGTACGATTCAATCCCTTACTCTACTTAGTGGGACTATTCTATCCTTTCTACCCATTAGTATATTCATTACGAGGTCGATTCCGTCCTATCTACCCATTAGTAGACACAATAGTGGGACCAGTCTATCCCATCCACCAAAAAGTGGCACGGACTTGTTACATCCCCCTAATAATAGGATGATTTTTTCCCTTCAACCAAAAACTGGGACAATACCATCCCTTCCACCAAAAAGTAGACTCATTTGTAGGACGTTTCTATCCTTTCCACCCATTAGTAGAACCATTAGTGAAATGATTCCATCCCTTCCACCCGTAAATAGAACCATTTGTGGTAGGAATCAATCCATTCCTCCACTTAGTAGGACTATTTTGTCACTTCCGCCCATTAGTGGATTCATTATTAGGTCGATTCCGCCCTGTCAACCCATTAGTAGACACAACAGTGGGAACATTCTATCCCATCCACCAAAAAATTGAATGGACTTGTTACGTCCCCCTAATAATAGGACGATTTTATCTCTTTAACCGATTGGTGGGATAATTCCATCCCTTCCACCCATTAGTAGACTCATTAACAAGACGATTGTATATATTTTCACCTATTAGTTGAACCATTAGTGGGATGATTTCATCCCTTCCACCCGTTAATGGACTCATTTATGGTACGATTCAATCCTTTCCTCCACTTAGTGGGACTATTCCGTCCCATCCGCCCATTATTGGATTCATTATTAGGTCAACTCCTTCATGTCTACCCAGTAGTAGAATCATCACTGGGACCATTCTATCCTATCCACCAAAAAATGGCACGGACTTCTTACGTCCCCCTAATAATAGGATTATTTTTCCTTTCAACCAATTAGTGGGACAATTCCATCCCTTCCACCCACAAGTAGACTCATTAGTAGGACGTTTCTCTCCTTTCCACCCATTAGTAGAACCATTAATGGGACGATTCTATCCCTTCCACCCATAAATGGAAGCACTTGTGGTACGATTCAATCGCTTCCTCCACTTAGTGGGGCTACTCCATGCCATCTACCTATTAGTCGATTCATTAATAGGTCGATTCCGTCCTGTCTACCTATTAGTAGACACATCAGTGGGACCATTCTACCCAATCCACAAAAAATAGAACGGACCTTTTACGTTTCCCTAATAATAGGACGATTTTATCCCTTCAACCGATTGGTGGGATAATTCCATCCCTTCCACCCATTAGTAGACTCATTAGTAGGACGATTGTATCATTTTCAACCATTAGTAGAACCATTAGTGGGATGATTTCATCCCTTCCACCGGTTAATGGACCCATTTGTGGTACGATTCAATCCCTTACTCCACTTAGTGGGACTACTCCGTCAATTCCGTCCCTTAGTGTATTCATTATTAGGTCGATTCCATCATGTCTACCCATTAGTAGACACATCAGTGGCACCATTCTATCCTATCCACCAAAAAGTAGCACGGACTTGTTACATCCCCTAAATAATTTGACGATTCTGTCCCTTCAACCAATAAAAGAGACAATTCCATCCCTTCCACCTATTAGAAGACTCATTGGTTGAATGATTCTATCCTTTCTATCCATTAGTAGAAACATTAGTAGGAGGATTCCATTAGTTCCACCCATTAATGGACCCATTAGTGGTACGATTTTATCCCTTCCTCTACTTAGTGAGGCTACTCCGTCCCATCCACCCATTAGTGGATTCATTATTAGGTCGATTCTATCCTGTCTACCCATTAGTAGACACATCAGCGGGACCATTCTATCCCGTCCAGAAAAAGTGACACGGACTTGTTACGTCCCTATAATAATAGGACGATATTGTCCCTTCAACAAATTAGTGGGATAATTCCATACTTTCAACCCATTAGTAGACTCATTAGCAAGAGGATTCTATCATTTTCACCCATTAGTAGAACTATTAGTGGGACGATTTAATCCCTTCTCCCCGTTAATGGATCCATTTGTGGTACGATTCAATCCCTTACTCCACTTAGTGGGACTATTCTGTCATGTCCGCCCATTAGTGGATTCATTATAAGGTCGATTCCATCTTATCTACCCATTAGTAGCCACAACAGTAGGACCAGTCTATCCCATCCACCAAAAAGTGGCACAGACTACCTACGTCCCCCTAATATTAGGATGATTTGATCCCTTCCACCAATTGGTGGGACAATTCCATCCCTTCCACCCATTAGTACACTCATTAGTAGGACGATTCTATCATTTTCAACCATTAGTAGAACTATTAGTGGGACGATTTAATCCCTACCATCCGTTAATGGACTCATTTGTGGTACGATTCAATCCCTTACTCCACTTAGTGGGATTATTCCGTCCTGTCCGTCCATAAGTGGGTTCATTATTAGGTCGATTCTGCCTGTCTACCCATTAGTAGAAATATCAGTGGGACCATTTTATCCCATCCACCAAAAAGTGGAATGGACTTGTTTCGTCTCCTTTATAATAGGACGATTTTATCCCTTCAACCGATTGGTGGGATAATTCCATCCCTTCCACCCATTAGTAGACTCATTAGCAGGACGATTGTGTCATTTTTAACCATTAGTAGAACCATTAGTGGAACGATTTTATTCCTTCCATTCATTAATGGACCCATTTGTGGTACGATTCAATCTCTTACTCCACTTAGTGGGACTACTCCTTCCAATCCGTCCATTAGTGGATTCATTATTAGGTCGATTCCGTCATGTCTACCCATTAGTAGACACATCAGTGGGACCATTCTATCCCATCCAAAAAAAAGTAGCATGGACTTGTTATGTCCCCCCCCAATAATAGGACGATTTTTTCCCTTCAACCAATTAGTGGGACAATTCAATCCATTGCACCCATCAGTAGACTCATTGGTAGGACGATTCTATCCTTTACACCCATTAGTATAATCATTAGTAGGACGATTCCATTCTTTCCACCCATTAATGGACCCATTAGTGGTACAATTCAATCCCTTCCCCCAATTAGTGTGGGTACTTCGTATCATCCGCCCATTAGTGGATTCATTATTAGGTCGATTCCGTCCTGTCTACCCATTAGTAGACACATCAGTGGGACCATTCTATCCCATCCACCAAAAAGTGGCACGGACTTGTTAGGTCTCCCTAATAAGATGACGATTTTGTCCCTTCAACCAATTAGTGAGACAATTCAATCCTTTCCACCCATTAGTAGACTAATTAGCATGACGATTCTATCATTTTTCACCCATTAGTAGATCCATTAGTGGGACGATTTCATCCCTTCCACCTAGGGGTGGGCATTCGAAATTTCGGTTCGGGTTCGGTATTTTTTAATTCGGAATTTCAGTATTCGGTACTTAAATGTTGATACCAAATACCAAACCAAAATTTATTCGGTTCGGTTCGGTTTTAGGTAATTCGGTTCGGTTAGTTCGGTTTTGGTTTTTAATTCAGTTTTCCTTTTAATTTTATATCATTCAATTTATTACCAAGACTGGACTTAAAACAACTTTAAGATAGCTCAAAAACAGATTTAAAAACTGCTTAAAAACATCTCCAAAACAGCTTTAAAAACTGCTAAAAAACAGCACCTATAGCAGTGAAAAAACTGCACTATAGTACCGCACCAATAGCTTAAAAACTGCTTAAAGCAGCTTAAAGAATAGCTAAAAATCAGCAGCTTTGCAAGCTAAAAAATAGCATCTGTAGCAGTACAAAAACTGCACCAACAATAATGAAAAACTGCTTACAAAACAGCTTAAATAACAGCTCAACAATGGCACTTATAGCAGTGAAAAAACTGCACCACCATCTAAAAAAGACTGCTTAAACAATAGCTTAAAAACAGCAACTGTGCAGTGTAAAAAAACAGCACCTACAACAGTTCAAAAACTGCAGCAACAACAGTTAAAAAAAACTGCACCAACAGCAGTTAAAAAAACTGCACCAACAGCTTATAAAACTGCTAAAAACAGCTAAAATAACATCACAAAAACAGCATATACTGCAGTTAAAAAACAGCACATAAAACAGTTAAAAAACAGCACTTGCAGCAGTGAAAAAACTGCACCAACAGCTTAAAAAATGGCTTGCATAACAGTTAAAAAAGAGCACCTGCAGCAGCTTATAAACTGCACCAACACCTTAAAAATGGACTAAAAAGCAACACCTATTCTAGCTAAAAAACGGCACCCGTAGCATCTCAAAAAATTCAGCAACAAGCCAACAATATTCAAAAGTAATCCATGAACCGACAACATCAAACAAAACATAAAACACAAAGCTTAATCCATTACAAGTTTACAACCAAAATATAAAGTTTAACTCAATCTCCAAATCCATCACCAACCAAAACACAAACATAATAAATAGTCTCGTTGCTAATTAAATCTAACATGCATACCAATTTACCAAATCAAAACAACACTGCTTAGAAGTTGCAACATATTGAGTTTAAAGTTGAATGACTATCTTAGACTCTTGTTGGCGTTGAAGACATCTCTTGAGATGAAATTTCAAACCCGTTGTGCCATTAGTTTTTGGATGACAATGAAAATCCCTACCACATAGCTTGCACTTTGCTAAGCGCACTTCTTCACCATCTTGAATAATATCAAAATATTTCCAAATGAATGAGCGAGCTTTTGGAGCACGAGGAGGCATGGTTAAACACTTGAACTTGAACCTAATAAACAATAAAATTAAAAAATAGTAAGAACATTATCAAACTAAATTAAACTAATATAAAATAGGTAGAAAATTATTTATTCTTACCACATCTTGAAAGATGCAAACTATACATCAACAATGGAAGAATCTCGTCCACTACTTGCTATTTCTAAAAATAATAATTAAAAAAATTAGCCATACAACATAAATAAGTAAATCATTCAACACTACAATACGTACAAAGTACCTAAACCTTACCCATTTCAATTTGCTCAAGGTAATCCAAATCTTCTTCGACATTTATAGGGAGAGGCTCACTTCTTAACCAATCTTGAAGAGAAATAAGAGATTGCACCAACTTCGGAGTCAATGAACTCCTAAATTGATCAAGAATGCGACCTCCATTACTAAATACACATTCCGATGCAACGCTAGAGATCGGAATAGCCAACACATCACGAGCCAACTCTGAAAGAATAGGAAATCTTGGAGCATTAATTTTCCACCAACCTAAAACATTAAAATTTTTATTAAATGGCTCTTGGTCTTCATTAAGGTATTTCTGAAGCTCCGATTTGGCACCCACACTTCCACTATCCTCATTTTGTCTCTTTACATGAAGCTTATTTCTCAAAAGCCCTACATCCTCACTAGACGTATCAAGTGATGCCTCACTAGATGAAGAAGGTAGAGATTGTGGAGTTATAGTTCCGGTTGAATATTTTGAAGCATACGCTCCAAACAAGGAAGTCAAATAATTCTTAGTGTCATCTCTTATTTTTGTTGCAACATCCATGTCATACATCTCATCAAGTGCAAGGTCCACATATACAAACTTGTTACGGGGATCCAACACCGAAGAAATAAAAATTATTTTGTTCATTAACTTAGGATCACCCCAGTATTTATCAAACTTCTGTTTCATTCCCTTTGCCATTTCAGCCAATTTAGGGTCCACATGTCTCATAGTCACTTTCAAATGAACGACTAGCTCAGCTATTTCCTCAAAATGAGCATTAGAAGTGACATAATGTGTACCTGAAACCTTCAATGTGAGATCATAAAATCTTACAAGAAACTTTACCGTGGTTCGCACACTCACCCAATCAACTTTTTTTGCACCTGCAAGACTTCCATCTTCACAAACATAAGTAGTAAGATAAGCTGATGATCCTTTGTCTTCCTCCTCAAACATTTCAAAAGCCGACTCATAATGTTGTGCTACTTCCAACATCATGTAGGTGGAATTCCACCTAGTAGGAACATCTAAGACCAATGCTTTCTTATACTCAATATTTTGCTTTTCAACACATTCATAAAACTTCCTAAGCCTAGCAGGAGATTGTCTGATATACTGAACCATTATCCTAACACGTTCAACAGAAGGATCAATTTCCTTCAAACCATCTTGCACAACAAGGTTAAGTATGTGAGCCACGCATAGATGTTTACCATCCATGATATTAGTTCCCCAATCACTTAACTGTTTTGACACTCTTCTAACTGTTACATCATTGGAAGCAGCATTATCAACAGTTATAGTGAAAAATTTATCCAAACACCAATCAAGCAAACAATTATTAATAGCACCGGCCATATCCTTACCCTTATAACTAGAGATTGGGCAAAAGTTTAGTATTCTTTTATGCAAAACCCAATCTCTATCAATAAAGTGAGCAGTCAAACACATGTAATTAATGCGTTGCACAGAAGTCCAAGTATCAGTTGTGAGACATACCTTTAGGGCTGTTAACCGATAAAAAGTTAATGGTTTATAAATATTGGGTTATCGGGTTATCGGTTATTTAACGATTTGTAAAAAAATTTTATTGGGTTATCGGTTCGGTTGTCGGTTTTGTACATTTTCTTATTGGTTAAACCGATAACCCAATAAGATTTTCAAATTTACTATATTGCGCTTATGTGCATAAAAGTAGTATACTTAATTACTAATTAGTTGGAACTTGGAAATCTCAAACTCTAGTCTTCTTTTACTTGTGTAACTTTCAAGTCTCCCCATCCATTTCAACCATCGATTTACTATTTCACTCCTTGCCTCCTCCATTAGTTTATAGAATAATGAAGTATATTTGAATCTATTGTTGTTTACTTTTTTGAATATGGCGAATGCTATAAGAGGCATTTAAATTCGCTGTGAAAATAAAGCCGATTTTGTATTGGATGCAATCGTTTAAGAGGTTTTTTTTTACACTTGTTAGGCCTAAGTTTCTTAATGGTTAAATCGAAAACCGAACAGATAAGAACCTAAAACCGATAACCCGAAAATTGATAACCGATAGCTTATTAGTTCGGTTATTGGTTTAGAACTTTTAAAAACCGAAAACCGATAGTCCAAATCGATAAGGTGTAAAACCGAACCGAACCGACCGATAAACACCCCTACATACCTTTGCTTGTACATCTCTAAAATAATTCTTTAGACTTTGTCTCTCTTGACCATAAAGTGTATAACAATCCCTAGTCAATGTCCTACGTGAAGGAACATGAAATAAATGTTGTACTTTACTCATAAACCTCCTAAACCCTTCTTTTTCTACGAAGCTAAAGGGTAGCTCGTCAACAATTACCATCTCAAGTAAAGCCTTCCTAGCTACTTCGGGATCATATTTCCAATATCCTGTTGATGCTCCATCTTTTTGGGTTAAGTCTATGATTTCTTGATTACTTCCCATATTAGGCGGATATTGTTTGCACTTATGATGCAAGTGTTGATTCAACCCTGCTGTTCCATTCAAAGTTGAAGCAGCTAAAACTTTCTTACAATATTTACACTTTGCTTTGTTAACACCAATTTCCTTAGATGTCTCAAAATGATTCCAAACCTCGGATCTACGTGTCATGGCTTTTCTTTTTTTAGAATCTTGAGTATCAATTGAGTCGGTATCTTCATTAATATGTATATTTTCACTTGAATCAGCCGCACTAACTCTACTTTCATCCGCCATCTAGGAAAAATTAACAAAGAGTAACAAATAATTATATTAGAATTGGAAAGCTATTGGAGAAGCAGACAAGTGAGAAATATCCAGAAATGCAAAACCAAATCAAATAGCAAGAGACTTGAAATGAAGAAGAGACTTCACTGGTAGTGTTGGTAAAAGGTTTTATGTAAGAGTTTACTTATATAAAACTTGGTCCAAAGAGAAAATATGGGGAATGTTTGTGGAATCCGACATATAAATGAATTCTCGTATAAATTTTCCTCATTTAAACTGAAATAACAAAAACCATAAATTAGAGTAGTATTTTAAATTGTTTAACTTATAAAAGGTATCTACACCCAAGAAAAGTTAGTTCTGTACGTAACAAGACATTATTATTTCGTGTTCAAACCAAACAAAATTAATGAATTGTAAGTACACTGTGTGACACAACACTATTCCATAGTGTTCAAATCAGACAAAATTAGTGAATTCATAATACGGTGAAAATTAATTAATAGTAAGTTTTATGTACAGCAGAGTAGGGAGTAAAACAGGTTGAGAAATGAAAGTGTTTCAGGCTACAAAAACACACTTGAAACGAAGAAGAGACTTCACTGGTAGCAGCAGAGGTGTCAAATTGAAAACAAACATAAGGTTAAGAATATTACCTCTTCGACTACAACAGAGTAGCAAGCTAGCAGCGACGTCGATCTACAGCAGCAACGTCGTGAGAAATGAAGAAGAAAGCAGCGATTTGTAGAGGTGCTAAAAGTCATTCATGACTCATGAGTCCCTAAGAAGAAGAAAGAAGTATAAACCCTAAGTTCTAATTGACTAGTGTCTCTGTGTGTCTGTTTATTTTCTATTTGGGCTTAGAAAATAGAAACTATTGGGCTTGTGTATGGTTAGAATTGTATATTTGTATTAGACTATTAGGTATATATTTTGAATACGTATACTAAAAAATTTGGAATTTCGGTATTCCGAAATTTCACATCTCAAAACCGAATTCCGAACCGAAATTCCAAAAAATAGAATTTTTCTACCGAATAGTGTTCCGTAAATTCCAAAATTCCGCAACCGAAAAAATGAATTAATTTTGTTTGGTTCGGTTTTTCGAAAATCGGATTTTATGCCCATCTCTACTTCCACCTGTTAATGGATCAATTTATGGTACGATTTAATTCCTTCCTCCACTTAGTGGGACTATTCTGTCCTGTCCGCCCATTAGTGGATTCATAATAAGGTCGATTCCATCCTATCTACCCATTAGTAGACACAACAGTGGGACCAGTCTATCCCATCCACCAAAAAGTGGCACAGACTAGCTACGTCCCCCTAATATTAGGACGAATTTATCCCTTCACCAATTGGTGGGACAATTCCATCCCTTCCACCCATTAGTAGACTCATTAGTAGGACGATTCTATCATTTTCAACCATTAGTAGAACCATTAGTGGGATGATTTAATCCCTTCCATCCATTAATGGACTCATTTGTGGTACGATTCAATCCCTTACTCTACTTTGTGGGATTATTCTGTCCCGTCCGTCCATAAGTGGGTTCATTATTAGGTCAATTCCGTCCTGTCTACCCATTAGTAGAAACGTCAGTGGGACCATTCTATCCCATACACCAAAAAGTGGAATGGACTTGTTAAGTCCCCTTTATAATAGGACGATTTTATCCCTACAACTGATTGGTGGGATAATTCCATCCCTTCCACCCATTAGTAGACTCATTAGCAGGACGATTGTGTCATTTTTAACCATTAGTAGAACCAATAGTGGGACGATTTCATTCCTTCCACCCATTAATGGACCCATTAGTGGTACGATTCAATCCCCCCTTCCTCCAATTAGTGTGGCTACTCCGTCCCATCCGCCTATTAGTGGATTCATTATTAGGTTGATTCCGTCCTGTCTGCCCATTAGTAGAAACATCAGTGGGACCATTCTATCCCATCCACCAAAAATTGGCACGGACTTGTTATGTCTCCCAAATAAGATGATGATTTTGTCCCTTCAACCAATTAGTGGGAAAATTCAATCCATTCCACCCATCATTAGATTCATTGGTAGGACGATTCTATCCATTCCACCCATTAGTAGAACCATTAGTAGGACGATTCCATCCGTTCTACCCATTAATGGATCCATTTGTGGTACGATTTAATCCCTTACTCCATTTAGTGGGACTACTCAATCCAATCCGTCCATTAGTGGATTCATTATTAGGTCGATTCCGTCATGTCTACCCATTAGTAGACACAACAGTGGGACCATTCTATCCCATCCACAAAAAAGTAGCATGGACTTGTTACGTCCCCCCAATAATAAAACGATTTTGTCCCTTCAACCAATTAGCGGGACAATTCAATCCATTCCACCCATCAGTAGACTCATTGGTAGGACAATTCTATCCTCTCCACCCATTAGTAGAACCATTAGTAGGACGATTCCATCCGTTCCACCCATTAATGGACCCATTAGTGGTACGATTCAATCCCTTCCTCCAATTAGTGTGGCTACACAGTCCCATCCGCCCATTAGTGGATTCATTATTAGGTAGATTCTGTCCTGTCTGCCCATTAGTAGACACATCAGTGGGACCATTCTGTCCCATCCACCAAAAAGTGGCACGGACTTGTTATGTCTCCCTAATAAGATGATGATTTTGTCCCTTCACCCAATTAGTGGGACAATTCAATCTATTCCAACCATCAGTAGATTCATTGGTAGGACAATTCTATCTTTTCCACCCATTAGTAGAACCATTCGTAGGACGATTCCATCCGTTTTACCCATTAATGGATCCATTTGTGGTAGGATTTAATCCCTTACTCCACTTAGTGGGAATATTCTGTCCTGTCCGCCTATTAGTGGATTCATTATAAGGTCGATTCCGTCCTATCTACCTATTAGTAGACACAGTTGTGGGACCAGTTTATCCCATCCACCAAAAAGTGTCACAAACTTGTTACATCCCCCTAATAATAAGACGATTTTTTCCATTCAACCAAATAGTGGGACAATTCCATACCTTCCACCTGTAAGTAGACTCATTAGTAGGACGTTTCTAACCTTTCCACCCATTTGTAGAACCATTAGTGTGATGATTCCATCCCTTCCACCCGTAAATAGAACTATTTGTGGTATGATTCAATCCCTTCCTCTACTTAGTAGGACTATTTTGTCCCGCCCGCCCATTAGTGGATTCATTATTAGGTCAATTCTATCCTGTCTACCCATTAGTAGACACAACAGTGGGAACATGCTATCCCATCCACAAAAAAACGGAACGGACTTGTTACGTCCCCAAAATAATAGGACGATTTTATCCCTTCAACCGATTGGTGGGATAATTTTATCCCTTCCACCCATTAGAAGACTCATTAGATAGACTATTGTATCATTTTCAACGATTAGTAGAACCATTAGAGGGACGATTTCATCCCTTCCATCCGTTAATAGACCCATTTGTGGTACGCTTCAATCCTTTCCTCCACTTAGTGGGACTATTCTGTCCCATCCGCTCTTTCGTGGATTCATTATTAGGTATATTCCATTATGTCTACTCATTAGTAGACACATCAGTGGGACCATTCTATCCCATCCACCAAAAAATGGCACGGACTTGTTACGTCCCCCCAATAATAGCACGATTTTTCCCATCAACCAATTAGTGGGACAATTCCATCCCTTACACCCATAAGTAGAATCATTAGTAGGACGTTTCTCTCCTTTCCACCCATTAGTAGAACCATTAGTGGGATGATTCCATCACTTCCACCCGTAAATGGAACCATTTGTGGTACGATTCAATCCCTTCCTCTACTTAGTAGGGCTACTCCGTCCCATCCGCCCATTAGTGGATTCATTATTAGGTCGATTCCGTCCAGTCTACACATTAGTAGACACATCAAAGGGACCATTCTATCCCATCCACCAAAAAGTAGAACGGAAATTTTACGTCACCCTAATAATAGGACGATTTTATCCCTTTTACCGATTGGTTTGATAATTCCATCCCTTGCACCTATTAGTAATCTCATTAGCAGGAAGATTGTATCATTTTAAACCATTAGTAGAACAATTCGTGGGATGATTTAATCCTTTCTGTCCGTCAATGGACTCATTTGTGGTACGATTCAATCCCTTACTCCACTTAGTCGGATTATTCCGTCCCGTCCGTTCATTAGTGGATTTATTAATAGATCAATTCCGTCCTAACTACCCATTACTAGACAAATCAGTAGGACCATTCTATCCCGTCCACCAAAAAGTGGCACGGACTTCTTATGTCCCCCTAATAATAGGACGATTTAGTCCCTTCAACCAAATAGTGGGACAGTTCCATCCCTTCCACCAATAAGTAGACTAATTAGTAGGACGTTTCTATCCTTTCCACCCATTGGTAGAACCATTAGCGGGACGATTCCATCCCTTCCACCCGTAAATGGAACCATTTGTGGTACGATTCTGACACGACTCGGAATCCGGTTAGGCCGTGCGGGCACCCGACATCCTCCCCTAGACCCGTCGGGCGAACCCTTACCAATTAGATCACGAAAATAAATATGACAATTCACAAATAAGGACAAGACTTAAAACAAAAACACAGACATACTGATATCTTTAAGCTGTACAAAAGAAATTACAGCTGACTACCCAATATACTAGGTTTAGAGCTATCCAGACCAGACATCTAAGAGTACAAAAGAAGACAAATACCTCCTGAAGGGAGCAAAATGCAACTGAAATAATAACCAATAAACTGGTGGCCATCCGGAATAAAAGCTGGCTCACCCTGACAGCTGAAGTCGTCTTCGCTCCTTCACAACATGGCGAACTCAATCCTGGAGCGAACCTGCCGAAACGAAATAGATAGACAAGAAACAAACAACAAACAAGGGTGAGTCAAAAGGACTCAATAAGTGGGGCCGACTAGCCACCTCAAAGAATAGGATAGCTAGCCAGGGAGAAAAGAAACAGGTAAACAAAATTCCTTTTATTTAAATTATAAAAAGGCAGAGCCAGATAACAACCGGAAACATGTAAGAAACTTCTAAACTCAACCAAGGGTGCGTGGCAGAAACATATCAACAAATAAGCGATGCACATATAAGCAGAACAGTAGTCATGTACCGCAAGTCTATACAATGGTATGAATTGAGATGAAATGAAATGAAGTGAGATGAAATGAAATGAAATGAAATGAAATATGATGCAAAGGGTCACATGTGCCCATCGTCCCATCTCGAAGCGAAATACTCCTGCATTCGAGGGGAATCCAATCTGCTAACCAACTGGAGCGAAATACTCCTGCTCCTGGGGCGGAATACTCCTGCACTCGATATAATATAAACCAGAGGCGGAATACTCCTGCACTCTCTTGGGGCGGAATACTCCTGCACCCGATATAATACAATGGAGCGGAATACTCCTGCTCCTGGGGCAGAATACTCCTGCCCTCAATATGATACAATGGAGCGGAATACTCCTGCTCCTGGGGCGGAATACTCCTGCCCTCAATATGATATGCAATGTAATGCATATGAATGACATATAATGCATATGAATGCAAGGTGATGCAATAATAACCCTTCACCGGCGCGGGACTCTCATCGACAACCGGGAAGTAGATGCCAACTCACAGCCAGGGTACCATGCTCAGATCGTCATTGCAATACCAACAATAGGACATAACATATAATATACAATGTAAATCCAAAGCTAAGGCGTAATGAGTACGCCTATCGGCAGCTACACACGTAAGGAACACGTGGTAGAAAATCCACGAGGCCAGGTGTCTCCAAAGAAATGGATATAAACACTTACCTCTTCCAAAAGTTAACACAACCTCTCAATAACCGCTTTGTCCTTTGGTTTCATTGCCAAACGATCCCACTCTATTCAATAAGTAGAAAAATATATCAAATTAGGCTAAAGACTTCATTCCTCACATCTTAGGGCAATCTAGGTAGGAACCTGATACCCTATTCGCATACGCAATACGCAGGCCAGGCCTATGTACAGGGTTTATGGTCACATAACCAAACCCCAAATAAATTATATTTATATGTTGCCCATAACTCACTGAGTACGAATATATAATCAATTTCATTATCGGGATCCATTTGACCCTGTAAACTATCAATTTACGTCATTAGGGCGATGTCTAATATCCCTATTTTTACCGTAAAAATATACTCAAACACACGTAATAAACTCAAATAATATATTAGGATCATTACCTGAATGTTTCAGGGTGAAAATTCTACTTTTTTCCGGCCCCTTTTCTCATTTTCTGGCATTTTTTTACTGCACTGCGTGTTTGCTTCGTTTCTGCTTCTCCTGTTTCTAATCTGATCAATATGAGCTTGATAAGCTCACCAACCGACAATATTCTCTTTCCTTTCGTCTTTTTTTTTTTATTTTTTTATTTTATTATCTTTTCTTAACGAAAATTAAAACGGTGCCCTACGATATTCGAAATAATTCCACCTTTTGCATACAAGTTATACAAAATATATGTAACATACTCGCGAAGGCGGATCTCAAATTGGACTCCCGAAACTCAAGATGCGAATTTAAATGAAAAAGTCAAATTATTTAACTTTCAGCATTTTAGCGGAATCTAGCCGAACAACATCGAAATTTACTTTCGAAAGTTTACAAAAATCACAAATAATCATACGAACCTAACGGCGCTTTCGGATTTCGAATCGGAGCTCATTCGGCAAAAACCGAGCTCGAAAATATCTTTTTAATATTTATCGCCAATAAAAACTGAAACCTTCTTCCGATGCCTACCAAACGAGGTCTGATTTAGCTCAAATTTTACAGACAGGTCCTAATAGACATTACGAATATTTTAAAATTATCGGCAGGCCAATCGGAGTCCTAACTTCCGAAACGACTCACCGAGGTCGTTTCAGATTCAATCCATTCCTCCACCTAGTGGGACTATTCTGTCTCGTCTGCCCATTAGAGGATTCATTATTAGGTCAATTCCATCTTGTCTACCCATTAGTAGACACAACAGTAGGACCATTCTATCCCATCCACAAAAAAATGGCACGGACTTCTTACATCCCCCCAATAATAGGATGATTTTTCCCTTCAACCAATTAGTGGGACAATTCCATCCCTTCCACCCATAAGTAGACTCATGAGTAGGACGTTTCTCTCCTTTCCACCCATTAGTAGAACCATTAGTGGGACGATTCCATCCCTTCCACCCGTAAATGGAAGCATTTGTGGTACGATTCAATCGCTTCCTCCACTTAGTGGGGCAACTCCATGCCATCCACCTATTAGTGAATTCATTATTAGATCGATTCCGTCCTGTCTACCCAATCCACCAAAAGTAGAACGGACTTTTTACGTCTCCCTAATAATTGGACGATTTTATCCCTTCAACCGATTGGTAGGATAATTCCATCCCTTCCACCCATTAGTAGACTCATTAGCAGGACGATTGTATCATTTTCGACCATTAGTAGAAGCATTAGTGGGATGATATCATCCGTTCCACCCGTTAATGGACCTAGTTGTGGTACGATTCAATCCCTTACTCCACTTTGTGGGACTACTCCGTCAATTCCGTCCATTAGTGGATTCATTATTAGGTCGATTCCATCATGTCTACCCATTAGTAGACACATCAGTGGGACCATTCTATCCCATCCACAAAAAAGTAGCATGGACTTGTTACGTCCCCTCAATAATGGGACGATTTGGTCCCTTCAACCAATTAGTGGGACAATTCCATCCCTTCCACCCATAAGTAGACTCATTGGTAGGACAATTCTATCCTCTCCACCCATTAGTAGAAACATTAGTAGGACGATTCCATTAGTTCCACCCATTAGTGGTAAGATTCAATCCCTTCCTCTACTTAGTGAGGCTACTCCGTCCCATCCACCCATTAGTGGATTCATTATTAGGTCAATTCCGTCCTATCTACCCATTAGTAGACACATCAGTGGGACCATTCTATCTCATCCACCAAAAAGTGGCACGGACTTGTTACGTCCCTATAATAATAGGACGATTTTGTGCCTTCAACCAATTAGTGGAACAATTACATACTTTCTACCCATTAGTAGACTCGTTAGCAAGACAATTCTATCATTTTTACCCATTAGTAGAACCATTAGTGGGACGATTTAATCCCTTCCACCCATAAATGGAACTATTTGTGGTATGATTTAATCCCTTCCTCTACTTAGTAGGACTATTCTGTCCCGCCCATCCATAAGTGGGTTCATTATTAGGTCGATTCCGTTCTGTCTATCCATTAGTAGAAACATCAGTGGGAACATGCTATCCCATCTGCCAAAAAATGGAACAGACTTGTTACGTCCTCCTAATAATAGGATGATTTTATCCCTTCAACCGATTGGTGGGATGATTCTATCCTTTCCACCCATTCGTAGACTCATTAGCAAGACGATTAAATCATTTTCAACGATTAGTAGAACCATTAGAGGGACGAGTTAATCCCTTCCATCTGTTAATGGACCCATTTGTGGTACGATTCAATCCTTTCCTCCACTTAGTGGGACTATTCTGTCCCATCCGCCCTTTCTTGGATTCATTATTAGGTCTATTTCTTCATGTCTACTCATTAGTAGACACATCAGTGGGACCATTTTATCCCATCCACCAAAAAATGGCACGGACTTGTTACGGCCACCCAATAATAGGACGATTTTTCCCTTCATCAAATTAGTGGGACAATTCTATCCCTTCCACGCATAAGTAGACTCATTAGTAGGACGTTTCTCTCCTTTCCACCCATTAGTAGAACCATTAGTTGGACGATTCCATCACTTCACCCCGTATATGGAACCATCTGTCGCACGATTCAATCCCTTAGTGGGGCTTCTCCGTCCCATCCGCCCATTAGTGGATTCATTATTAGGTCGATTCTGTCCTGTCTACCCATTAGCAGACACATCAAAGGGACCATTCTATCCCATCCACCAAAAAGTAGAACGGAATTTTTACGTCTCCCTAATAATAGGACGATTTTATCCCTTCAACCGATTGGTTTGATAATTCCATCCCTTCCACCCATTAGTAAACTCATTAGCAGGACGATTGTATCTTTTTAAACCATTAGTAGAACCATTCGTGGGATGATTTCATCCTTTCCGTCCGATAATGGACTCATTTGTGGTACGATTCAATCCCTCATTCCACTTAGTCGAATTATTCCGTCCCGTCCGTCCATTAGTGGATTCATTATTAGGTCTATTCCGTCATGTCTACCCATTAGTAGACAAATCAGTGGGACCATTCTATCCTATCCACCAAAAGAGTGGCACGGACTTGTTACGCCCCCTAATAATAGGACGATTTTGTCCTTTCAACCAAATAGTGGGACAATTCCATCCCTTCCACCCATTAGTAGACTAATTAGTAGGACCTTTCTATCCTTTCCACCCATAAATGGAACTATTTGTAGTACGATTCAATCCCTTCCACCACTTAGTGGGACTATACTGTCCCGTCTGCCCATTAGAGGATTCATTGTTAGGTCGATTCCGTCTTGTCTACCCATTAGTAGACACAACAGTGGGAACATTCTATCCCATCCACCAAAAAGTGGCACGGACTTGTTACGTCCCTATAATAATAGGACGATTTTGTGCCTTCAACCAATTAGTGGAACAATTACATACTTTCTACCCATTAGTAGACTCATTAGCAAGACGATTCTATCATTTTTACTCATTAGTAGAACCATTAGTGTGGACGATTTAATCCCTTCCACCCATAAATGGAACTATTTGTGGTATGATTTAATCCCTTCCTCTACTTAGTAGGACTATTCTGTCCCACCCATCCATAAGTGGGTTCATTATTAGGTCGATTCCGTCCTGTCTATCCATTAGTAGAAACATCAGTGGGAAAATGCTGTCCCATCCGCCAAAAAATGGAACAGACTTGTTACGTCCTCCTAATAATAGGATGATTATATCCCTTCAACCGATTGGTGGGATGATTCTATCCCTTCCACCCATTCGTAGACTCATCAGAAAAACGATTAAATCATTTTCAACGATTAGTAGAACCATTAGAGGGACGAGTTCATCCCTTCCATCTGTTAATGGACCCATTTGTGGTACGATTCAATCCTTTCCTCCACTTAGTGGGACTATTCTGTCCCATCCGCCCTTTCTTGGATTCATTATTAGGTCTATTTCTTCATGTCTACTCATTAGTAGACACATCAGTGGGACCATTCTATCCCATCCACCAAAAAATGGCACGGACTTGTTATGTCCACCCAATAATAGGACGATTTTTCCCTTCATCAAATTAGTGGGACAATTCTATCCCTTCCACGCATAAGTAGACTCATTAGTAGGACGTTTCTCTCCTTTCCACCCATTAGTAGAACCATTAGTTGGACGATTCCATCACTTCACCCCGTATATGGAACCATCTGTCGCACGATTCAATCCCTTAGTGGGGCTACTCCGTCCCATCCGCCCATTAGTGGATTCATTATTAGGTCGATTCTGTCCTGTCTACCCATTAGCAGACACATCAAAGGGACCATTCTATCCCATCCACCAAAAAGTAGAACGGAATTTTTACGTCTCCCTAATAATAGGACGATTTTATCCCTTCAACCGATTGGTTTGATAATTCCATCCCTTCCACCCATTAGTAAACTCATTAGCAGGACGATTGTATCTTTTTAAACCATTAGTAGAACCATTCGTGGGACGATTTCATCCTTTCCGTCCGATAATGGACTCATTTGTGGTACGATTCAATCCCTCATTCCACTTAGTCGAATTATTCCGTCCCGTCCGTCCATTAGTGGATTCATTATTAGGTCGATTCCGTCCTGTCTACCCCCTTAGTAGACAAATCAGTGGGACCATTCTATCCTATCCACCAAAAGAGTGGCACGGACTTGTCACGCCCCCTAATAATAGGACGATTTTGTCCTTTCAACCAAATAGTGGGACAATTCCATCCCTTCCACCCATTAGTAGACTAATTAGTAGGACGTTTCTATCCTTTCCTCCCATAAAGGGAACCGTTTGTGGTACGATTCAATCCCTTCCTCCACTTAGTGGGACTATACTGTCCCGTCTACCCATTAGAGGATTCATTATTAGGTCGATTCCGTCTTGTCTACCCATTAGTAGACACAACAGTTGGACTATTCTATCCCATCCACCAAAAAGTGGAACGGACTTGTTACGTCCCCCTAATAATAGGATGATTTTATCCCTTCAACCGATTGGTGGGATGACTCCATCCCTTCCACCAATTAGTACACTCATTAGCAGGACGATTGTTTCATTTTCAACCATTAGTTGAACCATTAGTGGGACGATTTCATCCCTTCCACCCGTTAATGGACCCATTTGTGGTACGATTCAATCCCTTACTCCACTTAGTGGGACTACTCCATCCAATCCCCCATTAGTTGATTCATTATTAGGTCGATTCCATCCTGTCTACCCATTAGTAGACACATCAATGGGACCATTCTACGCCATCCACCAAAATGTAGAACAGACCTGTTACGTCCCCTTAATAATAGGATGATTTTGTCCCTTCAACCAAATAGTGGGACAATTCCATCCCTTCCACCTATAAGTAGACTCATTAGTTGGACGTTTCTATCCTTTCCACCCATTAGTAGAACCATCAGTGGGATGATTTCATCCCTTCTTCCCGTAAATGGACCCATTTGTGGTACGATTCAATCTATTCCTGCACTTAATAGGACTATTCTGTCCTGTCTGCCCATTAGTAGATTCATTATTTGGTCGATTCCGTCTTGTCTACCCATTAGTAGAAACAACAGCAGGACCATTCTATCCCATCCACCAAAAAGTTGAACGGACTTGTTACGTCCCTCTAATAAAAGGATGATTTTATCCTTTCAACCGATTGGTGGGATAATTCCATCCCTTCCAACCATTAGTAGACTCATTAGAAGGACGATTGTATCATTTTCAACCATTAGTAGAACCATTAGTGGGACGATTTCATCCCTTCCACCCGTTAATGGACCCATTTGTGGTACAATTCAATCCCTTACTCCACTTAGTGGGACTACTCCGTCCAATCCGCCCATTAGCTGATTCATTATTAGGTCGATTCCGTCCTGTCTGCCCATTAGTAGACACATCAAAGGGACCATTCCATCCCCTCCATAAAAAAGTAGAACAGACTTGTTAAGTCTCCCTAGTAATATGACGATATTGTCCCTTCAACCAATTAGTGGGACTATTCAATCCCTTCCACCCATCAGTAGACTCATTGGTTGGACGATTCTATCCTTTCCTCCCATTAGTAGAACCATTAGTAGGATGATTCCATCCCTTCCACTAATTAATGGACCCATTAGTGGTACGATTCAATCCCTTCCTCCACTTAGTGGGGCTACTCCGTCACATCCGCCCATTAGTTGATTCATTATTAGGTCGATTAGTCCTGTCTACCCATTAGTCGACACATCAGTAGGACAATTCTATCCTATCAACCAAAAAGTTGAACGAACTTGTTACGTCTGCCTAAAAATAGGACGATTTTATCCCTTCAACCGATTGGTTGGATAATTCCATCCCTTTCACCCATTAGTAGACTCATTAGCAGGAGGGTTGTATCATTTTCAACCATTAGTAGAACCATTAGTGGGACGATTTCAACCCTTCCACCCATTAATGGACCCATTTGTGGTGCGATTCAATCCCTTACTCCACTTAGTGGGACTACTCCATCAATTCCGTCCATTAGTGCATTCATTATTAGGTCGATTCCATCATGTCTACCCATTAGTAGACACATCAGTGGGACCATTCTATCCCATCCACCAAAAAGTAGCACGGACTTGTTACGTCCCCTCAATAATTGGACGATTTTGTCCCTTCAACCAATTATGTCCCTTCAATAATTGAACGATTCTATCCTTTCACCAATTAGTAGAAATATTAGTAGGACGATTCAATTAGTTCCACCCATTAATGGACCCATTAGTGGCACGATTCAATCCCTTCCTCTACTTAGTGAGGCTACTCCGTCCCATCCGCCCATTAGTGGATTCATTATTATGTCGATTCTATCCTGTCTACCCATTAGTAGACACATCAAAGGGACCATTCTATCCCATCCACCAAAAAGTAGAACGGGCTTTTTACGTCTCCCTAATAATAGGATGATTTTATCCCTTCAACCGATTGGTTTTATAATTCCATCCCTTCCACCCATTAGTAGAACCATTCGTGGGACGATTTCAACCTTGCCGTCCGTTAATGGACTCATTTGTTGTACGATTCAATCCCTTACTCCACTAAGTCGGATTATTCCATCTCGTCTGTCCATTAGTGGATTCATTATAAGGTCGATTCCGTCCTGTCTACCCATTAGTAGACAAATCAGTGGGACCATACAATCCCATCCACCAAAAAGTGGCACGGACTTGTTACGTCCCCCTAATAATAGGACGATTTTATCCCTTCAACCAAATAGTGGGACAATTCCATCCATTCCACCCATAATTAGACTAATTAGTAGGACGTTTCTATCCTTTCCTCCCATTGGTAGAACCATTAGCGGGACGATTCCATCCCTTCCACCCAAAATAGAACCGTTTGTGGTACGATTTAATCCCTTACTCCACTTAGTGAGACTATTTAGTCCTGTCCGCCCATTAGTGGATTCATTATAAGGTCGATTCCGTCCTACCTACCCATTAGTAGACACAACAGTGGGACCAGTCTATCACATCCACAAAAAGTGGCACGAACTTGTTACATCCCGTAATAATAGGACGAGTTTGTCCCTGCAACCAAATAGTGGGACAATTCCATACCTTCAACCCATAAGTAGACTCATTAGTAGGACATTTCTATCCTTTTCACCCATTAGTAGAACTATTAGTGGGACGATCCCATCCCTTCCACCCGTAAATGGAACTATTTGTGGTATCATTCAATCCTTTCCTCTACTTAGTAGGACTATTCTTTCCCGCCCGCCCATTAGCGGATTCATTATTAGGTCGACTCCATCCTGTCTACCCATTAGTAGACACAACAGTGGGCACATTCTATCCCATCCACACCAAAATAGAACACACATGTTATGTCCCCCTAATAATAGGACGATTTTATCCCTTCAACCGATTGGTGGGTTAATTCCATCCCTTCCACCCATTAGTAGACTCATTAGCAAGACGATTGTATCATTTGCAACGATCAGTAGGACCATTGGATGGACGATTTCGTCCCTTCCATCCGATAATTGACCCATTTGTGGTACGATTCAATCCTTTCCTCCGCTTGGTAGGACTATTCTGTCCCATCCGCCCTTTCTTTGATTCATTATTAGGTCTATTCCTTCATGTCTACCCATAAGTAGACACATCAGTGGGACCATTCTATCCCATCCACCAAAAAATGGCACGGACTTGTTACGTCCCCCCAATAATAGGACGATTTTTCCCTTCAACCAATTAGTGGGACAATTCCATCCCTTCCACCCATAAGTAGACTCATTAGTAGGACGTTTCTATCCTTTCCACCCTTTAGTAGAACCATTAGTGGGATGATTCAATCCCTTCCACCCGTAAATAGAACCATTTGTGGTACGATTCAATCCCTTCCTCCACTTAGTGGGGCTACTCTATCCCATCCACCCATTAGTGTATTCATTATTAGGTCGATTCCGTCCAGTCGACCCATTAGTAGACACATCAGTGGGACCATTCTACCCAATCCACCAACAAGTAGAAGGGACTTTTTACGTGTCCCTAATAATAGGACAATTTTATCCCTTCAATCGATTGGTGGAATAATTCCATCCCTTCCACCCGTTAATGGACCCATTTGTGGTACGATTCAATCCCTTACTCCACTTAGTGGGACTATTCTGTCTTGTCCGCCCATTAGTGGATTAATTATAAGGTCGATTCCATCCCATCTACCCATTAGTAGACACAATAGTGGGACCAGTCTATCCCATCAACCAAAAAGTGGCACAGACTAGCTACGTCCCCCTAATATTAGGACGATTTGACCCCTTCCACCAATTGGTAGGACAATTCCATCCCTTCCACCCATTAGAATACTCATTTGTGGGACGATTCTATCATTTTCAACCATTAGTAGAATTATTAGTGGGACGATTTAATCCCTTCCATCCGTTAATGGACTCATTTGTGGTACGAATGGACTCATTTGTAGTACGATTCAATCCCTTACTCCACTTGGTTGGGATTATTTCGTCCCGTCCATGCATAAGTAGGTTCATTATTAGGTCGATTCCGTCCTGCCTACCCATTAGTACAACCATCAGTGGGACCATTCCATCCCATCCACCAAAAAGTGGAGTGGACTTGTTACATCCCCTTTATAATAGGACGATTTCATTCCTTCAACCGATTGGTGGGATAATTCCATCCCTTCCACCGATTAGTTGACTCATAAGCAGGACGATTGTGTCATTTTTAACTATTAGTAGAACCATTAGTGGGACGATTTCATCCCTTCCACCCATTAATGGACCCATTTGTGGTACAATTCAATCTCTTACTCCACTTAGTGGGACTACTCCGTCCAATCCGTCCATTAGTGGATTCTTTATTTGGTCGATTCTGTCATGTCTACCCATTAGCAGACACCTCAATGGGACCATTCTATCCCATCCACAAAAAAGTAGCATGGACTTGTTACGTCCCCCCAATAATAGGACGAATTTGTCCCTTCAACCAATTAGTGGGACAATTCAATCCATTCCACCCATCAGTAGATTCATTGGTAGGACGATTTTATCTTTTCCACCCATTACTAGAACCATTAGTAGGACGACTCCATCCGTTCCACCCATTAATGGACCCATTAGTGGCACGATTCAATCCCTTCCTCAAGTTAGTGTGGCTACTCCGTCCCATCTGCCCATTAGTTGATTCTTTAATAGGTCGATTCCGTCCTATCTACCCATTAGTAGACACAACAGTGGGAACATTCTATCCCATCCACCAAAAAATGGAACGGACTTGTTACGTCGCCCTAATAATAGGACGATTTTATCCCTTCAACCAATTGGTGGGATAATTCCATCCCTTCCACCCATTAGTAGACTCATTAGCAAGATGATTGTATCATTTTCAACGATTATTAGAACCTTATACGGACGATTTCATCCCTTCTATCCATTAATGGACCCATTTGTGGTACGATTCAATCCTTTCCTCCACTTAGAGGGACTATTCCGTCCCATCCGCCCATTATTGGATTTATAATTAGGTCGATTCCTTCATGTCTACCCAGTAGTAGACACATCAGTGGGACCATTCTACCCCATCCACCATAAAATGGCACGAACTTCTTACGTCCCCCCAATAATAGGATGATTTTTCCCTTCAACCAAATAGTGGGACAATTCTATCCCTTCCACCAAAAAGTAGACTCATTAGTAGGATGATTCTCTCCTTTCCACCCATTAGTGGGACGATTCCATCCTTTCCACCCGTAAATGGAACCATTTGTGGTACGATTCAATGCCTTCCTCCACTTAGCTGGGCTACTCAATCCCATCCACCCATTAGTGGATTCATTATTAGGTCGATTCCGTCCTGTCTACCCAATAGTAGACACATCAGTGGGAATATTCTACCCAATCCACCAAAAAGTAAAACAGACTTTTTACGTCTCCCTAATAATAGGACGATTTTATCCCTTCAACCGATTGGTGGGATATTTCCATCCCTTCCACCCATTAGTAGACTCATTAGCAGGATGATTGTATCATTTTCAACCATTAGTAGAACCATTAGTGGGATGATTTCATCCCTTCCACCCGTTAATGGACCCATTTGTGGTACGATTCAATCCCTTACTCCACTTAGTGGGACTACTCCGTCAATTCCGGCTATTAGTGGATTCATTATTAGGTCGATTCCATCATGTCTACCCATTAGTAGCCACATCAGTGGGACCATTCTATCTGATCCAGTAAAAAGTGGCACGGACTTGTTACGTCTCCTCAATAATTGGATGATTTTGTCCCTTCAACCAATTAGTAGGACAATTCCGTCCCTTCCACCCATTAGTAAATTCATTGGTAGGAGGATTCTATCCTTTCTACCCATTAGTAGAAACATTAGTAGGACGATTCCATTAGTTCCACCTATTAATGGACCCATTAGTGGTACGATTCAACCCCTTCCTCTACTTAGTGAGGCTACTCTTTCCTATCTGCCCATTAGTCGATTCATTATTAGGTCGATTCTGTCCTGTCTACCCATTTGTAGACACATCAGTGGGACCATTCTATCCCATCCACCAAAATGTGGCACAAATTTGTTACGTCTCTATAATAATAGGACGATTTTGCCCCTTCATCCAATTTGTGGGACAATTCCATGCTTTCCACCCATTTGTAGGCTCATTAACAAGACGATTCTATCATTTTCACCCATTAGTAGAACCATTAGTGGGACGATTTAATCATTTCTCCCTGTTAATGGATCTATTTGTGGTATGATTAAATCCCTTACTCCACTTAGTGGGACTATTCTGTCTTGTCCGCCCATTAGTGGATTAATTATAAGGTATATTCCGGTCCATTTACCCATTAGTAGACACGATAGTGGGACCAGTCTATCCCATCAACCAAAAAGTGGTACAGACTAGCTACGTCCCCCTAATATTAGGACGATTTGATCCCTTCCACCAATTGGTGGGACAATTCCATCCCTTCCACCCATTAAAAGACTCATTAGTAGGACAATTCTATCATTTTCAACCATTAGTCGAACCATTAGTGAGACGATTTAATCCCTTCCATCCGTTAATGGACTCATTTGTGGTACGATTCAATCCTTTACTCCAATTAGTGGGATTATTCCGTCCTGTCCGTCCATAAGTGGGTTCATTATTAGGTCTGTTCCGTCCTGTCTACCCATTAGTACAAACAACAGTAGGACCATTCTATTCCATCCAGCAAAAAGTGGAATGGTCTTGTTACGTCCCCTTTATAATAGGACAATTTTATCCCTTCAACCGATTGGTGGGATAATTCCATCCCTTCCACCCATTAGTAAACTCATTAGCAGGACGATTGTGTCATTTTTAACCGTTAGTAGAACCATTAGTGGGACGATTTCATCCCATCCACCTATTAATGGACCCATTTGTGGTACGATTCAATCTCTTACTCCACTTAGTGGGACTACTCCGTCCAATGCGTCCATTAGTGGATTCATTATTAGGTCGATTCTGTCATGTCTACCCATTAGTAGACACATCAGTGGGACCATTTTATCCCATCCACAAAAAAGTAGCATGGACTTGTTACGTCCCCAACAATGATAGGATGAATTTGTCCCTTCAACCAATTAGTGGGACAATTCAATCCATTCCACCCATCAGTAGACTCATTGGTAGGACGATTCTATCCTTTCCACCCATTAGTAGAACCATTAGTAGGACGATTCCATCCGTTCCACCCACTAATGGACCCATTGGTGGTACGATTCAATTCCTTCGTCCACATAGTGGGGTTACTCCGTCCCATCCGCCCATTAGTGGATTCATTATTAGGTCGATTCTGTTCTATCTACCCATTAGCAGACACATCTGTGGGGCCATTCTATCCCATCCACCAAAAAGTGGCAGGGACTTGTTACGTCTCCCTAATAGGATGACGATTTTGTTCCTTCAACCAATTAGTGGGACAATTCAATCCTTTCCGCCCATTAGTAGACTCATTAGCATGACGATTCTATCATTTTCACCTATTAGTAGAATCATTAGTTGGTCGATATCATCCCTTCCACCCGTTAATGAATCCATTTGTGGTACGATTTAATCCCTTACTCCACTTAGTGGGACTATTCTGTCCTGTCCGCCCATTAATAGATTCATTATAAGGTCGATTCCGTCCTATCTACCCATTAGTAGACACAAGAGTGGGACCGGTCTATCCCATGCACCAAAAAGTGGCACGGACTTGTTACATCGCCTTAATAATAGGATGATTTTGTCCCTTCAACCAAATAGTGGGAGAATTCCGTACCTTCCTCCCATAAGTAGAGTCATTAGTAGGACGTTTCTATGCTTTCCACCCATTAGTAGAACCATTAGTAAGACGATTCCATCCCTTCCACCCGTAAATAGAACTATTTGTGGTATTATTCAATCCCTTTCTCTACAAAGTAGGACTATTCTGTCCCGCCCGCCCTTCAGTGGATTCATTATTAGGTCGATTCCGTCGTGTCTACCCATTAGTAGACACAACAGTGGGAGCATTCTATCCCATCAACCAAAAAATGGAATGGACTTGTCACGTCCCCCTAATAATAGGATGATTTTATCCCTTCAACAAATTGGTGGGATAATTCCGTCCCTTCCACCCATTAGTAGACTCATTAGCAATACGATTGTATCATTTTCAACGATTAGTAGAACCATTAGAGGGACGATTTCATCCCTTCCATCCGTTAATGGACCCATTTGTGCTACGATTTAACCCTTTCCTCCACTTAGTGGGAAAATTCTGTCCCATCCGCCCTTTCTAGGATTCATTATTAGGTCTATTCCTTCATATCTACCCATTAGTAGACACATCAGTGGGACCTTTCTATCCCAATCCACCAAAATATGGCACGGACTTAATACGTCCCCCAATAATAGCACGATTTTCCCTTCAACCAATTAGTGGGACAATTCTATCCCTTCCACCCATAAGTAGACTCATTAGTAGGACGTTTCTATCCTTTCCACCCATTGGTAGAACCATTAGCGGGACGATTCCATCCCTTCCACCGGTAAATGGAACCATTTGTGGTACGATTCAATCATTTCCTCCACTTAGTGGGACAATTCTGTCCCGTCTGCCCATTAGAGGATTCATTATTAGGTTGATTCCGTCTTTTCTACCCATTAGTAGACACAACAGTAGGACCATTCTATCCCATCCACCAAATAGTGGAACGGACCTGTTACGTCCCCCGAATAATAGGATGATTTTATCCCTTCAACCGATTGGTGAGATAATTCCATCCCTTCACCCATTAGTAGACTCAATAGCTGGACGATTGTATCATTTTCAACCATTAGTAGAACCATTTGTGGGATGATTTCATCCCTTCCACCTGTTAATGGACCCATTTGTGGTACGATTCAATCCCTTACTCCACTTAGTGGGACTACTCAATCTAATCTTCCCAGTAGTTGATTCATTATTAGGTCGATTCCGTCCTGTCTACCCATTAGTAGACACATCAGTGTGACCATTCTACCCCATCCACCAAAAAGTAGAACATACTTGTTACGTCCCCGTAATAATATGAGGATTTTGTCCCTTAAACCAAATAGTGGGACAATTCTATCCCTTCCACCCATAAGTAGACTCATTAGTAGGACGTTTCTATCTTTTCCACCCATTAGTAGAACCATTAGTGAGACGATTCCACCCCTTCCACCCGTAAATGGACCCATTTGTGGTACGACTCAATCCGTTACTCCACTTAATGGGACTACTCCGTCAATTTCGTCCATTAGTGGATTAAATATTAGGTCGATTCCATCATGTCTACCCATTAGTGGACACATCAGTGGGACCATTCTATCCCATCCTCCAAAAAGTAGCATGGACTAGTTACGTCCCCTCAATAATTAGACGATTTTGTCCCTTCAACCAATTAGTGGGAAAATTCCATCCCTTCCACCCATTAGTAGATTTATTGGTAGGACAATTCAATCCTTTCTACCCATTAGTAGAAACATTAGTAGGACGATTCCCTTCCTTTACTTAGTGAGGCTACTCCATCCCATCCGCCCATTTGTGGATTCATTATTAGGTCGATTCCGTCCTGTCTACCCATTAGTAGACACATCAATAAGACCATTCTATCCCATCAACCAAAAAGTGGCACAGACTTGTGACGTCTCTATAATAATTGGACAATTTTGTCCGTTCAACCAATTAGTGGGACAATTCTATGGTTCCACCCATTAGTAGACTCCTTAACAAGACGATTTTATCATTTTCACCCATTAGTAGAACCATTAGTGGGACGATTTAATCCCTTCTCCCCATTAATAGATCAATTTGTGGTACTATTCAATCCCTTACTCCACTTAGTGGGACTATTCTGTCATGTCCGCCCATTAGGGGATTAATTATTAGGTCGATTCAATCCCATCTACACATTAGTAGACACAACAGTGGGACCAGTCTATCCCATCCACCAAAAAGTGGCACTTACTAGCTACGTCCCCCTAATATTTGGACGAATTGATCCCTTCCACCAATTGGTTGGACAAATCCATCCCTTCAACCCATTATTAGACTCATTAGTAGGACGATTCTATCATTTTCAACCATTAGTAGAACCATTAGTGTGACGATTTAATTCCTTCCATCCGTTAATGGACTCATTTGTGGTACGATTCAATCCCTTACTCCACTTAGTGGGATTATTCCGTCCCGTCCCTCCATAAGTGGGTTCATTATTAGGTCAATTCCGTCCTGTCTACCCATTAGTAGAAACATCAGTGGGACCATTCTATCCCATAAACCAAAAAGTGGCACGGACTTGTTACGTCTCCCTAATAAGATGACGATTTTATCCCTTCAACCGATTGGTGGGATAATTCCATCCCTTCCACCCATTAGTAGACTCATTAGCAGGACGATTGTATCATTTTCAACCATTAGTAGAACCATTAGTGGGACGATTTCATCCCTTCCACCCGTTAATTGACCCATTTGTGGTACGATTCAATCCCTTACTCCACTTAGTGGGACTATTCCGTCCAATCCGTCCATTAGTGAATTCATAATTAGGTCGATTCCGTCATGTCTACCCATTAGTAGACACATCCGTGGGACCTTTCTATCCCATCCACAAAAAAGTAGCATGGACTTGTTACGTCCCCCCAGTAATAGGATAAATTTGTCCCTTCAACCAATTAGTGGGACAATTCAATCCATTCCACCCATCAGTAGACTTATTGGTAGGACGATTCTATCATTTCCACCCATAAGTAACACCATTTGTAGGAAAATTCCATCCGTTCCACCCATTAATGGACCCATCAGTGGTACAATTCAATCCCTTCCTCCACTTACTGTGGCTACTCCATCCCATCCGCCCATTAGTGGATTCATTATTAGGTCGATTCCGTCCTGTCTACCCATTAATAGACACATTAGTGGGACCATTCTATCCCATCCACCAAAAAGTGGCAGGGACTTGTTACGTCTCCCTAATAGGATGACGATTTTGTTCCTTCAACCAATTAGTGGGACAAGTCAATCCTTTCCGCCCATTAGTAGACTCATTAGCATGACGATTCTATCATTTTCACCTATTAGTAGAACCATTAGTTGGTCGATATCATCCCTTCCACCCGTTAATGAATCCATTTGTGGTACGATTTAATCCCTTACTCCACTTAGTGGGACTATTCTGTCCTGTCCGCCCATTAATAGATTCATTATAAGGTCGATTCCGTCCTATCTACCCATTAGTAGACACAACAGTGGGACCAGTCTATCCCATCAACCAAAAAGTGGCACGGGCTTGTTACATCACCCTAATAATAGGACGATTTTGTCCCTTCAACCAAATAGTGGGACAATTCCATACCTTCCACTCATAAGTAGACTCATTAGTAGGATGTTTCTATCCTTTCCACCCATTAGTAGAACCATTAGTGGGACGTTCCTATCCCTTCCACCCGTAAGTGGAACCATTCGTGGTACGATTCAATCCCTTCCTCCACTTAGTGGGGCTACTCCGTCCCATCCACCCATTAGGGGATTCGATATTAGGTCGATTCCGTCCTGTCTACCCATTAGTAGACAAATCGTGGGACCATTATATCCCATCCACCAAAAAGTGGCACAGACTTGTTACGTCCCCTTAATAATAGGACGATTTTGTCCCTTCAACCAAATAGTGGGACAATTCCATCCCTTCCACCCATAAGTAGACTCATTAGTAGGACGTATCTATCCTTTTCATCCATTGGTAGAACCATTAGCGGGACGATTCCATCCCTTCCACCCGTAAATTGTACCGTAAATGGAAACATTTGTGGTACGATTCAATCCCTTCCTCCACTTAGTGGGACTATTCTGTCCCGTCTGCCCATTAGAGGATTCATTATTAGGTTGATTCCGTCTTGTCTACCCATTAGTAGACACAACAGTAGAACCATTCTATCCCATCCACCAAAAAGTTGAACGGACTTGTTACGTTCCCCGAATAATAGGATGCTTTTATCCGTTCAATCGATTGGTGGGATAATTCCATCCCTTCCACCCATTAGTAGACTCATTAGCAGGACGATTGTATCATTTTCAACCATTAGTAGAACCATTTGTGGGACGATTTCATCCCTTCCACCAGTTAATGGACCCATTAGTGGTACGATTCAATCCCTTGCTCCACTTAGTGGGACTACTCAATCAAATCTTCCCATTAGTTGATTCATTATTAGGTCGATTCCGTCCTGTCTACGCATTAGTAGACACATCAGTGGGACTATTCTACCCATCCACCAAAAAGTAGAACAGACTTGTTACGTCCCCTTAATAATAGGACGATTTTGTCCCTTAAACCAAATAGTCGGACAATTCCATCCCTTCCACCCATAAGTAGACTCACTAGTAGGACGTTTCTATCTTTTCCACCCATTAGTAGAACCATTAGTGGGACGATTCCATCCATTCCACCCATAAACGGACCCATTTGTGGTACGATTGAATCCATTCCTCCACTTAGTAGCACTATTCTGTCCCGTCTGCCCATTAGTGGATTCATTATTAGGTCGATTTTGTCTTGTCTACCAATTAGTAGACACAACAGTAGGACCATTCTATCCCATACACCAAAAAGTTGAACGTACTTGTTACTCCCACTAATAAAAGGATGATTTTATCCCTTCAACAGATTGGTGGGATAATTCCATCCCTTCCACCCATTTGTAGACTCTTTAGCAGGACGATTGTATCATTTTCAACCATTAGTAGAAACATTAGTGGGACGATTTCATCCCTTCCACCAGTTAATGGACCCATTTGTGGTATGATTCAATCCCTTACTCCACTTAGTGGGACTACTCCGTCCAATCCGCCTATTAGTTGATTCATTATTAGGTCGATTCCGTCCTGTCTACCTATTAGTAGACACATCAGTGGGACCATTCTATCCCCTCCACCAAAAAGTAGAACAGACTTGTTATGTCCCCCTAATAATAGGACGATATTGTCCCTTCAACCAATTAGTGGGACTATTCAATCCCTTCCACCTATCAGTAGACTCATTGATACGACGATTCTATCCTTTCCACCTATTAGTAGAACCATCAGTTGGACGATCCCATGCCTTCAACCCATTAATGGACCCATTAGTGGTACGATTCAATCCCTTCCTCCACTTAGTGGGGCTACTCCGTCCCATCCGCCCATTAGAGGATTCATTATTAGGTCGATTTCGTCATGTCTACCTATTAGTAGACACATCAGTAGGACAATTCGATCCCATTAACTAAAAAGTGGAACGGACTTGTTACGTCCCCCTAAAAATTAGACGATTTTATCCCTTCAACCGATCGGTGGGATAATTCCATCCCTTCCACCCATTAGGAGACTCATTAACAGGACAGTTGTATCATTTTCAACCATTAGTAGAACCATTAGTGGGACGATATCATCCCTTCCACCCGTTAATGGACCCATTTCTAGTACGATTCAATCCCTTACTCCACTTAGTGGGACTAATCCGTCCATTAGTGGATTCATTATTAAGTCGACTCCATCATGTCTGCGCATTAGTAGACACATCAAGGGGACCATTTTATCCCATCCACAAAAAAGTGGCACGGACTTGTTACGTCCCTCCTAATAATAGGACGATTTTGTCCCTTCAATCAATTAGTTGGAAAATTCCATCCCTTCCACCCATTAGTAGACTCATTAGCAGGACGATTCTATCATTTTCACCCATTAGTAGAACCATTAGTCGCACGATTTCATCCCATCCACCCGTTAATGGATCCATTTGTGGTACGATTCAATCCCTTACTCCAATTAGTTGGACTATTCTGTCCTGTCCATCCATTAGTGGATTCATTATAAGGTCGATTCCATCCTATCTACCCATTAGTAGACACATCAGTGGGACAAGTCTAGCCCATCCACCAAAAAGTGGCATAGACTTGCTATGTCCCCCTAATATTAGGACGATTTTATCCCTTCAACCAATTGGCGGAATAATTCCACCATCCCTTCTACCCATTAGTAGACTTATTAGTAGGATGATTCTATCATTTTCCACCGCTAGTAGACTTATTAGTGTGGTGATTTCATCCCTTCCATCCGTTAATGAACTCATTTGTGATACAATTCAATCCCTTACTCCACATAGTAGCATTATTCCGTCCCGTCCGTCTATTAGTGAATTCATTATTAGGTTGATTCCGTCCTATCTACCCATTATTAGACAAATCAGTGGGACCATTCTATATCATCCACTAAAAAGTGTCACAGACTTGTTAATTTGCCCTAATAATAGGACGATTTTGTCCCTTCAACCTAATAGTGGGACAATTCCATCCCTTCCACCCATAAGTAGACTCATTAGTAGGACGTTTCTATCCTTTCCACCCATTAGTAGAACCATTAGTGGGACGATACCCTCACTTCCTCCACTTAGTGAGGCTACTCCATCCCATCCACCCATTAGTGGATTCATTATTTAGGTCGATTCCGTCATGTCTACCCATTAGTAGACACAACAGTGGGAACATTCTATCCCATCCACCAAAAAATAGAATAGACTTGTTATGTCCCCCTAATAATTGGACGATCTTATCCCTTCAACCGATTGGTGGGATAATTCCATCCCTCCCACCCATGAGTAGACTCATTAGCGGGACGATTGTATCATTTTCAACCATTAGTAGAACCATTAGTGGGACGATTTCATCCCCTCCACCCGTTAATGGACCCATTTGTTGTACGATTCAATCCCTTACTCCACTTAGTGGGACTACTCCGTCAAATCCGCCCATTAATGGATTCATTATTAGGTCCATTCCGTCCTGTCTACCCATTAGTAGACACATCGGTGGGACCATTTTATCCCATCAACCAAAAAGTAGCATGGAATTGTTACGTCTATTGACACCCAATTTTGTCCCTCATGTTTTCAAAATGAATGGCTTTTGAATTTCACACACAATTCATACCTCGTCTATTCTTTTCAAATTACCTTCTCATGATAGCCTGGCAATTGAGGCCGTTTTCAAAGCATCGTCTCAAACCGCATCTATTTCGCAATTTTCAACAATTATCCCTACTTTGGCTAAATTATCCAAATTTCTTTCAAGCCTCGAAATTATAATTTTGATGCAATTTAGCCTTCCTAACAATTTAGAACTAATTTCCTAATTTTTCTATAATTTTTATACCTCTTTAAATCTATATATACACTAGATATACACTATATATAGACCCCCTGGACGTACACCTCACACTATCCTCACTTACCTACGTAGACACCACCTCAGTGCCACCTCATGCCTATTTGGCCAGATCCCGACCCTCCAATCCCTTAATCCAACGTCCAGAAGCAATATTTCCTATTTTAATTATACCCGACCCCCCCAAAACCCTACACTCCTCACTCATTTCTCCCACACACTCGGCCGCCACCCTCACTCTCTTCTTTCTCAACAGAACCCTAGGATCATCATTGTTCTTCTCATTTTCCGGTCGTCTCCGCCGGCGAAACCTAGAACAAATTACACCATTACGCTCCTCTTGCACCCCATACAAAACCCATATAATGATTCCTTATTTTGACGAGGGTCGAGAATCGACCCACCACTGGTTGACGCTACTATTGCCGGGAAATGGCTCCAACCATAGACAAGCAATGGTACCCGCTCTATAATGATAAAAGAGAAGGGGAATTCCCCCATGCGAGTACATTCGAGACGGGTCAATTCGACCCGACTCTGGTAAAATGGGTAATTGTTTCCTTTTTATTTGAAACCACCTGTGACACCTATGGCTGATTTTGTTCATCTTGTTAGTTAATTACATGTTTGCATGATTAGTTAAACGATTGTGACAGGACAACTGATTAGGGCAGAGCTTATGCGATCGTTGGTTTTGTTTTAACTCACTGATAAAATGGACATTATTTTGATCTTGTGAATGCCTGAATTGTATGTATATGCATCTTGTGGAACCATGACAGTGATTATGATTACCCTACGTGTCCTGTAACCTATTCATTTAACTACTTCGCATGAACACGTTTTTTTAGGCATGAAATCTGGGTGCCAAGCTTTGCTTATAACTGGTAGAATATCAATCAAGGATTGTTTGGAACATTGTTAAGATAATCAGTGATTTTGAACCTTAAACTATGATGGCAATTTGATTTACACGATTAAAGGGAATCTAATTTATGCAAATTGAAACATGTGATTGATATTTGAATGAAAATTTCTTTGATAATCAGTAGAGTATCAATTAGAGCTTTGTTTGGAATCTGTTGGAGTAATCAGAGGATTTTGAGCCTAAAATAGTCTAGGACACTCTGATGCATTGATTTATTGAATGTAAACTTTGTTATTGTGAAAGGAAAGGAGTCCTAATTGCCTGGGATCTGGTTTGCCTTAATAATAGGGCCGGACTTAATCTACACTTGGAAAGAGTACCTATGTTCGTTCCCTTTAATTCTGGAACTCAATACTGCCTAACCTTATTTGTTTTACCTCTTGGAATTCGAATTCCCGCCCCTCACACCTACATAAAGCTGGCCCTAGACACAGTTTGAGGACACACAGAATACCCAGCAATACTCTCACAGAGTTTCCTGGTATCAACCTCGGCATACTCACTGCACTCATCCTAAAAGCTTTACTCTTCACACACTGAAAGATCTAGCACTTACTTTACTCTCTTTTGGATTGTCTTTCAACATCGCTGGAAAACTTTTACTTTGTTACTCTTCTGGTTTGGCTGCCTGCAAGCATTAAACATCACTCGTAGCTCTGTTTGTTTGTTTTAACACCACTGAAGGTATTTCTTAATCTCCTCCCCACTCTTCTTGACTGCCTATTGCCTTTAATTTAGGGACTTGTCTTCTAGACCTGTTTTCTCTGGTTTGAAACTATTCATACGCAGTTCATCTCTTGTGTTTCGTGTATATCTGTTGAGAGGCTGCCCTTGTCCCATTTATTCTTGCTAGGGCCTACTCAGGGCTCCCCTTTTGCCTTTTTATGCTAACTCTTCCATGCAGGGACTGTGAGAATATCTCTAAGGATATGCCAGGGTCTTGTTACAGGTTTTGGCCATTTACTCAGACCCCAGTAAGGGGATTCTGCTTGTCTGAGGGTTTCCAAGCCATGACAACTTGTTTTGAGTCTTAAACTTAGACTATTTGATCCAGGTTGTTGGTTACATTGTGCAATGCTTGCTTAGGAGCAAGTCTGGGAGCCCTGACCATGTTTAAAAAGCTTATCCCTTACCTGATTGAACCATATCCCTTAGAAACTGCCCCATTGTGTACATTTATTAGGTTTTCTGCTCGTATTTGTTTAAAATAGGGCACACAGTTACTAGACTGTGTGAATGGCTACACAGGAGCCCCCCCCCTCTCTCTCTCTCTTACCTCCTTATGTGTTGCATCATCCAAGTTTAGGGATTTTCCTTTGAAAACCTGAGTAACACTGTCAATTATAACACTTCCTCAGACTGCATGCTTAAAAATGATAATACCATGATGTGTCTCACAGGTTTTCGATCACTTTAAAACATGTTGTATGATGCTCAGATTAGAATGTTATTTTAAATTAAGGCTATTAGTGAGAAGTATGAAATCTGGACCTATTATGCTAAAATACATCTGTTCGTGATTGCGCAAATGATCCAGGCCCATAACGTTTTAGAAAAGCAGACATTTTTATGTGTTTTAGCTGTTTCTGTCTTGCACAGTCGGTCCAGGCCCAATAAACATTTTAAACCACGGCCTGCCTATGTGTGAAAACGTTTTTAAATACTCTAAATGCTCCGATACACTAATCTAATAGTGTATAGGGGGGTATGAAGTTTTGGGGTCAGTTGTACACTTAAAAATGGTTTTTCTAAAGCTATAATTATCATTTAGGACATATAATTTCATGTCTATACCTATGTATATAGTACTATTATGTGCGATAGCCCCTACTTGCTCTTGTGTGCTTCCGTGAACTCATCTTTCGAAAACATCCCCTTTGCCTATATATTTTCAAAATCTGACCCCAACACCAAAAAGACCATTAAAGTTAGGGCTAGACAATTAATGACAAGTCACGCCGACCCTAAATGAGTCGACATTTTCTTTCTAAAATAAACTCCTTTTGGTTCTTTGATAAACAATCATTTACAAAACAAATACCTATGCAAATATTCTTCTTTACGATTGCCTTTGTGACTTAAATTAAAATACCCGCTTACACGATAACTTTTGTGTATGAGTAGGCATTAATGTTAGAGGCTATAGACGCGGTTAGGCTTAAACCTAGGACGAGCGTGAAAGCTGTTTGTATGTGTGTTGAACCCAAGTTAGTATTCGTATGATAATAGACCTTGTTTACATCCCAAAACTAAGACTCAGACGGTAACCACCTTTTGGTGGGACTCGGGGAAGTGCCTAACACCTTCTTCCCTGAGTCACCTGGACTTCTTACCCTATAGAATCTCTGAAATAGGCTAGTAAACCTTTTGAACACGACTCTAGACATCTAGATGACCTAATATGCCTTAGAATCTATATTAGGTGGCGACTCCAAAATCTTAACTCAAACCAGTTCACCCAGTCAAATCCAAAATCCGACTCGCCTCGAGTTGAGTCCAAAATCAGGTATGACAGAATGGCGACTCCGTTGGGGATACTCAAAGTCCTAACCATAACGAGTCTTTATTTTGGGATTTATTTAATTATCTTGTTATTCATTATTATCATTGTTGTACTAACTTTGTTACCTTTTTTTTTTCTTTCTTTCTTGCACTTTATTTATCGTATTAAATTATTTATGTGACATTTTGCATATTTCACTCATACTCCCCCACTCCTGGGAAACGACACTTCACACACACACGGTGATTACGTGGATCCCACGGTCGCTTCATCACTAAAACACCTTTTAAGAGGACATGTTGAAATATAGTTGGTCCGTGGTACAACCAACAATTTCAAATGATCCCACTCCTTGGTCATCCGCCTTGGGGAACCGTGTCTTGAAATTACACCACTCTTCTATTGTAATGAGCATGCATCATGCCATAGGAGGAGATCCCTATGAGCCGACAAGCCTTCAACTTGTCCAAACTACCTAAACGGGTTTTTCGACCCCCAAAGAGACGTTTGGACATGATAATGTCCATTTGAGAAAAAAAGAGAGAAAACGTGAGACAAGAATGAAAGCGTATTTTGATTTGTTCAATTATTCTCAAACAGGACGGGGTTTTAAATTTTAATTCTTCTTTTTAGGTCACAATGAGTCAAAAGTTCCATCATTTAGGGATGACTATGGGCGCACCTTCTTTGTTAACCAATTGGTAGAACAATTTTTCACTAGGAGAGTAAACTGAAGTACATCAACACCTGGGTCATTTGGTTTCATTACTAGAAATGGAGCCGTGTAGAGAGATGATCGAAGCAGTGGTGTCATTTTTGGATGAAGAATTGAACGTGTTTAGGTTTGGAGACATTGAATTAACACCTTTGTTGGAAGAAATATGAGGTTTTGTGTCACACTCGAGGTTAGACAAACATTGTTGGCAAGGGGGTCGCATACTAGCACCTAGCGTACCCACAGCTGACGAGTTTCGTAAGAAGTTAGGGATGGTAGCAAGTGTGGACGCGGGATTTTTACAACAAAAGAAGATCCCCTTTTCCTATTTTCACACTCGGTTTGGGCATTGGCAAGGCCATTAAGTTCAGTTGGAAGCCTAAGCCAAGAAGGTACGAACGAAGTGACGAGCCCCCTCGACTCGGCAACAAGAGTCGGTTATGGAATAGCCTTTTAGTTAAAGGCGTATGATAGTCATAAGAAGGAGTTAGAGTCCTATGGTGATTGGAGGAGGGCTAGACCGCTTGTATTTGCTATTTGTTTCTTAGGGGTGATGGTTTTCCCTGAGAGCTCAAATCATGACATATGTTCTAGACTTGTCATGGTTGCTGATGCGTGTTCAACGAAATTGATGGTTATCATTATACCATAGTTCCTATGATAGTAGCAGACATTTATCGAGCTTTGGGTTGTTGCAAGAGAGGAGCAAAATATTTTCAAGGGTGTAATCTTCTACTGCAAGTATGGTTCAAAGAATATTTAAAAAAAGCAAGAGGGATGCAAGCATTGTCCAAACCAGATGGTTACAACTACTTGACTGGGGAACGATATGGGGTTTCAAAACTAAAACAGCCAAGCAACACAGAAAAATGGGTAAGATTGTTTGAAAGCATAACGGAGGACTCAATTCAGTGGATGTTCACTTGGTTCCCTTCATCTGATTTCATCATTAGTTCTGAGAAGGCATCCTTTGTGATACTTATGGGGTCAAGAGGTCTTCAACCTTACCAACCATTAAGAGTAATGAGGCAAGCAGGGAGGAAGCAAATTGTACCATTGATACCATACACAAAAGATTACTAGTTTGATTACACTGAAGATATTGTTCCGAGAGTCAAAAGCATTAGGAAAGCATGGATAGGAAGACAAGTCTTGGAGGAAGCATCATTAGCACCTGATAGATACAACGCTGGATGCGAACCAAACTACAAAAGCTGGTTGCGGTCTAGTATAAAGGGAAATGTAGTAATAGGGCCAAGTCGTGGGAACAACGTAAGAGATCGCGAATCAGAGGCTCAAATCCGGTACCGAGAGTTCATGTTAAAAGCTGCCAAAATTGATAAGGAAAACAAAGAAGAAATCGAAGTGTGGAAGAAGCGTAAATTGGAACTAGAAGGAAAGATAGAGGCGTTGGAAAAAAAATTGAACAATGGAATTCGGAGTGTGCAGAGGTAGACATCTTACAGTTAGTAGCAGCCAAAGGGTATTTGATCAAGGCTATGGAAGAAGTTAAGGAGATTACACGAGAAGCAAAAAGAGCTAAGATGGAAAAGGAGTGCGCCGCCTAGTCAAAGTGTCATTTTCAATTCTTCTTTTGTATTTCCAAATTATTGTCATGTACTGATTTATAAATTTTGGGGAATTTATGAGAATAATTGACCACAAAATGCGTATTTATTCTTTCTGCATAATCACAAACCTAGGAATGTTGTACGTCCTTGACACGTAATAGTCCATTAGTAAACCTACGCCAAATGTCAAAAAGGGGTTTTAACCCGAAAAGTGACAAATTGCATCTCTGCATTGATTCGAAGAAGCGTTTGCACAAAACATTGATTGTCTGTTTGAACATGATCAAAACTATAAGGATGTTTTGGTCTTTACCTTTTCTTATTTTGTTTTCAGACTATGGCTGCAAAGGGTACTCTCCAATTTGAGATCGTTTCCCGACCTTCCCACTTGATCAGACTTCGGTGGGAGGATTTGGCCGTTGTCAGCAAAGCTCATGTTCAAAATATGTTGGGAGAATTGATAGTTCTCAAGAACTACACTGCCGTGACTGGTTTGGTCGAAGCTGCTACACATTTCTGGGACTACAAAAGGGCTGTGTTTCACTTCAATGGTTTCGAGTTCGCACCGATGTTGGAAGAATTCGGAGGATTAGCAGGGTTAGAGCCTGGACCTGAGACTATGATTTATCCCCGAGATATAGAACCTAGGGAGTTCATTGATTTGTTAAGAGCCCCTTATGATCCATATATCGATGAAGTGCATGATGGGAAAGTCACATTGGAATACTTGCATTCTAGATTTGGTGACCCAACGCTTAGACATGAATGGAATGGGGCGTGGAAGATTCAGGACTGGGAATGGACCGAGTCCAATGCTTTCATCATCGCTTTTCTTGGGAGTATGGTCTTTCCCGAGAAAGGAGGCAAGATCGACATAAGGCTAGGGAGAGTAGTACAGGGTCTGCACAGAGGTGCTTTGAAACGTCAAGTGAATTTCGTTCCAATGATTTTGGGGGAAGTCTACCGAGCTCTAACCAAATGTAGGAGAGGTAGAGACTTTTTCGAAGGTTGTAATCTGTTGTTGGAGATCTGGTTGATAGAACACCTGCACAGCGTCCATGTCATTCCAGTGGCACCAAAACCCTCTTGGCAAGGAGGAATTCGCTCACATAGCACCCGCATGGCTGGAACAGTGACATGGGAATACCCCGCAAATATGGAAATATGGTACACTAGGCTCGAGCAACTGCAAGAGGTGCAATGGGTGATTGAACATTTTGCTGGTTTCGTTGTCTCCATACAAGGTCAAGACATCACTTTTTGGACGTTGATGGGATTCCAAGGAACTCATCACTATGTTTCTCTGAAGATCCTTCGGCAAGTGGGCATGACACAACAAACCCCACAGTTAACTGAAGGAAGAAGCTTCAATGTCGACATGAAAGACATCGAGCATCCAATGGTCCTCACTATACTGACAATGTGGAAGAAAAGGCTTACTATGCAGTTTTGTCGTGGTCGTGACAGTAGGGAGGACCCCACAGCTACTCTGACTTACCCTCAGTGGCTTGACGAAGACAAGGCAAAGTATCGATCTAAGACTACACTTAAAAGGAAAGCCAAGGCTCCAAATACTGCTGAAAAATACAAGAAGCTGAAGGAAGAGTTTAACCAAAGAAAGAAGGAGATAAGGGCGACACAAGAAAGAGAGATGAGAATACAATATAAAGATAAGATCAAAGGGGACGAACTCAAGTATTGGACCGGCAAGGTCATGACTGCAAGGCAAGCCGCTGGGAATTCGCAAGATTTGCTTAAAGGGTGGGGAGAATATTTTAAGACAGTACCGATGGAAGAAAAGGAAGTGAGAGGCTTGGAAATCTGCGAGTTCTTGGTAAAAGCTCTGGGTGACATGGAGGATGGGAAAGACTTGCTGGAAACATTTGCTGATACTCTGCTCCTTAGCCTGGCCAACAAACTCGAGAATGAAGCCAAAATGGAGAAGGAAGACGCTGGAGCTGATGTTTGAACCTAAAGTCCTTTTGCTTGGCGCCTAGTCTAGTCATGTCGATTTGAGTCGTATTGTCCTTTCTTTATTATCATTTTCGTTTAATAAAGCCAAGCAAACTAAATAAAATTTCGTTATTTTTGGGGTTTAGACTGGTGAGGATCATGTTTATTCAAACGAAATGATGTGTTTGGTGCAAGCTTTACTTCGAATCCGCGATAGGCCTACCTCTGGCACAAAAGAGGTCCCATGCATGATAGGACGCGATATTTATTTAAGCTAACATATACTCACATTTTATTTTCTTGTTTTGGTATGTCAGTTCCTAAGTCCCCTAAAGTTTGGTTTGAGCATTCTGGCCACACCGCAATATCGGTTGAGGTCCAAAGGATCAATCCCAACATCTCCCCCTCTACCTGCAAGGACAAGGACGAGGCGAAGTATCATGGCTGAGTTCGACAAGGTTGGCACTCCTGAGAAACAAAGCATGGCCGCTTATGAAAACTACGCTAAGCTGGAGCAGAGGATGCTTGAATTGGAAAGTAGAATCCCTCTGACCCATACTGATGAGATCATTGAACCAAACCAAACTACTCACCCTCACGGCAAAGATCCACTTTACCCCGAAAGAGACCTTTGTTACCCTACTCACACTGCACCACCAAAAGCACCCCAAAACAACATACCCGCCTTCACTGTTGAAACCAAAACCATGGCATCACCGGCCAAGGACCATGAAATGTACGCATAGACTAAGGAAGACCCAGACAGCACCAAAGAACAAGTCCAATGGCTGGTTGAGAAAATCAAATAACTCCAAGGTGCCGAGGGAACCCGAGGGTTAGCCTATGAGGATCTGTGCTTGTATCCTGACCTGAAAGTACCCGAAGGCTACAAAAATACCCAAATTCAACATGTTCGACGGTAGTGGAGACCGAATGGCTCACTTGAGATCTTATTGTGACAAGCTGATTGGGGTTGGGCACGACGAGAAGATTCGCATGCAACTGTTCAATTGCAGTCTAACTGGAGATGCACTGGTATGGTACTCTAAGCAACAAACCAAGAAGTGGACAAGCTGGGAAGCAATGGCTGGAGATTTTGTTGACAGCTTTGGGCACAACACTGACGCCATGCCCGATCGGTTTTACTTAGAGAAATTGAAGAAGAAGCCCACCGAGACTTTTAGAGAATTTGCAACTAGATGGAGGGCTGAGGCCGCCAAAGTCCAGCCTCCCATGGAAGATGCTGAGATAGTTGCGACTTTCATTCGCATACAAGAAGATGTCTATTTTTACACGATGCTGAATTTACAAGACAAGAAGTTCGGAGAATTGATCAAGATCGGTGACATGGTCGAAAATAGACTCAAGACTGGAAGGATTGTTAGTATGGCTGTATTACAAGCCGCTAACAATGCTCTACAAGCTGCCAACACTACCACCTCAAGGAAAAAGAAGGATTATGTCTCCTTCGTAGCCGCATCACTTGACCACTCCCCTACTCACAACCATTACTACCAAACACCTCATCCCTCTTACCCATACATACCACCCACATCCACCTACCCAGTCTATAACACCCAGCCCATGTACTTAAACCCGCCACCGCAAAGACCGACATACCCACAAAGTCCCAATTACCGAACACCAACACTTACTCACCAAGGCCTCACGCCAATAATAACCCCAGACCCAAAAGGAACTACACCCCATTGGCTGAATCTCGTACACAGTTGTTCGAGAGGCTCAAAGCAGCTGGTCACATACAACCCGTGCCATTCAAAATGCCTGATAGAATGACACCTTACTTTGATCAAACCAAAACTTGTGCCTATCACTCTGGAGGGCCTGGTCATGACACCGAGAAATGCTATTCCTTAAGAGATAAAATACAAGACCTGATCGACCAAAAGGTGATACACTTGAAGACTCCGAATATGCACAGCAACCTTTTCCCTAATCATGGAGAAAGTAGGGTGACCCTGATTGAGGTGGATGAAGAGTGCAATTTAGAAGGGACTATTGTTAAGGCGAAAGAAAATGCACCAGCAACCGCTTCAGTTTCTCAAGCTGCCACAGCGCCGGAGCCCATTGAGGTAGAGGTAGCTCCTAAATTCTATTTCGACGTGGTTCCACCATACAGCGACAATGCAGTGCCGTGGGACTATGAAAGGGAGAAGAAGAACAAGGTTGTAGCTGAGACTGTTGCCGCACAAGAAATGACTAGGAGTGGGAGGATTTACACTCCTGAGCATCTAGTTCAAGAGAGGTGAGGCATTAACAAGGAAGAGTCTGAGGGACTATGGAAGAAAGTACAAGCAAAGGAGTACTCCATAATTGAGCATTTGGGCAAAACTCCGGCGCAAATCTCTGTTTTGGCCCTATTCCTCAAGTCAGAGAGTCACCGAAGTGCTTTGATGAAGGTGTTGGATGAAGCACATGTTCCGGTGGACCCTTCAGTTGAAAACCTGGCTAGCATGGTTTGACTAGTCATGGAGGCCAACCGAATTGCTTTTCACAGAGATGAGCTACCACCCGAAGTGTTGAATCACAACAAGGCTTTGCACGTCACTGTCAAATATAAAGATTGGTTCGGTGGAAGAGTCCTGATTGACGGAGGTTCTGGCCTGAACATATACCAGTTTATCACTCTGAAAAGAATGGGCATTGACCAAAGCAAGATAAGGGAAAGAGACATGAAGGTGAAGGCATTTGATGGGTCACAAAGAAGCACCATTGGGGTGATTGACTTGACTATTATGGTTGGTCCTGTGGAGTTCACTGCTGAGTTCCACGTCATGGATATCTCTACTTCCTACAATCTACTACTGGGAAGGCCCTGGATCCATATGGCTGGTGCAGTGCCTTCTACATTGCACCAAACTGTGAAGTTTGAATGGGATCACAAAGAGGTAGTAGTATTCGGCGAAGGGAATAATTCTATCTACAACGAACAAACCATACCAACAATTGAAGGTAATACTCCTGATGGGCAGACATTCTATACTGTAGGACTTGTGGGAGCACTACAAGGCACTCGAGGAGGACGTCGCAAGAATTACAATTCAAGTTGGAATCCTACAAGCACGGTCCAAGGAGGCTACACTGCGCACTTTGCTCCTAAGTTGGTCAACCCGCCACTTGGTGTTGAAGAGAAAAAGAGGAACTTTTACAGTGCTTACTGGTAGGGGTGGGCGTTCAGTATTTCGGAACGGTTTTATCAAATACAGTTCGGTATTTCGGTATATGGTTTCCAAAGGGTCCATACCAAATACCATACCAAACTACTTCAGTACAGTTCGTCATTTTATATTTCGGTTCGGTTTTATTCGGTGCGGTATACAGTATACCAAATAAAAATTGACTTCCAATCTACATCAACGAAACAAATTCACAATGTCTGCTATGCATAAATCCTACTACTAGGATTCTAGAAAACACCGTTATCGTAACTTGTTAATATATTTACAGTTTTATTGTAGTGTTTATCCATGATTTTTCTTATTTCAGTTTCATTTAGTGTCATCTATGTTAGTCTAACAATTAATTTAATTGACAATCCTGGTAGTAATTTGGAGTTCTTAAATTGGCTAATTTAGTCAATCTTAAGCTTAAAAGTAATCCTTTAATGGAAGATATGCAACAGAGAAAGCTAGAGCCTTAAGAGTTCTACCACCATTTACTTAGACATATTTTACTAATATTTAATTAGGCAAGAGGAAAGATAGAAACTTTAAATTTTTAAAACATGACAGTAAAGTTACTTTCTTAAAGTTGATTCACAGTAAAGTTTCATGAGAATGAACTCTCGTATACAAGTAGAATTAGATCATATTCATCGTCGTAAGAATTCTTCTTTCCTACTTACAAGTTACATCAAAGTGATGGTCAAAGTGGTTTTGGTCTGAAGATATACGCTCAGAGTTGGAGAAGAAATAGTAGCTTTGATTTTGATTTAGGATTTAAGATTAAGAAATAAAAAGATAAAGTGTGAATCTTTATTGAAATGGGTTAGTTTGGGGCCGTTGGGCCATTTGGATTTTGGTATGATGATTTGGAGTATTATACAAATTACATAACATACCCAAAAAAGTTCGAAATTTTGGAATTCTGAAATTCTGAAACCCTCTTACCATATTCCGAACTGAAATTCTGAAATACTGAAATTTCATACCGAATTCCGTACCGAATACCGAAATACCTATACTGAAATACCGAACTAATTCGGTTCGATGCGAAATTCGGTATTTCGGGCTATATGCCCACAGTAAGTTACTGGGATAGTCAAGGCAAGGGCTACGAAGGAAGGAACTTGGTCTGGGAGCCAGTCATGTCTGACTTGGGAGTGTCATCACGAGAATTTCGTGAGACCCTACTAGCTAAGACCGAGAAGCGGCCAATGTATTCACCCAATGCTCATCCCAATTGGAAACGCATCTCTGAAGAAACAAAGGAAAGCAACTGTGGATACCCAAAGCACCTGAACCCATGGAGGTAGTGATTGAAGAGCCATATATACTTCCACAACCTGCAAAGTGGCCTGAAGATTAGGTTATAGGCATCATAATTAAGCAAGGCTACGAACCGGGTAAAGCTTTAGGCAAGAACTTAGATGGTATGGCTGAGCCAATCAGAATTGTGATGAGGCCCGACAACGAGAAGGCCGGCATAGGGTATATTGTGACCTATGAAAAGAGCATGGAAGAAGCATCATTGGATTTCAAGTTCTATAAGAAAAGCACTAAGCTCTCCTGCATATCTTCGTCTCGGCTGGATACTTGGATGGTCGAAAAGGGGAGGTGTCCGCAGCACAAGGAGTGGAGCCAAAAATAACTGATGCTGAAGAGAATCTGCTGGCAAGAATGCAAAGTCAGTTCGTGGGTGATAAAGACTGCTGTGTGATCCTGGAAGAACACATTGAACCTCCTGGATTGACAAAGGCTATGTCTGGAGTGGCATTGAACAACTGGACCAGCAACCGGGCCCTAGCTTACCGTGGACCTTGGTAGAGCTGAGGGGATCAAAATTTATTTCTTATGCTTTCCAAAATAAAACCCGACCCTGAGTCGTGGAGTTTGCATTTCTCTTTTCTATTGCATATGTCTCTCTACAAACTTTGTTTTGCATGGATTCATAAATAAAACATCGCACCATTTCATGTTTAACTTTTGCTTTAATCTTTTAATTTTGCAACATTTTACTTTTTCAGCTCTCACATTAATAATCCCATTGAGTCCACAATCACGGCGTGTAATGAAACAATGGAACTTGAAGAAGCTAGAGTTGATTATGATGATTTTGATGAAACTACACGAGAAGAGTTTGAAAGGTTTGAGAGTAAACCTAAGCCAAACCTTGAAGAGACCGAAGTGATAAACTTAGGAGATGAGGAAATTGTGCAGGAGACAAGGATCAGCGTACACCTCAAGGACGAGGACAAAAAGCGATACACTGAGTTTCTCAAAGAATATGAGGACGTATTCGCTTGGTTGTACGATGACATGACCGGCATAAGCACGGATGTGGTAGCTCACAAATTACCTATCAATCCGGGTTTTCCTCCAGTAAAAAAAAAAGGCCCGAAACTTCAAGTCATCGGTTCTGCTGAAAATTGGTGAAGAAGTGACTAAGCAGCTCAGTGCCGGGATTCTAAAAACAGTCAAGTATCCAACTTGGTTGGCTAACATTGTCCCAGTGCCGAAGAAAGATGGGAAACTCCGAGTTTGTGTGGACTACATAGATTTGAATAGAGCGAGTCCAAAGGATGATTTTCCTCTACCAAACATACACATCCTAATTGACAACTGCGCGAAACATGAACTGTAATCCTTCAAAGACTGTTTCGCCGGCAACCACCAAGTGCTCATGGATGAAGAAGATGCCGAGAAGACAGCTTTCACTACATCTTGGGGAGCTTATTGCTACAAGGTCATGCCATTTGGGTTAAAGAATGATGGGGCAACAAACATGAGGGCTATGACGACCATGTTCCATGACCTAATGCACAAGGAGATTGAAGTCTATGTGGACGACGTGATCATCAAATCAAAGAAAAGTTCAGAGCATCTTGACAACTTGCATAAGTTCTTCGACCGCTTGCGAAAGTATAATCTGAAACTGAATCCAGCAAAGTGTGCTTTTGGTGTTCCAGCGGGGAAGCTCCTAGGTTTTATCGTCAGTAGGAGGGGTATTGATCTGGATCCTTCCAAGATCAAAGCCATCAAAGAATTGCCACCCCCAAAAAGCAAAAAGGAGGTAATGAGTTTCTTGGGAAGGCTCAACTACATCAGTCGTTTCATAGCGCAATCCACTGTCATCTGTGAACCAATCATCAAGTTGTTGAAGAAAGACGCAGTGATCGAGTGGACAGAGGATTGCCAAAAAGCATTTGATCGTATAAAGGAGTACTTGTCTTGCCCGCTTGTGCTGGTACTGCCTGAGCTTGGGTGACCTTTGATTTTGTATCTGTCCATGGTAGACTCGCCCTTTGGTTGTGTCCTGGGACAGCACGATTCAACTAGGAGGAAGGAGCAAGCCATATACTATCTAAGCAAGAAGTTCACTCCTTGTGAGGCCAAGTACACATTGTTGGAGTGCACATGTTGTGCACTGACATGGATAGCACAAAAGTTGAGACACTACTTGACATCCTACTCGACGTTGCTGATATCGAGAATGGACCCTCTCAAATACATTTTCCAAAAACCAATGCCTACTGGAAAGCTGGCTAAATAGCAAATGCTGCTCAGTGAGTTTGACATCACTTTTGTCACTCAAAAGGCGGTGAAAGCTCAAGCTTTGGCTGATCATATGGCCGAGAACCCGGTGGGAGATGACTATGAGCCTTTGCACACCTACTTCCCTGATGAAGAAGTCATGTTCGTAGGAGAAAAGATCACCGAAGAATATGATGGTTGGAGGTTATTCTTCGATAGAGCGGTCAATTTCAAAGGAGTCGGCATTGGAGCAGTATTAGTTTATGAGACCAAACAACACTACCCTGTCACGGCCAAACTAAGGTTCCCTTGCACCAACAACATGGCCGAGTATGAAGCCTGCATCCTGGGTCTTAGATTGGCAGTAGACATGAACATACAAGAGTAGTTGGCAATCGGGGATTCTGACTTACTGATTCATCAAGTTCGAGGAGAATGGACAGCGAAGAACTGGAAGATACTACCATACCTGGAGTGCACAAAGGAGCTAAAGCAAAGGTTCACAAGATAGATTTCCAGCATGTACCGAGATTGCAAAATGGGTTCGCAGACACTTTGGCTACCATATCTGCCATGATCAAGCATCCTGACAAAAACTACATTGATCCAATACCCATGACAGTGAGGAAGCAACCAGCTTACTGCTATCATGTAGAAGAGGATTCAGACGGACAACCTTGGTCCTACGATGTCAAAAGACTTCTCAAAGAAGACGTTTACCCAAAGGATGCAACAAACCTCCAAAAGAAGACATTGAGGAAATTATCGAACGGTTTCTTTCTGAATGGAGAGATTTTGTACAAAAGGACACCCGACCTGGGTTTGTTGAGATGTGTGGACGCCAAAGAAGCTGCCAAATTGTTAGAAGAGGTACACTCCGGAGCCTGTGGCCCACACATGAATGGTTTTGTACTCGCCAAGAAGATTTTGAGGGATGGCTATTTTTTGATGACAATGGAGCATGATTGCATAAAGCACATGAAGAAATGCTATCAATGCCAAGTTCACGGAGATATGATTCGAGTGCCTCCCAATGAGCTGAACATTATAGGATCGCCTTGGCCTTTCGCCGCCTGGGGAATGGATGTCATAGGACCTATCAAGCCAGCTGCTTCCAATGGACATCGCTTCATACTGGTAGCTATAGATTATTTTACCAAATGGGTGGAAGCCTCATCATACAAGTTAGTAACAAAGAAGGTGGTGTCGAACTTTGTCCGTGATAAGATAATCTGCCGATTTCGTATCCCTGAATCAATCATCACTGACAATGGGTCCAACCTCAACAGTGACCTAATGAAAGCAACCTGTGAGGTCTTCAAAATCAAACATCGCAACTCCACTGCATACAGACCTCAGATGAATGGAGCAGTCGAGGCAGCCAAGAAGAACATCAAGAGGATATTGCGTAAGATGATGTGCACTTCAAAGCAATGGCACGAGAATCTACCCTATGCCCTATTAGGGTACGACACCACAATGAGAACATCCATAGGGGCCACTCCTTATTTGTTGGTATTTGGCATTTAAGCAGTAATACCCACAGAGGTTGAAATACCATCTTTGAGAATCATTCGAGAGACACAATTGAAAGACGCCAAATGGATCAAAGGGAGAATAGAGCAGTTAGCCCTCATCGACGGCAAAAGATTGAATGCAATATGCCATGGCCAATTATATCAGAGAAGGATGGCCAAAGCATTCAGCAAGAAAGTTCGAGAAAGATCCTTTGAACCTGGGCAACTAGTACTGAAAAAGATATTTTCGAATCAAGAAGAAGCGAATGGCAAGTTCGCACCAAATTGACAAGGGTCGTACATGGTTCACCGAGTTTTGAACGGAGGAGCATTGATATTGGCAGAGATGGACGGAGAAGTCTGGCCGAAACCAATAACCTCAGACGCTGTCAAGAGATATTATGTATAGGAATTCATACTGGTCATCGATTTCTACATTCTGCAACACATCATGTAATCTGAACTACGTCACAACCTGATTCCCCAAGTGGCATACGTAGGCAACCTATTCAAGATTCGGTCGTATAAATACAAAAACTTCATTTTTCCCACAAAGCAAACACTGGGGAAGAATTTTTGAGGAACTCTCAAAAATTCCCAAGAGACAAACATAGTTGACACTGGGGTGGAAATTTTTTAGGACCTCTAAAAAATTTCAAAATACAAACTGGGGCAGAAATTTGAGGGCGCCCTCAAAATTCATTTTGGAACAGCATGAAGGACGACCACTTTAGTCCTACACATCGCGACTTGTGACTCAATAGGATAAAATATTTTATTTTTTTTCTTATAAAAGCTTTTCAAAATCATTTGCATTATATCCTATTTTATACATATCCCTATCAGCTCGGCCAAGATCCCGGCACTCGTGGACGGCGAACGCGAAACAAGCCAAGAATGCACAAACAAAACCCCCACACAACTCGCCAATCTTTCTTTGGATGCAGGCATGCAAGATACCCAATTCAGCAATGCACGACAAAGATAATCTTCAGCAAACGTTTGTCATTTTAAGTTAGCCGAGGGCACACAACCCGAGGCGTCGATTGAGGGTACACAGCCCAATATCGATTTTTCATTTTAAATTAGCCAAGGGCACACAATCCAAGGCATCGATTGGGGGTACACAGCCCGATATCGATTTGTCATTTTAAATTAGCCAAGGGCACATAACCCGAGGCATCGATTGAGGGTACACAGCCCGATATCGATTTGTCATTTTAATTAGCCAAGGGCACACAATCCGGGGTGTCGATTGAGACTACACAGCCTGATATCGATTTGTTATTTTAAATTAGCCAAGTGCACACAACCCGAGGCGTTGATTGAGGGTACACAGCCCGATATCGATTTGTCATTTTAAATTAGCCAAGGGCACACAACCCGAGGCGTCGATTGAGGGTACACAGCCTGATATCGATTCGTCATTTAAATTAGCTGAGGGTACACAGCCCGAAGCGTCTGTTGAGGGTACACAACCCGATTTCGATTTGCCATTTTAAATTAGCCAAGGGCACACAACCCGAGGCGTCAGTTGAGGGTACACAGCCCGATATCGATTTGTCATTTTATTTTCTTTTCTTTGCGGAGGGTACACAGCCCAATGCACCGACGGAGGGCATACAACCCAATGTCCAAGCTAACATTTGACAGTAAAAGACACACAATTACGGCATGGCAGACACAATCTCATATTGCAATAATCCTGGAAAGACAATCCAGCCTGGCGGGAAGGTACGTTTTATATATATACACATTATATTGCAAATACATTTTATTGCAGGAAACACACCCCGAGGAGAGAAAGCATCTTAGCCTGACACCCTACATCCTCTTAAGTCAGAGGCTCTTCTATAATCATGAAAAAATTGGCCGCGCCGTCAACATCTTTGCCCGAAGACTCTTTCATCATCCCCGGGCAAAGAGGGACAGCTGTTGACACCCAATTTTGTCCCTTCTATTTTCAAAATCAATGGCTTTTGAATTTCACACACAATTCATACCTCGTCTATTCTTTTCAAATTACCTTCTCATGATAGCCTTGCAATTGAGGCCGTTTTCAAAGCATCGTCTCAAACTGCATCTATTGTGCAATTTTTTACAATTATCCCTACTTTGGCAAAACTATCCAAATTTGTTTCAAGCCTCAAAATTATAATTTTTATGCATTTTTAAATCCATTTTTATACCTATTTTATGCCTAATATACACAAGATATACACTATATATACACCCCTGCACGTACACCTCACACTCTCCTCACTTACCCACGTAGACGCCACCTCAGTGCCACCTCACGCTTACGTGGCCCGATCCCTACCCTCCAATCCCTTCATCTAACGGCCAGAAGCAATATTTCCTATTTTAATTATACCCGACCCCCCAAAACCCTACACTCCTCACTCATTTCTCCCACCCATTCGGCCGCCACTCTCACTCTCTTCTCTCTCAACCGAACCCTAGCATCATCACTGTTCTTCTCATTTTCCGGTCGTCTCCGCCGGCAAAACCTAGAACAAATTACACCATTACGCTCCTCTTGCACCCCGCTACAAAACCCCTATGATGATTCCTTATTTCGACGAGGGTCGAGAATCGACCCACCACCGGTTGATGCTACTATTGCCAGGAAAGGGCTCAAACCATAGACAAGCAATGGTACCGTCTCTATAATGATAAAAGAGAAGGGGAATTCCCCCATTAGAGTACATTCGAGACGGGTCAATTCGACCCGACTCCGGTAAAATGGGTAATTCTTTCTTTTTTATTTGAAACCACCTGTGACACCTATGACTGATTTGGTTCATCTTGTTAGTTAATTACATGTTTGCATGATTAGTTAAACGATTGTTACAGGACAACTAATTAGGGCAGAGCTTATGCGATCGTTGGTTTTGTTTTAACTCACTGATAAAATGGACATTATTTTGATCTTGTGAATGCCTGAATTGTATGTATATGCATCTTGTGGAACCATGACAGTGATTATGATTACCCTACGTGTCCTGTAACCTATTCATTTAACTACTTCGCATGAACACGTTTGTTTAGGCATGAAATCTGGGTGCAAGCTTTGCTTATAACAGGTAGAATATCAATCAAGGATTGTTTGAAACATTGTTAAGATAATCAATGATTTTGAACCTTAAACTGTAATGGAAATTTGATTTACACGATTAAAGGGAATCTAATTCATGCTAATTGAAACATGTGATTGATATTTGAATGAAAGTTGCTTTGATAATTAATAGAGTATCAATTAGAGCTTTGTTTGGAATCTGTTGGAGTAATCAGAGGATTTTGAGCCTAAAATAGTCTAGGACATTCTGAAGCATTGATTTATTGAATATAGACTTTGTTATTGTTAAAGGAACGGAGTCCTAATTGCCTGGGATCTGGTTTGCCTTAATGATAGGGCCGAATTTAATCTATACTTGGAACGAGTACCTAAGTTTGTTCCCTTTATTTCCGGAACTCAATATTGCCTTACCTTATTTGTTTTACCTCTTTGAATTCCAATTCCCACCCCTCACACCTATATAAACCTGGCCTTAGACACCGTTTGAGGACACACAGAGTACCCGGCAATACTCTCTCTACACACAGAGTTTCCTGGTATCAACCTTGGCATACTCACTGCAGTAACCTAAAAGCTTTACTCTTCACACACTGAAACATCTAGCACTTGCTTTACTCTCTTTTGGATTGTCTTTCAACATCGCTGGAAAACTTTTACTTTGTTACTCTTCTGGTTTGACTGCCTGCAAGCATTAAACATCACTCATAGCTCTGTTTGTTTGTTTTAACACCATTGAAGGTATTTCTTCATCTCCTCCCCACTCTTCTTAACTGCATATTGCCTTTAATTTAGGGACATGTCTTCTAGACCTGTTTGATCTGGTTTGAAACTATTCATACGCAGTTCATCTCTTGTATTTCGTGTATACCTGTTGAGAGGCTGCCCTTGTCCCATTTATTCTTGCTAGTGCCTGCTCAGGGCTCCCCTTTTGCCTTTTTATGTTAACTCTTCCATGCAGGGACGGTGAGAATATCTCTAAGGATATGCCAGGGTCTTGTTACAGGTTTTGGCCTTTTACTCAGACCCCAGTAAGGGGGTTCTGCTTGTCTGAGGGTTTCCAGGCCATGACAACTTGTTTTGAGTCTTAAACTTAGACTATTTGATCCAGGTTGTTTGTTACATTGTGCAATGCTTGCTTAGGAGCAAGTCTGGGAGCCCTGGCCATGTTTAAAAAGACTTATCCCTTACCTGATTAAACCATATCCCTTAGAAACTGCCCTATTGTGTACATTCATTAGATTTCCTGCTTGTATTTGTTTAAAACAGGGCACACAGTTACTAGACTGTGTGACTGGCTACGCAGAAGCCCCCCCTCTCTCTCTTACCTCCTTATGTGTTGCATCATCCAAGTAACTAGCCGTTTGAAATTAAAGATAATGTGATTGAGCATGATTTTAGTGTTCATTGTGTCAGTTCTTGTTTATGGTCATATGTTCAAATGTAAGAAGGAAGGACTGATAGGACAAGCTTGAATTTTAGAAGTGATTTGATTAGAACTTTGATTGAAAACAAAGAGGGAAACTGGCGTGAGGATTGATATGTTTGTTTTTGAAATCTGTCGAGGATCAAACTTGTTTGTGAATGAATTTGTGAACCTAGACTATGTTGGGTTTTAAGGGAGGGAATCCAAATAAATTTAGGATTGATTTGCCTTAGTTTGGGGATTGACTGCTCTATTTTTTGAAGGACACAAGTTTGTCCCCTGTTATTCCTGGGAAATAATGTCTCTTGCCTTATGTGATTTACCTGTTTGTTTTTCAAAATCCCTACCCCTCACCTATATAAACTGATCTCTTCTTTTAACTTGGACACAGTTTTCTGGACATAAAAAATTTTGAAACCAGCACTGATACACTTAGAAAATTTTGCATAGCTTCTCTGGCATTCAATTCTTCTTCTCTGCTTATCAGCTCTCCTGAAGGATTACTGCTCTTGCTTGTGTGTGTGCTGATCTTATCCTACTCTCTTCTTTCTGCATTCTATTGGTTTCATATTTCTTAAAAGTAATTTTTTACCTCTGGTCACCTATTACATCTCTGTATGTTTGCCTAGCATACTCCTATCATATCTCTGTTTTAGTTAAATTACTTGTGTGCTTTGTTTTGCTTTGGTTCTGGGTGTTCTGTTATTCCTAGGTAATCCCTGCATATTTGTTAAAAGCATGTCAACATTATTAAGAAGGTGCAGTTAGAGTTATAATACTCCTCATGGTTTGCTGTTAAGGTCTAACTCCTTTGACACAATTCCCATCTATTTGTCATTTCTGTTTGGGCTCTGTTTAGAGCCCTGCTAACCCTTTTCTTGCTGCATGTGTGAAGATAGCCTCAGGGGGCTGTACCAGGTTGTATTTGTAGTCCTTTTAGTGTATCTGAAAGGCTGGGGGAGAAGCTCCTTCATCTCTGAAGAAAGCTATGCTTAAATAGGCTACCAATGCAGGATATTACTTGACCTTTACCCTTTTCTTTGTGCTTTGCCCCCTAGAAACTGTCCCAACCTATGTATATTTTAGGACTCTCTGCCTATATCCTTTAAAACAGGGGAATACGGTTTACTACACTATGTGTACAGCCATCCAGGGGCTCTTCTCTTAACCCTTTATTCCCATGCGTTGCATTATCTGGAAAAACATGACATTTAGGAATTTGCATAGCATTCTTTGCTTTTAAAACTGTAAGTCTCATGCTACTTCTCTATACTGCATATTCTAGGTGGACTCTGCGAATGATAACACTGTGTTAGACTTAAAATATTATGAGAACGTATTTTTCTGAGTGATTGAATCTAAAATTCATTCGACAGGGAGCTTAGATGCGTAATATCTGCATAATCTAGACTATTTCTGCCAAAACTAAAGATTGCCCCTATTTGCATAAATGGTCCAGGCCCAGAACTGCTTTTAAAACGTGGCCTTGGTCTGTTTTTAAACTATTTTCCCTACTCAAAACGCTCACATACGCTAATCTAATAGTGTATAGGAGTGTATAAAGTACTTGGGGCCGCTTATACGCTATATAAACACTTTTTTTCTAAAGATATAACTACCATTTAGTCATGTATTTGCATCTTTATACCTATACGTATATATACTTCACGTGCGACAGCCTTATTTGTATTTATGTGCTTCTGTGACACCCGTTTTAAAAAAGCAGCACCTTTCGCCTATATATTTCTCAAAATCTGACCCCTACACGAAAAGGGGCATTAAGGTTAGGGCTTGACAATTAATGACGAGTCACACCGACCCTAAATGGCCAACATTTCGTTTCAAAAACGACACCCCTTCGGTTTTGATAAATCTGAATTATGTTTACAAAATGGACCATTTATGCAAAATTGTTTTAAATGTGAGAATTGCATAGATAAGTTGAAATTGAACACCCTTTGCATGTTAAGACTTCTTTACGATTAGGCGTTCGATATTAGAGGCCGTAAAATACAACTAGGCTTAAATATAGGCCGAATGTGAAAATCATTAGCGTATATGTGTTCTAAAGCATAGACATGTTACATTTTTGAGCTAAATGCTAAATTAATTCCCAAGTTAGTATTTATGATAATATGCACTGTTTTTATCCCACAATACAGACTCGGACGGGAACCACCTTTCGTGGGACTCGGGAAAGTGCCTAACACCTTCTTCCCCGAGTCATTTGGACTTATTACCTTTTAGAATCTTTGGAATAGACTAGTATGACCTATTGAACTTGACCTTAGATACTTAGGTGGCCTAATATACCTTAGAAACTATGTTAGCGATTCCATCTTGTCTACCCATTAGTAGCCATATTAGTGGGACCATTCTATCCCATCCACCAAAAAGTGGCACGACCTTGTTACGTCCGCCCAGAAATAGGATGATTTTCACCTTTCAACCAATTAGTGGGACAAATCGATCCTTTCCACCCATCAGTAGACTCATTAGTAGGACGATTCTATCCTTTCCACCCATTAGTAGAAGCATTAGTGGGACGATTCCACCCTTTTCACCCATTAATGGACCCATTTGTGGTACGATTAAATCCTTTACTCCACTTAGTGGTACTATTCTATCCCATCCGCCCATTATTTGATTCATTACTAGGTCGATTCCGTCTTGTCTACCCATTAGTAGACATATCAATAGGACCATTCTATTCCATCCACCAAAAAGTGGAACGAATTTGTTACGCCCCCTAATAATATGACGATTCTCTCCCTTCAACCACTTAGTGGGACAATTCCATCCCTCCACCCATCAGTAGCCTCATTAGTAGGAAGATTCTATCCTTTCCATATATTAGTTGAACCATTAGTGGGACGATTCCACCCCTTCCACCCGTAAATGGAACCATTATTGGTACGATTCAATCCCTTCCTCCACTTAGTGGGACTATTCTGTCCCCTCTGCCCATTAGTGGATTCATTATTAGGTCGATTCTGTCCTGTCTACCCATTAGTAGACACATCATTGGGACTATTCTATCCCATCCACCAAAAAGTGGCACGGACCTGTTACATCCCCCTAATAATAGGACGATTTTGTCCCTTTAACCAGTTAGTGGGACAATTCCATCCTTTCCACCCATTAGTAGACTCATTAGCAGGACGATTCTATCATTTTCAACCATTAGTAGAACCACTAGTGGGACGATTTCATCGCTTCCTCCCGTGAATAAACCCATTTGTGGTACGATTGCATCCCTTACTCCACTTATTGGGACTATTCTGTCCCGTCCGTCAATTAGTGGATTCATTATTAGGTCGATTCCGTCATGTCTACCCATTAGTAGACACATTAGTGGGACCATTCTAACCCATCCACAAAAAAGTAGCACGAACTTGTTACGTCCCCTCAATAATAGGACAATTTTGTCCTTTCAACCAATTAGTAGGACAATTCCATCCCTTCCACCCATCAGTAATCTCATTGGTAGGACGATTCTATCCTTTCCACCCATTAGTAGAACCATTAGTAGGACGATTCCATCCGTTCCACCCATTAATGGAACCATTAGTGGTACGATTCAATCCCTCCCTCCACTTAGTGAGGCTACTCCGTCCCATCAGCCCATTAGTGGATTCATTATTAGGTCGATTCCATCCTATCTACGCATTAGTAGAAAGTCAGTAGGACCATTCTATCCCATCCACCAAAAAGTGGCACAGACTTGTTACGTCCCCCTAATAATAGGACGATTTTGTCCCTTCAACCAATTAGTGGGACAATTCCATTCTTTCCACCGATTAGTAGACTCATTAGCAGGACGATTCTATCATTTTAACCCATTAGTAGAATAATTAGTGGGACGTTTTCATCCCTTCCACCCGTTAATAGATCCATTTGTGGTACCATTCAATCCCTTACTCCACTTAGTGGGACTACTCCATCCAATCCATCCATAAGTGGATTCATTATTAGATCGATTCCGTCATGTCTACCCATTAGTAGACAAATCATTAGGACCATTCTATCCCATCCACCAAAAAGTAGCACGGACTTGTTATGTCCCCCAACTAATAGGACAATTTTGTCCTTCCAACCAATTAGTGGGACAATTCCATCCCTTCCACCCATCAGTAGGCTCATTGGTAGGACAATTCTATCCTTTAAACCCATTAGTAGAAATATTTGTAGGACGATTCCATCCGTGCCACCCATTAATGGACCTATTAGTGGTAAGATTCAATCCCTTCCTCCACTTAGTGAGGCTAGTCCGTCCCATCCACCCATTAGTGGATTCATAATTAGGTCGATTCCATCCTATCTACCCATTAGTAAAAAAGTCAGTGGGACCATTCTATCCCATCCACCAAAAAGTGGCACAGACCAGTTACGTCCCCCTAATTATAGGACGATTTTTTCCCTTCAACCGATTAGTGGGTCAATTCCATCCTTTCCACCGATTAGTAGACTCATTAGCAGGACGATTCTATCATTTTCACCCATTAGTAGAATAATTAGTGGGACGGTTTCATCACTTCCACCCATTAATGGATCTATTTGTGGTACAATTCAATCCCTTACGCCACTTTGTGGGACTATTCTGTCATGTCCGCCCATTAGTGGATTCATTATAAGGTCGATTCCGTCCTATCTACCCATTAGTTGAACCATTACTGGGACGATTCCATCTCTTCCACCCATTAATGGACCCTTTAGTGTTACGATTAAATCTCTTCCTCCACTCAGTGGGGCTAATCCGTCCCATCTGCCCATTAGTGGATTCATTATTAGGTCTATTCAATCCTCTCTACCCATTAGTAGACACATCAATGGGACAATTCTATCCCATCCACCAAAAAGTGGAACAGACTTGTTACGTCCCCCTAATAATAGGACGATTTTATTCCTTTAACCGATTGGTGGGATAATTCTATCCCTTCAACCCATTAGTAGACTCATTAGCAGGACGATTGTATCATTTTCAACCATCAGTAGAACCATTAGTGGGACGATTTCATCCCTTCAACCTGTTAATGGACCCATTTGTGGTACGATTCAATCCCTTACTCCAATTAGTGGGACTACTCTGTCCAATCCGTCCAATCCGTCCATTAGTCATTTCATTATTAGGTCGATTTCGTAATGTCTACCCATTAGTAGACACATCAGTGGGACCATTCTAACCCGTCCCACAAAAAAGTAGCACGAACTTGTTAAGTCCCCTCAATAATAGGACAATTTTGTCCTTTCAACCAATTAGTAGGACAATTCCATCCCTTCCACCCATCAGTAAACTCATTGGTAGGACGATTCTATCCTTTCCACCCATTAGTAGAACCATTAGTAGGATGATTCCATCCGTTCCACCCATTAATGGAACCATTAGTGGTACGATTCAATCCCTTTCTCCACTTAGTGAGGCTACTCCGTTCGATCCGCCCATTAGTGGATTCATTATTAGGTCGATTCCATCCTATCTACGCATTAGTAGAAAAGTCAGTAGGACCATTCTATCCCATCCACCAAGAAGTGGCAAAGACTTGTTACGTCCCCCTAATAATAGGACGATTTTGTCCCTTCAACCAATTAGTGGGACAATTCCATCCTTTCCACCGATTAGTAGACTCATTAGCAGGACGATTCTATCATTTTAACCCATTAGTAGAATAATTAGTCGGACGGTTTCATCCCATCCACCCGTTAATAGATCCGTTTGTGGTACAATTCAATCCCTTGCTCCACTTAGTGGGACTACTCCATCCAATCCATTCATTAGTGGATTCATTATTAGATCGATTCCGTCATGTCTACCCATTAGTAGACAAATCATTAGGACCATTCTATCCCATCCACCAAAAATTAGCACGGACTTGTTATGTCCCCTAGCTAATAGGACAATTTTGTCCTTTCAACCAATTAGTGGGGCAATTCCATCCCTTCCACCCATCAGTAGGCTCATTCGTAGGACAATTCTATCCTTTAAACCCATTAGTAGAAATATTAGTAGGACGATTCCATCCGTGCCACCCATTAATGGACCTATTAGTGGTAAGATTCAATCCCTTCCTCCACTTAGTGAGGCTACTCCGTCCCATCCACCCATTAGTGGATTCATTATTAGGTCGATTCCATCCTATCTACCCATTAGCAGAAAAGTCAGTGGGATCATTCTATCCCATCCATCAAAAAGTGGCACAGACCTGTTACGTCCCCCTAATTATAGGACGATTTTGTCCCTTCAACCGATTAGTGGGTCAATTCCATCCTTTCCACCGATTAGAAGACTCATTAGCAAGACGATTCTATCATTTTCACCCATTAGTAGAATAATTAGTGGGACGGTTTCATCCCTTCCACCCATTAATGGATCCATTTGTGGTACAATTCAATCCCTTACTCCACTTAGTGGGACTATTCTGTCATGACCGCCCATTAGTGGATTCATTATAAGGTCGATTCCGTCCTATCTACCCATTAGTTGAACCATTAGTGGGACGATTCCATCTCTTCCACCCATTAATGGACCCATTAGTGGCACGATTAAATCCCTTCCTCCACTCAGTGGGGCTAATCCGTCCTATCCGCCCATTAATGCATTCATTATTAGGTCGATTCAATCCTTTCTACCCATTAGTAGACACATCAATGGGACAATTCTATCCCATCCATCAAAAAAGTGGAACAGACTTTTTACGTCCCCCTAATAATAGGATGATTTTATCACTTCAACCGATTGGTGGGATAATTCTATCCCTTCAACCCCTTAGTAGACTCATTAGCAGGACGATTGTATCATTTTCAACCATCAGTAGAACCATTAGTGGGTCAATTTCATCCCTTCTACCCGTTAATGGACCCATTTGTGGTACGATTCAATCCCTTACTCTAATTAGTGGGACTACTCTGTCCAATCCGTCCTTTAGTCAATTCATTATTAGATCGATTTCGTCATGTCTACCTATTAGTAGACACATCAGTGGGACCATTCTAACCCATCCACAAAAAAGTAGCACGAACTTGTTACGTCCCCTCAATAATAGGACAATTTTGTTCTTTCAACCAATTAGTAGGACAATTCCATCCCTTCCACCCATCAGTAAACTCATTGGTAGGACGATTCTATCCTTTCCACCCATTAGTAGAACCATTAGTAGGACGATTCCATCCGTTCCACCCATTAATGGAACCATTAGTGGAACGATTCAATCCCTTCCTCCACTTAGTGAGGCTACTACGTCCCATCCGCCCATTAGTGGATTCATTATCAGGTCGATTCCATCCTATCTACGCATTAGTAGAAAAGTCAGTAGGACCATTCTATCCCATCCACCAAGAAGTGGCATAGACTTGTTACGTCCCCCTAATAATAGGATGATTTTGTCCCTTCAACCAATTAGTGGGACAATTCCATCCTTTCCACCGATTAGTACACTCATTAGCAGGACGATTCTATCATTTTAACCCATTAGTAGAATAATTAGTGGGACGGTTTCATCCCTTCCACCCGTTAATAGATCCATTTGTGGTACCATTCAATCCCTTACTCCACTTAGTGGGACTACTCCATCCAATCCATTCATTAGTGGATTCATTATTAGATCGATTCCGTCATGTCTACCCATTAGTAGACAAATCATTAGGACCATTCTATCCCATCCACCAAAAAGTAGCACGGACTTGTTATGTCCTCAACTAATAGGACAATTTTGTCCTTTCAACCAATTAGTGGGGCAATTCCATCCCTTCCACCCATCAGTAGGCTCATTGGTAGGACAATTCTATCCTTTAAACCCATTAGTAGAAATATTAGTAGGACGATTCCATCCGTGCCACCCATTAATGGACCTATTAGTGGTAAGATTCAATCCCTTCCTCCACTTAGTGAGGCTACTCCGTCCCATCCACCCATTAGTGGATTCATTATTAGGTCGATTCCATCCTATCTACCCATTAGTAGAAAAGTCAGTGGGACCATTCTATCCCATCCACCAAAAAGTGGCACAGACCTGTTACGTCCCCCTAATTATAGGACGATTTTTTCCCTTCAACCGATTAGTGGGTCAATTCCATCCTTTCCACCGATTAGTAGACTCATTAGCAAGACGATTCTATCATTTTCACCCATTAGTAGAATAATTAGTGGGACGGTTTCATCCCTTCCACCCATTAATGGATCCATTTGTGGTACAATTCAATCCCTTACGCCACTTAGTGGGACTATTCTGTCATGTCCGCCCATTAGTGGATTCATTATAAGGTCGATTCCGTCCTATCTACCTATTAGTTGAACCATTCGTGGGACAATTCCATCTCTTCCACCCATTAATGGACCCTTTAGTGTTACGATTAAATCCCTTCCTCCACTCAGTGGGGCTAATCTGTCCCATCCGCCCATTAGTGGATTCATTATTAGGTCTATTCAATCCTCTCTACCCATTAGTAGACACATCAATGGGTCAATTCTGTCCCATCCACCAAAAAGTGGAACAGACTTATTACGTCCCCCTAATAATAGGACGATTTTATCCCTTTAACCGATTGGTGGGATAATTCTATCCCTTCAACCCATTAGTAAACTCATTAGCAGGACGATTGTATCATTTTCAACCATCAGTAGAACCATTAGTGGGACGATTTCATCCCTTCTACCTGTTAATGGACCCATTTGTGGTACGATTCAATCCCTTACTCCAAGTAGTGGGACTACTCTGTCCAATCCGTCCATTAGTCAATTCATTATTAGGTCGATTTCGTCATGTCTACCAATTAGTAGACACATCAGTGGGACCATTCTAACCCATCCACAAAAAAGTAGCACGAACTTGTTATGTCCCCTCAATAATAGGACAATTTTTTCCTTTCAACCAATTAGTAGGACAATTCCATCCCTTCTACCCATCAGTAGGCTCATTGGTAGGACAATTCTATCATTTAAACCCATTAGTAGAAATACTAGTAGGACGATTCCATCCGTTCCACCCATTAATGGACCTATTAGTGGTACGATTCAATCCCTTCCTCCACTTAGTGAGGCTACTCCGTCCCATCCGCCCATTAGTGGATTCATTATTAGGTCGATTCCGTCCTATCTACCAATTAGTAGAAAAGCCAGTGGGACCATTCTATCCCATCCACCAAAAATTTGCACAGACCTGTTACGTCCCCCTAATTATAGGACGATTTTGTCCCTTCAACCGATTAGTGGGTTAATTCCATCCTTTCCAACGATTAGTAGACTCATTAGCAAGACGATTCTATGATTTTCACCCATTAATAGAATAATTAGTGGGACGGTTTCATCCCTTCCACCCATTAATGGATCCATTTGTGGTACAATTCAATCCCTTACTCCACTTAGTGGGACTATTCTGTCATGACCGCCCATTAGTGGATTCATTATAAGGTCGATTCCGTCCTATCTACCCATTAGTTGAACCATTAGTGGGACGATTCCATCTCTTCCACCTATTAATGGACCCATTAGTGGTACGATTAAATCCCTTCCTCCACTCAGTGGGGCTAATCCGTCCCATCCGCCCATTAGTGGATTCATTATTAGGTCGATTCCATCCTTTCTACCCATTAGTAGACACATCAATGGGACAATTCTATCCCATCCTCCAAAAAGTGGAACAGACTTGTTACGTCCCCCTAATAATAGGATGATTTTATCCCTTCAACCGATTGGTGGGATAATTCTATCCCTTCAACCCATTAGTAGACTCATTAGCAGGACGATTGTATCATTTTCAACCATCAGTAAAACCATTAGTGGGACAATTTAATCCCTTCTACCCGTTAATGGACCCATTTGTGGTACGATTCAATCCCTTACTCTAATTAGTGGGACTACTCTGTCCAATCCGTCCATTAGTCAATTCATTATTAGGTCGATTTTGTCATGTCTACCCATTAGTAGACACATCAGTGGGACCGTTCTAACCCATCCACAAAAAAGTAGCACGAACTTGTTACGTCTCCTCAATTCCATCCCTTCCACCCATCAGTAATCTCATTGGTAGGACGATTCTATCCTTTCCACCCATTAGTAGAACCATTAGTAGGACGATTCCATCCGTTCCACCCATTAATAGAACCATTAGTGGTACGATTCAATCCCTTCCTCCACTTAGTGAGGCTACTCCGTCCCATCCGCCCATTAGTGGATTCATTATTAGGTCGATTCCATCCTATCTACGCATTAGTAGAAAAGTCAGTAGGACCATTCTATCCCATCCACAAAGAAGTGGCACAGACTTGTTACATCCCCCTAATAATAGGACGATTTTGTCCCTTCAACCAATTAGTGGGACAATTCCATCCTTTCCACCGATTAGTAGACTCATTAGCAGGACGATTCTATCATTTTAACCCATTAGTAGAATAATTAGTGGGACGGTTTCATCCCTTCCACCCGTTAATAGATCCATTTGTGGTACCATTCAATCTGTTACTCCACTTAGTGGGACTAGTCTGTCCTGTCCGCCCATTAGTGGATTCATTATAAGGTCGATTCCGTCCTATCAACCCATTAGTAGACACAACAATGTGACAATTCTTGACAATTCCTTATTCCCATTAGTAGAGTAAGGAATTGAATCGTAACACAAATTGGTTCATTAACGTGTGGAAGGGATGAAATCGTCCCACTAATGGTTCAACTAATGCTTGAAAATCATACAATCATCCTTATAATGAGTCTACTAATGGGTGGAAGGGATGGAATTATCCCACCAATCGGTTTAAGGGACAAAATCGTCCAATTATTAGGGGGACGTAACATGTCCGTTCCATTTTTTGGTGGATGGGATTGAATGTTACCACTGTTGTGTCCATTAATGGGTAGACAGGAAGAAATCAACCCAATTAAGAATCCACTAATGAGCGGGCGGGACAAAATAGTCCCACTAAGTGGAGGAAGGGATTGAATCGTACCATCAAAGGTTCCATTTATGGGTGGAAGGGATGAAATCGTCCCACTAATGGTTCTACTAATGGGTGGAAAGGATAGAAACGTCTTACTAATGTGTCTACTTATGGGTGGAAGGGATGGAATTGTCCCAGTATTTGGTTGAAAGGACAAAATCGTCCTATTATTAGGGGGGACCTAAGAAGTCCGTGCTACATTTTGGTGGATGGGATAAAATGGTCCTACTGATGTGTCTACTAATAGGTAGACATGACGAATTTGACCTAATAATGAATCCCCTAATGGATAGAGTAGTCCCACTAAGTGGAGTAAGGGATTGAATCGTACCACAAATGGGTCCATTAACGGGTGGAAGGGATGAAATTGTCCCACTAATGGTTCTACTAAAGGTTGAAAAAGATTCAATCGTCCTACTAATGAGTCTACTAATGGGTTGAAGGGATTGAATTATCCCACCAATTCGTTGATGGGATAAAATCGTCCTATTATTAGGGGGACGTAACAAGTCCGTTCCACTTTTTGGTAGATGGGATAGAAAGGTCCCACTAATGTGTCTACTAATGGGTAGACACGACGGAATCGACCTAATAATGAATCGACTAATGGTTGGATGGGACAGAGTAGCCCCACTAAGTGGAGGAAGGGATTGAATCGTACCACAAATGGTTCCATTTACGGGTGGAAGGGATGGAATCATCCCACTAATGGTTCTACTAATGGGTGGAAAAGATAGAAATGTCCTACAAATGAGTCTACTGATGGGTGCAAGGAATGGAATTGTCCCACTAATTTGTTGAAGGGAAAAATAATCCTATTATTGGGGGGACGAAACAAGACCGTGCCATTTTTTGGTGGATGGAATAGAATGGTCCCACTGATGTGTCTACTAATGGGTAGACATGAAAGAATTGACCTAATAATGAATCCAATAACGGGCGGATGGGACGGAATAGTCCAATTAAGTGGAGGAAAGGATTGAATCGTACCACAAATAGGTCCATTAGTGGGTGGAAGGGATGAAATCATCCCACTAATAGTTCTACTAATGGTAAAAAATGATATAATCGTCTTGCTAAAGAGTCTACTAATGGGTGGAAGGGATGGAATTATCCCACCAATCGGTTGAATGGATAAAATCGTCCTATTATTAGGGGGACGTAAAAAGTCCGTGCCACTTTTTGGTGGATGAGATAGAATGGTCCCACTGATGTGTCTACTAATGGGTAGACAGGGCAGAATCGACCTAATAATGAATCCACAAATGGGCGGGTGGGACGGAGTAGCCTCACTAAGTGGAGGAAGGGATTGAATCGTATCACTAATGGGTCCAATAATGGGTGAAACGGATGGAATCATCCTACTAATCGTTCTACTAATGGGTGGAAAGGATAGAACCGTCCTACCAATGAGTCTACATGGGTGGAAGGGATTGAATTGTCCAACTAATTGGTTGAGGGACAAAATCATCCCATTATTGGAGGACGGAACAAGTCTGTGCTAATTTATTATGAATAGGATAGAATGGTCCTACTGATGTGTCTACTAATGGCTAGACATGACGGAATCGACCTAATAATGAATCCACTAATGGACAGATTGGACGGAGTAGTCCCACTAAGCGGTTTCAGGGACCGAATTGTACCACAAATTGGTCCACTAACGGGTAGAAGGGATGAAATCGTCCCAGTAATGGTTCTACTAATGGTTGAAAATGACACAATCGTCCTGCTAATGAGTATACTAATGGGTGGAAGGGATGGAATTATACCACCAATCGGTTGAAGGGATAAAATCGTCCTATTATTAGGGGGACGTAACAAGTCCGTTACATTTTTTTGTGGATGGGATAGAATGGTCCAACTGATGTGTCTACTAATGGGTAGACAGGACGGAATAAACCTAATAATTAATCCACTAATGGTTGGATGGGAAAGAGTAGCCCCACTAAGTGGAGGAAAGGATTGAATTGTACCACTAATGGGTCCATTAATGGGTGGAACAGATGGAATCATCCTACTAATGGTTCTACTAATGGGTGGAAATGATAGAATCGTCCTACCAATGAGTCCACTGATGGGTGGAAGGGATGGAATTGTCCCACTAATTAGTGGAAGGGACAAAATCGTCCTATTATTGGGGGGACGTAACAAGTCTGTGCTACTTTTTGGTGGATGGGATAGAGTAGTCCTACTAATGTGTCTACTAATGGGTAGACATGACGAAATCGACCTAATAATGAATCCACTAATGGATAGATTGGATGGAGTAGTCCCACTAAGTGGAGTAAGGGATTGAATCGTACCACAGATGGGTCCATTAACAGGTGGAAGGGATGAAATTGTCCCACTAATGGTTCTACTAATGGTTGAAAATGATACAATTTTCGTGCTAATGAGTCTACTAATGGGTAGAAGGGATGGAATTATCCCACCAATCGATTGAAGGGATAAAATCGTCCTATTATTAGACGGAAGTAACAATATTCACCTTTTTGGTAGATGGGATAGAAAGGTCCCACTGATGTGTCTACTAATGGGTAGATAGGAGGGAATCGACCTGAGAATGAATCCACTAATAGTCGGATGGGACGGAGTAGCCCCACTAAGTGGAAGAAGGGATTAAATCGTACCACAAATGGTTCCATTGATGGGTGGAAGGAATGGAATCATCCCACTAATGGTTCTACTAATGGGTTGAAAAGATAGAAACGTCCTACTAATAAGTCTACTTATGGGTGGAAGGAATGGAATTGTCCCACTAATTGGTTGAAGGGAAAAATCATCCTATTACTGGGAGGATGTAACAAGTCCGTGCCATTTTTAGGTGGATGGGATAGAATGGTCCCACAGATGTGTCTACTAATAGGTAGACATGAAGGAATCAACCTAATAATGAATCTAATAATGGGCGGATGGGACGGAATAGTCCCACTAAGTGGAGGAAAGGATTGAATCGTACCACAAATGGGTCAATTAGTGGGTTGAAGGGATGAAATCATCCCACTAAAGGTCTACTAATGGTTAAAAATGATACAATCGTCTTGCTAATGAGTCTACTCATGGGTAGAAGGGATGGAATTATCCCACCAATCGGTTGAAGGGATAAAATCGTCCTATTATTAGGGGGACGTAACAAGTCCGTTTCATTTTTTTGGTGGATGGGATAGAATGTTCCCAATGTTGTGTCTACTAATGAGTAGAGAGGAGGGAATCGACCTAATAATGAATACACTAACGGGCGGTTGGGATGGAGTAGCCACACTAAAAGGAGGAAGGGATTGACTCGTACCACTAATGGGTCCATTAATGGGTGGAACGGATGGAATCGTCCTACTAATGGTTCTACTAATGGGTGGAAATGATAGAGTCGTCCTACCAATGAGTCTACTAATGGGTGGAAGGGATGGATTTTTCCCACTAATTTGTTGAAGGGACAAAATCGTCCTATTATTGGGAGGACGTAACAAGTCTGTGCTACTTTTTTGTGAATTGAATAGATTGGTCCCACTGATGTGTCTACTAATGGGTAGGCAGGATGGAATCAGCCTAATAATGATTCCACCAATGGGCGGATGGGACGGAATGGTTACACTAAGTGGAGTAAAGGATTGAATCATACCACAAATGGGTCTATTAACAGGTTGAAAGGGTGGAATCGTCACACTAATTGTTCAACTAATGGGTGGAAAGGATAGAATTGTCCTACGCTTGAGTCTACTGATGGGTGGAAGGGACGGAATTGTTCCACTAATTGATTGAAGGGATAAAATTGTCCTATTACTGAGTGGACGTAACAAGTCTGTGCCACTTTTTGGTGGATGAGATAGATGGTCCCACTGATGTGTCTACTAATGGGTAGACAGGACGGAAACGGCCAAATAATTAATCAACTAATGGACGGACGGGATTGAATAGTCCCTCTCAGTGGAGTAAGGGATTGAATCGTACCACAAATGGGTCCATTAACGGGAAGAAAGGGTGAAATCGTCCAACTAATTGTTCTACTAATGGGTGAAAATGATAAAATCATCCTTCTAATGAGTCTACATATGGGTGGAAGGGATGGAAATGTCCCACTAATTGGTTGAAGGGAAAAAATTATCGTTTTATAAGGGGGACGTAACAAGTCTGTGCCACTTTTTCGTGGATGGGATAAAATGGTCCCACTGATGTGTCTACTAATGGGTAGACAGGACAGAATCGACCTAATAATGTAGATGGGACGGAGTAGTCCGAATAAGTGGAGGAAAGGATAGAATTGTACCACTAATGGGTCCATTAATGGGTAGAAGGGATGGAATCGTACCACTAATGGTTCTACTAATGGGTGGAAAGGATAGAACCGTCCTACTAATTAGTCTACTGATAGGTGGATGGGATGGAATTGTCCCACTAATTGGTTGAAGGGACATAATCGTCCAATTATTGGAGGGACGTAACAAGTTCGTACCACTTTTTGGTGGATGGGATAGAATGGTCCCACTTATGTGTCTACTAAAGGGTAGACAGGACAGAATCAAGCTAATAATGAATCCACGAATTGGTAGATGGTACGAAGTAGTCCCACTAAGTTGAGGAAGGGATTGAATCGTACCACAAATGGGTCCATTAACGGGTGGAAGGGATGAAATCGTCCCACTAATGGTTCTACTAATCATTGAAAATGATACAATCGTCTTGCTAATGAGTCTACTAATGGGTGGAAGGGACGGAATTATCCCGCCAATCGGTTGAAGGGATAAAATCGTCCTATTATTAGGGGGACGTAACAAGTCCATTTCATTTTTTTGGTGGATGGGATAGAATGTTCCCACTGTTGTGTCTGCTAATGAGTAGAGAGGACGGAATCGACCTAATAATGAATCCACTAACGGGCGGTTGGGATGGAGTAGCCACACTAAGTGGAGGAAGGGATTGACTCGTACCACTAATGGGTCCATTAATGGGTGGAACGGATGGAATCATCCTACTAATGGTTCTACTAATGGGTGGAAAGTATAGAATCGTCCTACCAATGAGTCTACTAATGGGTGGAAGGGATGGAATTTTCCCACTAATTTGTTGAAGGGACAAAATCGTCCTATTATTGGGGGGATGTAACAAGTCCGTGTTACTTTTTGGTGAATTGGATAGATTGGTCCCACTGATGTGTCTACTAATGGGTAGACAAGATGGAATCGGCCTAATAATGAATCCAGTAATGGGCGGATTTGACGGAGTAGTCCCACTTAGTAAAGTAAGGGATTGAATCGTACCACAAATGGGTCCATTAACGTGTGGAAGGGATGAAATCGTCCCACTAATGGTTCTGCTAATGGTTTAAGATGATACAATCATCCTTCTAATGAGTCTACTAATGGGTGGAAGGGATAAAATTATCCAACCAATCGGTTGAAGGGACAAAATCATCCTATTATTAAAGGGATGTAACAAGTCCGTTCCATTTTTTGGTTGATGGGATTGAATGTTTCCACTGTTGTGTCTACTAATGGGTAGACAGGACAGAAATCCACTAATGAGCGGATGGGACAGAATAGTCCCACTAAGTGGAGGAAGGGATTGAATCGTACCATCAAAACTTGAGTGGAAAAAGGCTCAAGTTTTAAACATGAAATCTAGGGTCCTTATTTAATTAGTGTTATTAATTATCTAACATTCTCACCTCAATGTTTTGTAAGTTTCACAATAGTCCATGTATAAATGCTAGTTTTTTGCCAAATTTGGCCATTTACTTAGCTGCTTCCCTCTCTCCTCTCCCCCATTTTCCCTCCATTTTTTCCCCATTCCATTCCCACCCAAAGTTCCACCATAGCTGCTGAGCTTTCTTTCGTAGATCGAAATAATACCCATTCTACCATAGCTGCTGAGCTTATTTACTGAATATCCTTTCAAGTTTTAGGCAATACAAGCTGAGACCACCCACATTTGGGTTATACGACATTTTGGTAAATCGGGTCGTTTCTTATCCATTAAAGGGGAAACCTTGTTCCTCCTATTTTAATCGTATCAATCCAGTCATCTCCGGTAAGTGTACTATCTTTCCAACATGTTTTTAGCTGTTTTTGTTGATTCGAGGTTGTTACGGATTCAGTTCCTCCGAAAAATCTGCCTGAAATTCCAAACATTATTTCGACGTTCCTATGGTCGTAATTGTAATTCCAAACATATCGCTAGCGTTTTACACGGTGTATGTATTTATTGGAATTTTCACAGATAATGTTCGGAACATCCTGTAGGATGTTTGAGCATTCTGTTAGTAGTTTGGAACATCTTGCATTAAGCAACGAAAAAGTGTAAGGTGATGTTCAGAACGTCTGAATCCGATGTTCCAAACGAGCAACATTGAGGTTTGGAACATCTTGCATTAAGCAATGAAAAACTGTAACATGATGTTCAGAACGTCAGCAGAGATGTTCCAAACGAGCAACATTGAGGTTTGGAACATACTGTATAAATATTAGTAATACTAATAGTTGGTCATTCCAATTTATTGCAGGTGACCATCGATGGGTGAGGTTATATTAGGAGTTAATTATCAAGGTGAATGGGTGGAGCATTCTAAATGTTATGCTTGGGTTCTGAAGGTTAAAGAGTCAAGACCCATTCTTGTGCCTAGAGATGTTACGTATGATGTTCTACTTAACAAAATCATCGGAAGTTGGGGGATAAGAGACAATCCAAGGGACATTTTCATTACTTAAATGCTGAGTGTTGCCGCAAATCAAAAGACTCCTCCCATTACAATAAGAAATGATGATGATGTACGCCTTTATATGGCCGACGTTGATCGTAATAGTGCTAGGCCCACTCTAAGGGTAATTGTGGTTTCTACGACGGAAGAATGTGTTGGTTCTAATGACTAAGAAATGCCAAATAGTGGAAAGCATGATTTTAGTCAGCAATTGGATGACTTACATGAAGAAGTAGAAGAAGACAAAGGAGGAGGGGTAGAAGAAGACAGAGGAGGCATAGGCGTAGATGAAGAAAAAGAAGAAGTAGAAGAAAAATATGTAGAGGAAGATCCTGCCATTTATATCCTCGTGTTTCCAACACAAAGCAGCGAGCCGATATTTCACTTCGTCGATGGCACAAGTTTTCAAAAAGGTATGACTTTCGCCAATAAGAAAGAACTGGTCACCAAATTGAAGATTGCAGCAGTTAAACATCGTTTTAATTACAAAGCATTGAAGAATACTGCAAAGAGTTTTAATGCTAGATGTTTAGATGTGAAATGCAAATGGTGGTTAAGGGCAATGAGGTATAAAAGTAATGATAGGTTCTACATTAGCGTTTACAATAACTTGCACACATACGGTGTCCAACATCATTCCAGTCATAATTCACACGCCTCTACCCAGATAATTGATGAGTTCATGAAAGGTAAATATTTAATGGGAAAAGGTCCAACCACAAAAGCTGTCAGGGAGTCCCTTAACAACAATTTTGGTTGTAAGGTTAGCTACTGGAAGTGTCTTAGGGGCTGTCAATTTGCAAAAGCTTTGACACGGGGAACACATGAGAAAGGTATTGAAATTCTTGATGCTTATGCTTATATGGTTAGGAGTAAGAATCCAGGAACCAAGACAGATTTGAGGCTTTCTAGCACAGGGAAGTTCTTGTATTTTTTTCTCTCTTATGTAGCGTGGATCAGGGGATTTACTTACTTGAGAAAAGTCCTAGTAGTTGACGATACACATTTGCCTGGTATGTATGGAGGGGTGTTGTTGTCTGATGTTGCTCAGGATGTAATGAGTCACGTATTCCCTGTTGCTTTTTGTGTTGTAGACAAAGAGTGTGACACCTCATATGAGTATTTTTTCGAACAATTACGCTGCGTAGTTTCAGATAGAGAAGAGTTGTGCATTGTTTCGGATAGACATCCGAGCATCTCGAAAATGGCCGCCCAAGTGTTTCCTTCTGCACACTATGGAGTTTGCATGTGGCACCTTGGTGAAAGCATCCGAACAAAGTTTCAGTTTGGAATCAGTCTTCATAAATACTACACTGCAGCAAAGGCGTGCAGGGTAGAGGAGTTCACTGATGCTATGAATGAGATCAGGACTATTGATTGGAGGGTAGTGGATTATCTTGAAAATGTTGTTGGCTATCATAGATGGAGCAGATTATATTTCCCAGGAAACAGGTAAACTATAACAACAAGGTCTGATATTGCTGTCTGCTTTCAATATGTTCCAAACATCACACGAAGCGTTCCAAACATAACATATATGTGCAGAACATTATTAGGAAATTTTATTTTCTAATATTGTTCCGAACTCCTTTTTGTCGTTCTGAACTTGTGCTTCATGTTAGGAACATCATGAATGTTCCGCACTTCTTATTCCTATATTTGCACTTGTGCTTTATGTTACGAACATCTTTTGATTATTATAATATTTATTCTTTTTAATAGGTTTCAAGTTATGACATCAAACATAGCTGAGTCCATTAATTCCATGCTGAAGGAGCAAAGAAAATACCCCATTGCTGCCCTCTTGAAGGATATAGGTAGGAACTTTGCAGAAAAATTCCACACTAGGGCTATGAATTTAATCAACCACCCAAATGTATGCGTCCCAGACGTTGATAAAAATAAGGAAGAATAAAGAAGTGGGAGACAAGCTAGTTGTCAACAGGAAGGGAACTTATGGTTTCGAAATCATTAGTCTAGGGTATGAGGCAGAAGTTGATCTATATGAGAGGACATGTACATGTAGGGAGTTTGATCTTGATCGGTTACCTTGTGTACATGCTATGGCAGAAATTAGGGGGTTGCATGGCGATGAATATGGAAGTAGAGTGTATGAATACACTTCTGGATATTACACAACACAAGCATACATCCTTGCCTATGCAGAGCCTGTCAATGCAGTACCTCCTGAAGAATCATGGGTCGTCCCGACTGAAAATATACTTTATCCAGTGCCTCCGCCCCCTAAGCCGAACAACCATGGAAGGAGAAGGGTTAACCAGATTCGATCTATTAGGGAACGTCTTCCAAAGAGGAGAAATAAATGTGGCAACTGCAAGAGATATGGTCACAAGAAAGCTACATGCCCTGTTGTTCGTAGTGGAACTGAGGCTACAAGTCAGCCTACAAATTGAGTTTGTGAATTGGACGAAGCATCGTCCTCGTTATAATTTCGATTATTTTGATTATTTGGATTTCTATTTGAATTGCATAATGGACTTTTCATCATACTTGTATAATTGATATTGTGTACATATTTGCTTTACTAGTTTCTTAATTTATGTTGTGCACATATTTGCTTTACTGCATCTTTTGCAATTATGTTGTGCACATATTTGCTTATTATTCGCAACACATCCTGTGTTGTTTAGGATATTACATTTGATGTTTCGAACGATGTCAAGGCAATGTGAAAGCTTGTGAGGTCTTTATTTCACAATTCATAGTCGTAGCATTTACCAAGTGCTACCTTCGAGAAGATGTTCGGAACATCTTGTCAAGTATATTATATTATAATTTTATACGTGACGTTCCGAACAAGCCATTCAAAATTTAAAAGACTCAGACGGCTACAATGAATAGTTGGGATGCCCAAATACCAATACACCAAACGGCTAAAATACAAGTTGGTTGTTGCAACAGTCACGTCAAAACACATGCACACTTGTAAATATGCGTCCCTTCATTTGCTTCGGCCATTGAAAAGGCGTGCAATAGAATTTAAAAGCCACTTCAAAACATCTATAAATACCCAATTCACAATTCATTTCACATTAACTAAGTATTACGTTCAGTTTTCACCAGTTTCTATATCAAGAAAGAACAAGTTGAGGTACTCAAATTTTCCATATTTTCTACGTTTTCCGAAAACAATTTCAAAATCTAATCTGTTTATATTACCTTAAACATAACTCCACTTTGATTCTTTTGTAAGTTTTAAACAACTTTTCATGCAAATGGCCAATAATGCATTTAACAATCCATGGAATAAGTACCACCGAGTCCGAGAGCCTCCAAACAAGTCGCTTCCTACTAGACTGCTAGACGTGCATTTTGAAGTTGTTGACATCAAGGAGGTAGCAGATAATTGAGAGAGGTCCATTCAAACACTCGAGATAAAGCTTGAGCAGATGCAAATGCAGTTAGATCGGATTGAGAGTGTTTTGCAAAATCACTTCGGTGGAGGCCAAAACAATAACGAAGACACTATTATATATTAGTTGTTTAAGTAGTTGTACTGTTTATGAATATGCTTTTGTTATCTCTTTTCAATTAATATTATTATGAAGGTCTTTAATTAGTACTGTTAAATTATCTCCAAACCATCATATTTGCTTATAGTTCGCAACACATCAAATGTCGTTTAGGATATTACAATACGATGTTCCAAACGACAACTTGTTCTACTCCATTTCTAGAAAAGTTAATTCATACACCAAGTTCGGAACATATACAATGTGTTCCAACACTAAATTATATGTTCGGAACGCAACTGGTATGTTCCAGGTATAAATAATAATCATTAACACTATACACGACCAAATTTTTAGAATAGAGTGATAAATGATGCTCATTTTAACTAGAAAGGATCAATTATACTTGTTTGATTTACAAATGATGATTATTATCACTAGAAATGACCCACTAGAATTGTAAAAGTGACAAATGATGCTCATTTCATTAAAAGGACCAAATATAGGTTGTAGACTAAGAAATGATGACAATTATCAGTAGTAATGACCAACTATACTTGTTAGAGTGATAAATGTTGACAATGATCAGCCGTGATGACCAATTGAGTGACAAGTTATGATCATCTATCGTAGGGTTGTTTTAAACAACCTATTGATGTTCGTCGCATTAAACGGTCGTTCGGATCGCACAATTTTAATGTTTCTATCTTCATCGTACGATGATCCATACATACACTCTAGTTTCGAACATCAAATAGATGTTTGTCACATTTTATGTGTCGTTCCGAGCGCCATGTTCAATATTTTCTATCTTCATCATATTTTTTCACAATTAGAGTAGTTAGCGTGACAAATTATGATGATTGTATGACTATAAGTGACCAATTATACTTGTAAGAGTGATAAATTCATCCACTTTCATCATAAAGACCACTTAGAGTAATTTGTGTGACAAATAATGATCATTGCAACTAGAAATGACCCACTATACTTGTAAGAGTGACAAATGATGATCAATATGATAAGAAATGACCCACTATACTTGTTAGAGTGACAAATGATGATCATTTTAACTAGAAATGACCCACTATACTTGCAAGAGGGACAAATGATGATCACTATCACTATAAATGACCAACTATAGTTGTTATAGGGAGAAATAATGATCATTATACCTACAAATGACCCACTATACTTGTAAGAGTGACAAATGATGATCAGTGTACCTACAAATGACCGACTATATTTGTAAGAGTGACAAATGATGATCAATATGATAAGAAATGACCCACTATACTTGTTATAGGGAGAAATGATGATCATTATACCTACAAAAGACCCACTATACTTTGTTAGAGTGAGAAATGATGATCATTATGAGTAAAAATGACCCACTATACTTGTAAGAATGACAAATGATGATCACTATCACTATAAATAACCAACTATACTTGTTATAGGGAGAAATGATTATCCATACATATACTCTAGTTTCGAACATCAACTAGAAGTTTGTCACATTTTGTGTGTCGTTCCGAGCGCCCTGTTCAATTTTTTCTATCTTCATCATACCTTTTCACAATTAGAGTAGTTAGCGTGAAAAAATATGATGATTATATGATTATAAGTGACTAATTATACTTGTAAGAGTGATAAATTTATCAACTTTCATCACAAAGACCTCTTAGAGTAGTTTGTGTGAGAAATGATGATCATTATGAGTAGAAATGGCCAACTAGAGTTGTTAGAGTGACAAATGATGATCAATATGATAAGAAATGACCCACTATACTTGTTAGAGTGACAAATGATGATCATTTTAACTAGAAATGACCCACTATACTTGTAAGAGTGACAAATGATGATCACTATCACTATAAATGACCAACTATACTTGTAAGAGTGACAAATGATGATCACTATCACTATAAATGACCCATTATACTTGTTATAGGGAGAAATGATGATCATTATACCTACAAATGACCCACCATACTTGTAAGAGTGACAAATGATGATCATTATACCTACAAATGACCCACTATAGTTGTAAGAGTGACAAATGATGATCAATATGATAAGAAATGGCCCACTATACTTGTTAGAGTGACAAATGATGATCATTATACCTACAAATGACCCACTATACTTGTTAGAGTGACAAATAATGACTATTGTGACTAGAAATGACCCACTATACTTGTTAATCTGACAAATGATGATCATTGTAACTAGAAATGACCTACTATACTTGTTAGACTGACAACTGATGATCATTATGACTAGAAATGACCCACTATACTTGTAAAAGTGACAAATGATGATCAATATGATAAGAAATGACCCACTATACTTGTAAGAGTGACAAATGATGATCATTATACCTACAAATGACCCACTATACTTGTAAGAGTGATAAATGATAATCATTGTGACTAGAAATGACCAATTAGAGCAGTTAGAGTGACAAATGATGATCAATATGATAAGAAATGACCCACTATACTTGTTCGACTGACAAATGATGATCATTATGACTAGAAATGACCCACTATACTTGTAAGAGTGACAAATGAGGCTAAATATGATAGCGACAAATGATGATCACTATCACTATAAATGACCAATTATACTTGTTATAAGGAGAAATGATTGATGAATATAATTTATTCATGTATTTTTTATATAAAAATATAAATATTTTAAATAAAATCATGAATAAATATATTTAGTTCTCCTATATTTTCTAACAAATCTTGCAGTGAAAAGAATACTTGGAAAGAGATATATATCATGAATAAAGCAAATAACAAAGGAAGAAGAGTTTTACGTATGCAAGAAGAAGTCCATGACATGTCTTCCTCACTATGCAAGAAAGTTGTTACATATCTTGGCTACAATATTTGCTCCTTATTATACATCTTGGTAATATGGAATTACACATTTAATAAAAGAATGTGGAATTAAAGCAAATAAAGGAGCAAGGGAAGACTATCATTATGCAAGGAACTTGCTACACATCTTCATCCATTGGCATTTCAAGACTTAATGAAGAAGTATTCTTCTATAAATAGAGGACAACTCTCCCTTAATTAGATACCAAGTCATAGAATAGCTATTCTACTTTCTTAAAAGCTTTGGTCTTTACTTTCTTTCTCTTTCTTGTAAGTTTCATATTTTCTAGAAGTATTGGCAATATTGTCAATAATATAAGTCTTTTCTTTTGTTCAAATACTCTATAATGGAGTAATTTCTTTTTGTTGGGATAATTGATAAAGCTTGATATATTTATAATATTTATCTCAGTTTTAATATATTCTTGGCCTGAAATTTTCTATTTCACATTTTACACTGTGCGGGAATGTTGGTTTTATTATTCTTTACTACCACTTTTACATATTTTATCTCACGGTTATTATCATATTAATTTTGTAATTCTCACGGAGCAAAATTAATATGTGATAACTGATGAATAAAATAAGTAGAGTGAAAGTAAATTTTAGTAATCTACCATTTCAAGTCTGTAGTCTTGCGTCCCTCAGTTTTAATTCTCACGGAGGAATTGTTGTAGGCAAGATTATTGATTTTTAGTAAAATATTCTCACAAAGTTTTCACTACTTTTTAGCACAATTCAGGCAAGAAAATATTTTGGTTTAACTGTCACTTGTTATAACTCAATTAATTTGCATAACCTCACGGAGTGTTATTAATTGATTATTTTCTTGTGAGCAAAATATAATTGAATTAGAAATAAGCAATTATTCTTTAGAGAAATATATGTTAAAATTAAGATTTTTATTATAAATATTATCAAGTGAATTCAATGATTCCCAACTCTTTTAAATTGAAAATCTTCCACAAGTTATTTTATTTTAGTTAAAGTTATTTAAAAAGTTCAAAAACTCACTTTTCATCAATTTGATTCTCTCAAATAGTAGTTGGAATATTCAAAGTCTGTAGCATAGATATCCCAATCTCTGTGGGACGATATCTTAAACTATACTATAATTTGACAAAGCACGAGCAGGAAAATCCTATACACTTTGGCCTCGTCAAATTTTTGGCGCCGTTGCCGGGGATTGGCAGACATCTACTTCGGACTAAATATTTGGTTACTAATTTGAGAACTTATTAATATAATTAATATTTATATAATCTATAAAATACTACTATAACTACTGATACTAATATTTAATCTCTAACAGTATTATATCTGCTTCTAACATTTTTTCTTTGTTTCTAGCATTTTTTATTTATTATTTTTATTATTATTATTATTATTATTATTATTATTATTATTATTATTATTATTATTATTATTATTATAAACTTTCTCTAGTATATTAATTTTATTATTATATTATCATTTTTTACATTACAACCACTAATATTACTATTATTTACTAATATATTAACTATAATATTTCCTTGTTACTCAAGTACTTCTTCTAATATTTCCATTACTACTTCTAACTTTATCTCTTTTTCTTCTAACACTTATATTTTCTTTTGTATATTTTATTATATTATTATTTTTAGTTAGCAAGTAATATTAAAGTGTTTATCTAATAGTCCATGTCACTTCTTTCATCTATAATTTTATTTTCCCTACTACTTTTATTATAGCATCTACTTTAGTATATCTAAGTTTTATTATAATTATTATTATTATTATAAATTTTCTTTACAGTATTTGACATTACTAATTACTATAGTCTATAATATAATATATTAGTAGTTCTCTATATTAAGTATTTCTTATTATTATGATTGCTACTAACTTTTTTAAGAAAAAGTTAAAAAAGAAAAAGAAAAAAGAAATTGTTGTATGTACTACTACGTAAGTACTGTTTTGACATAACAAGTCTTCTTTTTAATATTACAAGTATTATTATATTAGTATTACTTTTATTGCTACTATTACTTCTACACTATTTTACTTTCTTTTTCTTCTTAAGTTTCTATAGTGCTATTACTAATATTGCTTCTATTTATATTATAGTACAAATATTTTTTTTTCCTATTTAAATTATAGTTATTACTATTATTAGTTAGATATAAATAATAACTTATGTCATCTTACTATTTTTATTCTATCACAAACTAGTACTATCTAATTATCGTTATTTCTTTTTCATTGCTCATATAACAATAGTATTGTACTACCTCATTGTTATTTCATTTCTATTGCTCAAATAACAATAGTATTGTACTATATTGTACTACCTCATTGTTATTTCATTTCTATTGCTCAAATAACAATAGTATTGTACTATTTTTATTTTTCTTTTTCTTTTTCCTTGAAAGGCCTTCTACCAATTTTTATTACTACTACTACTCCACTTACGTACTACTTTCCTTCTTTTCAAACTACTCAAGTGTTATCTATATTTTGCACTATTAGTACTACTTACTAGTTGCTATTTTATATATAGTACTTTTGTATTTTTATTGTTAGTAGTTAGTACTAATTCTTCCATATTCTTTTTCTATTTATTATTATTATATTATTATTATTATTATTAACTAGTTTACGTTATACCTACTATTTTTATTATTTTTATTTTTTTTCTTCCTTATACTATTTTCTTTCTGGTACTGATATTACTACTACTTTAAAATATTATTTTTTTAAAAAAAATTTATTATTTAAAAATTTCAAGTAGTTTATGACCCGCTCTTCTAACAAAGAGTTGGTCATTTACGATCCTGAAATTGAAAAATCTTTACGGTTGCGCAGGAAAGGACAATCATCATCTTCTCAAAGTGCAACTTGTGACAAAATGGAACAGCAACTAAGAGATGACAACAACCAACTGGGAGTAGATCCACCAGTCATTATAGAAGATTAGTTTGACGAAGTGGCTCCAAGACCAGCAAACAGAATCCTAAGAGATTACGCTAGACCAGACCGTTTCAACTGTGAGTCTAGTGTGAGAAAACCCCCAGTTGCATCCAACAACTTTGAAATCAGGACCGGCCTGATTCAAACAATTCAACAATCCTGTACTTTCACCGGTGATCCAAGTGAAGATCCACACAGTCATTTAATTGATTTCTTGGAACTAGTTGAAATTGCTAAATATAATGGAGTATCTCCTGAAGCAATCAAGTTAAGGCTATTTCCTTTTTCTTTAAAAGGAGATGCCAAGACTTGGCTGCGGAGTTTACCTCAAGGTTCTATTACTACATGGGACCAGATGACTCAGAAATTTTTAAACAAATATTTTTCCCCTGCTAAAACAACAAAGTTAAGACAAGATATTTCTAATTTCTTGCAGACTGACACTGAGTCAGTTTATCAAGCATGGGAAAGATTAAAAACAATGCTAAGAAAATGTCCACATCATGACATTCCTGAACATATGCAGCTGTACATTTTCTATCACGGGTTAAAACCATCTTCTAGAAATGTGATAGATGCAGCTGCAGGAGGTTCCATAATGGGAAAAACCACTATTGAAGCATTGCAATTGTTGAATGAAATTTCTGAAAATGCTATTCAATGGCCATCTGATCGTGTAGTAATAAAAAGAGCTGCTACGGTAAATCAGGCAGATGCTTTAAATACACTAACACAACAGATTGTTTCTTTGGCACAAAAGTTTGAATCTTTTCAGGTTAATACACAACAGCCAAGCCAGTCTGAGACTTGCGACATGTGTGGAGGAAACCATCTGAACCATGAATGCCAAGCAACCAATCAGAATGATGAACAAGTCAATGCCATCGGGTACAAGCCATATCCTTTTGGAAGTCCAATGGCACAAAAACATCCAGGATTTCAATGGAGCAATCCAAATGGTGCTGAGAATTCTCAAAGCTTCCAGAAGCAACAGGTACAAGGACCACCCGGATACCAGAATCAAAATCGTGTGCAACTGAATTTCAAGCCATATCAGCAAGCAGCTCCATATCAACAAAGGCCTCAGCAAGCCCATCAAAGTCTAGATGACCTTTTGTACAAGTACATTAAGGCCACTGACGAGAAAATGGAAAGCCAAAATTCTGCCCTTAAGAATTTAGAAATTCAGGTAAGCCAATTGACAACTCTTGTTTCAGAAAAGATTCAAGGTCCCTTACCAAGCAATACGGAGAAAAATCCAAAAGAACACCTTAAGGCCATTGCCTTACGGTCAGGTAAGAATCTTGATGATCCATATGCTGACAGACAGGAAAAGAACCAGCCAGAGCAACAGGTAGACAAGGGTAAGAATGTTGAAATACCCAGTAAACTGTCACAAGAGAAAGAAGTCCAAAAAAAAGAAAAAAATATTGAAAAAGTGACTCCTCTCCCTGTGACAATTCCTTTTCCACAAAAAATGAAAAGAGAAAAGCTTGATAATCAATTTGCAAAGTTTTTGGAAATTTTAAAGCAAATTCACATTAATATTCCTTTTACTGATGCTTTGTTGCAAATGCCTTTATATGCCAAATTTCTAAAAGAAATCTTGTCAAGCAAAAGAAAATTGGAAGAAGTTTCTGTGGTAATGCTTACTGAAAAATGCAGTGCTATACTTCAAAATAAACTACCACAAAAGCTCGATGATCCAGGAAGTTTTACCATTCCATGTACCTTGGGAGGATTACATTTTGAAAAAGCACTTTGTGATTCTGGAGCTTCAATTAATTTGATGCCATTTTCTATTTTTAGGAAATTGGATCTTGGTGAGATGAAAAATACAGTTGTTTCTCTTCAATTTGCAGATCAAAGTACTAAAAAGCCTAAGGGAATAATTGAAAATGTTCTTGTGAGAGTAGATAAGTTTGTTTTTCCTGTAGATTTCATCGTACTTGAAATGGAAGAATGTCCTGATGAACCAATAATTTTAGGTAGACCTTTTCTTGCTACAGGTAGAGCAATCATAGATGTTCATCAAGGACAACTGATTCTAAGAGTTGATGAAGAAAGAGTCATTTTTGATATGCAAAAGATTCTAAAATTTTCAGGAGATGTAACATCATCTTCTTGTTTTTCAATTGACATGATTGGTGATCTTGCAGATGAATTTAAAGATGATCAATTGATTTTAGACTCAATGGAGAGATGTTTGGCTAAATCTGGCACTACACAGGATGATGATCTTTTAGTCAGAAGTGAAGCAAAATTGTTGGAACATAATTCTAAGGAAGAGGATGAAATGCAATCAGAAGAAGTTCACACAAAAATTGAACTCAAAATTCTCCCTTCCCATTTGAAATATGTTTATCTTGAGCCAGAATTATTTCCAGTAATAATTTCATCTTCTCTGTCTACAGAACAAGAACATAAATTGATTGAAGTACTCAAAGCACATAAAGGAGCCATAGGGTGGACTATAGCAGACATCAAAGGCATTAGTCCAGCAATTTGCACGCACAGAATCCTCATGGAGGACAGCTACAAGCCAATAGTCCAACCCCAAAAGAGATTGAATCCAACAATGCAAGAAGTGGTAAAAAATGAAGTTATTAAGCTTCTCGCAGCAGGTATTATTTACCCCATTTCTGACAGCCCTTGGGTAAGTCCTGTTCAGGTGGTACCAAAGAAAGGAGGTATGACGGTAATACAAAATGAAAATAATGAACTCATACCTACCAGAACAGTGACAGGATGGAGAGTCTGTATTGATTACAGACGTCTCAATGATGCCACCAGAAAAGACCATTTTTCTTTACCATTTATTGATCAAATGTTATAAAGAGTAGCAGGATATGGTTTTTATTATTTTCTTGATGGATATTCAGGGTATAACCAGATACCAATTGCACCAGAAGATCAGGATAAGACAACTTTCACATGTCCCCATGGAAACTATGCATATAGGAGAATGCCATTTGGTTTATGCAATGCACCTGCTACATTTCAGCGATGCATGTCTTCAATTTTCTCTGACATGACTGAAAAATTTTTGGAAATTTTTATGGATGATTTCACCCTTTTTGGTAAAACATTTGAAGATTGTCTCCACCATTTGACCTTAGTTCTTAAGAGATGTGAAGAGACAAACTTGATTCTTAATTGGGAGAAATGTCATTTTATGGTTACTAAGGGAATTGTTTTAGGACATAAAATCACTGCTAAAGGGATAGAAGTTGATAAGGCTAAAATTGATCTTATAGCAAGATTACCCCCTCCTACAACTGTTAAAGGCATTAGAAGTTTTTTTAGGCCATGCAGGTTTTTACAGACGGTTTATAAAAGATTTTTCAAAAATTTCAAAACCTCTGACTAACCTTTTGATGAAAGATGTCAAGTTTGATTTTTCAAGTGATTGTGTAGAAGCTTTTGAAACTCTTAAGGAGAAATTATCATCTGCCCCTGTAGTTGTATCCCTTGATTGGAGCCAACCTTTTGAGGTCATGTGTGATGCTAGTGATACAGCTGTTGGAGCTGTTTTAGGCCAGAGAAAAGATAGGATTTTTCGTCCCATATACTATGCCAGTAGGACTTTAAATGAAGCTCAGCTGAATTATGCCACAACAGAAAAAGAACTATTGGCAGTAGTATTTGCTTTTGATAAGTTTCGTTCTTATTTAATAGGAACCAAGGTCACTGTTTTCACTGATCATGCGACTTTAAAATACCTCTTAACAAAGAAAGATGCCCGACCTAGATTGTTAAGATGGATTTTACTTCTGCAAGAGTTTGACCTTGAAATAAAAGACAAAAAGGGAACCGAAAATCAAGTAGCTGACCATTTGTCTAGATTAGAGAACCCTCCTTCTGAGTCTTGTGAAATAAAAGAAGAATTCCCTGATGAACATATCTTTTCTGTCAGCTTTGTTGTGACTCAACCACCCTGGTTTGCAGACATTGCAAATTACTTGGTTGGAAAGTGGACACCCCAAGATCTCTCTTACCAACAAAGAAAAAAACTCATCTCTGATGCTAAGCATTATCTGTGGAATGATCCTTACTTATTTAAATATTGTGCAGATAATATTATTAGAAGGTGTGTGCCTGAAGAAGAAATGAGCAAGATTTTGCATCATTGCCATGATGGAGCAATTGGAGGACATTATGCTGCAAATCGGACAGCATTTAAAGTTTTGGAGGCTGGATTCTTCTGGCCAACACTTTTTAAGGACGCTCGTGCATATGTTGCACAATGTGACAGGTGTCAGAGAACAGGTAACATCACTAAAAGAGATGAAATGCCACTGCAATCAATTCAGGTATGTGAGATATTTGATGTCTGGGGTATAGATTTTATGGGACCGTTTCCTTTATCTCATTCATTTGAATATATCCTTGTGGCTGTTGATTATGTTTCACGATGGGTTGAAGCTATTCCCACAAGAAAGAATGATGCTTGAACTGTGTGCAATTTTCTCAGAAAAAATATTTTTACCAAATTTGGCACACCACGAGTTATCATTAGTGACCAAGGCACTCATTTTATGAATAGACAATTTGCTGCATTGCTATCAAAATATGGTGTAACTCACAAAACAGGAACATCATATCATGCTCAAACTCAAGGGCAAGTTGAGGTGTCTAACCGCGAATTAAAAAGGATACTTGAAAAAACGGTTGGAATCTCAAGAAAAGACTGGGCTTTAAAATTAGATGATGCATTATGGGCATACCGAACGGCATTTAAAACGCCAATTGGAACATCCCCATATAGATTAGTCTTTGGAAAAGCTTGCCATTTGCCAGTCGAATTAGAACACAAAGCTGTTTGGGCATTAAAAGCACTGAATTTTGATTTAACATCTGCTGGTAAAAATAGATTTTTTCAGATTAATGAATTGGAAGAGTTGAGGCTGGAAGCTTATGAAAATGCCAAGATTTATAAAGAAAAAACTAAAAAATGGCATGACAACTTGATCCGACAAAAAAGCTTCAAAATTGGAGATCAGGTACTTCTGTACAATAGCCGACTCAGGCTATTTCCTGGAAAATTGAAATCCAGGTGGACAGGTCCTTATATGGTTACAGATGTCACTCCATATGGAGCAATTGAAATTCAACAGATTAATGGAGGAGACAAGTTTAAAGTCAATGGCCACAGGCTAAAATTTTATTTTGGAGGACATTTTGAGCAGCAACCATTAGTAACCATGATAGATTGATGAGTTTCACAGTTACTACGTCGAGCTGACGACGTCAAACTCAGAACTAAGGTTTCTTCCCCGTAGCCATTGAGGGTGAAGCAATGGAGCCTTATAAGTCCAACATAGATCTGATTAATTAAATGCTTAACCAATTGATCTGGTCAATATCCAGATTATTGTACAACCGGAACATCTCATGAAGGCCTCTACAAAAACAGTGTCACCTAGACAGGAGTAACTCCATGGTGATCGGTATGCCTAAGTTACTGGTTGGTTAACCATTCAATTGTGCAAATCTAATCTTGGCACATGTAATTTTCTAGTTTATATTCAAACTAGGACCTTATGACTGTTAAGGTGTTAAAATAATCAGTCTATTACACATAGAATATGTGTGGTCACAGTTTCTTTCAAGCTTTCTTCTGTGATCGTAATTTTGAAAGCCAAAAATATTTTTTTTTTTTTAAAAAAAATTATTAAGTAGTATTTTCTATTTTAATTTTCCTAGTTTAAAAAAAAAATTCCTTTTACTCCCTTTCCACTCGTGTTGCAACGTGTTTTCATTCTGGAGAATAAAATGTTCAAGTGTGGGGGAGGATTATTCTAATTTATATATTTTACATATAATATCTTCTTCTGAACTGTGATTTTTGTAGGTATTTAATTAACAACATAAATTCTTTACATTATGCTCAATATTATTTCTTTTTATTTTTCACCATATGTTTTTCATGAACGATTTTGATTTTGTGAAAACAGTAGCAAGCATCTTCGACTCAGGAAATCATTGGGATTGAGAAAAGTTATGATCACAAAAGCAGGAAGAATCAATAAACTTGGCTAGAACTTGCTCTAAATGTTTTTCGAGGCGAAATAATGGATGACACTGATTTTTGAAAAATGAACTTAGGCCTTCTTTGATTCCCAATTCTAGCCTCTTTATTTTTCATCCAAATATACATATTTTACCTCTTAGAACCTTTTTAGCCTTGATCCTAATTTTTTTAACACCGTATTTCTCTCAAAAAAAAAAAGAAGAGAAAAAAATATATATACTAGTCGTATATATGTATATATCTCTATATATATGCATAAAAATATACTTCTTCCAGCAGTTAATGAGCACAGATTGATATCAATAAGAGGAAGAAGTACCCAAAAAAAAAATAGAAAAAAAAGAAGAGAATATATGATTGTTAATGATATTGCAAAGGCAAAGAATGTAATAAGGAGGAGTGCTTAAAAAAAAGGATGAAAATACTTAGAACCAAGAAATGTTTGCTCAAAGTTGGAAGGAGAAAAGTCACTATAAATATATCCTTACCCTACCAGCCTATAGCCTGACATTACAAGCCAAGAAAAGTCCTAAAAGATTTTAAAAAATTAGTGTTGTATCTATATTAGTGGAGATAAACATGAAGAGCAAGCATATGGACTCGGCTATGATACTTACTGAATAAGTGATCATAAATTTATCAATTCTGAAAGATTCAAGGGGCGAAGAATGCAAGCTTTTGTTGATCAAGTCAGAATTCAGACATAAGGTAAAAGATTTGGTGAATTTAGAAAGGATAATTGCATTGAACATAATGAGAGATATTTATTTTGAATAAATTGCATATCCTACAAAAGTCGCAATTTTTGAAGAAAATCATTAAAAAAAAAATCTTTTTACTCGAGGACGAGCAAAAGTTCAAGTGTGGGGGAATTTGATGAATATAATTTATTCATGTATTTTTTATATAAAAATATAAATATTTTAAATAAAATCATGAATAAATATATTTAGTTCTCCTTTATTTTCTAACAAATCTTGCAGTGAAAAAAATACTTGGAAAGAGATATATATCATGAATAAAGCAAATAACAAAGGAAGAAGAGTTTTACGTATGCAAGAAGAAGTCCATGACATGTCTTCCTCACTACGCAAGAAAGTTGTTACATATCGTGGCTACAATATTTGCTCCTTATTATACATCTTGGTAATATGGAATTACACATTTAATAAAAGAATGTGGAATTAAAGCAAATAAAGGAGCAAGGGAAGACTATCATTATGCAAGGAACTTGCTACACATCTTCATCCATTGGCATTTCAAGACTTAATGAAGAAGTATTCTTCTATAAATAGAGGACAACTCTCCCTTAGTTAGATACCAAGTCATAGAATAGCTATTCTACTTTCTTAAAAGCTTTGGTCTTTACTTTCTTTCTCTTTCTTGTAAGTTTCATATTTTCTAGAAGTATTGGCAATATTGTCAATAATATAAGTCTTTTCTTTTGTTCAAATACTCCATACTGGAGTAATTTCTTTTTGTTGGGAGAATTGATAAAGCTTGATATATTTATAATATTTATCTCAGTTTTAATATATTCTTGGCCTGAAATTTTCTATTTCACATTTTACACTGTGCGGGAATGTTGGTTTTATTATTCTTTACTATCACTTTTACATATTTTATCTCACGGTTATTATCATATTAATTTTGTAATTCTCACGGAGCAAAATTAATATGTGATAACTGATGAATAAAATAAGTAGAGTGAAAGTAAATTTTAGTAATCTACCATTTCAAGTCTGTAGTCTTGCTTCCCTCAGTTTTAATTCTCACGGAGGAATTGTTGTAGGCAAGATTATTGATTTTTAGTAAAAATATTCTCACGAAGTTTTCACTACTTTTTAGCACAATTCAGGTTAGAAAATATTTCGGTTTAACTGTCACTTGTTATAACTCAATTAATTTGCATAACCTCACAGAGTGTTATTAATTGATTATTTTCTTGTGAGCAAAATATAATTGAATTAGAAATAAGTAATTATTCTTTAGAGAAATATATGTTAAAATTAAGATTTTTATTATAAATATTATCAAGTGAATTCAATGATTCCCAACTCTTTTTAAATTGAAAATCTTCCACAAGTTATTTTGTTTTAGTTAAAGTTATTTAAAAAGTTCAAAAACTCACTTTTCATCAATTTGATTCTTTCAAATAGTAGTTGGAATATTCAAAGTCTGTAGCATAGATATCCCAATCTCTGTGGGACGATATCTTAAACTATACTATAATTTGACAAAGCATGAGCGGAAAAATCCTATACACTTTGGTCTCGTCAATGATGATCCATACATATAGTCTTGTTTCGAACATCAAATAGATGTTTGTCACATGATTGTGATGTTCCGCGCTCAACGTTCTATTGTTTCTATCTTCATCATACTTTTCACAGTTAGAGTAGTTAGAGTGACAAATTATGATCATTATATCACTATAAATGGGTGACCAATTATACTTTTAAGAGTGATAAATTCATAAACTTCCATCACAAAGAACACTTAGAGTAGTTAGACTTAGAATTGATGATCATTGTTACTACAAATGGCCAATTACACTTGTAAAAGTTACAAGTGATGATCATTGTCACATGATAATTAAAGGGCGATGATCATTATCACTCTAAATTACTAAGTATACTTGTTTAAGTGACAAATGATTATCCATCTATCTCTGTTGTTTCGAACATGCTGCTGATGTTTGTCACATGAACATCATGTTCGGAGCGCCATATTCCGATGTTGTTATCTTCATCGTATTATTTTTGAAAATGTTCAAAACAGATAGCGATATGATTGAAACATGAAGTGTGTCGTGCGGAACGACTTAGGGTACAATGGTAATTTACAGGACAAAATAACAATTTCAAATGAAATTTCTTCATCATTAGTACACAAAACATAACAATTGGAAATAAATAGAACCTAAACTATGAACCAACACTTGATCCAAGTACAGAATATGAGAACAATTAGCACCACAACTAGCAGTACCCCAACACCCAATTTTTTCCGCCATAACCGTGCCTCTTTCCTCTCTTCTTCAACAGCTTTCAACTTCTCAAGTAGACCCCATATTACTCTCTTCGCTTGAGCTGACATCTCTTCATCATGCCATCTAAAGTAGTTGCAGCCATTTGCCTACATAAAAAAAAGAAAATAAATACAACAAACAAATAAATACAAAGAAAAAAATAAACCCATCACCTAACCTGACCATATTTGCATCAGTAAAACCTCCTTCCTGGGTTTAGTTGAGTCCACGATGTTGTTAACTTCGCATAATCTCCACATCGACAAAATGGTACTACACTGCCGCTGCCACTTTTAACGGATCTACTAGATATTTTAATCTAGTTGTTTGATGTAATTATGTAAACTGATTTTATAAATAATGAACGGATATATAATGTGTTGGGTGGTGTATTTTTATTACCGTTGGTAAATAAATGTTGTTCACGCGCCCAATGTAATAATTTATCACGAGCTTGGGCTAGATCGAAAAGATATTCGGAACATCGTGTAAAGGATAGGTTAAGCGAATTATACATATGTACAGTGACGTTCCGAACAATACATTCAAAAATTGAAATTCAAAAAATGACTACAATACAATTTCCAAATACCAATACACCTATCAGCTAGACTAGGTTGCAGGTAGGTAGCAACTAGGTCGCATAATGTTCGGAACATCTTTTCATGGATACGTTACACCAATTATACTTATATAGGCTGACGTTCGGAACCCGTTCAAAATTTGAAATACACAAACGGCTACAGTACAACCCGCTCAAATACCAATACACCAAATGGCTACAAATGTTTCGGTTGTTTCTCTTTACTTCTTCTATAAATACCTAACAATTTAAAGCATTTCAATCCACATTTATCAACTTACAATTCAAACCATTTCAATCCACATTAATCAACTTAAACTTCAAACCATTCATCATCAATAATGGCACGTCAACCACGAACAAGAAGTGGCTCTACGGCCAGAGAGCCTCCACGGCTAGAGGAGCCTCCACCTCTAGGCAAAACACAGCTGTTGCATTATCATTTGCAGACGAATCACAAACTGAAAGGGCTATTGACATATTGGAACAACTAAGGGCAGAAGTGTGGGGTTGGAAGTTCCAGTTCGAGGGCTTCCTACATGTCTACAAAAAGGACGTCAAAAAGATGATGAAGGAAATGCAAAGGATCAAAAGAATGCTCAAAGGGTTGCTTGTTGATAAGGCGATGCATTACCTTGACTTCTACTCCTCTCCTTCACGCTAGATGTGGATGTTCCTATTAATTTTTATTATATAATTTCTTTTTGAATGTTTATAATCTAGTATCTTTTGTTAGAATGCTAGTACAACTAGCATTCCTTTTGTAAAGCACTGACAGTGATGTGCAGTTTCTCCATTTGAATGCTAATATAACTAACATTCTTTTTTGTAAAGCTCTACGATGATGATCATTGAAAAATATGTTTGCCTAGTTCAGAACATCGTTTCTACGTTCAGAAAGTAATATTGTCGTTCTGAAACATCAACAATCTTTATACAATGAGATATTCCTGTTTGGAACATCACTGTTGCTTGCAGAACATACGTTTCTCGTTCTGAACAAATGATGAACAATTGATATGCTCTGTTCATTTTCTAAAAAAATTAATCCATCTATAATTAAATAAGCACAATATACCGAACGAAATTCAATATGTTCCGAACTTCATGTTAAAATCTAAAAGGCACAACAGTTACAATTAGCAGTTGCACTCGTTTGAGTAGTACATAACGGTTACGAGTTTCATCAAAAGTCACTTTCCATAAAACCATTCCCAACAGACTCGACGATTGCCACTTTACTCTTATAAAGACCCAACAGTCACACATTGATTCCACACATTTCAAAATGCCTCGTCGTCCAAGAACAAGGGGAGCACCGATAAGAGGAGCATCGAGTTCAAGATGGCCTAGAGTTCCTTCCTCGAGTTCACATTCAGATTTTGGAAATTCGAACGATGGCTTGGACCAACTAAGGTATGAAGTGTGGGAATGAAAATTCAAATTCAAAGAATTCTTCCATGATTATAGAAGGGACATAAGAAGGATGAAGAGAATGCTTAAAGGGCTGCTTGCTGAAAACGGAATTGATTATGTCCCGTACTCTACACCACCAGCAACACCACCTGAAGCACCGCCACCCTAAGTTCGATTGCTTATGATTATTTTAGTTATAATTTTATATGTTTATTATATTATTGTGCCGTTTGTGTCTCGATATAATATGTATTTTGCATTTTCTAAGGAACGACTTATCGTTCCAGAACGAAGTATTATTATTCCAGGGTAAACTTAATTAAATGTTGCAGATGTTTGGAACATCAATTGTTTTTCAGGAATAAAAACAAGTCGTTCTGGAGCTTATGTAAATATTTTACTATGTCATTTTCTGTTGAATGCTAAACAACTGTTACTTGCGACTAATAAAGCTATCCTTTTAAGCACATCAAAAGCTATTACTTGGCAAAGAAAATAAAAGTCATCCATACCTAATTACATAATCAAAATAAAAGTTAAAAGATTATCCAAATATTACATATACCCAAATCAAGGCTTCATTTTGCCGTCCAAAATACAAGCGGCTAAACATCACCTCCACTGATCAGCCAGATTGTCACAAATTTTGTCCATGGGGGTGTTTGTAATGAGATGCTCAATGTACATCAACGCGAATACTCCATATGATTTTCCTATTAGATTTTGTGGATAAAGTGATCTTGGAACTCTCTGAAACGGCCACATGTCTCCTTCCTTGCACATTGGATCCAAGTCTTTGAATAGCTTTGAAATTCTGACATAGATCGGGAACATGTAGAAAATGGGGACAATTATTGGCAAGAAGCATTCCTCATCATTACAACCATGATTGCAATCATACACCCAAACCGACGCTTTAATTATGTCAAACACCACCAACACGTAGTGTTTGTCGTTGATGTTGAAGACGGCAAAGATCCTCTTAGCACCAGCCCAACACCTACCCCCTGGTTAGGGTAGCTTTCCATGTGCATACTTCAGATAATTATCATCAAACTGATACGCCTTCAACGCCAGATCAAGTGGTAGCTGATTTTTTTTCGCATCTGCTTCCAGTTGGTAGTAGCGTTTTTTCATGTTTGTTAAGAATGCCATATCCAAAATGAGGTCACTTTGATCGTAATGATAGGGGTAATTCAAATGTCTCTCCCGCATCATTGTCATCACAGCTTCTACATACTGCAGAACATATAAGAGACAAAAATAAATTGGCGTATAAGTGAGTGAAGGAAAGGTTTGTCTTTCCGAACATCATTCCATGTTCGAAATGACTGTGTGATGTTCTAGAAATCTATGAGAAGCTAGAAATGCTTGAGTTGTTCCAAGCATAAGAACGATGTTCCGAACTCAGTTAGTATGTTCCCTACAACGATGTGAAGTTCAGAAAATCATTCAAAAATAAACTTACAATGTCCCACAGCCACTTAGTCTTGTTCATCAGATCTTTGAAATCTTGGAAATTCATCGGCAATCCAAGAAAAACATCTTTTTATTTCTTCCTCTTTCTGATAAATGCGTTCAAATCCTCTATTTTTTTCCGCTTCAATGGCTTGTAAATATCCACTTAAAACCTCGGACCAACTTCTTCCTGCTTCTTCTTCTCTTCTGTTTGTGGTGATTTCACAGCCTTTGCAGGTTTTATAATAGTTTTTCTCTTCAACTGCTCAATCGTCTCCAGCATGGCCGCCATCTCCATCTCCATGCCTTTACGCCAATCGTTGCAATCTTTGCAATTGCAACTGCTACATTTGGAGATGTCGAATCCATCTCCACCAGAAGAATCACCTTTGATTTGCTCAGAAGCAACAATATTTGTCTCATAATGTACGATCTCTTGCTCATAAGCCACCATCTTTTGCTCATAAGCCACGATCTTTTGATCATAAGCCACCATATTTTAGTCATAAGCCACGATCTTCTAATCATAAGCCAAAATCTTTTGCTCCATTGCTTCCCTCCATCCGCTGCATTCATCATATTTGCAGCCTCTGCAATTGGAGCTCCTCTTCACTGTACCAACTTCAGTGATACCAGCAACTTCATCACCATCAGCTTTGTTTCCAATGTCAATATTTACATCTTGCAGGCCACCAATTCTCTCTTCATTGTATTCACCATCACTTCCAAACATCATCGTTTCTGGGGCTTCCATAGCTTTAATTTCTATCACTTGTCTTGGAGGGGTTGCAGGATTGTTCTTAAAGATACAAATTGTAGTGCCACCAACAAGACCAACGCTACAAGCATCCTCAAACACTTTACAAAAGCGATCTATTGTGTCGTCCTCGGAGTCTTCAAATGGCATGAGGTCTAGAAAGTAATCCATGTCCAGCTCGTCATCAGTAGGAATGAGGAAAGGGTGAACAACCTGTTAATATTCCCAGCAACATTAAATAAATATCAACTAAATTTTCAAAATCTTTTAAAGTTGTTAGGAACAAAGTCATGTTGTTCGAAAGCACCAGGAAGTGATGTTCCGAACATCGTTTACTGAAGCAGTTGATGGTTTTTCATGAAGATGTTCCAAACATCAATTAGAAATATCTAAGCAAACACGAAGTTGTTCCAAATATTACATAACATATATGGAAAACGGAATACTTATAGGAACATCATGTTGGTCAAACAACTTGTCCGTATCTCTTTCACAAATTTCAGTAAGCCTGTTTATGATCCTTGCCATTGTTTTTTCTTTTGAAAAATCCTTTGGTCACAAGGAAAGGTATAGATTTATAAGCCCAGGCCATGAATGCCCATGGAAAGCCATAAAGATTGTAAGTCTGGCTTCCTTCTGCAAGAGGTTCCATTGGCTTGATCAGATATTCCATTGTTAATTCAAAACTCATCCTACCCGAAGGATAACGCTGGAATGCCTCAAGATCGGCGGACAAGCACACCACCCTTTCCTCTATTCCATATTTGGAATCCCTCGCACAAAGAATAGTATGAACAAACCAAGCCATGCACAGATTTAAATACCAGTTCTTGGGACAGGTTCTAGAACATACCAACTCAAGCAAGTCACCAGACTTCACAGCTTGCTTTTTCTTCGGCTGTTTTTGTTTTCTGGGCTTGTTGAACATCCTCTTGGCGGGTGAGGGTAAGGGTGAGGGTGAGGGTGAGGGTGACTCCTCCACCTTCTTCTTCCCCTGCCGCTTCCCACTCCCCTTCTTCTTCTCCTCCTTTTCCTTCTTCTCCTTCTCCTCCTTTTCCTTTATCTCTTTCTCTTTCTCCTTCCTCTTCTTCTCCTTGAAATAATCAACAACAAACTTCCACAATTCCTTCCCCTTTTCATTCATTTTTTCCATATACTCTTTACTTGGATAGGCACCACAGTTTAGCCCTGTCATTAGTGCAAACTCGGATAGGCCAAAACGTGTTGGCAATCCATTGAAGGATGTCAAAACCTCTTTCTGCTTTTTGCAAATAATCCTTCGCATGAGGAGGTTATGCACCAACTTGGTGCCAAATAGTAGATATTCCGATAATTGCAAGAAAGGACCGAAATAGCTATGGCAAAATCCTCTTCTCACCTGCAATTTTTTCAGAACCTCCTTGAACTGTATCATACCCCTAGCCAACGAAGAACGAACAGTAATCTTCCCATTAAAAGGTTCATTGTTGGTCAGGAAGGTCTTGAAGAGACCCTCAACGTTACTCTTGAAAGTAGCATAACCAACGTCTTCATACTGCACATAATTTTAGCATAAAATTAATAAAATGAATCTCAATGATAGTAAATCACATTAAAGGGAAAACATAAATGTTCGGAACATGTTTATTCTGAGGTTCTGAACGACAGTAGCAATCATTTTGAACATCACGTAACGTGTTCAGAACGAGAGCTACCAGCCTTAATGCTGATGTTGGGAACATATAAATGTCGTGTAGAACATCAACATTGGCGTTCTGAACAATTACAAGTTTCAATTCAACTATCACCTGGTCTTCCTCTAGTTCCTCTCCAGTCCTCAAAAAATTACTTTTTAACAGTTTATCTATACCGGCGTCATCTAAATCCATCCTTCTTTCACCCTCATCTGCAGCCCTCTCAAAATCTTCCCCACCTTTACTTAGATCGTAACTTGGTGCTGGACTTTGGCTTTCCTCTTGTTTATCACCTTTGTTTCATGGACCTACTACTTCTCCTTGGCTATCGTCGTCACTCTCCACAACTAATTTTCTTTTAGTTGTTCAAGTTGTTATTGGGCGTTTAGGAGTAGGTTCTAAATCTGTAGGAGTACGTTCCGAATCTGAAGTAGTAGGCTTCTCAGGTTTCTTCTTCGGAAAAGCGCCCTTTCTTTTAGAAATTTCCTTCTTGGGAGTCTTTGTAGGCTGCTTCTTCTGCTCATCTTCATCTTTATTTCTCGGTCTTAAATTTACCATTTTTCTGCAAAGCAAAACAAGGGGATACAAAATTTAGTTACAGAAAATCATGAACATCCAATTAGATGTTTAGAACCTCAGCTACAATGGTGTTCGGAACATCAAGACACATAACAGCAATAACTTCAATTTGCAACTAAATAAAGCATCGTTGGTTCACAGAAAACCCTCAAATCGTCACAATTTAACCAAAAAATGTAAAAAGCCTAAAAATTTCAGTTGAACATCGAAAATCCCCTTTGTAGTTCGGAACTACTTTACCCATTAAAATACATAATGCCAATCAATTTCAACACAATATTACACCTTTTATACAAAAACAAACACCCAAAGCATCGTTAGTCACTGTCGACGAAAAAATTAAAAATAAAAACCTAGGTTCGAGATTTATACCACTGTTTAAATGATCATGACATTGTTTACCTTTTATACATAATACTTTTTTGTATTGCTGATCAGATTATTTGAAAACCACAGAGAAGTTGAGAGTATTTGGTTTCGATTTTGCGTGAAAAAGGAGATGAAGTAAAGTGAAAAAGTTGAAAAAGTCGCGCGGGGGGGGGGGGGGGGGGTGGTGGGGAGGGGTAGGTTGTATCTTGTTCCCAATGTTTGAAATTATTATTATGTATGTTTTAAGAAAAACCCTCAAGTTTTAAAAGTGTTAATTTGGTCCATGATTAGTGTTAATCAGACTTAGAAAAAAAAGAAAATGGAAAAGAAAAGTAGAGGACCTTTTCTACCAAACAAGACTTGTGGAGTTCTGGAACGCCACAAGTCACTGGAATCATCCCACTAATGGTTCTACTAATGGGTGGAAGGGATAGAATTATCCCGCTATTTGGTTGAAAGGACAAAATCGTCCTATTATTGGGGGGGACATAACAAGTCTGTGCCACTTTTTGGTGGATGGGATAGAATGGTCCCACTGATTTTCCTACTAATAGGTAGAAAGGACGGAATCGACCGAATAATGAATCCACTAATGGACGGACGGGACGGAATAATCCTAATAAGTGGATTGAGGGATTAAATCGTACCACAAGTGGGTCCATTAACGGATGGAAGGGATGAAATCGTCCCACCAATGGTTCTACTAACGGTTGAAAATGATAGAATCGTCCTACTAATAAGTCTACTAATGGGTGGAAGGGATGGAATTGTCCCACCAATTGGTTGAAGGGATAAAATCGTCCTAATATTAGGGGGACGTAGCAAGTCTGTGCCACTATTTGGTGGATGGCATAGACTGGTCCCACTATTGTGTTTACTAATGGTTAGACAGAACAGAATTGACCTAATAATTAATCCATTAATGGACGGACGGGATGGAATAGTCCCACTAAGTGGAGTAAGAGATTGAATCGTACCACAAATGGGTCCATTAACGGGTAGAAAGGATGAAATCGTCCCACTAATGGTTCTACTAATGGGTGAAAATGATAGAATGATCCTTCTAATGAGTCTACTTATGCATGGAAGGGATGGAATTGTCCCAATAATTGGTTGAAGGGACAAAATTGTCCTATAATAAAGGGGACGTAACAAGTCTGTGCCACTTTTTCGTGGATCGGATAGAATGGTCCCACTGATATGTCTACTAATGGGTAGACAGGACGGAAACAACCTATTAATAAAGTGGGATGGAGTAGTCCCACTAAGTAGAGGAAAGGATTGAATCGTACCACTAATGGGTCCATTAATGGGTAGAAGGGATGGAATCGTACCACTAATGGTTCTACTAATGGGTGGAAAGGATAGAACCGTCCTACTAATGAGTCTACTGATAGGTGGATGGGATGTAATTGTCAAACTAATTGGTTGAAGGGACAAAATCGTCCCATTATTGGAGGGACATAACAAGTCCGTACCACTTTTTGCTGGATGGGAAAGAATGGTCCCACTTATGTGTCTACTAATGGGTAGACAGGACGGAATCAACCTAATAATGAATCCAAGAATGGGTAGATGGGACGAAGTAGTCCCACTAAGTTGAGGAAGGGATTGAATCGTACCACTAATGGGTCTATTAATGGGTGTAAGGGATGGAATCGTGATGCAGGGTAAACCTACGAAAGCTATAAAGAGATAAAAACAAGACGAGACTTACACTAAAGTTCAAGTAGCAACGAAGAACTTGTTCCGTTACACCCCGAACGATTGGAAAGAATCACCTAGACTAAGCAACTATCCTCAAGAGACACGAGGCTCAAGCAAATAGAATGATCGAAGACGGATTGAAGAGCAACTTGGATTCATCCAAGTCCCGGCCTTACCTCGGGTCATAGCTCTAAGAAGAGACCCCAAGGTTCGGTTCACCACCTCGGTTTGACCATCCGTTTGAGGGTGGTGGGACGTAGAGAACAACAATTTGGTGCCAAGGGCGCCCCACAAGCATCTCCAAAAATGGCTTAGGAACTTAGTGTCCCTATGGTTTGAGGCACGCCATGCAATTTTAACACATTATCAATTAACAAAGAAGCTACATGGTGTGCATCACAACTCTTTTTATAAGGAATTAAGTGAGCCATTTGGAGAACCTATCCACGACAACATAAATGCTATCATGTCCCCCTCAAGACCATGGCAATCCCATAACAAAATCCATCGAAATGTCCATCCACGGGCTAGTAGGAATAGGCAAAAGAGTAAACAAGCCTTGGGAATTCGACTTAGACTTGGCGTGCTTGCAATCTAAGCAAGCATTGCATAGCCGCTCAACATGCAACCCCATCTTAGGCCAATGGAATTACTCCATAAGAATAGCCAAAGTCTTATCCCTCCCAAAGTGACCCATCAAGCCTCCACAATGTGCTTCACGCGCTGGCAATTCTCGCCAAGAGGACTCGGGGACACATACTCTCACTTTCTTGAAAATGTAGCCATCTACCCATTGGTACTTCTCCACCTGCTTCCCACTCACTAGAGCATCATGAATGCTCTTGAACATTGGGTCATGTTCATACAAAAATTTTATACTCTCAAAACCCATAAGTCTAGAAGCAAGAGTGGTAGCAAGGGCAAACTTCCTAGAAAGCGCATTTGCTACAACATTGTCCTTGCCCTTCTTGTAATGAATTACATAGGGAAAAGACTCAATGAACTCCACCCACTTGGCATGTCTCTTGTTCAACTTTTCTTGGCCTCTTAGATGCTTGAGTGACTCATGGTCACTCTTGATCACAAATTATCGAGGCCATAGATAGTGTTGCCAATGGGCTAAAGCTCTCACGAGGACATACAACTCCTCGTCATACGTGGACTAATTCAAGGTTGCGCCCTTCAACTTCTCACTAAAGTAGGCAATGGGTTTCCCTTCTTGCATGAGAACACCCCCAATTCCCACCCCCGAGGCATCACATTCAACTTCAAAAGCCTTCCTAAAGTCGGGCAATTGTAGCAAGGGGGTGGTACTCAACCTATTTTTCAATTCTTGGAAAGCTCTCTCTTGAGGCTCTCCCCACACAAAAGGTTTATCTTTCTTCACCAACTCGGTGAGTGGTGTAGCAATGGTACTAAAATCTCTAACAAAGCGCCTATAGAAACTAGCTAGGCCATGGAAACTCCGCACATGAGAAACGGTGGTAGGAGTAGGCCAACCTCTAATGGCTTCAACTTTGGACTCATCAAACTCTACACCATTGACACTAACAACAAAGCCCAAAAAGACAACCTTTTTAACACAAAAGGCACACTTCTTAAAGTTGGCGTAGAGCTTTTCGGCTCGTAGCACTTCAAGGACTTGACTCAAGTGGCCAACATGGTCATCTATTGATTTGCTATATATCAAGATATCATCAAAATAGACAACCACGAATTTGTTGATAAACGGCTTCAAGACATGGTTCATTAACCGCATGAAAGTGCTAGGTGCGTTGGAGAGGCCGAAAGGCATCACTAACCATTCATAAAGACCAAATTTGGTCTACAATGCGGTTTTCCACTCATCACCCCGGTTTCATCCGGATTTGGTGGTAGCCGGACCTGAGATCTATCCTGGTAAAGACACTTGAACCACTCAATTCATCAAGCATGTCATCAAGTCTAGGAATGGGATGACGATAATTTACCGTTATCTTGTTGACCGTTCGGAAATCAACACACGTCCTCCATGTCATCTCCTTCTTTGGCACAAGAATGACCGGTACGGCACACGGACTTAAGCTTTCTCGAACCAACCCTTTAGTGAGTAACTCATCCACTTGCTTTTGCAATTCCTTTGTGTCCTCCGGGTTGCTCCTATAAGCCGGCTTGTTTGGGATTTGGGACCCTGGGACAAAATCAATTTGGTGCTCAATCCCCCTCAATGGAGGAAGACCACTCGGCATCTCTTCCGGAAACATGTCCTCAAATACCTTCAAAATATTCTCAATAGCACTAAGCAAAGGGTTAGGGTTAGAAGATAAATCACAATCGGAATTTAGAACCATACCTTTGTGCACTAGGCATATGAGCATCTTGGTGCCATCATTACCTCTCAAATACTCACTCGGTTGCATCGTGGCACACATGCGACCGGTGGGAGATGGTGGAGTCTCGGCCAAAGGTTTGGCCACAACCGGGGACTTGGCCTTAGCCGCTTCCCTCAACTCTTTCATGCACCGATAGTCTTCACTTACTTGTTTTGGGGTCAAAGGTGTAAGCACAAACCTCTTTCCCTCATGCCTAACCGTGTAAGTGTTGGCCCGGCCATCATGAACCACTTGTTTGTCGTATTGCCAAGGCCTTCCAAACAAAAGGTGGCAAGCTTCCATTGGCACCACGTCAAACATGTGTTCATCTTGATAGTTCCCAATCTTGAATCTAATCAAGACTTGCTTCACTACCCTCAACTCCCCACACTCACTTAGCCATTGCAAATGGTAGGGGCTCGGGTGTTTAATGGTAGTCAACTTCAATTATGAGACCAAGGATTGGCTCACCACATTTGCACAACTACCCGAGTCAATGATCATAGAACAAACTTGCCCCTTCACTCTACACAGGGCATGGAACAAGTTCTCCCTTTGTTCATCTTCCCTCTCCTCACTCAACATAGTTCCCAAAATGCGACGCAGCACAAGGAACATATTAGGATCATCCCCCTCCGTCGCCCTCTCTTCACCCTCTACTTCCTCACTCTCCTCCTCAACTTCACCCTCGGACTCACTTTCCCCCTCATAGACCAACCCATCATCCATCACAATCATTGTTTTCCGGGTGGGACACTCTTTGGCAAAGTGGCCATAACCCTTGCATTTATGACATTGGAAAGAAGAAGGAGAAGGACTATTTAAAGTAGTTTTAGAATTACCTCCAACCTCTTTGTGGTCGCTTCTCGGGGTAGCCTTTTCAAGGGTCTTCTTGACATCTCGACTCCCACTTGCTCCACTAACATATGGGCTCTTCCATTCTTTGGTGCGAGTTGATGGAGTTGTAGTGGTAGTACCCCTATAGCGAGGAGCCTTCTCTTCTTTGAGCCACTTTTCGGCTTCAACCGCGGCATCACAAACATCTTGTAAGGAGTGGAAGATGTGAAGTCTCAATTGGGAGGAAATCTCCCTACTCAAACCACTTTTGAAACGGATGATAGCTTGTTCCTCATTCTCCGTTTCCATATCAAGAGCCATCCGGTTTTTCTCAAAGTCGTTGAAATACTCATCAACGGACTTGTAACCTTACTTCAATTCATAGAGCTTTTTTAGTTGCTCTTGTCGATACTTGGGAGTCACATACTTGTTGTTAATAACTTCTTTCAACTCTTCCCAAGTGATGTTCATCCGCAACCCAAGTCTTCTCCTTGATCGCTTGATGCAGCCCAAATTGCATCGACACCTACACTTGGTCTGGGAGTCAAGGCATGGATGATATGAGCTCGGGAGACGACTTGAAGACCATGCATTGGAGCTCAACCAAAGAGTAAATAGGGCAGGAAATAGTGCAGGAAGCAGAGGAGCAAAACAGAGCAAGACAGAGCAGCACTTTCTGAGCTTACTGCCTGACGAAGAGGATTTGCTCTTTGCGATCGCATGCACACCTTCGTGATCACGAAGAGACTTTGTGTTATCTTCACCTTCGCGCCACCTTCCGCACGATAGCGCGCCTCAGCAACCAAGCGCCCACGCGATCGCTATTCCATTCACGCGATCACGAAGACCAGTGGAGTGGCAACGACCAGAAACTTGGCAAATCTTGTAATGGGAAACTATAAATAGTCCCCTTAGTCATTTATTGCATTTTAACAAACCTTGAATGTAGAATGATATATTTCTTGAGTGAATCTCAATGAAGAACCCGTGAGCGGGCATGATTTCACTTGGTGGATTCAAAGTTGAACATCGAAACCTCTTTGATCATTCTATTTGCGAGAGCCGAGTGTCTCTTGAGGGTAGTTGCGTAGTATAGGTGATCCTTGACTTCACCCGGGGTGTATCGAGACAAGTTCCTCGGTGCTACTTAGGTAAACGTTCAAGCCTCGTCTTGCTTTTTATCTCGATATCATCATCGATATCGCCTATCTTGCTTTAGCTTCCGCATTTTCGTATCGTTTGTAGCTTCCGCCTATTTTCCATTGCATCAGTTGGTATCAGAGCACGGCTAGGCTTCGTTCTTACGAATCCTCGGTCTTGTTCTCGTTATTGTTATCATTGTGTTGTTTGTTGTTCTTATTTGGAAGAAAAACAAAAAAATCCAAAAACTTGAAAATCACAAAAAAATTGCTAGTAATCGTTGTTTGTTGCGATTTTGTTGTTGTTTGGTATTGGGGATTGTTTGTTATCATATTCTCGTTGATTTGGTACCCACGAAACACGATTTGAAGTCGTGAATCAAAATCTTGAAAACCAAATCTCAAAGGTTGAGAATTCACAAAATTTGATAGAACTTGCTTTATGTTGTGAATTCTTGGTTGTTTGGTATCGGGGATTGTTCCTTATAGTTTTCCCGTCATTTTGATATCCCCATATCATCATTTGGAGTAGCGGAATGAAAATCGAACTTTGAAAATTTTGAAGTTCTTGAAAATTTGAAGAATTTACTCCAAATTCTTGAAAACGAGTTGTTCGTTCATTGTTTGTTTGATACAACCATTGGGGATTGTTTACTTCAGTTGAAAACACCCCTTGGAAGCTTTAGAACCGAACAACAAGTCGAGTTGGGGTGATTTGTGTGCCAAAACTGAGTTTACAGTCGGGGTTCTGGTTCTGGAACGCAGGCCTGTGCGATCGCGCCCTGCTTCACGCTATCGCATCAATTCCACCAATTTGTTCATCGCGATCGCGCGCAACCTCACGCGATCGCGAAGGGTTCTCAATTTTTGCAGAAATCCTGAATTGGGACAGATTGTTCGCAAAGCGTTCGTAACAGTTCCCGCTCACCAAAACTTCAATTGTATCATCAAATATGGTGAGTTTGTAGATCACTAACCAAAAGTCATCCAATTCCGAATCCGTTTAGTGGCGATTCGATCTTTTACCATTTGATCGCGTCACTTTCGGTTAGTACTTTGAGGGTAACACTTCTACCCAATTAGTGCTAATTCCTTGTGCGTATAGGATACTCGTGCCTAGAAGGAGAGTAGAGCTCAAAGAAGACTCGTAGTATATTTTTTGGCTCAAGTGCTCACTTATAAAGCCGTCCGCCCATCGAGTCCCATCAATTCCACTCACCCCGAAGAGTATTTGGTTCTTGTGACATGAGTGGTTATCGAGGTGGTTGTTCAACTACGAGGAAGCCTTTGAGATCAAGCTTGAGTGATCCTATAACCCACTAAATTGAGTGTACCCGAGTGACATTCCAAAGGTGAGGGAGCGAGTGAGGGTTTTTACTCTAACCTCTTTCTCTTATTTTAACTTTTTGTAGGTACATGGCCGGAGACGTATACGATACCGTTGAAGTTCCGGTAAGCACTTTCGCCTACCTCTTGACCGAGGTGAGATCCATAAGTTCGAGGTTTGACAACCTCAAAGAGGAATGGACCCCGAGTGTCCAAAGGGGTACCGAAAGAGGTACTAGTGATGGAATGTTGGGCATTCCCCAACGAGTGGGCACTCCCCACAACTTGGGCATTCTCCAAGGTAATGGTGAGCAAGGTGATGCGCTTAAAACGACACTTGTGGTACGGAGGAGTTTGGGTGCCATGAGTCTTGCGAAGTCGGATCATGTGCAACGAGAGAATCTCTTTCATGCTAGGTGTCGAGTGATGGGGCAAGTGTGCTCAATGATCATTGATTCGGGAAGTTGTGCTAACATAGTGAGTGAGACCTTGATTTCCCAATTGCAATTGCCTACCATAAAACATCCGCATCCCTACCGGTTACAATGGTTGACTGAGTGTGGAGAGTTGAGGGTGGTGAAGCGAGCTTTGATTGAGTTTAGCATTGGAAATTATCGGGATAAGGTAATGTTCGATGTAGTACCTATGCAAGCTTGCCATCTCTTGTTTGGGAGGCCATGGCAATATGATCGGAGCGTAGTGCATGATGGTAGGACCAACTCTTATACGGTCTTGCATGGTTCTAAAAAATATGTGCTCAAGCCCTTGACGCCGAAACAAGTAAGTAATGACTATAGGATTATGAGGGAGTTGCGAGAAGCGGCTAAAGCCAAGTCACCCATGGTGCTTGAGCCCGGAACCAACAATCTTATGGTCATGCCCTTGCGAGTTGGGAGTAAAGCATCACCCGGACCTACAATTGGCCTTGAGCGAAAAATGAAAGAAGTGAGGGGAGAGGAAATCTCGAGTGGGAGTGAGGACACACTTTGTTCTAACCATGATTTATCTTCTTCTCCTTCTATTTGTTTTGGTTTATGTGTAGGTACTCTTGGAGGCGAGCTAGTGAAGCCTCAACCGGTTGGTAAGAAAGAAAGACAAGAGAATGGAGCTCTACATTGTGAGTTTCATGAAGGAGGACTTGAACAAGACACTTCAAGCGATGTGAGTACTCACGGGAGCTACTCAAAAGTAAGTGTTTCTTAACCTTCTTATGAACATGATCCTTCCTTGTCTTGTGAAGACTCAATGCTAGTTGGTCATTGTAATGCCTTTGATGAAATTACAACTAGCGTAGAGTCGATTAGTCAACTTGTGTGTGCATGTGAACCACTAGTTGAGAGCATTGATGAGCCACATCATGATGTGAGCTCGGTATTCAATGAACCTCTCTATAGTGAGGAAATGGTAGTTGACTATACTTGTGACCCTTGTTATGACACCCCACCCATATTTGATAAAGGGGAAGATGAGTTATGTGACTCTACCCTTGTTGACATAATTGGTTGTGGTGGATTTGTGTGTCGTAGTAAGGATGAGAGTGACCTTGAGGAGTCCAAATTGCATGAATTGGACAACGTTGTCTATGATGACTCCTCAAGCGAGAGCAAAGAACATAGTCTTGATACGATGCCGTTGTTTGACTATGAAATTGAGGTGCATGCTTTTACATTCCCATTGCATGAGGGCCTCTTTAATTGTGAAGGTGATTTGTATCGGACTAGAGTTGGGGACGAAATGGAACCTCTGTGGTGTGAGGGATTTGATCCCATAGACAACTCTTTGTTTGTAGTTTCGAGTGAGGTAGATGATTCTTCTAGTGACCCTACTCTTGTTGGTTCGGGTTATGATGATGAAGAGGCCATTAACAATGCCTTCCTTGAGAGCTTACCTTGTGAGGGGGGTTGCCTTGAGGATGAAATTAGAGGTGAGGAGGTATCTCTTAGTGTGAGTATGAGCGCTCTTAAGAAGGGGAGTGGGTTGTTTGGTGCTAATTGTGAATTGTACTACTTTGCCTATCCCATCCCATATGTTATCGACACTTTGAGAATTGAGCATGCCAAGACCATTGTGCTGCCTTGTGAAGATATTGCATTGAAGGTTTGGTATGTTGATCATGAGCTTAGGGGTCATAGGAACTTTGATTGCTTAATCTTGAATGCTCCATGTCCTATTGATCTCTTTGCTTGTCGTGTTGGTGAGTGCTTGTCACTATGGAGCCAAGAACTTGTTGTCTCCTTTGGAGACATAAGCTTTTTGATTTGTATTGATACTTGGCTCTATCACAAGAGTGAATTTTCCACATCACTTGCCTTCACTCTTGTTGGACTTGCCTACTCGCATAGTGGGAAGTCTTGGTGCACTAATCTTGAACTTAGGGATCGTAGGGATTTTGATAGCTTAATCTTGCATATGCCATTTTCTATTGATCTCTTTATTTGTTCTTGTGTTGGGAGCACTTCGTTGCTGAACCAAGTACTTGCTAGTTCCTTTGGGAACATGAACTTCTTTGTTGCCATTGATACTTGGTTGTACCACAACAGTGTGTTTTCCCATACTTGGTGCACTAACATACTCTTGTAGTAGGAACTTTTGTTTTTGTTGCCTTTTGATTTAGGTGGTGCTACCTTGGAGGAGGACGCCTTAATTTCGAGGATGAAATCTTCTCAAGAAGGGGAGGATGATGCAGCCCAAATTGCATCGACACCTACACTTGGTCTGGGAGTCAAGGCATGGATGATATGAGCTCGGGAGACGACTTGAAGACCATGCATTGGAGCTCAATCAAAGAGGAAACAAGGCAGGAAACAGTGCAGGAAGCAGAGGAGCAAAACAGAGCAAGACAGAGCAGCACTTTCTGAGCTTACTGCCTGACGAAGAGGATTTGCTCTTCGCGATCGCGTGCACACCTTCGCGATCGCGAAGAGACTTTGTGTTGTCTTCGCCTTCGGGCCACCTTCCGTGCGATAGCGCGCCTCAGCAACCAAGCGCCCACGCGATCGCGAAGACCAGTTGAGTGGCAGCGATCAGAAACTTAGCAAATCTTGTAATGGGAAACTATAAATAGTCCCCTTAGTCATTTATTGCATTTTAACAATCCTTGAATGTAGAATGATATATTTCTTAAATGAATCTCAATGAAGAACCCGTGAGCGGGCATGATTTCACTTGGTGGATTCCAAGTTGAACATCGAAACCTCTTTGATCATTCTATTTGCGAGAGCCGAGTGTCTCTTGAGGGTAGTTGCGTAGTATAGGTGATCCTTGACTTCACCCGGGGTGTATCGAGACAAGTTCCTCGGTGCTACTTAGGTAAATGTTCAAGCCTCGTCTTGCTTTTTATCTCGATATCGTCATCGATATCGCCTATCTTGTTTTAGCTTCCGCATTTTCGTATCGTTTGTAGCTTCCGCCTATTTTCCATTCCATTGCATCATCGCTTGATGGATTCCCACCAAGTAGAGGCATAGGACTCAAATGATGATATAGCATAAGTAGCCTTCTTTTCCTCGGTCATATCATTTGTGTCAAAGACCCGCTCTAATTGGACCTTCCATTCAAGAAATGCTTCCGGATCACTAGCCCCTTTGAAAGGAGGGATAGTGATCTTGACACTATTGAGATTAGTGTAACGACCCCCACAGTTTGGTTCTAGTTGAACCCCATAGTTGTCATCAACATCTTCATATTCCCTTCCCAAGTTTCTTCCCATATAAGCTCTTGGAGGTCCTCGACCTCGCCCACGACCTCTATCTACACCTCGGCCTCCATTCATCGCTCTCCTATTTGGATAGGGAGCATCAAAGTAATCATCATCAAGTCCGAGGCCCTCCCCTTCTTGAGCTTCATCAACTTGCTCAAGGGGTGCTATGTTTCTCCGAGGCCTTAGGAATGGAACATCTCCTTGGGGATTGCCCAATAATCTTTCTCTAGCAAGAGCCTCATCCCTCAACCGTTGTCGACGAACTAGCTCTGCATATTGATCCGGTTTCATGATTGAATCATCACTAGTGCCTTCACCGGTATCTTTTGGGACACTCGGGGTCCTCTACTTTTCAAAAGTCTCCATCTTAAGGTTTAAGGCCTTCACGTCGGCTAGCAAACTAGCCAAGACATCAGTTGGAACCTCAATGGTACTCTTTGCTTTCTCCTCTGCCATGTACCTAAAACAATCAAAAACAAGAAAAGAGATTAGAGTAAAAGTCCTCACTCACTCCCTCACTTTTTGTTGTTGCTCGGGTTCACTCAAGTTGGGTTAGGTTCACACAAGCTTGAGATCAATGGCCTCCTCGTAGTTGCGCAACCTCCTCAATGATCAATCCAAAATACAAGAACCAAATGCTCTTCGGGAAGAGTGGATTCAATGGGACTCGATAAACGCTAAGCTATTTGGTGCGCACTTGAACCAAACAATTAACTACGAATCTTCTTTGAATTCTACTCTCCTTCTAGGCACGAGTATCCTATTCGCACAATGGATTAGTACTAATTGGGTAGAAGTGTTACCCTCAAAGTACTAACCGGAAGTGACGCGATCAAATGTTCAAAGATCGAATCGTCACTAAACGGATTCGGAATTGGATGAATTTTGGTTTGCGATCTAGAAACTCACCATATTTGATGATGCTATGGGAGTTTTGGTGGTTGTAAACTGTTACGATGCCTTTGCGAACATTCTGTCCCAGTTCAGGAAATTCTAGAAATTGTTACCCTTCGCGATCGCGTTCAGAGGGGCGCGATCGCGATGAACAAAAATGCAGAAATGTCGAGATAGCGTGAGACCTTGCGCTATCGCGCAGGTCTGTGCAGCAGAACCAGAAACTCGACTGAAAACTGCAGTTTTGGCACACAAACAACCCAAATTCAACTTGTTTTCAGTTTTCAAGCTTTCAAATGGTGTTTTCAATTGTAGTAAACAATCCTCACTGGTTTTATCAAACAAACATCCAACAAACAACTTGTTTCAATGATTTTGGACAAGTTCTTCAAAACTTTTCAAAACCTTCAAGAACCAAAATTTTGATTTTCACTACAATACTCCAAATGATGTTATGGTGGTATCAAAATGACGGGAAAACTATAAGGAGTAAACCCCGATACCAAACAACTAAGAATTCATAGCATCAATGAAGTTCTAGCAAATTTTGTGAAACCTTCAACCTAGGGTTTAAATTTCCAACTTTTGATTCTCAACTCCAAAACGTATTTTGTTGGTTCCCAATTGTCGAGATTACGTAAACCAACAATCCCCGATAATCAACACCAACAAAATCGTAACAACAAACGATTTCTAGCAATTTTTTTGTGGTTTTCCATTTTTTGAATTTTTTTCTTCTTTTTCAAATAACAATAACAAAAACAAGAAAACAAACAAGAAACAAAGATGACAAGCACGAAGAGTAGGATGAGGGTTCGTAAGAACGCAACCCTAGCCTTGCTCTGATACCAACTGATGCAGGGTAAACCTACGAAAGCGATAAAGAGATAAAAACGAGACGAGACTTACACTAAAGTTCAAGTAGCAACGAAGAACTTGTTCCGTTACACCCCAAACGATTGGAAAGAATCACCTACGCTAAGCAACTATCCTCAAGAGACACGAGGCTCAAGCAAATAGAATGATCGAAGACGGATTGAAGAGCAACTTGGATTCATCCAATTGATTCAAGCCAAAATGGTTACAAGTGTTCAAGAGCAATGCTCATTAATGTTCTTTGTTCAAAGTAAGCTAAAAAGCAATAAATGAGAGAGGGGTGTATTTATAACACCCCTTTACAATGTTTTCTCAGTTTCTGGTCCGCTGTCCCACAAGTTCTCTGTGCGATCGCGCAAGAAGTAATGCGATCGCGAGGGGAACTTGGCTCTTAGGAGCGTGATCGCGCGTTGTGTAGCGCGACAGCGAAGACAAAAATTTTCATCTTCGCGATCGCGAAAGTGGTGCACGCGATCGCGAAGAACAAAAGTTCAGCGTCAGGCAGTAAGCTCAGCAGGTGTTCCCCTGTTTTGCCCTGTTTTGCTCCCCTGCTTCCTGCACTGTTTCCTACCCTGTTTCAACATTGATTGAGCTCCAATGCATTGTCTTTAAGTCCTCTCCCGAGCTCATATCATCCACGACTCTCCAAACCAAGTGTAGGTGAGCACCATGCATAGCTTTGGCTTGGCTTCTCGTAAAGGGTCTCGAGCTAGTTTGCCCGGCATCAAATCGTCCCACTAATGGTTCTACGAATGGGTGGAAAGGATAGAATCGTCCTACTAATGAGTCTACTGATGGGTGGAAGGGATGGAATTATGCCACTAATTGGTTGAAGGGACAAAATCGTCCTATTATTAAGGGGACGTAACAAGTCCGTTCCACATTTTGGTGGATGGAATAGAATGGTCCCACTGATGTGTCTACTAATGGGTAGACAGGACAGAATCGACCGAATAATGAATCCACTAATGAGCGGACAGGACAGAATAGTCCTACTAAGTAGAGGAAGGGATTGAATCGTATTATCAAAGGTTCCATTTACGGATGGAAGGGATGGAATCGTCCCACTAATGCTTCTACGAATGGGTGGAAAGGATAAAAACATCCTACTAATGAGTCTACTTATTCCTGGAAGGGATGGAATTGTCCCACTATTTGGTTGAAAGGACAAAATCGTCCTATTATTAGGGGGGACATAACAAGTCCGTGCCACTTTTTGGTGGATGGGATATAATGGTCCCACTGATTTTCCTACTAATGGGTTGAAAGGACGGATTCGACCTAATAATGAGTCCACTAGTGGACAGACGGGATAGAATAATCCCACTATGTGGATTAAGGGATTGAATCGTACCAAAAATGAGTCCATTAACGGATGGAAGGGATGAAATCTTCCCACGAATGGTTCTACTAATGGTTGAAAATGATAGAATCATCCTACTAATGAGTCTACTAATGGGTGGAAGGGATGGAATAGTCCCACCAATTGGTTGAAGGGATAAAATTGTCATAATATTAGGGGGACGTAGCAAGTCTGTACCACTTTTTGGTGGATGGGATAGACTGGTCCCACTATTGTGTTTACAAATGGGTACACAGGACGGAATCGACCTAATAATGAATCCAATATTGGGCGGATGGGATGGAATAGTCCCACTAAGTGGAGGAAAGGATTGAATCGTACCAAAAATGGGTCCATTAACGGGTGGAAGGGATAGAATCGTCCCACTAATGGTTCTACTAATGGGTGGAAAAGATAGAAACGTCCTACTAATGAGTCTACTTATGGGAAAAAGGGATGGAATTGTCCCACTATTTAGTTGAAGGGACAAAATCGTCCTATTATTATGGGACGTAACAAGTCCGTTCCACTTTTATGTGGATGGAATAGAATGGTCCTACTGATGAGTCTACTAATGGGTAGACAGGACGGAATCGACCGAATAATAAATCCACAAATGGGCGGATGGGACGGGATAGTTACACTAATTGGAGTAAAGGATTGAATCGTACCACAAATGGGTCCATTAACGGTCTAAGGGGTGGAATCGTCACACTTATGGTTCAACTAATGGGTGGAAATGATAGAATTATCCTACTAATGAGTCTACTGATGGGTAGAAGGGACGGAATTGTTCCATTAATTGGTTGAAGGGACAAAATTGTCCTATTACTGGGTGGACGTAACAAGTTCGTGCCACTTTTTGGTAGATGGGATAGATAGTCTCACTAATGTGTCTACTAATGGATAGACAGGACGGAATCGGCCAAATAATTAATCCACTAATGAACGGAAGGGACGAAATAGTCCCTCTAAGTGGAGTAAGGGATTGAATCGTGCCACAAATAGGTCAATTAACGGGCAGAAATGATGAAATTGTCCAACTAATAGTTCTACTAATGGGTGAAAATGATAGAATCGTCCTTCTAATGAGTCTACATATAGGTGGAAGGGATGGAATTGTCCCACAAATTGGTTGAAGGGACTAAATTGTCCTATTACAATGGGGACGTTACAAGTCTGTGCCACTTTTTCGTGGATGGGATAGAATTGTCCCATTGATATGTCTACTAATGGGTAGACAGGACAGAATTGACCTAACAATGAAGATAGGACAGAGTAGTCCCACTAATTGGAGGAAAGGATTGAATCGTACCACTAATGGGTCCATTAATGGGTAGAAGGGATGGAATCTTACCATTAATAGTTTTACAAATGCGTGGAAAGGATAGAACCGTCCTACTAATGAGTCTACTGATAGGTGGATGGGATGGAATTGTCCCACTAATTGGTTGAAGGGACAAAATCGTCCCATTATTGGAGGGACGTAACAAGTCCGTACCACTTTTTGGTGGATGGGATAGAATGGTTCCACTTATATGTCTACTAATGGGTAGACAGGACGAAATCAACCTAATAATGAATCCACTAAAGGGTAGATGGGACGGAGTAGTCCCACTAAGTTGAGGAAGGGATTGAATCGTACCACTAATGGGTCTATTAAATGGTGGAAGGGATGGAATTGTCCCACTAATGGTTCTACGAATGGGTGGAAAGGATAGAATCGTCCTACAAATGAGTCAGTTGATGGGTGGAAGGGATGGAATTGTACCACTAATTGGTTGAAAGGACAAAATCGTCCTATAAATTGTGGGACGTAACAAGTCAGTGCAACTTTTTGGTGGATGGGATAGAATGGTCCAACTGTTGTGTCTACTAATGGGTAGATAGGACGGAATCAACCTAATAATGAATCAACTAATGGGCGGACGGGATAGAATAGTCCCACTAAGTGGAGTAAGGGATTGAATCATACCATCAAAGCTTCCATTTACGAGTGGAACGGATGGAATTATCCCACTAATGGTTCTACTAATGGGTGGAAAGGATAGAAACGTCCTATTAATGAGTCTACTGATGGGTGGAAGGGATGGAATTGTCCCATTAATTGGTTGAAGGGACAAAATCGTCCTATTATTGGGGGACATACTAAGTCTGTTCTGCTTTTTTGTGGATGGGATAGAAAGGTCCCACTGATGTTTTTACTAATGGGAAGACAGTACGGCATCGACCTAATAGAGAATCCACTAATGAGCAGACGACACGGAATAATCTCACTAAGTGGAGTAAGGGATTGAATTGTTCCACAAATGGGTCCTTTAACGGGTGGAAGGGATGGAATCGTCCCACTAATGGTTCTACTAATGGGTGGAAAGGAGAGAAACGTCCTACTAATGAGTCTACTTATGGGTGCAAGGGATGGAATTGTCCCACTAATTGGTTGAAGGGAGAAAATCGTCCTATTATTGGGGGGCGTAAAAAGTCTGTGCCACTTTTTGGCTGATAGGATAGAATGCTAATGGGTTCACAGGACGGAATCAACCTAATAATGAATCTACAAATAGACGGACGGGACGGAATAATCCCACTAAGTGGAGTAAGGGATTGAATTGTACCACAAATAACTCCATTAACGGATGGAGGGGATGATATCGTCCCACTAATGGTTCTACTAACGGTTGAAAATGATATAATCGTCGTACTAATGAGTCTACTAATGTGTGGAAGGGATGGAATGGTCCCACTGATGTCTCTACTAATGGGTAGACATGAAGGTGTCGACCTAATAATGAATCCAATATTGGGCGGATGGGACGGAATAGTCCCACTAAGTGGAGGAAAGGATTGAATCGTACCAAAAATGGGTCCATTAACGGGTGGAAGGGATAGAATCGTCCCACTAATGGCTCTACTAATGGGTGGAAAAGATAGAAACGTCCTACTAATGAGTCTACTTATGGGAATAAGGGATGGAATTGTCCCAATATTTAGTTGAAGGGACAAAATCGTCCTATTATTAGGGGGACGTAAAAAGTCTTTGCTACTTTTTAGTGGATGGGATAGAATGGTCCCACTGATGTATCTACTAATGTGTAGACAGCGCAGAATCGACCTTGTAATGAATCCACGAATGGGCGGATGGGACAGAGTAGTCCCACTAAGTGGAGGAAGGGATTGAATGGTACCGCAAATGGGTCCACTAAAGGGTAGAAGGGATGGAATCGTCCCACTAATTGTTCTACTAATGGGTGGAATGGATAGAATCGTCCTACTAATTAGTCTACTGATGGGTGGAAGGGATGAAATTTTCCCACAAATTGGTTGAAGGGACAAAATCTTCTTGTTACTGGGCGGACGTAACAAGTTCGTGCAACTTTTTGGTGGATAGGATAGAATGGTCCCACTAATATGTCTACTAATGGGTAGACAGGATAGAATCGACCTGATAATGAATCCACTAATTGGTGTATGGGACGAAATAGTCCTACTAAGTGGAAGAATTGATTGAATCGTACCACTAATGGGTCTATTAATGGGTGGAAGGGATCGAATCATCCCACTAATGGTTATACTAATGAGTGGAAAGGATAGAATCGTCCTACTAATAAGTCTACTGATGTGTGGAAGGAATGGAATTGTCCCACTAATTGGTTGAAGAGATAAAATCGTCTTATTATTGGCGGGGACGTAATAAGTTCGTGCCACTTTTCGGTGGAAAGGATAGAATGGTCCACCTAATGTGTCTACTAATGGGTATATAGGACGGAATCGACCAAATAATGAATCCACTAATGGGCAGATGGGACGGTACAGTCCCACTAATTGGAGGAAGGGATTGAATCGTACCACAAATGGGTCCATTAACGGGTGGAAGGGATGAAATCATCAAACTAATCGTTCTACAAATGGCTGGAAATGATAGAATCGTCCTACTAATGAGTCTACTGATGGGTGGAAGGGATGGAATTGTTCAACTAATTGGTTGAAGGGACAAAATCGTCCTATTACTAGGCGAATGTAACAAGTCTGTGCCACTTTTTGGCTGATGGGATAGAATGGTCCCACTAATATGTCTACTAATGTGTAGACAAGACAGAATCGACCTAATAATGAATCCACTTATGGGCGGATAGGACGGAGTAGTCCTACTAAGTGGAGGAATGGATTGAATTGTACCACTAATAGGTCTATTAATGGGTTGAACCGATGGAATCGTGCCACTAATAGTTTTACTAATGGGTGGAAAGGATAGAATCGTCCTACTAATGAGTCTATTGATGGGTGGAAGGGATGGAATTATCCCACTAATTGGTTGAAGGGACAAAATCGTTCTATTATTGGGGGACATAACAAGTCTGTGCCACTTTTTGGTGGATGGGATAGAATGGTCACTTTAATGTGTCTACTAATGGGTAGACAGGACGGAATCGACCTACTAATGAATCCACTGATGGACGGATGGGACGGAATAATCCCACTAAGTGGAGGAATTGATTAAATCATACCATTAGTGGGTCCATTAATGGGTGGAAAGGATGGAATCATCCCACTAATGGTTCTACTAATGGGTGGAAAGTATAGAATCGTCCTACTAATGATAGTGATGGGTGAAAGGAATGGAATCGTCCCACTAATTTGTTTAAAGGGCAAAATAATCCTATTATTGGGGGGACGTAACAAGTCTTTGCCACTTCTGAATGGATTGGATAGAATTGTCCCACTAATGTGTCGACTAATGGGTATACAGGACGGAATTGACCTAATAATGAATCCACTACTGGGCGGATGGGACGGAATAGTCCCACTAAGTGGAGGAAGGGATTGAATCGTACCACAAATGGGACCATTAACGGGTGGAAGGGTTTGAATCGTCCCACTAATGGTTCTACTAATGGGTGGAAAGGATAGAAACATCCTAGTAATGAGTCTACTAATGGGTGGAAGGGATGGAATTGTCCCACTAATTGGTTGAAGGGACAAAATCATCCCATTATTAGGGGGACTTGACAAGTCTGTGCCACTTTTTGGTGGATGGGATAGAATGGTCCAACTGATGTGTCTTCTAATGGGTAGACAGGACGAAATCGACCTAATAATGAATCCACTTATGGTAGATGGGACGGAATAGTCCCACTAAGTGGAGTAAGGGATTGAATCGTACCACCAATGGGTCCATTAACGTGTCGAAGGGGTGTAATCGTCCAACTAATGGTTCTACTAATGGGTGGAAAGGATAGAAATTGTCCTTCTAGTGAGTCTACTTATGGGTGGAAGGGATGAAATTGTCCCACTAATTCTTTGAAGGGACAAAATTGTCCTATTATGAGAGGGACGTAACAAGTCCCTGCCACTTTTTAGTGCATGGGATAGTTGGGCTCTACTTATATGTCTAGTAATGGGTAGACATGATGGAATCGACCTAATAATGAATCCACTAATGGAGGATGGGATGGAATAGTCCCACTAAATGGCGGAAGGGATTGAATCGAACCAATAATGGGTCCATTAACGGGTGGAAGGGATGGAATCGTCTCACTAATGATTCTACTAATGGGTGGAATTGATTGAATCGTCCTACTAATGAGTCTATTGATGGGTGGAAGGGATAGAATTGTCCTACTAATTGGTTGAAGGGAAAATATGGTCCTATTATTGGGGGGACGTAATAAGTCTGTGCCACGTTTTGGTGAATGGTATAGAATGGTCCCACTAATGCGTCTGCTAATAGGTATACAGGATGGAATCGACCAAATAATGAATCCACATATGGGAATTGATTGAATCATACCACTAGTGGGTCCATTAATAGGTGAAAATGATGGAATCATCCCACTAATGGTTCTACTAATGGGTGGAAAGTATAGAATCGTCCTACTAATCAGTCTACTGATGGGTGAAAGGAATGGAATTGTCCCATTAATTTTTTTAAAAGGGAAAAATCGTCCTATTATTGGGGGGACGTAACAAATCTGTACCATATTTTGGTGGATGGGATAGAATGGTCCCGTTGATATTTCTACTAATGGGTAGACCGAACGGAATCGACCTAATAATTAGTCCACTAATGGGCGGATGGGACAGAATAGTCATACTAAGTGGAGTAAGAATTGAATCGTACCACCAATGGGTCCATTAACGGGTGGAAATGATGGAATCTTCTTACTAATGGTTCTTTTATTGGGTGGAAAGGATATAATCGTCCTACTAATGAGTCTACTGACTGGTGGAAGAGATGGAATTGTCCTACTAATTAGTTGAAGGGACCAAATCGTCCTATTATTTGGGGGACGTAATAAGTCCGTACCACATTTGTGTGGATGGAATAGAATGGTAGCACTGATGTTTCTACTAATGGGTAGACAGGACGGAATCGACCTAATAATGAATCCACTAATGGGCGGATGGGACAGAATAGTCCCACTAAGTGGAGTAAGGGTTTGAATCGTACCAAAAATGGGTCACTTAACGGGTGGAAGGGGTGGAATCGTCCAACTAATAGTTCTAATAATGGGAGGAAACGATAGAATCGTCCTACTAATGAGTCTACTTATGGGTAGAAGGGGTGGAATTGTTCCACTAATTGGTTGAAGTGACAAAATTGCCCTATTACTTGGCGGACGTAACAAGTCTGTGCCACTTTTTGGTGGATGAGATAGAATGGTCTCACTTATGCGTCCACTAAAGGGTAGATAGGACGGAATCAACCTAATAATTAATCCACTAATGGACGGACGAGACGGAATAGTCCCACTAAGTGGAGTATCGTACCACAAATGGAACCTTTAACGAGTGGAAGGGATGATATCGTCCCACTAATGGTTCTATTAATAGGTGAAAATGATAGAATCGTCCTTCTAATGAGTCTACATATGGGTGGAAGGGATGGAATTGTCCCACTAATTGGTTGAAGGGACAAAATCATCCTATTATTAGGGGGATGTAACAAGTCTGTGCCACTTTTTGGTGGATAGGATAAAATGGTCCCACTTATCTGTCTACTAATGCGTAGACAAGACGGAATCGACCAAATAATGAATCTAATAATGGGCGGATGAGACGGAGTAGTCCCACTAAGTGGAGGAAGGGATTGAATAGTACAAAATAGGTCCATTAACGGGTGGAATGGATGGAATCGTCCCACTAATGGTTCTACTAATGGGTGGAAATGATAGAATCATCCTACTAATGAGTCTACTGATGGGTGGAAAAGATGGAATTGTCCCACTAATTAGTTGAAGGGACAAAATCGTCCTATTATTCGGGGGACGTAACAAGTCTGTTCCACTTTTTGGTGGATGGGATTGAATGGTCCCACTGATGTGTCTACTAATGGGTAGACAGGACAGAATCGACCTAATAATTAATCCACTAATGGGCGGATGGGACGGAATAGTCCCACTAAGAGGAGGAAGGTATTTAAAAGTACCTCAAATGGGTCTATTAACGGGTGGAAGGGATGGAATCATCCTACTAATGGTTCTACTAATAGGTGGAAAGGATAGAATCGTCCTACTAATAAGTCTACTGATGGATGGAAAGGATGGAATTGTCCCACTAATTGGTTGAAGGGACAAAATTGTCTTATTATTGGGCAGACGTAACAAGTTCGTGCCACTTTTTTGTGGATTGGATAGAATGGTCCCACTAATGTGTCTTCTAATGGGTGGACCAGACAGAATCTACTTAATAATGAATCCATTAATGGGCGGATGGGACGGAATAGTCCCACTAAGTGGAGGAATAGATTGAATCGTACCACTAGTGGGTCCATTAATGGGTGGAAGGGATTGAATCGTCCCACTAATTGTTCTGCTAATGGGTGGAAAGGATAGAATCGGCCTACTAATGAGTCTACTGATGGGTGGAAGGGGTGTAATTGTCCCACTAATTGGTTGAAGGGACAAAATCGTCCTATTATTGAGCGGATGTAACAAGTCTGTGCCACTTTTTGGTTGATGGGATAGAATGGTCCCACTAATGTGTCTACTAATGGGTATACAGGACGGAATCGACCTAATAATGAAACCACTAATGGGCGGATGGGACAGAATAGTCCCACTAAGTGGAGGAATGGATTGAATCGTACCACCAATGGTTCCATTAACGGGTGGAAGGGATGGAATCGTCCCACTAATGGTTCTACTATTAGATGGAAAGGATAGAATCGTCCTACTAATGAGTCTACTGATGGGTGGAACGGATGGAATTGTCCCACTAATTGGTTGAAGAGACAAAATCATCATATTGTTGGTGGGACGTAACAAATTCGAACCACTTTTTGGTGGATTGAATAAAATGGTCCCACTAATGTGTCTACTAAAGGGTATATAGGACGGAATCGACCTAATAATGAATCCACTAATGGGCGGATGGGACGGAATAGTCCCACTAAGTGGAGGAAGGGATTTAATAGATCCACCAATGGGTCCATTAACGGCTGGAAGGGTATAGAATTGTCCCGTTAATGGTTCTACTAACCGGTTGAAATATAGAATCATCATACTAATGAGTCTACTGATGGGTTGAAGGGATGGAATTTTCCCACTATAGAAAAAAGGAGTAAGGAATTGTGGAAAGAGATGGTTTATTTAAGAGATTGGCAGATATTCCTTGGGTTGTTGTGGGTGACTTCAATGTCATAAGATTTGGTCATGACATGAAACACAAAAAAATTTTGAGCAATGAGATACTTTTGAAGAATCATCAAAGAATTGTCTCTAATCTATTTACCTTTGCATGGTGGATAGTACACTTGGTTCAGGGGAAATAATGATGTGGTGGCCTCTAGAATCGATAGATTCTTAATTTCTAATGAGTGGGATGAATTCTTTAGATCCATAAAATAGAAGGTGTTGCCTAGACCAATATCTGATTATTGTCCTATTTTTTTAGAATGTGGGGATTGGGAGCGAAAAAGGATTATTTTAAATTTGAAAACACGTAGTTAGAACATGAAAAATTCATGAAAACGTTTGAAAGGTGGTTGAATTCCTATGATGTTCAAGGCAGACTTGATTTGATTTTACCCAAAAAATTGAAGTTGCTGAAGGAAGATCTTAAGAAATGGAATAAGGAGATTTATGGCAACTTGTAAACAAGAAAAAACATGATCTTAGAGCAACTTGAAGAATTGGGGCAAATTCATAATTCTTAAGACAAAATTGATGCTTGGAATTTAGAAAAATCAACATTAACCAAGGAGTTGGAGGACATAGCCAGAGCCGAAGAGATATCCTGGAGATAGAAGTCAAGGTATTTGTGGATTAAACAGGGTACAAAAACACAAGATTCTTCCATAAGTTGGCAAATGCACATTGAAGGTACAAGTTTATTGACTGTCTAGAAGTAAATGGAAGGGTGATCGATGACAAGAAGGCGATTAAAGATCACATTCTTGATTTCTACCAAAGTTTATTTTCTGAGAACGAGAGATGGAGACCTTCATGGAGGATGCTAAATATGCTACTCTTTCTGAGGAAGAAAAATTATTGTTGCAAAGGCCTTTCACTGAAAAAGAAGTGGAAGAGGTAATAAAGTTGTTTGATAGGGACAAAGCACTGGGCTAGATGGCTTTAATATGACTTTTTTCAAGAAATCTTGGCACATTGTGAAGGAAGACATAATGAAGACTCTGGAAGTTTTTTCATAGTGAAGGGCACTTTGAAAGAAGCTTAAATGCAACTTTTATAGCCCTTATTCTAAAAAAGAATTGTGCTGTCAATATCAAAGATTTTAGGCCTATAAGCCTGCTTGGAAGCATATACAAGATAATTGCAAATGCGCTCACCGGAAAAATGAAGACGGTAATGATTAAGCTTGTTTCTCGAAGTCAAGATAATTGCAAAGGCGCTCACAGAAAGCTGCACTATTGGCCAATGAATGTGTAGATCAGTACTTGAGAAAAGGTATTCCGGGGGTGGTATGTAAGCTTGACTTAGAAAAAGCTTACGATCGTGTGAGTTGGTCCTGCCTTTTAAATATCCTAAAGTTGATGAATTTAGGCGATAAATGGATCCAATGGATAAAAACTTGCATCTCTATAGCAAGATTTTCAATATTAATAAATGGCAATCTAGAGGGGTTATTTAGTTCACAAAGGGGATTGAGGCAGAGTGACCCTCTCTCCCCTTACCTATTTTTGTTGGCGATGGAAATATTGAGTATCATGCTACAAAATGCAACAGATCAGCACTGGATAAAAATGCAACAGATCAGCACTGGATAAAAGGCTATAGAATAGAGGGGTCTGATGGAAGAAAGGTAGAGATATCACATATATTGTATGCAGATGATACTTTTATACTATGTGGTTCTGGAAAAAACCAAATCTTATATTTGAGGGCTGTCTTGCTGGCATTCTGTAATGGACCAGGGTTGTAAATCTCAATTGAACATTTATTAATATGAGGCTTACAACAAGAATTGGACCAAGAATCACCCGAGCCACTAATAATTCTAACACCATTAATGGTGAAGTAACTGAAGAAGACAAGAATGAGAGAAGAGAGAAGAGAGAAAGAAGAAAATGAGAAAGAGGATGGGAGAGAAGAGAGATCGAGAGGAAGAGAAGAAGGAGAGTAAAAAATATTATCCTTCCCAAAGTTAGTTATACTAACAAGTCCTAACTAACTCCAACTATTAATCTCCACCCTTCAAACTCATTAACTAGATTTTAATCTGCTCCATACACGTGGCTTTGTTTATTTCTTTTTCTAACTCTGTTATTCCTCCGTCATTTCCCATATCCAGCCCTGCTCGTTCATAACACATCCGAAGCTGTGACAGGTCTAAAAGTTAATCTGGGCAAGAGCTCCATCTTTTCTATTAATTGTGAAGATCATATTAATACTCTGGCATCTATTCTCGAATGCAAAATGGAGGCATTCCCCTACCACTTATTTAGGGCTACCCTTGGGTGCAAAGCACAAGGACAATAAGGTATGGCAAGATGTAATGTATTGGGTAAAATCCGCACTGCCTCGGTATAAGAGCTCGAGCCACAAAGCAGTCAAGTCTTACGAGGACATTCTCTCGAGAAGAATAGCCTTCATCACCGCCTCAGGAATAATCCAGCCAAGATTAGGAATGAGCGATATGGTGACCCCTCGAGGGGTTGAATCACCTTGGCGAAACAGTCATCTCTAACTGTAACCGTCGACCGTTGCCCTGGCATTTAAGAAGAAGATCATGAGCTAACACAATCAAATGTGTAGTAATAGCCCTAAAGGCATAATTATTATAGCTATAACATTATTTTTTTTCCTTTACTATAAATAGAACTCGTTTGTAATGACATCCAGAGATACAATACTTGACTTTACTTTTTACACTTTGTCTCGTATCAGTTGGCTTATTTTTTGCCTCGTTTACTCTTTCATGTTCTTGCCTAGTTTGAATCTTATCTTAGCTCGAATATAACTTTGATACAAGCAAATTATCAGTAAAACCCAAAACAAATTTGATTTATTGTCCTATTTTGATTTAGGCCAATATAAATTAGTGTCTTATGTGGGGAAATTGGTAATAGCATTTGTTCCAAGGACGAGCTTTTGTAGATCTTGGCAAGACGTCAATAACTCCGATGTCACGAAAGTCTACAAATATCATAACCGGCGGCATAGAAGTAAATGGAATCAACTTTTCCTCGGCGAGGAAGGCCACAAAATTCTCAACCGTCATGAAAAGAAGATCCCAAATTGAAAGGGGTGACAATGAAATCACTTTTTACGAGGAAGATTATAACGAGGTAATGATCCCTCATCATGAAGCTCTAGTTATTACCTTAAGAGCTAGCGATGCAGATGTAAAACGGGTCCTAATAGACCTTGGAAGTTCTGTAAATATCATCAATCATAGAGCCATTGAACAAATGTGGCTAAAGGACCTCATCGTCCTGAAGACAACCACTTTAGCAGGATTCAACAACTCCGTAGAAAAAATCTTAGTGGAGATCACCCTCGTGACCACTGCCGAGGGAGTTGACAAGAAGACGACCTTCCAAATAATGAGTGAGGATATGGCCTACAACTCCATCCTTGGGAGACCTTGGATTTACGAAATGGAGGCCATACCATCAACCCTCCATCAAGTAATTAAGTTTCCCACACCGTGGGGAATTCACGCAATTCGAAGTGACCAGTTAGCGGCTCGAAAATATTATTCAGTCGCTGTAAAAAATAGGAGCACCCTGATCGGGCACTCGTAGTCACAACCAAGTGGCTCGGAGCCTCGTAAAGAGGAGATCTCGATCCAAAAAGCAGTTCCCCCGAAGCAAGAAGAGGAGATCCCAACTTTCATTCAAGACCCTCGAAACCAAAGGGCCGAGGACTCAACGGTGGAAGAGCTAGAATCTAATGCCTTGTCAGAAGAATTTCCATAAAGGAAAATATTCCTGGGTTCGGAGCTGGACGCCGAGTCTAAAAAAGATCTCATCGAATTATTAAAAGCCAACGATGAATGTTTTGCTTGGTCTCACGGAGACATGGTGGGATCGACCCCAAGATCATGACGCACAAGCTGAATGTCGATCCCGACTATTGTCCGGTGAAACAGAAGAAAAGTCCCCATGCTGGAGTAAAGAAGAAAGCAATCCAAGATGAGACCAAGAGGCTACTCGATAATGGGTTCATAAGAGAAGTCAAGTACCCAGTGGCTCGCTAATGTGGTAGTGAGACCCAAGAAAAATGGCAAATGGAGGATATGTGTTGACTACACCAACTTGAATAAAGCTTGCTCTAAAGACTCCTACCCTCTACCCTAAATAGACAGGTTAATAGACTCCATGGCTGGACACAAACTCTTAACCTTTTTGGATATGTATTCGGGGTATAATCAGATCCTAATGGACCCCAATGATGAAGAAAAAACTTCTTTCATCACGAATGAAGGAACTTATTGCTACAAGGTGATGCCCTTTGGTCTATAAAATCCGGAAGCAACTTATCAGAGGTTGGTGTGTCGAATGTTCAAGTACTACATCTGGAAAATGATGGAAGCATATATCTACGATATGTTGGTGAAATCTATCCAGCTGGAAGATCATTTGAAACAACAAAAGAAGGCCATTTCAATTTTGAGACAGTATTGCATGAAGCTTAACTCCGAAAAGTGTGCCTTTGGGGTTAGCTCAGGAATATTCTTAGGATTCATTATCTCGGAGAGAGCCATCGAGTCAAATCCTGATAAAATCAAAGCTATACAAGAAATCCCCGAGGAATTGTCAAGCCCGAAGGAAGTCCAACGCTTAGCTAGGCGATTAGCTGCCTTGAGTCGATTCATTTCAAGGTCATCCGAGTGGTGCCATAAATTCTTTTCCGTCTTGAAAAAGAATACTTCCTTTGAATGGACTCCCGAGTGAGGGAGCCTTTGAGGGAGTTGAAACATTATTTCGCCAGCACCCCGTTGTTGGCCAAACCAAAAGATGGCAAAACTTTGTTTGTTTATTTGGCTGTCTCCGAGGTGTCGGCTAGTGCAGTTCTGGTTTGGGAGGAAGAAGAAAAGCAACAGCCCATATACTATGTTAGCAAAGCTCTCATCGACACTGAAACAAGGTATCCCCATTTAGAAAAATTAACGCTTGGATTAGTCATTGCCGCTAGAAAATTGTGCCCCTATTTCAAATGCCATCCAATAGCCGTAGTACCAACTTTTCTCTTAAGAAGTATATTACATAAGCTAGAGTTGTCGGGGAGGTTATCTAGGTTGGAAGTCGAGCTAAGCAAATATGATATCACATACCAACCTCGCACAGCCATAAAATCTCAAGTGTTAGCTGATTTTGTACCTGATTTTAGTGTTAAACTACTTCCCGAGGCAGAAAAAATAGTCTAATTTCAAAGCAGGCCACCCCTGATCCAATTCCAATGGCTTAGGGCTCGGAATAGTGCTCGTAACTTCCAAAGGAGAAAAACTAAGGTATTCGATGAAATCTGAGAGGCTAACCAACAAAGAAGCTGAATATGAGGTTGCCATAGCAGAATTGAAGCTGGCCAAAGAGATGGGAGCTGAAAATATAGAGCTAAGGCGTGACTCACAAATAGTGGTAAATCATGTCATTGGTGGATATACGACTTGAGAGCCCAGAATAAAATAGTTCGTGGTAAGAATGCAGCAAGCAGTCGACGCCTTTTAAGAATGGAAGGTCATACAAATACCACAAAAAGAAAACGTCGAGGCCGATGCTCTGGTGAATTTGGCCTCGGTGGTGGAAGCAGGCGACTCGGGGACTGACGCCACAGTTAGGATTTTTACATCAGCCATGGGAAAGATGAAGCCGGAGGTAAATATGGTGAATCGACATTGGGATTGGCGAAAAAAGTTCATCTCCTACCTAGAGTCGGGGACTCCACCACCAGACAAAAGAGAAGCGGAAAAATTCAGAAAGAAAGTAATCCCATACACAATGATATACAGACAATTGTACAAAAAACTTTACTGCGTCCCGATGGCCAAGTGTCTAGGCCCAGGGAAATATGAATACATGATGAAAGAAGTGCATGACGGAACATATGGTAATCATTCTGGAGCCAAAGCCCTCGTGCGAAAACTTCTTCGAGCTGGCTACTATTGGCCCGAAAAAAGCGAGCATGCTAGAGTATTTGTTAGGAATTGCGACAAATGTCAAAGGCATGCTTCCATGATTCACCAACAAGCCAAGCCCTTGCATTCGGTGGTTTTGCCATGGCCCTTCATGAAGTGGGGAATAGATATCATGGGGCCATTCTCCAAAGAGAAGGGCGGTGTCAAATACATCCTCATGCTCACCGATTATTTTTCCAAATGGATTGAAGCAGGAGCTTTTGCTGGAATGAGGAAAACAGAAGTCATCGACTTCATATGGAAAAATATCATATGCCGATTTGGAGTTCCAAAGGAGATTACCTGTGATAACGGCACACAGTTTGTTTGCTCAGAAGTCACAACTTTCTTCGCAAAATAGGGGATCAAAAGGGTGACTTCAACACCCTATCACCCCAGTGCCAATGGACAAGTTGAATCATCCAACAGAATAATCATCAACAATCTCAAAAAGAGAATGGACAAAGCCAAAGGCTCGTGGCCCGATGATTTACCAGAAGTGTTATGGGCAATGAGGACAACAGAGAAGAATAGCACAGGCGAAACCCCATTTTCCCTCATTTACGGAGTAGATTCACTAATCCCTGTCGAGGTTAGTGAACCAAGCCTTTGTTATGCTCATTCAACTGAGGAGTCAAATCAAAAAGCTATGCGAGTGGAACTGGATCTGCTCGAAAGACGAAGGGAGATGGCTTTGGTTCGATTGACAGCTCAAAAATGAAAAATCGAGGCTTACTTAAACAAAAAGGCCAAGTTGAGAGAATTCAAGGTTGGCGACTATGTTTTGAGGGCCTCGGATCAAACGACCAAAGAGAAACATGCAGGAAAATTGGTCGCTAATTGGGAGAGCCCCTACCGAGTAAAAGCAATCGTAAGGAAAGGTCCTATCAACTGGCAGATCTTGAAGGGAAACAAGAACCTTTAAATTGGAACATATCCAACTTAAAGAGGTACTACTTCTAACATCGATGGAACATGGCCCTGAAGTCAACAGTGCTCGAGTCCTCATCCTTCACACTCAACCACTGGGGGTGCAGGAGAATGAGATCAGTCTGCAATCGACTCATAGGCTCGTAGCTCAAGTTCTTCAAAAAAATAACCCAAACTCGGGGACTCGAACCCAAACTCGAGGACTCAACTCGAAACCTTTGAAATATGGAGATCGCCCAAGGCCCGGTTGAAATGTGTTCGGCTACTTATACTCGTTGCCTCAAACGGCTTTTGTAAATAAAATATGCCTAAGTACAACTAGGCTCTATGTAAACTGGCTCAATCTCTATCAATGGAATAAAAATTGATTTATCATCTTTTTATAAAATAAAGCTTTAGCCTCGGCTCGAGGGCGAGACGTCGTCGTAAGCTAGCTCTTTAATACATTTAAAGTCTTACAAGCAAACAAAAATAGAAAAAAGATATTAAAATAGTTGATATTCAACATTCATATATTTACAAGGCTCGAGAGCCAGAATAATTATAAAGAAATGGTCTGAAAGGCCCAAAAACAGAAACAAATGAGCAGCCGCTCAATCAGACCCGCTATCACTACCCGAAGCCTCTCCTTCAGACGAGCTATCGCTGCTTGAAGGAATCTGATCTAAAAACTTCCGAGTCGTAGCGACATCTACCTTAACCTTGGCAATCTCATCATCCAAACAAATCCCCTTCTTACATTGTTCAAGGGTCCTCAACTTGGTCTTGATGATTGCCTAATATCTATCAACCTTTGCTCGGGTAGCTCTCCAGTCCAACTTGGCCTTGAACCGAGATTTAATCTTAGAAGAGGAGGCTGGTTTCTACCCCGAAGAGTCTTCACTTCGACTTCAAGAACATTGTTCTTAGCCTCAACCTCATCCATCTTCGAGGTGAGAAATGAAGATCTCTCCTCGAATTGCTCAGTCAATTTTCTGAGCGCTGCCTTTGCTGCACCAACCTGCTTCTAAAGCTCAGCTCGATGACTCTGTTCTTGAGACCCTCTCTCAGCCAAAATATTGGCAACTTCTCCACAAGCTTGAGAGAGTTCGATGCCTAAATCAGAGAGTTGCTTTGCGATCTTAGAAACATGAGCCTCAAGCACACTCCTCTTACGATCCCACTCATCCCTGACCCGCCGAAGTTACGTTGTTCGTTGGGCTTTGATCTCAGCCGCCTTCATGGCATAGACGTAGCACTACAACCAAGGGGAAGGAACTAAAAATAAGAAAAGCGATTAAATCAAAAAGCAGTAAAGAAAGTAAAAAACCTCACATGAATCGCATGCTGGGCCGAGTAGGCCATCAAATCGTTCGAGGGAATATTCTTGAGACGATCATTCTCCAAAGGCCCAAGCGACCCCTTGCAGCTGATGGAAACCCCCATGCTGTCATCCAGTAGACAAAAATCTATTGGAACTGGGATTCGTCTAATCCTCCTTAGCAGGAGTTGGATCGGTACTCGCCTGCCTCGCAAACAAAATCGACTCGACAGACTTAGCGATTGCCTCGGCAGACTTAGCCCCACCAAACTCAAACTCCTTGTGAACCTTGTCAACAACTTGACTTGGTTCCTTAATGCTCGCCACCTCGACCTCACTTTGAACACAGACATCATCTGGTTTATCGATAAGTCTTCGCCTAGGAACCATAGAAAACTCAACCAGAGGGACTCTAGCCTTAGCTGGCTTCTTCGGGGTATCGCCCTTTCTTTTCGAACCTGGGGAGAAGAAAACACGTTATTCAAAGGAAAAGAAAAGAGAGATATACGAAAATAAATAAAAGTACCTCTCGGGGCCTGAGTAAGAGTCTTGACAGACTTCTCGATAAAATGCAAACTGGCTTCGTCATCAGAGACCTCGACGACCTCCAGTTATCGTCCCTGTTTTTTCTTCTTCTTCTTCATTTTCTTCTTCTCCATCTTGTCTTCCTCTTTCTCCGCCTCGGACGGCAACTCGTTGAAATCTTAAACAGACAAGAGAGGTAAAATCAAGAAGAGGCGTATCAAGGAAAAGGAATACCAAATTTGGAAACATACTATCCCAGTCGCTTGCCTGACCACTTGTTTTCCGCAAGAGCGGCTAAAACCATCCAATCCCTTTGCAGCCTCCCCTCGGCACTAATTATGGCCTGCACCCAAGCCTCCAAATTCTTGGGAGGATTGATTGGAGGTTTCCTTGCTAAAAAATACGACAAAGAGTTAGCCTTCCAACACTTGTTGAAGTCGAGTAAAGAATAAAACCAGAAGAAGACTCACATGTCCTGTTCCACACCTCGGGGAACCCAGGCTCGGCAAAAAAAGAAGAAGTAGGAAGGAAGACAAACCAATCACACCAGCTTTGATCCTCGGTGTCATCACTCTTGGTAATGAGGGAAAACTGACCTCGCTTGTTTAACTAGCACAATCCCATCTTTGTGCAGAGAAGGAGGAAACAAAGAAATCAAATAATCGTACGCAAACGTGACCCCGGCTTTACGACTAATATAGTCAAGGCACTGAATGACCCTCCAGAAGCCGGGGCCAAGCTGAGCCAAGCAGATGTTGTGTAACCTACAAAAAGTGTCTGCTACGGGGTGAAGAGGAAGGGAAAAGCCTATCAGAAATGGATTTGTATAGATGAAAGACTACCCCGGGACACTGTCGCACGTGCGCTGCTCGAGGGTAGGAATCAAGATGGGGACATCGAGGCCCCAATTGCACTCCTCTCGAATCAAAGTTTTATGTTCCTCCGAGGCAATGCTCGAAGAAAGCTGAACAGGGAGATTCCTTCTCCTCCTAATATCCGAGGCCGTTTGCCCTCTCATCCTAAAATCCTTGCTAGAATCAAACCGCCTTGGAATAACCCATTGAGGTTTGAGCTCCCCTTGATAAACTTGTTTCTTTTTCTTCTTCTTTGATGGTGAGGTCTCAACCACCTCGTTATCATCATCATCATCAACAGCCTCTTTAGTTGCCACCTCATCATCGCCGATGGAAGGTTCTTGACTGGCGACGCTAGGACTGTCATCTGAACGAGAAGAAGTTGCCGATGGGGGAGAATTTAGCAAATCCTCATTTGATGCCAAAATATTAGCATCAACGATGTTCTCACGATGGGAAGGTGAAGACATGGTAAAATTCTTAGAAGTGAAAAAGAGGTTGGAAAACGCAAATGGATTCAAGAAGAATTATTAAACGATGAGGATAATAACAAAAAGTGGCCAATTTATAGCAAGGCACAAGTGGATCAAAATGTCATGATGAAAGTTACATGGGGAAGACAAAACGAAAGGTCGTAGCCATTCAGAACTAGGCCACGTGCAGAGGATGAGACATTGAAGCGAAGCTCGCCTTTTCAAATTTCCTGGCCAAAAATGCGTCACGTCACTCGCCCGCCTAAAATCAATTCTACCCCTTGGAAAACTCTGACAATTGTCCAAAGGGTGGGGGGACTATCTGTATTGGGTAAAAACTCCACCGCCTCGGTATAAGGGCTCAAGCCACGAAGTAGTCAAGTCTCATGAGGACATCCTCCCGAGAGGAATAGTCTTTATCACCACCTTGGAAAAAATCCAGCCAAGATTAGGAATGAGCGATATGGTGACCCCTCGAGGGGTTGAATCACCTCAGCGAAACGGCCATCTCTGACTGTAACCGTCGACCGTTGCCCTGGTATTTAAGAAGAAAATCATGAGCTGACCACGATCAAATGTGGAGTAATAGCCATAAAGGCATAATTATTATAGCTATAACGTTATTCTTTTTCCATTATTATAAATAGGACTCATTTGTAATCAAGCAGGACATCCAGAAATACAATACTTGACTTATACATTTTACACTTTGTCTCGTTTATCAGTTGTCTTATTTTTTGCCTCATTTACTCTTTCAAGTTCTTGTCTAGTTCGAATCTGATCTTAACTCAAATATAACTTTGATACAAGCAAATTATCAGTAAAATCTAAAAAAATCGATTTGTTGTCCTATTCCGATTTAGACCAACACATGTAATTGAGAAGTGTGAGAAAAAACTTTTTCCTTGGAAAAAGCAAGCAGTACCTTTCCTTTAGTAGCAAATTGCATGAAATGTTAATTAGTCTAACATTAGGTATACTTGTTAAGATGTTGCACCAATTGCCTAAATAGTTAATTAGTTTAATATTAGGTATACTTGTTAAGATGTTATACCAATTGCTTAATTTGTTAATTTGTTTAACATGTTAGAAATATTAATTAATTCAATATTTAATATATTTGTTAATTAGTTTAACGAATACATAAATGTTAATTAGTTTAACATTTAATTTTATTTTATTTAATATGTTAAATAAAATTACATTTAACTTTAAGTTAATTTATTTAACTTTAAGTTAATTTATTTAACTTAGATCCATACGGGATTATAAGATCAGGAAACGAAATGTTGTTTTAGAACTTGATTAAAATATTAAGCTAGGTAGTTGACTAGGTTGATTTTCATGTGTTCAATATTTGGACGATGATTGGAAACATAGTGAACTTTCGACTCCATTATTAATATATGTGTTTATTAACTTAATCAATTTTGCTCTTCTTGTTCGAATATGTATGTATGTTTGAACATAGAACTTGCGTTTAAAAAATTTTCGTTTAAGATTTTCACTGTATTTTTTTTATTTTGTTAAAAAGAATGTCTACTGCTACTAAAAATATTGTTGTTGAGCTCAACAAACAGTTGAAACTCAATGATGACAACTATGAGACCTAGAGCTTAAAATTTCAATATGTGCTTGGAGAGCAAGAGGCTTTAGAGGAAATTAACATCGTCATGGATGAGCCTGAGGAAGGCACCATGCCTCAGCATAGGCGTGAACGTGCGACTTATGATGCTTGGAAAAAGAAAGACTTCTTAGCTCGCATTACATTGCTGAGCACCTTAGATGATGATATCTTAAGGGAACTTAAGGATCACCCAAGTGCTATGTCTCTTTGGGTTGCTTTGAAGAATAGGTTTGGTACCTGTTCTGTTGCAACGCTTCGATCCTTAACAATCAAGTTTGATTCATACAAGAAGCGCCCAGAAGATTCAGTGAGAACACATCTGAGGCATATGACAAATATGATTGGGGAGTTAAAAGATGTTGGTCATGTGTTTACCGATGAGCAACAAGTTCAAGCTGTCATACGGTCCTTACCTAATTCTTAGGATCATATTATGTCACGACCCAATTTTCGAGGCCGTGATGGCACCTAAGTGTTACATCCTTAGGCGAACCAAGAATAATCAAACTGACTCATAATGATAATTTAGATAGAAATATTTCAATAAAATGTAGGTGTAGACATCCACCCGAAATACAGTGTCAATAGAGCATCTACGAATTCTGACATCCGATATATATATATATATACATAATACAAGATGTAGGAAGCGTCTAAACACTAAGATGGATCAGACGGTATGCCACCGCGAACCATGCGGTTGGCTCACCTCAAGAAAAAATAGTCACAGCCTCGAACGGATCAGATAAGTCCAGCTGTCTGACTAGTAGAAGGATCTGCACATTTAAACAGTAAGTTATGAGCCAAAGCCCAGTAAGATCATCGACAGGCCCGCTAAATTACCCTTTCGGGACAAGTCTTTGATAATGCATAAGCAGATAACGGAAGTACAATCCACACCTTTACAGTAACCCATAATCATTACATACGATAATATAATTATACAACAACACAAGCAATAAGACGCGAATACATAACATGGTCAATAATATAAAGATACATAATATAGGCAGCATATACAATATTATATTGATACTATGGCATAAGCAATAATATAATTAACACACAGCATGGCGATGATATATCTCGCATACCACATAGGTAATGATATACCTAGCACATAGCATAAGCACACACCCTGTGCGGCTTTGTTTATAAGTCATAACGCACCACAGGCCTCTGTCCCTATAAACAACTTTACTTATAGGTCATAACGCACCACAAGCCTCTGTCCCTATAAGTCTCCACATCTAGGTCATAACAAACCACCGGCCTCTGTCCCTAGATGGAATTTCGCTTCTAGGTCATAACGCACCACCGGCCTCTGTCCCTAGAGCATATCAATAATACACCGGCACACAACATCGACTATACACAAGTCACGTTTGTGCTTTCTCCTTTTTGTATAAATATAACGAGTAGTACATAATACTATCTACTAGACAATGCTATTCAATTAAGTACTCGACATCTTACTTAGCAAGATCAAATCTTATCCGCAAGCAAAATAGAGGTCAAGTCTCACTTACCTCAAAATCGGCTCAAGTGGCTAAGGAACGACCTCCTTTCCCAAATGATGTGCCTCCGTAAGACTCCTCTCTGAGCCAAAGAAATAGTGTCGCACTCGTAAGCATGTGACGAAAGGATTCTAAGCCCTTACGTAATTTAAGAGGCAATTTACCATAATACCCCCGGTCGAACGTACCCAAAAACCCGTAAAATTTATGTTTCAGGACTCCCCATACTCCCACGAGTCCAAAAGTACCATTATTGTACATACCGAGTCCAACTCGGTCATTTTTCTCATTTCACAAATCTAGGGTTCAAACCCTCTTTCCAAGGATTGTCACTTTGATCCTCGGATTAAAGCGTTAAAAATGGGTAAGAATAGTTACCTTGTATTTAGGAATGATTTTGGTACTTCAAATTCCATCTTGGAATCAATTTTAGAAGCTCAAAACATGAAAATAAAAATGAATGCCCGCCCTAGTATATAAAGCAGCCCGCAGCTTTAAAGAGTTGTACCACATGCTGTCCAAATTGTACCTCATTGGATAGCTTTCCGTAAAATACCCATAACTTTTCATAGAAATGTCCAAATTATACGAGGTTAGTTGAATTAGAACCACAACCCAAAGAGAAACAACATTCTTGTTTTGACTTTTTTCCAGTTCCTTATGGATTGATCTGAAAAATCGATTTCTTTCCGGCTGAACAGTAAAAAACAGAATTCAGCAGCTTTTTTGGCTTTGCACCAGGTCAGCCACTGTTTTTGGGTCCAAACGGGACCCTACAGAGCTCGGAATGACCCCAGATTTTGTACACAAGTCTTGTGACATGCTCGTCAAGACGAAACTCAATTCGGATCTCTAGAACTCAAAAAGAGGGTCCCACGGAAAAGGGTCAAATTTCGACTTTCGCCAAAATAGCGAAATTTTAATCAAACGACCCCGGAATTCAAATTCGAAAGTTGCTACAAGTCACAAATGACGATACGAACCTAACGGAACCCTCAGATCTCTCATCGGAGTTCGTTTACTCAAATCAAGCTCAAAAACCTCTTTTGAACTTTTTAAACTTCCGCAACGGAGACTTTATCAAAAGTCCTACCAAACGAGGTCCGTTTCACTCCTGAAGGTTGCTACAAGTCATAAATTACCGTACGAACCTAACACAGCTTTCAGATTTTACATCAGTGCTCATTTGCTCAAATCGAGCTCTGAAACCTCTTTTAGCCTTAACGAATATCCGAAACGGATGTCTTTCTCTGATACCTATCTAACAAAGTTCGTTTTAGTTAAAAAATTTCAGGCATGTCATAATGGACCTTACGGAGCTTTTGGCATTGTCGACACGTAAATCGAGGTCTCGATTCCCGAAATGACTATTTGAGGTCGTTACAATCTCCCCCACTTAGACTCTCGTTCGTCCTCGGACGAGCCCGAGTCTAAGGTAAGATTCACATTTTCACGAAAATAATTACACGAATTTTGAGGACTCTCGCTACTACCCGAAATCATAAACAACAACATAACTTTCAGGCTTTAGAGATTGAAATCATACCTGAATTATCGAAAAGGCGAGGATACTTCTCCCGCATGTCGGACTCGAGTTCCCAAGTGGCCTCTTCGCTAGAACGATTCTTCCATAGCACTTTAACCAACGGGATCTCTTTCGACCTTAGCTTACGGATCTCTCTAGCCGCAATAGCAATCGGCTCCTCCAAATAAGCCAAGTCCTCGTCGATCTCGACAGAAGCCATATCAATCACATGGGATGGATCATGAACATACTTTCGGAGCATAGATACGTGGAATACCGAATGAACTGACAGAGATGGAGGAAAAGCAAGCCTATATGCAACAGCGCCAATGCACTCCAAGACCTCAAAAGGACCAATGAACCTCGGACTAAGCTTGCCCTTTTTCCCGAATCTCATAACACCCTTCATCGGCGATACTTTAAGAAACACCCGGTCACCTACCATAAACACCAAATCTCTCCTCCTCTGATCCGCATAAGAGATCTGTCTACTCTGAGCTGTGCGGAGCCGATCCTGAATGATTCAGACCTTATCTAAGGTCTGCTGAACTAGATCCGGACCCAACACCTTCACCTCTCCAGGTTCAAACCAACTAACTGGAGAACGACATCGGCGGCCATATAATGCCTCAAACGGAGCCATCTGGATAGAAGACTGATAACTGTTATTCTAGGCAAATTCCGCCAAAGCCAAATAACTGTCCCAATGGCCTCCAAAGTCAATAGCAGAAGCCCTCAGCATATCCTCAAGAATCTGGATGGTCCTCTCGGACTGACCATCAGTCTGAGGATGAAATGCGGTGCTAAGATCCACTCGGGTACCCAGTTCCTTCTGAAATGATCTCCAGAACTGAGCTGTGAACTCAGTACCGCGATCTGATATAATAGAGACTGGAGCACCATGCAATCTCACAATCTGCTTGATAAAGATACGAGCTAAGCGCTCTGATGAATAAGTAGTCCTCATGGGGATGAAATGAGCTGACTTGGTGAGACGATCCACCACTACCCATACTGAATCATGCTTGCCCAAGGTCAAAGGCAATCCAACCACAAAGTCTATAGTAATATGCTCCCATTTCCATTCCGGAATCGGCATGGACTAAGTCACCCCGGCTGGTCTTCTATGCTCATACTTTACCTGCTGACAATTTAAGCACCGAGACACATGATCAACAACATCTCTCTTCATTCCCTTCCACCAGTATAACTCCCGAAGATCTTGATACATCTTCATAATACCAGGATGAATAGAATACCGAGAACTGTGTGCCTCTGCCAATATCAGCTGCCTCAACTCCCCAACATTCGGAACACACAACCGACCGTTGAGCCGCAGTACACCATCATCTCCGATCATAAATGAGGTCACTCCCCCACTTAAAACTCTATCTCGAATATCACGCAAATATGAATCATCAAATTGCTTTTCCTTGATCTGGGAAGCTAGGGATGACTGAGTCCCTATATAAGGAAAAACTCAGTCTGGCACAAAATCATCAAATCGCACTCCACTAATGGACAAGGCCTGCAACTCTCGAGCTAGTGGTCTCATATCAACATCAACATAGGCAAGGCTACCCATAGAGTTCCTGCTCAGAGCATCAGCCACAACATTAGCTTTCCCGGGATGATCCCGAATAGCGATGTCATAATCCTTAAGCAACTCCAACCATCGGTGCTGTCTCCCGTTCAAGTCCTTCTGGGTGAACAGATACTGGAGACTCTTATGATCAGTAAAAATCTCACAAGGCTCACCATATAAATAATGCCTCCACAACTTCAATGCAAATACCACAGCCAATAACTCTAGATCGTGGACAGGGTAGTTCTTCTCATGCACTTTCAGTTGTCTCGAGGCATAAGCTATCACCTTGCCATTCTGCATCAAAACACCACCTAAGCCAATACTAGAAGCATCACAATAGACTGTGAATCCCCCGGATCCACTAGGCAAGGCCAATACAGGTGCTGTAGTAAAGACAGTCTTGAGCCTCTGAAAGCTAGACTTAAAAGCAGCAGACCATAGAAAAGGAACATTCTTCCGCGTCAATTTAGTCAGTGGTGCTGATATGGAAGAAAATCCCTCCACGAATTGCCGATAATAACCTGCCAAGCCTAAGAAACTCCGAATCTCTGTAGGAGAAGTAGGCCAAGGCCAATTCTGAACGGCCTCCACTTTCTTGGGATCAACACTAATACCGTCCTTGGTCACCACGTGACCCAGGAATGACACGGTATCGAGCCAAAAATCACATTTAGAGAATTTAGCATACAATTCATGGTCTCTCAAAGTCTGAAGGATAATCTTCAAGTGATGCACATGCTCCCCTCGGCTCCTTGAATATATAAGGATGTCATCAATGAACACAATAACAAAAGAATCAAGATATGGCTTGAACACACGGTTCATAAGATCCATAAAGGCGGCCGGAGCATTTGTAAGCCCAAATGACATGACAAGAAACTCATAGTGCCCATATCTTGTACGGAAAGCAGTCTTAGAAATATCCTCAGACCGAATCCTCAACTAATGATACCCCGATCTCAAGTCAATCTTGGAAAAATGAGTAGCACCCTGAAGCTGATCAAATAAATCATCTATACGCGGTAAAGGATACATGTTCTTGATAGTCACTTTGTTCAATTGCCGATAATCAATACACATGCGCATAGAACCATCCTTCTTCTTTATAAAAAGAACCGGAGCACCTCAAGGAGACACATTGGGTCTAATGAAACCCTTATCAAGCAAATCTTCAATTTGCTCCTTCAATTCCCTCAACTTAGCAGGAGCCATACGATATGGAGGAATAGATATAGGCTGAGTACCTGGCAATATATCAATACAGAACTCAATCTCCTGCATAGGAGGCAAACCCGGCAAGTCATTCGGAAAGACCTCCGGATACTCGCATACTACCAGTACACTATCAATAGATACCTCCTCCACTCGAACATCTCTAATAGAAGCAATATACCCTCCGCACCCGCGAGCTATTATCTTCTGAGCCTTCATGAATGATATGATCTTGTTCATCGGAGAAGACATGGAACCCTTCCAAATAGCCTTAGGCTCACCTTCGGTACCTATAGTCGCGGACTTGGCATGGCAATCCAACGTCGCGTGACAGGATGCCAACCAATCCATGCCCATGATCACATCAAATTCCACCATATCTAGCAACATCAAGTCTACTAGAGACTCAACACCACAAATAGAAATCACACACTCCCGATACCCTTTATCTACACATATAGGATCTCCGACAGGCGTTGCCACCATGAATTAAGCATCAATAAAAACCAAATCTTTGCTCAAGCAAAGTGAAAATCAAGGAGACACATAAGAGAAAGTAGATCCCGGATCTATAAGGGCAAAGGCACTGCTGCCACAAACAGAAAGAGTACCTGTGATCACATCATTGGATGCATCGGCATCCTGCCGTGTCATAGCAAAAACCTGAGCTGAACCTCCAGGACCAGGAGCTCTCTGAACCGGCTGCCTAGGAGGAACCTGAGTGACAGGCCTAGCTGCCTGAGGAGAAGACCGAACCATAGCAGCAGAACTCTGATGTCCCGCGGAGGTAGGTCCGGATGAAGTAACATAGGGGCAATCCCTAACAAAGTGCCTGGGATCCCCACACTGGTAACAAGCCTTACTACCGCCTCCTCCGCGTCCACCTCCGGGCCTGCACCTCCCATAGTGCCTCTGACGGCATCTCCCACAAACAGGTGGAACAGACTGAGATGAATCCCCACGCCTCTGAACACCCGACGAAGTACCCTGAGATGATAAAGCAGCAGCCTGAGGAAGTCTAGGCTGAGTATGACCACGGGAACCCTGGCCTCCATGCGAAGGACCACTAGAAATACCATAATATCGTGACCTCTTGCTCGCTCTCTTTGCATCTGCCCTGGCATGAATATCCTCCATACGCCTCGCAATATCAACCACCTCATAATAAGACTTGCTGCCCATATTAGGGGCAACAGCTATCTGAAGACGAGGATGAAGACCCTCAACAAATCTAAGGACCTTGTCCCTCTCCAGCCCAACCATAGCAGGCGCAAACTGGGATAACTCTAAGAATCTGGTATCATAAGCAGACACGGATATGTATCCCTGCCTCAACCTCTCAAACTCGTGCCTCTGGGCATCATGGTGGCTCTGAGGCACAAATCTACTCATAAACATGGCAACGAACTCGGCCCAAGACAAAGGAGGAAGATCACTGGACCTTTGTCTCATCACAGAAACCCACCACGTCTCGGCATCACCAGACAATCGGAAAGAAGCGCATCGCACCCCAAGGGTGTCTCTAGTACCTAGCACCGAAAATATCTTCTCACACTTCTGAATATATCTTTGAGCAGAACAAGTAGCTGGTGTACCATCGAACTCGGGAGACTTGAGCTTCATGAAGGACTCAATCCTCCGAGCTACATCCTCCCCCGACTGAGGAGCCAAAGTGGAAGGCTGAGCAATAGGACTAATAACTGGAGTAGACTGAGGAATCACCGGAGTAGCCTCAGGAGTCGGCGTACTCATAGCTGGAGTAGCTGGCTGGGGTACCGCAGAAGGTACTGGCATATCGCCCATAGGCGAGGCCTGAGATCCAAGCATGCCCATCATCCGCAATAGAACATCTGCAGGAATAGATACCGTTGTGCCCGGCACAAGAGAAGGCATAGTCGATAGGACATGTGTGACGGGTATCTCAGAAGACACCGGTGGCACTGTACTAGTCTGTCTGGCAGCAGAAGGTCTGCCCACAAAAGCTCTGGCAGCAGCCGCTCTTGGCTGAGTAGGTGCCCGCGCACCAGTCCGTGTGCTAGGCACAGCTCTCCCACGGACCGACTCAGTCAGTGCGTCACCAGTTCCCGAAGCAGAGGACGATCGCGTTCTCACCATCTATCATAATCACATTAAAGGATTAGCACCTATGTAAGCATCATAGCACGAGAAGAGATGAAATGAAGGGAAACAACTCTTCCTAAAATGCCTTTGCAGCCTCTCGCTTATAAGTATGGTCGACAACATACCCATAAACAAGACTCTGCTCGGACACTGCTCCATTGACTCCCTAAAACTCGACTTACAACCTAGGGCTCTGATACCAATTTGTCACGACCCAATTTTCGGGGCCGTGATGGCACCTAAGTGTTACATCCTTAGGCGAACCACGAATAATTAAACAGACTCATAATGATAATTTAGATAGAAATATTTCAATAAAATGTAGGTGTAGACATCCACCCGAAATACAGTGTCAATAGAGCATCTACGAATTCTGACATCCGATATATATTTACATAATACAAGAGGTAGGAAGCGTCTAAATACTAAGGTGGATCATAAGGTATGCCACCGCGAACCATGCGGTTGGCTCACCTCAAGGAATAATAGTCACAGCCTCGAACGGATCAGATAAGTCCAGCTGTCTGACTAGTAGAAGGATCTGCACATTTAAACAGTAAGTTATGAGCCAAAGCCCAGTAAGATCATCAACAGGCCCGCTAAATTACCCTTTCGGGACAAGTCTTTGATAATGCATAAGCAGATAACGGAAGTACAATCTACACCTTTACAGTAACCCATAAGCATTACATACGATAATATAATTATACAACAACACAAGCAATAATACGCGAATACATAATATGGTCAATAATATAAAGATACATAATATAGGCAGAATATACAATATTATATTGATACTATGGCATAAGCAATAATATAATTAACACACAGCATGGCGATGATATATTTCGCATACCACATAGGTAATGATATACCTAGCACATAGCATAAGCACACACCCTGTGCGGCTTTGTTTATAGGTCATAACGCACCACAGGCCTCTGTCCCTATAAACAACTTTACTTATAGGTCATAACGCACCACAAGCCTCTGTCCCTATAAGTCTCCACATCTAGGTCATAACGCATCACCGGCTTCTGTCCCTAGATGGAATTTTGCTTCTAGGTCATAATGCACCACCGGCCTCTGTCCCTAGAGCATATCAATAATACACCGGCACACAACATCGACTGTACATAAGTCACGTTTGTACTTTCTCCTTTTTGTATAAATATAACGAGTAGTACATAATACTATCTACTAGACAATGCTAGTCAATTAACTACTCGACATCTTACTTAGCAAGATCAAATCTTATCCGCAAGCAAAATAGAGGTCAAGTCTCACTTACCTCAAAATCGGCTCAAGTGGCTAAGGAACGACCTCCTTTCCCAAACGATGTACCTCCGTAAGACTCCTCTCTGAGCCAAAGAAATAGTGACGCACTCGTAAGCATGTGAGGAAAGGATTCTAAGCCCTTACGCAATTTAAGAGGTAATTTACCATAATACCCCCGGGGTCGAACGTACCCAAAAAACCGTAAAATTTATGTTTCCGGACACTCCATACTCCCACGAGTCCAAAAGTACCATTATTGTACGTTCCGGACAGATGGAATTTCCAAGGATCGTCACTTTGATCCTCGGATTAAAGCGTTAAAAATGGGTAAGAATAGTTACCTTGTATTTAGGAATGATTTTGGTACTTCAAATTCGCTCTTGGAATTACTTTTAGAAGCTCAAAACATGAAAATAAAAATGAATGCCCGCCCTAGTATATATAGCAGCCCGCAGCCTTAAAGAGTTGTACCACATGCTGTCCAAATTGTACCTCATTGGATAGCTTTCCGTAAAATTCTCATAACTTTTCATAGAAATGTCCAAATGATACGAGGTTGGTGGCATTAGAACCACAACTCAAAGAGCTACAACTTTTATATTTTGACTGTTTTCCAATTATTTATGGATTGATCTGAAAAATCAATTTCTTTCCGGCTGAACAGTAAAAAACAGAATTCAGCAGTTTTTTTGGCTTTGCACCAGGTCAGCCACAGTTTTGGGTCCAAACGGGACCCTACAAAGCTCGGAATGACCACAAATTTTGTACACAAGTCATACAAGACTTGTGTGACATGCTCGTTAAGACGAAACTCAATTCGGATCTCTATAACTCAAAAAGTGGGTCCCACGGGAAAGGGTCAAATTTCGACTTTCGCCAAAATAGCGAATTTTAATCAAACGACCCCAGAATCCAAATTCGAAAGTTGCTACAAGTCAAAAATGACGATATGAACCTAACGGAACCCTCAGATCTCTCATCGGAGTTCGTTTACTCAAATCAAGCTCAAAAACCTCTTTTGAACTTTTTAAACTTCCGCAACGGAGACTTTATCAAAAGTCCTACCAAACGAGGTCCGTTTCACTCCTGAAGGTTGCTACAAGTCATAAATTACCGTACGAACCTAACACAACTTTTAGATTTCACATCAGTGCTTATTTGCTCAAATCGAGCTCCGAAACCTCTTTTAGCCTTAACGAATATCCGAAACGGATGTCTATTTCCGATACCTGTCTAACAAAGTTCGTTTTAGTTAAAAAATTTCAGGCATGTCATAATGGACCTTACGGAGCTTTTGGGATTGTCGACACGCAAATCGAGGTTCCGATTCTCGAAACAATTATTTGAGGTCGTTACATATTAAGATGCATTTGACCCACAATTAGCTAATAACGACTCTAGAAGATGTCCGGAGATCTCTTGAGCTAGAAGAGGATCAGCTTGAAGCTGCCAAGCTAACAACTGAGTTGCATACAACATCCTCAAAGGCCAAGGGTGGCTCAAAGAAAAAGAATAAGGGTAAGAAAAGAGGACCAACTCAGTCTAAGCCTGCTAAAAGAGCAAAGGCAGAACAACAAGGAAATAACAAACGTCCCAAACGTGTCAATATTGCAAAGGTGAAATGCATTAACTGTGACAAAAAAGGTCACTATGCTAAGGATTGGTCTGAGCCTCCTAGAAAGGTATTTCACAAACTGAAACTAGTGAACTTTGTGTTTCTAATTCAGTATTTTTGACTGAATCTTATCCTTTGTGGATTGTAGACTCGGGAGTAACGTACCATATAACGAGGGAATGCAATTATTTTGTATAGTTTTGGCGTATTTCACGTGGAACAAAGTGGATTTATGAGGCCAACAACAATAAAGTTGTTGTTGAAGGGATTGGTACATCCAAGTTAGTCTTGCATGGAGGTCGACACCTACTACTACATGATGTCCTCTATGCTCCAGGAATTCGTCGGAATATTATTTTTGTTATTGTTTTGCTAACGCTTGGATTTAGCTAGTTTTTCCATGACAATTCTGTCAAATTGACTTTAGGTTCAACTTTATTTGGTTTTGGTCGTGTGATCGGAGGTTTTATTACTATGGATTTTGATTATGATTCATTTAATAATAATGCTAGTTTTTCTATGTTTGCTTCCTCACATAAATATGATAGTGATGTAAATATATGGCATGCTAGACTTGGTCATATTGGCCAACAAAGAATGCAAAGGTTGGTAAAACAAGGTTTGCTTACTGGCATTGAACATGTGGAATTGTCCACTTGTGAAAGTTGTCTAGTAGGAAAATCTGCAAGAAAACCCTTCGGCAAAGCGACTAGAGCTGAATATCCCTTGCATTTAGTCCATTCAGACATTTGTGGACCTATGAATGTTAGGGCTAGGCATGGAGCATACTATTTCATCACATTTATAGATGACTGCACTAGCTTCAGTTATGTCTGTTTAATTTCCCACAAATCAGAAGCAATAAGTTGTTTCAAACGCTATATGAGCTTAATGGAAAATCAGTTAGACAAGAAGATAAAAGTTCTTCGAACAGACCGAGGTCAAGAGTACTTGTCAACTCAATTTAACAAGTTATGTGACGAAAAGGGAATTGTTCATTAGTTGACTATCCTAAATACTCCACGACAAAATGGTGTGGCGGAGAGAAGAAACATGACCTTTCTAGAAATGGTTAGGTCAATGATGGCACAAGCTAACCTCCTAATTAGTTATTGGGGTGATGCTTTGCTTACTGCTACCTATTTACTTAACCAAGTGCCTACAAAGTCAGTAGCAACCACTCCATATGAGTTATGCACTGGAAGAGCATCCAACCTAAGTGTATTAAGACCTTGGGGTTGCGCTGCCTATACACATGATTCTTCTCACAAACATAGAAAATTAGCCCGAGAGGAAAGAAAAGTATTTCATAAGATACTCAGAAACCTCTAAGGATTATGTGTTTATAGGTCAGCCAGACGGTGGGAGTATAACTGAATTTGAATCACGAGATGTCACATTCTTAGAGGATGAGTTTTCTAAAAAGGGAGAGGTAGGTCAAGACCTAACCTTGTTTGAGATAGAGGATCAAGATGTACAAAGATCACTTCATTCGAGTGGGAGAAATTTAATAGATGATGAATTAGTTTCACATCAGCAACCTCCTTCATCATCGGATGCGGATGTAAGTGATCATTTGACATCAAACAGTGACCAAATGGACCTTGTTCCAAGTGAGAGCGAGATGGTCACTGATCTTGTTCCAAGTAGGAGCAAGATAAATGTTCTTGATCCAAGTGGGAGCAACGTTAATCCAAATGGGAACAACGAAGAAGAATCACAAAAAAGATGTGGTTTACGTAAAAAGATTCCCCGCCGACGATTTGATGTCGAAGGTGGTGAATTTTTTATGTTGTTCTTACAAATAGAAAACGAGCCTAAAAAGGCAAAATAGGCTCTCTCATGCCATTCTAAGGAAAAATGGATAAAAGCAATGGAAGATAAAATGGAGTCAATGAGAGTCAACAAAGTCTGGGAACTAGTTGATCTCCCAAAAGAACGCAGAGCTATTGGAAGCAAATGGATTCTCAAGATTAAGCTCAAGTCCGATGGCATAGTTGAGAGATATAAGGCTCGACTGGTGGCGAAAGGTTATACACAACAGGAAGGAATAGGCTACAAAGAGACTTTCTCACTTGTTGTGCAATTTAACTCAATTCTCTTGATTCTAGCTATAATAGAAAGCTTAGATCATGAATTACATCAGATGGATGTATAGACTGCCTTTTTCAATGGAGAATTAAATGAAGAAATTTATATGGAACCACCAGAATGTTTTATTGAAAAAGGCCACGAACAAAAGGTTTGTAGACTTTTGAAGTCTATTTATTGCCTCAAACAATCTTCAAGGCAGTGGTATATACACTTTCAAAATGTGATCATATCCAATGGTTTTACTATGGTTGATGAAGACCATTGTGTTTATACCAACAGATCAAGAAATAAGCTTGTAATTTTGACATTGTATGTTGATGATATACTTATAGCTGGAAATGATAAGGAGTTATTAAATGAGGTAAAGGCCTGGTTGTCGTCTTAGTTTGAGATGAAAGATATGGGTGAAGCTGCATATATTCTTGGAATTAAGATTTCAAGAGATTGTCCTAAGAAACTATTGTTTCTCTCTCAAGAGAATTACATTAAGAAAATTCTTGAGCGATTTAATATGCAGAATATCAACCCAATTGACACTCCTATCAGCAAAGGCCATAACTTGAGAAATCATTTGTGTCCTCAGACTCCTGAAGAGATAGAAAAGATGAAGCGAGTCCCTTATAGAAGTGCAGTCGGATGTCTAATGTATGTTATGGTGTGTACTAGACCTGATATTTGTCAAGCAGTTGACTTGGTAAGTAGATATCAATCCGATCCAGGTCCAGCACATTGGCAAGTAGTAAAGAGGATGATGAGATATCTGAGAGGAACAGCTGACTATGCACTTTGCTATTAAGGTGGCAAAGATTTGCGATTAGTAGGGTACACTGATGCTGATCATGGAGGAGATTTAGATGAGAGAAAGTCTACTTCAGGATATTTCTTCTTGCTTAGTAATGGTGCCATATCATGGAGGAGTAGGAAGCAATCATGTGTAGCACTATCCACGATGAAAGCCGAATATGTGGCTCTGTCAAAAGCAACACAAGAAGTTGTTTGGTTGAATAGGCTCTTGAAAAGCTTGTTGGGTAACACTGATGATGAACCAGTGTTGGTCTACTGTGATAGTAAGGCTGCAGTTGATGCAACCAAAAATCCTAAGCATCATTGTGATACTAAGCACATAGATATCAAGTATAACTATGCAAGAGACATGTATAAACGCAAGAGGTTGAACCTGGTGAAAATATCTACAAAAGATATGGCAGCAGACCCACTGACCCAGCCTTTAGCTAGAGATGCATTTGTGAGACACACTAGGTCTCAAAGGCTTGCGTAGACTTTGAATGATTTGTATTATTCTTTGTTATTTTCCAGTTCTTCACAAAACTATGTTCTTTTAATAATCAATAAAGTTGATTTACTTACATACATACTCATGATTTATTGAGTGTTTAGTACATTCTTCAATTATATTTTAGTATGTCGGGTAGATAAGAGGTTGGCCTTCTCACACAGGCAACCGCCTCCTTATCTTAGTGATAAGTGGAGATGAGACTTGATTTTTAAAAACAAAATTATCAAATGGATAATTTGAGAGCTATATGTTTAAAATTAGTAGAGTTGCTTAAATAATGACATAAGGTTATTAAGGTGAAAGGATGTTCACCTAGTCTACTTTGTGAGCTAGATGTAAGTTTAAGCAACTCGAATTTGGATACATATGGTGTCTGAGTTTCATCTATACAACATTATTTATAAAGACATACACTCCTTAAGGAAAGGAGAAAAATGTTGTAGCACGTGTTTCATACCATATGTGCTAATGTCGGCCATGGGTTAACATAAGTTTAATCTCAACTTGTTGTTGCGTGAGACCCAGAGCCTTATGATGGCTCAAAATGTGTGCCCTCAGTGACTCCGATCAGATACTTGAGACTTAGTCTAATGTTAGCTATCATAGTGTGTTTCCAAAAGACCATAAAAATGGATGCAGTTTGATGTAGGGTAAACTAGCGAAAGCTAAAAACGACACTAAGTATGCGGAAGCGATAAAACAAGATACGAGATATCTAAAAGATATCGAAAAATTCAAAATTGGGAAGGCAAGGTATAGAAAAAGAACGGATAACGATTCACAACATGAATTTACCATCCAAAAAGAGAATTGAAACTCGAACCTTACAATGGTTTCATACTAGCAATGAATCTCCATAGGTTCTAAGTCGAGACATACACAAAGCTTCAAGCTTCGAACACGAAGGGCTCGGCCTCTTCTTAGTTCTCTCCTCTATTCAAGACTTAAAATAAAACTAATAATAAAATGGCTAAGTGTGGTATTTATAGGTGTTCCACACTCCAAAGTAAAATGACTAAAAGCCCCTAAGTCTAGTTAAAATAATAGAAGTCACTTAGGGCTATAGTTGCAATTACACACAAAATAAGTAGGAATCCCGTCATGCCTTTTCAGCAAGTAGGCACCCCCCTTAAAAGTTAGGCGCCCCGCATGAATAACAGGCGCCCAGAGTGGGCGGTCCACCCAAAAATAGAGGCGTTCCGCCTCTTGGAAAGTCCAGAGAGTTGTCTTCAAAACAGGCACCCCGCTAGTTGAGTAGCCGGTCCGCCTCTTCCTGGGAGGTCCTCAAAATGCACTCTAGGTGCTCCTTTTTGGTCCATAGTCGGTCCTCCCTCAATGGTGCTCAATTCCATGGCTTCAAACCACCCTCGAACTCTCCTCCGGAGTCCTTGACTTGTATTCTTTGTGTTCTCGAGCTTGGCTCTTGATGGTTGGCGTTTTGGCTCTAATTTGCCCCGCATCATCCTCCCCTTCTTGAAAGGATTTTGTCCTCGAAATCAGACCATCAAAACCTACATTCAAAACAAGCACAACCCAAGTTTCCTACTTCACAAGTAGGTTAGCTTGATAAGAATAAGTGCAAGTGGTGTGGAAAACACACTCTTGTGATAGAGCCAAGCATCAATACCCCTCAAAAAGCGTCTGTCCCAACAGGACACAATAAATTCTTGGCTCAACAAGAACAAGCACTCAAAATCATAACAAGCAAAGAGATCAAGGACATGCAATATGTAGCAATCAAATTCCCTATAACCCCTAAGCTTATTCTCAACACACCAAGCCTTCAAATTAATATTATCACAATGTGACACATTGGCTTTGGCATGCTCAACACTCAAGGTGTGATCAACATATAGGATGGAGTAGGCAAGATAATTCAAGCGACAACTAACATCAAATACTCCACTCCGCTTCTTAGAAGCACTCTTACACACACCGAGAGGTACATTCTTACCTCCAAATTTACCTCCAAGACAATCCTCCTCACTAGACAAACTCCCAAGAGAGCTCTCAAATAATGGATTATCTATAGAGCTAAGCTTCCCAATCCATGGAGGTTCAAATTCACACTCTACTCTAGTTTGATATAAATCACCATGTCCATTGAAGTTGCCCTCATACAAAGGACTAGTATAGGCACACTTCTCAAGATCATTAGCAAGCAAAGGTGAAGTTCTCAAACTAGAGACATCATCTACATTTGAGGAGTCATCGAACATAATTCGATCCATCTCATACAATAGAGACTCCTCAAGGTCACGATCAACCTCACTACGACACACGAGACCACCACTACCAAGTAAGCAATCAAAGGGAAGAATAGATATTCATGCAATTCATCTTCTCCTTTATCAAATATGGGTGGGTGTCATAACAAGGCTCACAATCAAGGTCAACATCAATACTTTCACTAAAGAGAGGTTCAATGAAAACCGAGCTCACATCATGATGTGGCTTTTCAACCCTCTCGACTAGTTGTTCATTTGCACACAGAAGTTGACCAAATGGCTCTACACTAGTTGCAAACACATTGTAGTCATACATATCATCAACTACTGTGGAGTTATCACAAACGCTATCACAAGACAAGGAAGTAACATGCTCAAGGGAAGAAGTACTAACACATACTTTTGAGTGGCCATCTTGCTCACTCAATGCACTTGAAGTGTCATGAATAGTTTCTCCACCTTATAGCTCACATTTGGATTCACCTTCACCATGTAGCTCACATTTGGATTCACCTTCACCTTGTCTTTCCATCATGGAACATGGTTAAGGCTCCATCGGTTTGCCTCCAAGAATACCTACATAAGTACTCACACAAGTAGAAGAAAAAGATAAAGGGTTAAGGTTAGAATTAGGGGTGTCCTCACTCTCAATGATTCTTTTTCCCTCTTTCTTTTCCCTCATTTTTATTTCAAGGTTGGGTATAGATTCGGGTGGTGACAACCCACTCACATCACTCAACACAACCTCTCCTTTTTCCACTCGAGAGTGTTCATCGGTCGCTCCCTTACTCCTCTCAATCTTTTGTCTCTCATATTCGGGCGAATTGGGATGAGGCCCGAGAATACCCATAGCCAGAGTAGGTGGACTTTTAACATCAACCTGAAATCTAGGACTTGTAGACTCATTACTTGATGCCTCCTTCTTCTTTGTGGGTGAACCACTTGGCTTTGAAACTTGTGATTTCGGGTTCACCTTATTGACACTTGTCAACTTTTTTTTAGCACTTGTCCCACCACTTCTTGTGTTTGTAGGACTTCTTGATTGCTCATTTTCAATCGTAGGACTTCTCCTCAATGGTGTCCCACTATTTCTCTTGTTCGTGGGCTCTCTTGCTTGTACTTCTTCTTTCCTAGGAAGGAGGAATTGTAACTTTCCTTGTGCTTTAACATGATAGCCACCAAGGCCTTTGTTGAACTTGAACTATCTATGGAGAAGCCAAGGCTTTCCCAACATGATATCACATCCCTCTAAAGGACCCATTTTGCACTCAACTTCTTCTTCAAAGTTTCTTTGCGAAATAACTACCCTAGTCATTCCATCAACACAAGGTATTCCCAACCTTCTCACTACAAGAGGACTAATTCAACTTGCTTCACCTTCATCCACTTGTAGCACATACCCACGATTCTCATCAAGACTCACTACAAATCGATACCATTCTCTTCTTCTTAAGAGCTCATCGTAGTAATGTCCTTTAAACTTCCCACCATTAGTAGTCTCACTTGAGGCACTACCATGAGATGGGTACTTCCTTATTTCTCCGCTACTAGCAACACCACTATAGTAGCTTCCACTCCACATCACCCTTCCAACATCACTATCGTAATTGAAAGTCCGGGAAGAAGTCTCATACCTTGTTGCAACATCATGAGTTTGGTTGCTCTCCTCAAAGTATCCATACGATCTTCTCCTAGTGGTAGGAGTATGGTAAAAGCCCTCATCCTCCAATCCATTCCCATATCCATCCAAACCTTCCTTATAGCTCCTTGTACCTGCAAAAGACATCTTAAGAAAGCACAAAGGTTAGTTTAAACAACCTCACTTGGACTCCCTCACTTTTGGTGGTGGCACTGAATGCTCTTTTTAGGATTCACACTCCCAAACACCCACCCAATGATGTCGTCACCTCTTAGGAACCATGATGGTAAGATCACCAACTAGTACGTCCAAGTATTGGTTCGGAATGGAGTTAGTATGACTCGATGGACGGACGGCTATTTAAAGTGCGTACTTGAAGTCAAGAAAGTTCTATGACCATAGGAAAAGCTCCAAGATGCACGAGATCCTAAAAGCTCAAGAGTTAGTGTCAATGGAGTAGGAAAATTACCCAAAAACACTAACCAAGAAGCCCGGAGGCAAGGAACAATGAAAACCTAGGCAAAAAACTACCCGACCAACCCTCAGGAAAAGAGGCGCTCTGCCTCAGGAAAGGGGCGGTCTGCCCTATAAAATCCAAAGAGCTGATTAGAAAGAGGCGGCCCGCCTCCTCAGAGTAGGCGGTCCGCCTACCACTGCTTCCTGCAGCTTCGCAAAACGAGTTTTTGGTCCGTTTTGCCAAAAATTTCTAGTGATTTCAAGATGTTTTTGCAATCTAATGGTACTCAAAGCTGTATTCCACTATTCTAAACAATCCCCAATTGTTTCACACCCCAAACAAACAATCAACAAGCTTCGATTCAAGTTTGAGGCGATTTCAAGGGTTTTCAAAATTTTGGGATTTGATTTTCGAGATTTCAATCTTTAACACCAATTTGTGATATAGGGGTACCAAAACAACGGGAATACATAATATATCAATCCCCAATAACTTTGAACACTTGGGGAATCAAATCCAATCCGTTCTATAAATTTTTGGCAATTTTCAAGTTTTTCAATTTTTTTGTTTTTCTTTCTTTCCAAGAACAACAAGAACACAATAACAAGATAAAGATATTACGAACAAGGAACGAGGGTTTGTAAGAACAACACCCAATCTGTGCTCTGATACCAACTGATGTAGGGTAAACTAGCGGAAGCTAAAAACGACACTAAGTATGCGGAAGCGATAAAACGAGATATCTAAAAGATATCAAAAAATTCAAGATAGGGAAGGCAAGAAATAGAAGAAAGAACGGATAACGATTCACAACATGAATTTATTATCCAAAGGGAGAATTGAAACTCGAACCTTACAATGGTTTCATAGTAGCGATGAATCTCCATAGGTTCCAAGTCAAGACATACACGAAGCTTCAAGCTTCGAACACGAAGGGCTCGGCCTCTTCTTAGTTCTCTCCACTATTCAAGACTTAAAACAAAACTAATAAAATACAATGGCTAAGTGTGGTATTTATAGGTGTGCCACACTCCTAAGTGAAATGACTAAACGCCCCTAAGTCTAGTTAAAATAATAGAAGTCACTTAGGGCTATAGTTGGAATTCCACACAAAATAAGTAGGAATCCCGTCATGCCTTTTCAGCAAGTAGGCGCCCCGCCTAAAAAGTAGACGCCCCGCCTGAATAAAAGGCACCCAGAATGGGTGGTCCGCCCAAAAACAGAGGCGCTCCGCCTCTTGAAAAGTCCAGAGAGTTGTCTTCAAAATAGGCGCCCCGCCTAGTTGTGTAGGCGGTCCGCCTCTTCCTAGGAGGTCCTCAAAATGCACTCTGTGCTCCTCTTTGGTCCATAGCCGGTCCTCCTTCAATGGTGCTCAAATCCATGGCTTCAAACCACCCTCGAACCTTTCTCCGGAGTCCTTGACTTGTATTCTTTGTGCTCTCGAGCTTGGCTCTTGATGGTTGGCGCTACGGTTTGACAGGACATATGTAGAAAAAAAAGTTGAGCTAATGTTAAAAGAATTATGAGAAGAAGAAGATCATTAGTGGAATCTCATTAATTTTTGTTCACAGGTGCACCAGTTATAACTTATGAGTTATAATTGTGAATACAAAGAATAATGATATTTGAGATTTTGAGAGAATATCAAAATGTGATTCATATGAACTAGGGTATTGCATACTTTATAATATACTTGCAGGTTTGTACTCGACGAGAGGCTATATACTCCTAACAGATGTATAGCATGTAGCTCTCACAGTATGCTGGTCGCATGGTCTATTTCACTGTATGAATATTTATAGAGATGCGATGAGAATATGTTTCTCATATAATAAGAGCACACCCATTATGTGTGAGTGGGAGATGTTGGAATTATCTGTTTAAGAGTCCACCCATAAAGGGGTGCTCTTAAAGCCTATCCAGGTAAAAATAGATAATTACCTAGTAGAGTCCTATAAGAGAAGAACTACTTTAATTAGCTATAAGCACACAAGTATTAATATTGAAAAGGTATGTACTTCTCTATACAGCTCTTCCTACTTCTCTCTACTAAATATTGGGTGTTTGGACTGTGTATAAAGGGGTTGCTCCGTTACGGTGACAACCACCGACGACCAGTGATTCCAGCCGTGGTAAAGATCCTACTGCTTTCGCTTATAAGGAGAACAAGTAAGTTCTCTTATTTATGTTTGAGTAATCTATGTAGTATAGATTTTATGTATATGCTGCACATGAATCCTTCAAAAATACTCTATAATTAATAATAACATGTCTTAATATCTTTTTCTAATACCATGTTTGAAAAATAAAATCAATCCCATGATAGAAAAATCAACAATTGAATATTAATAAGGGGAGTGGGCATTTGGGTAAAAAGTTTTGAGCAGATGGGTAAATAATTTTGAGCGAATGGGCATACAGTGAAAGCCAACTTACAATGGGTAAATTACCGTAATAATTTATGTCTTTTTGGTATTCCGTGTAAATTACCCTTGTTGAAATGCTTACATTGAATTTTAATTGTCAAGCAAGGTGTTCAACAAGATCGAAGGTTTAAAACCAAAAATATATAGTAAGATGCTCGCCTTGCAATTTTTGCCATGTTTTTTATTTTTTTAAAAATTCTTAAGTTTTTCATAGTAGAACTTTGTCTTTTATTTTAAATTTTTAATTAAAGTCATTTATATTCATAAGATTTTTGACAACTAGAGCCAATGTAGTATATTGAAACAAATAGTTCATATTTTGTTCACTTGAAAGAAATCTTTCCAATATAAATACATATATGAGATTTTTATGTTAAATGACGCTTTAGTGATCTTTATCACACAATATACCGACACTTTTGAAAACTTTCAAAATACAACAGTTTCACATTATTACAAAATATAGCACTTTTATGCAAAACATACTTGTGTATGCATGTATGTACATGTATATTTATGTATTTACAAAGACATGCGCACATAAATATACAAACATACACATGACATATAAGCACATAAAATAAAATACAAAATTGTGTATACAAACATATACATATATCACAAATAAATATTTTATGATACAACGGCTAAGGTGGTCATTAAGGGATTTCAAACCAGTGACACACTATCTGGTCATGAAGCAAAAGTCACATCATTGGATGTGGCGGGATGGTAATTTGTTGCCACGATGTCTCATAATTGAGCAATCAAGCTGGTCAAGCAAATATATTGAGAAGGAAGAAAAGATGGATACTGACTATATTTTTACCTGGCTAAATTTGGAGGAGTTTACCATTTTCAATAATCGAAGGAGTCTACCATTTTTTCATCTGGAAGTGATTTGAGTATGTTATATTTATGTTTTAAGAAATCCCTATAACACATTGAAGCATAAGGTCTGTCATGGGCGGCCTCTCAGCTGTGCCCCATGACTCCTTGGACGCGCCTCGTGGTGCCCTGGTAAGCCTCAAGACGCCTAGTACCACGGTTGTGGCCGCACCAAGATCTATATGCGCATCTGCGTATATCGCCCCACCGGTTGAGCATGCCCGCGCGCAGCAAGCTGACAGCACCCTCAAAGCCTGCCCGCAGCCAGCGCCCGCGCGCCCCGCACTTGAGTGCGCCGACGCTATGCAACCTGCGCATGCGCGCCACAATGCTGCATATCCCGCACTAGAGTGCGCCTATGCCATGCGACCAACACATGCACACCTCAACGCAAATTTCCCCGCGCCTGCACGCGCCAAAGCCTTAAGCCCCGTGCGCAAGCCATGAAGACGCAGACAAGGATGCGGCCCCTCAAAGTGCCGCACATCATGTAAATATAGTTAGGTTTATCTTTCTGTATTTTTCTAGTATGATTGTCTGGCCCCTTAGTGTCTGCTGCTATGACCTGGGTTTATTTTTTAAGAACATATATAGGCGGGTATAAGGGTTCGAACAAACTGTAAGCTGCTTTCATATTTCTGCTCTGGTGTCTTGCCCCCTCGACACCACGTTGGATTTCTTGTAATCGGTTAGCTTTTGATTAATACAAGCAAGTGCAACGACTTTCATTTTCAATTATTCTTTTTATATACACTGTGATTGACATCGGTTTTCCCGCACGGCACTGACGCTCTAGTCTAGCATGCGGAGGGGACCACTGGCCAGCGTATGTTGCCCTTCTAGGAAAACTCAAGAAGGCGTCGCGTAACAGTTGGTATCAGAGCATAGGCTCTACAATGGACAAAGGAAAAGTTTGACAGACTATATGAAACATGGCTGGTGGACAAAAAACGAATGGTAAAAGGGTTGGTGCACTCGAAGAAGCGGTCGAGGCACTAAAAGAAATCGTAGGGACGGTCCCGGATCTCAAAAATAGTCTTGAGGAGAGACTGGATGACCTTATTCATCTTGTGCACGGAGTGAGACAGACATCGCTCACATAAGCCAAGACATAGAGAATGACCGCGTTTAGCTTACTGCGGTCAAGAATAAGCTCGATGCGAGCGAGGAAAGGAATGCTACTATACAACAATAGTTGGATGAGAATGCAGCGTCACACGGGGCATTGCAAAACATTGTGAACAACTTGATGGCTCAAGTCATGCAGGGCCTTCTCAGAGGAGGAGGAGGAAACGGAGGTGGGGGTGCAATGGATTTTGCTCCCAAACAAAAGATGAAGTTCCCAGAGCCCAAGCATTACAATGGTGCTCGAAGTGCTAAAGAAGTCGAGAATTTCTTGTTCGACATGGAACAATATTTTAAGGCAGTTGGCGGGTTAGATGATGATCAGAAGATCACAGCTACGATCATGTACCTTGAGGGTGACGTCAAACTATGGTGGTGTGGGAAAGTTGAGGCCGCGGAGAATGGTGAACCAGAACTGGCAACATGGGATGAGTTGAAAGCGGCTATCCGTAGACAGTTCTTTCCAAAAAATGTCGAGTACAGTGCTCGACGAAAACTTAGGGAGCTAAGGCAGACGAGGTCTATGCGGGAATATGTTCGTGAATTCACAGCCCTACTGCTAAGCATTCGCGACATGGGTGAGAAGGATAATCTCTTTACCTTCATGGAGGGACTTAAACCTTACGCTTGTGCCGAGTTACAAAGGAAAAGGGTGGACACGTTGGCAAGGGCTATTCAGGCTGCTGAGTGCATTGCGGACTATCAAGTGGATACTCGAAATGATAGGCTGCAGACGACTCCACGTTCTGTTGGTGATAACAACTACAAAGGGGGCCAATCCAATAAAAGTGGTCCTAGCAAAGGTGGGGGAGAGCGTAGTAATAATTATTCCAAGGCCTCTTCCTCGAGCAGTAGCAATACGGTAGCTCAAAATAAAGGAAAGAGAGCCGCCTTTGTTCCTAAAGGTGGATGTTTCGAATGTCGGGGTCCTCACAGGGTTGCTGATTTCCCTAAAAAGAGGAAGCTGAATGCTTATGAAACTCTTGATGAAGAAGAAGCAGACGAAGAGGATGAGGATGACGGTGAGGCTCCGATTGGTGCGTTGTCGCACACGTTCTATTCTATCTCTCAAGAAGTGGGTAAATCAAGTACTGCAGGTCTTCGATTGAAAAAAGAAGCTGATCATGCTGGTCAAAAGAAGAATTCTGAAGCCGATGCCAAACTTCGGGTTGGAAAAAGTAAGGGACTTATGTACTTCGACATTTGGGTTAATGAAAAACCTGTTCGTGCGATGATAGACACAGGTGCTACTCATAATTATTTGGCTGCTACAAAGGTGGAGCGGCTAGGACTCATCGTGGAGAAGGGTCGTGGTCGAGTGAAGGCTATTAACTCTCCAGCTCAACCTGTTAGAGGTGTGGCGAAGGTAGTCCCAATCAAACTGGGCCCCCATGAAGGGAAGACTACGTTATCTGTAGTCACGATGGATGATTCAAATTGATTCTTGGTTTGGAATTCTTGCAGGAAACTCATACCGCAGTCTTGCCGCATGGCGATGCCCTACTTATCATGGGGGCAAAACCATGCATGATTTCAACTTTGTCTGGGAAGTTGAACGAGAGGAGCATCTCGGCTATGCAACTATAGAAGGGTGTCAAGAGACAAGAACCAACGTTCTTTGCTACCTTTTGCTTGGACGAGATTGAGCGGGCATCTGGCCTTATTCCTTCTGCTATGAAGGATATGTTGGTGGACTTTGAAGACGTGATGCCACCAGAAATCCCTAGGCGACTGCCGCCTAAGCGAGATGTGGATCATCAAATTGAACTGGTGTCGGGCGCAAGGCCTCCTGCCCATGCGCCATATCGAATGTCACAACCCGAACTCACCAAGCTTCGGAGACAATTGACGGAAATACTGGATACTGGAATTATTGTGTCCTCTAAGTCCCCTTATGGGTCGCCTGTGCTATTTCAAAAGAAGCACGACGGCTCCTTAAGGCTCTGTGTGGACTATAGAGCATTGAATAAAATTACTATGAAGAATAAATATCCTATTCCCTTGATGGCGGACTTATTTGATAGGCTGGGTGGTGCTAAGATATTCACAAAAATAGACCTGAGATCAGGCTATTGGCAGGTGCGTATCACTGAAGGAGATGAGCACAAAACAACTTGTGTCACAAGATATGGATCTTTTGATTTTCTAGTTATGCCATTCGGCCTAACTAACGATCCAGCAACGTTTTGTACGCTGATGAATCAAGTCTTCCGGGAGTTTATAGATGAATTTATGGTTGTCTATCTGGATGACATTGTGATTTATAGCATAAACATGGAGGATCGTATGATGCAGTTGAAAGAAGGTCTTGACAAGACTAAGGGAGCACGAGCTATACGCCAAGCCGTCGAAATGTGCCTTTGCCCAAAAGCAAATCTATTTCCTTGGGCATATAGTCGGAGAGGGAGAATCAAGATGGATGGCGGTAAAATTTAGGCCATTGCCGATTGGCAAACACCAACGGATATTCATGCCCTGAGATCTTTCTTGGGCCTATGTAATTTCTATCGGCAGTTCGTAAAGGATTATTCTCTTATTGATGTGCCCCTGACGGAACTTTTGAAGAAGGTCACGCCATGGGAGTGGTGTCCAAGGTGTGTGAAGGCCTTTGCTACTTTGAAGAGGGCTATGTCAAGCAGCCCGGTTTTGGCCCTTCCTGATATGGCCAAGCCGTTTGAAGTACAGACTGATGCCTCAGACTTCGCGCTTGGTGGAGTTTTGATGCAAGAGGGGCACCCGGTTGCTTATGAGAGCCAAAACATAAGGATGCAGAGTGGCATTATGCAGCCCATGAAAAAGAGTTGTTGGCTGTGGTCCATAGTTTGCGCTTATGGCGCCATCACTTATTGGGAGCACCCTTTGTTGTCAAGACAGACAACACTGCTGTCAGCTATTTTATGACACAGCCAAAACTGATCGGGAGACAGGCGAGATGGCAAGTGCTTCTTGCTGAGTTTAATTTCCACTTGGAATATAAGAGTGGGAAGTTAAACCAAGTTGCTGACGCGCTAAGTCGGAGGGCCGACTTAGCCGCGGTGTGTCTGCTCGCCGCCCTTAGGGGAAGCGAGGTAACCACCAATATTAAGGATCAGATCAAGGATCTTCTTGTTCGTGACCCTGCTGCCCAAGATTTGATCTGCCTTGTGGAGCAAGGGAAGACGCGTCAGTTCTATATAGATGATGGTTTTCTCAAGACAAAAGGGAAGCGAATATATGTGCCCAAGGGAGGTGATTTGCGTAAGACCCTATTGAAAGAATGCCATGATACCCTCTGGGCCGGCCATCCTAAAATGGATAGGACCCTAGCGCTGCTTCAGCGCGCGTACTATTGGCCCCAGATGGCGAATGATGTAGATCAATATGTGCGAACCTGTTTTGTTTGCCAGAAAGACAAGCCAGACCGTTTGACGCAAGCGAGACTATTGCAGCTGCTACCTGTCCCAAAAAGGCCTTGGGAAGGCGTCTCTCTGGATTTTATCACCGGATTTTCCAAGGTCAGAGATTTAACCACTATTCTTGTAGTGGTTGATCGATTTTCTAAATACGCAACTTTTATAGCAGCCCCAAAATATATAGCAGCTGAAGAGATGGGCAGGCTCTTCTTTGCGCATGTGGTGAAGTATTGGGGTCTGCCTAGAGATATTGTTAGTGATCGCGACTCGCGACTCGCGATATGTCCAGATGGAGCGGTTTAACGGGATGCTTGAAGAATATCTTAGGTATTTTGTAACTGGGTCGCAAAAGAATTGGGTGACGCTACTGGATTTTGCCCAGTTGTGCTTCAATGCCCAAAAATGCACAAGTACCAACAGGAGCACTTTTGAAATTATCATGGGACAACAACCTCTTCTCCCGCATACTGTTGATGCACCAAATGTATCAAAGTCTCCTCGAGCTGCGAGTTTCTCAAGAGAGTGGAAGAGAAATCTAGAGATAGTGTGGAGCTATCTTGAAAAGGCACAAAGGAGGATGAAAAAGTATGCAGATCAAAACTGGCATTTTGTGGAGTACAAAGTTGGTGATAAAGTGATAGTAAAGATCCCCAAGAGATATCTGTTCGCGGGAGCTCATGACCCGCGTCTTTTGCAGAAATACATTGGACCTCTGTCCATTGTGAAATGTGTTGGAAAAGTTGCATATCGAGTTGAATTACCAGCTTGGTGGAAGATCCACCCTGTTTTTCATGTCAGCTTGCTGAAGCCTTTCCAAGAAGACAAGGATGATCCTTCCATAAGCCAGCTCACAATGCCGAGCATCAGGAAGAACAAATGGTCAGGGAAGAAAGTAGCAGAAGCTATCCTGGATGACCGTGTAATTCATGCCTCAAAGAAAGATCACCAGAAATATTTGGTGAAATCGAACGGATGTGATGCAGAGGAGAACACCTAGGAGAGGGGAACAAACCTCAAAACCTTCAAGGGCCTGATAGCTGATTATCCGGCAAGGAAGGCACCGAGAACGTCGCCAACTCAGATGGGGGAGAATGTCATGGACGGTCTCTCAGCCGTGCCCCATGACTCCTTGGGCGCGCCTCGTGGTGTCCTTGTAAGCCTCAAGACGCCTAGTGCCACGGTTGTGGCTGCGCCGAGATCTATATGCGCATCTGCATATGTCGCCCCACCGGTTGAGCGTGCCCGCGCGCAGCAAGCTGACAGCGCCCTCAATGCCTGCCCGCAGCCATCGCCCGCGCACCCCGCACTTGAGTGCGCCAACGCCATGCAACCTACGCATGCACGCCACAATGCTGCCTATCCCGAACTAGAGTGCGCCTATGCCATGCGACCAACGCATGCACACCCCAACACAGATTGCCCCGCGCCTGCGCACGCCAAAGCCTTGTGGCCTGTGCGCAAGCCTTGAAGACGCAGACAAGGATGCGGCCCTTCAAAGTGCCGCACATCATGTAAATATAGTTAGGTTTATCTTTCTGTATTTATCTAGTATGATTGTCTAGCCCCTTAATGTCTGCTGCTATGACATTGGTTTATTTTGTATAAGGGTTCGAACAAACTGTAAGCTGCTTTCATATTTCTGCTCTGGTATCTCGCCCCCCGACACCACGTTGGCTTTCTTGTAATCGGTTGGCTTTTGATTAATACAAACAAGTGCAACGACTTTCATTTTCAATTACTCTTTTTATACACACTGTGATTGACATCGATTTTCCTGCACGGTACTGACCCTCTAGTCTAGCGTGCGGAGGGGACCACTGGCCAGCGTATGCTGCCTTCTAAGCAAACTCAAGAAGGCGCCGCGTAACAGGTCCTGTGCTCATTTTGTACGTTGAATAGTTCTAACTAATGAAGTAATGGTCCTCTCAATTCAACTTAGAGTGCTCAAGCTTGTACCACAAACATTTATTCGCAACTTTTCCAGTTTCTTTGTAAAATGGCAAATCTTGAGTTTGTTTTCTCTTTAAAAAAAAATGCAAATGTTATTGTGGCAATGTTTTCTTAGAAACTACCTTGTGTCTCCGTTGTTTATGTTTTTTTTCCTCATTGTTCTAAAGGCGGGAGAGCCTGATGGCCCCTAAATTTGAATCCATTCTTCATTTTGGTTATCGAATTTGTGGACTTTTCGTTTAAACACCTTAACTCGACAAAAAATATGTAATAAACACTTATTAACTGTTCTTATCTGAATGGCCAGAGTGATGTGGCAATTGCATATGCCAATGACTCAAATAAAAAGCGTGAAATCAAGGGCAAATCCAGGATTTAAAAGTGCCGGGTGCCACTTGGACGTCGACACGTGTCTATTTACAGGGCCAAAAAATGACAAACGTTCTTTGATGAACTTTGGATTTTCGTTCGAATGGTCCTCCTTTTATTTATATAGACAAATCGATCAAACTAAAAAAAATATACACATGACGCAAATAATAAATCTTTTAACAATATCATGACGACGACAACAACACCGTACCCAATGATATTCCATAAACTTCTAATAATATCACTATTATCATAAATATATATGTAATTTATTTTATGATAATCCTACACAAGTTTTCATATTTAAAATCAAAACAAATTTACTAATTAAAAGAAGGAAAATAATGATCGGTAGTCACCTAAAATAACTTATACATCTAAAGTATGACTACCAAAGATGAGGAGAGGATGGAAGGAGAATTAACGTTGAAAAATATGGAAAGAGAAAAGAGCTGACTTTGGGGAGTACGGGAAAAGGGAAGGGGGTGGGTTTGACGTTTCGGATAGGAAGGGAGAGAGAAAAGTTTAAGTCTTAGGTCCCACTCCCACATCCCTATCTTATTGTAGCAAAATAAAATAAAATAAACTAATATGGGGAATCAAACTCGGGTCATTTGGGATAAAGCTTTGACGCAGTGTCACTGGCACCATAGTATCGATTGTTGCCGTGGATGCCACTTAACACATCTATAGCTTTTCTTATGTATTTATAAATGTATACACAAAGTTTCAACTGAAGCTAGCGGGTGTCGTAACACCTCTTAAGGCTTTACGAGATCTGCCCATTCGAGACGTTGAGCACCGGTCTTAAGGGGCTACAAAGGGGCTAATGATTTTTTTAGTGTAAATGTTTTAATATTTAAACCCATAGAACAGTTGGCAAGAGCAAATAGTTGTATTTGCTTCATCTGGTTTAGCATACCTTGAATAGTGGTGTACACAAGATTTTTTGAAAACAGTGTCACTTCAAAATAGAGGTGGCATATCCCTAAAATGTTTTGAAGATCCACATTAATTTAGCTTTTCAAAGTTAGAGGTTTTATGTTAACCTATTGTTTCTAGGGATTTTTGGGTGAGAAGGACCCCCAAGTCTTTTACTAGTTATAAGGGATTCAAGTCTTCAAAAATGGGTGAGAGGGACACTTTTAAAATTAGTACTAATGACTAACATTTTAAAAGCACCTCATGTTTTTTTATTTATACAAAGCCCCCACCTCTCATCACCCACCTCATCAACCCCTTAGCCCCCATCCGGCCCCCCACTCCCTCCCCCACCCCACCCATCCACCATTCCACCACGACCCTCCACCACTCACCGCCAACTTCTACCATCCTCCACTACCCACCACCACCTTCTGTTACCTTCCACCAGCAACCATCACCTTCTACCACCCTCCACCACCACCCACCACCCTACAGCACTCTAATAAAAAGATGTGTACGCATCAGTCGAGATGTATATGACTGATGTGTACACATATTACTATATGTGTACACATCTCGACTGATATGTGCACATGCACATATAATATATGTTTACACATATAATAATATGTGTACACATATATATGATAAAAGTGTTATACATCTCGTCATATGTGTACACATATAATGTGTACACATATTATTATATGTGTACACATCTGACGAGATGTGTACACACCTTTTTCAGCCGTGAAAACATCTTCAAAAGTGTATCAACATATAGAAAATATGTTTACACGTCTGAAAAGATGTATAAAATGACTAGAATTAAAAAATGAAAAAGGATAAAATAGAGATGAAGAAGAAACAAAATGGATACGAAAAAGAACAAAGAAAAATAACATAGATGGTGATAAAATGAAATTTGAAAAGAAATTTAGAAGAAAGAATGAAAAGGAAGAAGAAAAAAGAGGAAGAAAGAGAGAAGAGAGAGAGAGAAATAAAATTTGAAATGATTTGAATAAGGAAAGAGAATGTAAAAGTGGGTGGGAAGGGGCGATTGAATTTTTTTAAAAGTGGGGTTTTTTCGTATATATGAAAACTTTTAATTATGGGGGATGTTGACGCCTAATTTTTTCCCGGATTTTAATTAAATGTATAATTATTTTAAAATTAACTTCAATTTTGAAAATTACAAGTAAATAGCTAATTTTAAATGGAAATGGCCAAAATTGCAAGTCATCCCTTCATTTGCAGCGTACTATATAATTATTTGTTTAATTTAATTAAAGGGCTAAATCTGTTTTTAAATTTCAATTTAGGATCATTTCTAAAAAGCTCATATTACACAAAAAACCCCACCCAACTATTCAATCATCTTCATCATATACAAAAAACCCTACAACACCCATTTTTTACATACACCAGCGGCTGCATCCCATCTACCCTCTCTGATGCAATCGAAAATAGGCGGAAGCGACAAACGACACGAATATGCAGAAGCTAAAACAAGATAGGCGATATCGATAAAGATATCGAGATAAAAAGCAAGACGAGGCTTGAACGTTTACCTAAGTAGCACTGAGGAACTCGTCTCGATACACCCCAGGTGAAGTCAAGGATCACCTATACTACGCAACTACCCTCAAGAGACACTCGACTCTCGCAAATAGAATGATCAAAGAGGTTTTGATGTTCAACTTGGAATCCACCAAGTTAAATCATGCCCGCTCATGGGTTCTTCATTGAGATTCACTCAAGAAATTCATCATTCAACATTCAAGGTTTGTTAAAAATGCAATAAATGACTAAGGGGTCTATTTATAGTTTCCCATTACAAGTTTTGCCAAGTTTCTGGTCGCTGCCACTCCACTGGTCTTCGCGATCGCGTGAAAGGAGTAGCGATCGCGCAGGGTACTTTCTTGCAGGAGTGCGCGATCGCGTGAGGCATGGCGCGAAGGCGAAGACATCACAAAGTCTCTTCGCGATCGCGAAGGTGTGCACGCGATCGCGAAGAGCAAATCCTCTTCGTCAGGCAGTAAGCTCAAAAAGTGCTGCCCTGTCTTGCCCTGTTTTGCTCCCCTGTTTCCTGCACTGTTTCCTCTTTGATTGAGGTCCAATGCATTGTCTTCAAGTCATCCCCCGAGCTCATATCATCCATGCCCTTCCAAACCAAGTGTAAGTGTTGATGCAATTTGGGTTGCATCATCCTCCCCTTCTTGAGAAGATTTCGTCCTCGAAATTAAGGCGTCCTCCTCCAAGGTAGCATTACCTACATCAAAAAGGCAAACAAAACAAAAGCTCCTACTACAAGAGTAGGTTAGTGCCAAGAGTGTGGGAAAACACACTCTTATGGTACAACCAAGTATCAATGGCAACAAAGAAGCTCATGTTCCCAAAGGAACCAGCAAGTACTTGGTTCAACAACGAAGTGTACCCAACACAAGAACCAACAAAGAGATCAATAGTGCATGGCATATACAAGATCAAGCGATCGAAATCCCTACGATCCCTAGGTTCAAGATTAGCACACCAAGACCTTCCACTACACGAGTAGGTAGGTCCAACAAGAGTGAGTGCAAGCACGGTGGAAAATTCGCTCTTGTGATAGAGCCAAGTATCAATACCAATCAAGAAGCTCATGTTCCCAAAGGGAACAACAAGTTCTTGGCTCCATAGTGTCAAGCACTCACAACCATAACAAGCAAAGGAGTCATTAGGACATAGAACATTCAAGATCAAGCAATCAAAGTTCCTATGACCCCAAAGCCCATGGTCAACATACCAAACCTTCAATGCATCACATTCACATCTCGGCACAATGGTTTTGGCATGCTCAATTCTCAAAGTGTGGTTAACATATGGGATGGGATAGGCAAAGTAGTGTATTTCACAATTAGCACCCAACAACCCACTCCCCTTCTTAAGAGCTCTCATACTCACACTAAGAGATACCTCCTCACCTCCAATTTCATTCTCGAGACAACCCCCCTCACAAGGTAAGCTCTCAAGGAAGGCATCATTAATGGTCTCTTCATCATCATAACCCGCACTAACAAGAGTAGGGTCACTAGAAGAATCATCTACCTCACTCGAAACTTCACACAAAGAGTTGTCTATGGGATCAAATCCCTCACACCATGGAGGTTCCATTTCATCCTCAACTCTAGTCCGATACAAATCACCTTCACAATTAAAGATGCCCTCAAACAAAGGATTAGTAAAAGCAAGCACCTCAATTTCATGGTCAAACAGAGGCAGAGTATCAAAGCTAGGTTCATCATCCGCACTTGAGGAGTCATCATAGACAACCTTGTCCAATTCATGCAATTTGGACTCCTCAAGGTCACTATCCTCCTTACTACGACACACAAATCCACCAAAATCAATTATGTCAATAAGGGTAGAGTCACATAACTCATCTTCCCCTTTGTCAAATACGGGTGGGGTATCATAACAAAGATCACAAGCAAGGTCAACTACTACATTTTCACTAAAGAGAGGTCCTTTGAATTCCGGGCTCACATCATGATGTGGCTTCTCATTCCTCTCTACTAGCGGTTCACAAGCAAACACAAGTTGACCAATCGACTCTACACTAGTCGTGATTTCATCAAATGCATTACAAGAACCAACTAACATTGAGTCTTCACAAGACAAGGAAGGATCATGTTCATAAGAAGGTGAAGAAACACTTACTTTTGAGTAGCTCCCGTGAGTACTCACATTGCTTGAAGTGTTTTGTTCAAGTCTTCCTTCATGAAACTCACAATGTTGAGCTCCGTTCTCTTGTCTTTCTTTCGTACCAACCGGTTGAGGCTCCACTAGCTCGCCTCCAAGAGTACCTACACATAAGCCAAAAAAAATAGAAAGAGAAAAAGATAAATCATGGTTAGAAGAAAGTGTGTCCTCACTCTCACTCGAGATTTCCTCTCCCCTCACTTTTTTCATTTTTTGCTCAAGGCCAATTGTAGGTCCGGGTGATGCTTCACTCTCAACTCGCAAGGGCATGACCATAAGATTGTTGGTTCCGGGCTCAAGTTTCATGGGTAACTTGGCCTTAGTGGCTTCCTTCAACTCCCTCATGATCCTATAGTCATTGCTTACTTGCTTGGGCGTCAAGGGCTTGAGTACATACTTCCTAGAACCATGCAAGACCGTGTAAGAGTTGGTCCTACCATCATGTACTACGCTCTGATCATATTGCCATGGCCTTCCAAACAAGAGATGGCAAGCTTGCATAGGGACTACATCGAACATTACCTTATCTCGATAATTGCCAATGCCAAACTCAACCAAAGCTTGCTTCACCACCCTCAACTCTCTACACTCACTCAACCATTGTAAGCGGTAGGGATGTGGATGCGTTATAGTAGGCAATTGCAATTGGGAAATCAAAGTCTCACTCACTATGTTAGCACAACTTCCCGAATCAATGATCATTGAGCACACTTGCCCCATCACACGACACCTAGCATGGAAGAGATTCTCCCTTTGCACATGCTCTGACTCCGCAAGACTCATGGCACCCAAACTTCTCCGCACCACAAGTGTCGTTTTAAGCTCATCATCTTGCTCATCATTACCTTGGGGAATGCCCAAGTTGTGGGGAGTGCCCACTTGTTGGGGAATGCCCAACGGTTGGGGAATGCCCAACATTTCATCACCAGTACCTCCTTGGGTACCCTTTTGGACACTCAGGGTCCATTCCTCTTTGAGGTTGTCAAACCTCGAACTTATGGATCTCACCTTGGCCAAGAGGTAGGCCAAAGTGCTTACCGGGACTTCAATGGTATCGTATACGTCTCCGGCCATGTACCTACAAAAAGTAAAAACAAGAGAAAGAGGTTAGAGTAAAAACCCTCACTCGCTCCCTCACCTTTGGAATGTCACTCGGGTACACTCGATTTAGTTGGTTGTAGGATCACTCAAGCTTGATCTCAAAGGCTTCCTCGTAGTTGAACAACCACCTCAATAACCACTCAAGTCACAAGAACCAAATACTCTTCGGGGTGAGCGTAATTGATGGGACTCGATGGGCGAACGGCTTTATAAGTGAGCACTTGAGCCAAAAATGTACTACGAGTCTTCTTTGAGCTCTACTCTCCTCCTAGGCACGAGTATCCTATTCGCACAATGGATTAGTACTAATTAGGTAGAAGTGTTACCCTCAAAGTACTAACCGGAAGTGACGCGATCAAATGTTCAAAGATCGAATCGTCACTAAACGGATTTGGAATTGGAGGACTTTTGGTTAGTGATCTACAAACTCACCATATTTGATGATACAATTGGAGTTTTGGTGAGTGGAAACTGTTACGAACCCTTAGCGAACATTCTGCCCCAAAACAGGATTTCTGAAAATGGGAACTCTTCGCGATCGCGTGAGGTAAGGCGCGATCGCGATGAACAAAATGGCAAGGTGACGCGAACGCGTGAAGCAGGGCGCGATCCCGCAGGCCTGCGTTCCAGAACCAGAACCCCGACTGTAAACTCAGTTTTTGGCACACAAATCACCCCAATTCAACTTGTTGTTCAGTTCTAAAGCTTCCAAGGGGTGTTTTCAACTGAAGTAAACAATCCCCAATGGTTGTATTAATCAAACAACTTGTTTCAAGAATTTGGAGTAAGTTCTTCAAAATTTTGAAAACTTCAAAATTTCAAAAGCTCGATTTTCAGTCCGCTACTCCAAATGACGATATGGGGATATCAAAATGACGGGAAAACTATTAGGATCAATCCCCGATACCAAACAACCAAGAATTCACAACTTAAAACAAGTTCTATCAAATTGTGTGAATTCTCAACTTTTGAGATTTGATTTTTTTTCAAGATTTTGATTCACGACTTCAAATCGTGTTTCGTGGGTACCAAATCAACGGGAATATGATAACAAACAATCCCCAATAACCAACAACAACAAAATCGTTACAACTAACGATTTCTAGCAATTTTTTTTGTGATTTTCAAGTTTTTGGATTTTTTTGTTTTTCTTCTAGATAAGAACAACAAAAAACACGATAGCAACAATAACAAGAACAAGACCGAGGATTCGTAAGAACGAAGCCTAGCCGTGCTCTGATACCAACTGATGTAATTGAAAATAGGCGGAAGCAAAAACAAGATAGGCGATATCGATAAAGATATCGAGATAAAAAGCAAGACAAAGCTTGAACGTTTACCTAAGTAGCACCGATGAACTCGTCTCGATACACCCCGGGTGAAGTCAAGGATCACCTATACTATGCAACTACCCTCAAGAGACACTCAGCTCTCGCAAATAGAATGATCAAAGAGGTTTCAATGTTCAACTTGGAATCCACCAAGTGAAATCATGCCCGCTCACGGGTTCTTCATTGAGATTCACTCAAGAAATTCATCATTCTACATTCAAGGTTTGTTAAAAATGTAATAAATGACTAAGGGGTCTATTTATAGTTTCTCATTACAAGTTTTGCCAAGTTTCTGGTCGCTGCCACTCCACTGGTCTTCGCAATCGCGTGAAAGGAGTAGCGATCGAACGGGGTACTTTCTTGCAGGGGTGCGCGATCGCGCGAGGCATGGCGCGAAGGCGAAGACATCACAAAGTCTCTTCGCGATCGCGAAGGTGTGCACGCGATCGGGAAGAGCAAATCCTCTTCGTCAGGCAGTAAGCTCAGAAAGTGCTGCCCTGTCTTGCCCTATTTTGCTCCCCTGTTTCCTGCACTGTTTCCTCTTTGATTGAGCTCCAATGCATTGTCTTCAAGTCATCCCCCGAGCTCATATCATCCATGCCCTTCCAAACCAAGTGTAAGTATCGACGCAATTTGGGTTGCATCATCACTAAAGAGAGGTTCATTGAATATCGAGTTCACATCTTGATGTTGCTCATCAACGCTCTCAACTAGTGGTCTACACAAGAAGGGGAGGATGATGCAACCCAAATTGCATCGATACCTACACTTGGTTTGGAAGTCAAGGCATGGATGATACGAGCCCGGGAGACGACTTGAAGACCATGCATTGGAGCTCCATCAAAGTGGAAGCAAGGCTGGAAACAGTGCAGGAAGCAGGAGAGCAAAACAGGGCAAAACAGGGGAACACCTGCTGAGCTTACTGCCTGACGAAGAACTTTTGTTCTTCGCGATCGCGCCCATACTCACGGGATCGTGAAGGGTCTTCTTTTGCTCTGCGCGACAGCGCTGGCCTTCACGCGATCGCGATGGCTTGATGCCTGAGTGTTCCTCGCGATCGCATATCCTTGTGCGCGATCGCGAAGAGGACTTTGGCAGTTCGGACCAGAAACTTGACAAACCATGTAATGGGGTGTTATAAATACACCCCTCATTCATTTATTGTTTTTTAACAAACCTTGAATGTAGAATGATAAATTTCTTGAGTGAATCTCAATGAAGAACCCGTGAGCGGGCATGATTTCACTTAGTGGATTCCAAGTTGAACATCGAAACCTCTTTGATCATTCTATTTGCGAAAGCCGAGTGTCTCTTAAGGGTAGTTGTGTAGTATAGGTGATCCTTGACTTCACCCGGGTGTATCGAGACGAGTTCCTCGGTGCTACTTAGGTAAACGTTCAAGCCTCGTCTTGTTTTTTATCTCGATATCTTTATCGATATCGCCTATCTTGTTTTAGCTTCCGCATATTCGTGTCATTTGTCGCTTCCGCCTATTTTCGATTGCATCACTCTCCACTTCATCTTCCCTACAATACCGATCTTCCCCACACTAAAAACACCCACTATTATCATCAACACCAGCCGTGCCCCCTTCTCTTTTAGATTTCCATTCACAGCAAGCACATATACCACTCTCCCACAACAAAAATCCGAGCCCCCTCATTCTTATTCATCTCCCTCACGACACACACAGCATACGAAAAACCCACACATCTTCTTCCTTTCCATCACACCGTATCCATAACACACACACGCACAAACTCAATAGTATTGGGACAGGGGAGTTGCAGATCTAAAACGAAAAAGGGAGTTGGGGAGGTGGAGTAGTATTGTGAACCGCCGGCGATGGGAACATCCGGCGACTCTGTTTTTTGGCCAAGGAAATCATTATCGTCAACGTCTTCTGTTTCGACGATGAGTTAAAAAGTGGAGATGCAGGGGGTGAGTGGTAGTGACGCCGCCTAGAAATAGGCCGGTGGTCGCTCCTCCTCTCTGAAGCAAGCTCTGATTTGTGAAAATTTATTTTGCTAAATCGGGTGACCCGCCGTTGCCATTTGTGTTTCCCACCGGAGAATTCATCTTGTCTTCTCCGTTGCTCTCGCCGGCGAATCCTACTTCGGCGTATCAATCTTATTCTCTGTTTATATATGTGAGACTTGGTACTGTCTTTGACTTGTTAGATTTAATGGTTTCACTGGGCTTTGCCATTTTGTCTCGAGTGCTGAGTTGATACAGTTTCCTGGGCTTTGTTGTGATTCACTCTGTTTGACATTGTTGTTTGAATCTAATTTGTTATGTTGCTTTGCTCTTTGACCTTGTTTATTCCATTGGCTGGGGCCCGTTGCTCCCACTAATCCCTTTTGTGAAGTTTTGCAGTTCCCGTTGGCATTTGTTATGCCTGATTTAGCACTAATCTGGACAGCTGGGACGCTAATTAGGCCTATGAAAATAATTTATTTGAGACTTATGGAGTGATATTGAACCGATACTGCACTGGCCAATGAAAATACATATATACGTATTGAGGCCTCGGATTGGTTTTGAACACGATACTACACTTGAACCGTCCCGTTCACGTGTCCCTAAAGCAAAAGGCGATGATGAATGCACTTTAATGCAAAGCAAGTCGAATAGAGTGGTGGATTTGGTACCTGGCATGGCAACACGACCGGCTCCGTATTTGCAGCCGTATCCATATCTCGAGCCTCTACATGACGCGCCATACAAACCTGAGCCTAAATTTTGCAAGAACAAAACCCCTTTATTATTATTATTATTATTATTATTATTATTATTATTATTATTATTATTATTATTATTATTATTATTATTATTATTATCATTATTATTATTATTATTATATTCTATTATTATTATTATATATTTTATTATTATTATTATTATTACTTAATTATTGTTATTTTATTTTATTAATTATTATACCTTATTATTGTACTAATCTAATTTTATTTGTTTGTTTTGCGAGATACATTTTGACACGAACAATTTGTGGACGAGTTTGGTTAACTCACAAATGGGAATAGTCCATTGCATTGAAGGCATTTGGAGATTGAATTTGGACTCAAGCACTCAAAATAAGACTTAGGAATTTTAGAAAATCCAAGGCTCCCGCGAGTTGATCATCTTCTCGGGTTTTATCTTTAACTTTGCCTTTCTTTCCTTAGAGACATTTATGCAAATAAATGTGTAGAATATTTTATTTATCAATAATATTTGATTGTTTGTACATTGCTTTACTTTATATTCATTGCCTTTTATTGTGAAGTCGTTATTTAATTCATTGCAAATTGGGACCGTCTTAGCAAATGCGTGCAAGTAAAAGAATATTTTTGCAAATAAGCTTTTATTCGATTAATTATTCTTATTATTATTATTACTATTTTTTTTAATAATTATTTTAAAAGAAAAGCACTTGTAAATATTTGGAAACCTGTCGGATTAACCATTTTTAACGGAATTTCGGAAGTGCCTTAAAAACCTTCTTCCGAAATTAATAAAACCTCTTACCTTTAGAATCTCTGAAAAGGTTGTCTTTTTTATAAAAACGGAGTTTTTGCACGCATTTGTTAATTTGGTTCCCTATTTTCCTTAAATTGGGTGGCGACTCTAAAAACTCCAAAAGAGTTAGCTCATCCTGTCGATATTCCGGAACTTATCCTTCTCGAGGGGTAATTTTTGGGGTTCAACAGGGGATTTACAAAAATGCCCATCAAACCCTATTTATTTACATCACCATACCCATTACATTTTTATCCACAACTTATTTACACTGCATACCCATTCCACTTAAAACACCTCCTCTCCCCCCCGTTACCATCCTTTTTGAACAGCTTCTTTCCCACAACATTATTCTTCAGCTTTTTCTTCCAATTTCACGCTATTTGTTTATTATTTTTCAAATCAATTACTGAAATTGCTGAGGATTCTTCATTATTTTCAAATCACATCATCAATTTTTCAAAATTGAAAGTGCTAATTCACTCAATCAAATCCTTTTTTTCGAATTTTAGGTCACAAGGATCTTTGTGTGGTGCTCTGTTTTTGCCTTTTGCAGTGGGGTGTGTGTGTGTTTGTATCTGTTCCTTGTTTGATGGTGTTTTGCATATTCTAAGAAGAGTCATTGCCCTTTTTGTCACTTGTGGTCTTTGTGTGTCCCTTTAATCTTTACTGGTGGTGCATATATAACAGTGTATTCAAGAATTCAAAATGAGAGCGATGTTGGGAGAGGATTAGGGAAAATTTACGGTCTAGATAAAGCAAGTTTATCCATGAGTTTTTTTAACTGTATACCCTTTTAGTATCATGTATACAGTATTGGTATACCACCTTATTTGTTTAACAACAAGTATTTGTGTTTTCAATTTTTTGTTGTATTCCATTTTTATAAGTAATATACAAAAGCTTTGAGTTTTTTTCTAGAAACATTTTCAATCACATATTTCTTGATATTTTAGTGGTGTTGATTTTCTTATTCATTACATTGTTGATATATGTTAGTCATTCAATATTTTGTTAAGTGAGAGAAGTCAAGGCTAGTGGGACAAATTAAAGGAGTATACCATAAGAGTAAACTGAATACTAGAAGGGTATACAGAATAAAAACTTTTCATTAAATTTTTTATTCAGATTTTCTTCAATATACCTCTCTAGTATACTTATTTAACTTGTGCCACTTGGCTTTATTGCTAGAAAAGTATACAAACACTTTGAGCTTTTTCTAGAGATGTTTTCAATCATACATTTCTTTATTTTGAGTAGTGTTCGCTTGCTTATTCATTACATTGTTGACATATGTTAGTCTTTCAATATTTCGTTAAGTTAGAGCAACCAAGGCTAGTGAAAAAAATTAAAAGAGTATACCATCGGGTGTATACTGGATACTATAAGGGTATACAAAAAAAATTTTAAAAATCGATTCAGATTTTTCTTCTGTATATCGTTCTAGTATACAGTATACCCCAATGGTATACTTATTTATCTTGTGCTACTAGGCTTGCATGCTAGAAAGATATACAAATACTTTGAGCTTTTCTAGAATTATTTTCAATCACACATTTCTTGATATTTGAGTGGTGCTGATTTGCATATTCATTACATTATTGACATATATTAGTCTTTCAATATTTTGTTAAGTGAGAGCAGCCAAGGCTAGTGGGACAAATTAAAAGAGTATACCATCAGGGTATCTGGATAATATAAGGGTATACAGAATAAAATCTTTTTTTTTTAATTTTTGATTCATATTTTCTTCTGTATACCTTTCTAGTATACAGTATACCCGAATGGTATACTTATTTAACTTGTGCATTAGGTTTGCCTGCTAGAAAGGTATACAAATACTTTTAGCTTTTTCTAGAATTGTTTTCAGTCACACATTTTTTTACTATTTGAGTAGTGTTGACTTGCTTATTCATTGCATTGTTGACATATGTTAGTTTTTCAATATTATGTTAAGTGAGAGCAGCCAAGGCTAATGAGACAAATTAAAAGAGTATAATACCGGGGTATACCAGATACTAGAAGGGTAAACAAAATAAATTTTTTTCTTAAAAATTTTTATTCATATTTTCTTCTGTATACCTTTCTAGTATACAATATACCCGAATGATATACATATTTAACTTGTGCTACTAGGCTTGCCTGCTAGAAAAGTATACAACCACTTTGAGCTTTTTCTATAAATGTTTTCAATCAGACATTTCTTGATATTTGAGTAGTGTTGACTTGCTTATTCATTACATTGTTGATGTTAGTCTTTCAATATTCTGCTAAGTGGGAGCAGCCAAGGCTAGTGTGACGAATTAAAGGAGTATACTATCGGGGTATACTAGATACTAGAAGGGTATACATAATAAAATCTTCTTTTTTTTTAATTTTTAATTTATATTTTTTTATGTATACCGTTCTAGTATACAGTATACTCCAATGGTATACTTATTTAACTTGTGTCACTAGACTTGCATGCTAGAAAGGTATACAAACACTTTGAGCTTTTTCCAGAATTGTTTTCAATCATACATTTCTTGCTATTTGAGTAGTGTTGACTTGCTTATTCATTACATTGTTCACATATGGTAGGCTTTCAATATTCTGTTGAGTGAGAGTAGCAATTGCTAGTAGGTCAAATTAATGTAGTATACCATCAGGGTATACTGGATTCTAGAAGAGTATACAACATAAAAATTTTCTTTAGATTATTTATTCATATTTTATTTTGTATACCTTTCTAGTATACAGTATACCCCAATAATATACTTATTTAACTTGTGCCGCTAGGCTTGCATGTTAGAAAGATATACAAATACTTTGAGCTTTTTCTAGAATTATTTTCAATCACAAATTTCTTGATATTTGAGTAGTGTTGACTTGCTTATTCATCACATTGTTGACATATATTAGTCTTTCAATATTCTGTTAAGTGAGAGCAGCCAAGGCTAGTGGGACAAACTAAAGGAGTATACCATCGGGTATACTGCTAGAAAAGTATACATAATAAAAACTTTTCTTTAAATTTTACAGTATACCTTTCTAATATACAGTATACCCAAATGTTATACTCATTTAGCTTGTTCTATAAGTTAATATATGTATTGCATCCTTAAAATCCCAACCAAAATTCAATTGTACTATGCATATACAAAGGAAATGATATGAGTAATAATAAAAAATTGAAATAAAAAATTTTCTTTTGTATACCTTTCTAGTATAGAGTATACCTCAATGGTATAATTCTTCAATTTATTCTATAACTTAATAAGCATTGGGATATACTATATACTAGAAAGGTATAAAGAAATAGATAATTGTTGTTAACTTATGGGACAAAAGAAAGTATTACACTATTGGAGTATACTGTTCACCAGAATGGTATACTAGAATAAATATTCTTTGGTAAAGGAGAATACTATTAAGGTATATTGAATAATAGAAATGTATACAAAAGAAAATGCTCTTCAAACATTATAACAATTAAGGTTGTTGGGGCTAATTATAGGGGTATACCATTATCTTACAACAAGCAGATAAAAATGTACACAAGATAATTGCTTGAAAGACAATCTAGGGTCATATAACTACAAAACAAATCTGATCTCTTTCCTGCACAAACTAATTTTATCTGTTGTGCTTCTTACAATATTCTACAAAGATAATCGCATAATTCTACAAGATATAAAATAATTAGATTTATATGATATACCACTGAGCAAAATTACAAGCTTCTGGGGAAATTTTGCCTGTTTAAGACATGTCATGGTGGAGTTTTGCTTTTGTTAGGCCTCTTAGCTTGAATCTCCAAGTAAATACTTGCATACTGAACTGGCCCCGCGTCATATAAAAATAAGTAAATACATTGATTGTTGATCCTGACATTACTTTGATGCATCGGCCTTTCACTTAGTTAATTGGAAGAGTCAGTAGCTATCCTGCACTCAAGAGGACCACTAAAAGTTGTTCTTTGCTTGAAGTCTTCTCTTGCTGAGAGAACTCTCTGTGTGACTACCATCCCTGCCTTTCAGAGGATTAGTTATTGCCATTGAACGAGCAGTGACACCCACAGTTGTTAATCTTATTGACCTCTGCCTCACATCATTGCAGTACTCAGGGTTATTTTAAATCCCATCATACCTTATCCATTGAATCATCTCATGGTATATTGGAAAGAGTCGGAACTGAATGCATCGTATGAAAAATATGGAACTAGAGCTGAAATAACCGCTAAAACTGTGATTAACCAGTAGAATGGGGAGGTAACAAGAGCTTCCGCAAAGACTTGGTACGCGGTGGTGGATAATATTGTAGACATTGCTCCATATATAAGAAGGAAAATATACCAGCGAGCAATTCCATCCCAGATGAGGATGTGTTGAATTAAGGTGAAACAACTTACATCAACAGCCATCTGACAGTTCACAACCGAAACCATACTTGTACAGTTTCTCCTACAATTGCATAGAAACCAGTTCTACCATCCTCATTGAAAGCCTGAGGATCTAGTGCTATTACACATAAGAAGAAAATAATAACTCCACGGCAAACACCATTTATCGTCCAGCCAATTATACGAAGCCAATTGAAAAGGACATTCTGAATGCCTTCTTGATACAGTAAAGGAAACTGCTATTATACTAGAAAATGAATTAGGAAGAAAATCAAGTACTTCAAATAAAAGTTAAATCATGCCTAATAAGCTATAGCTGACATGTAAAAAGCCTAAAGTGGAGGTAGATTTCATTCATTTGTCTTGATAATAGTTACCGGTGGTTAAGACACAATATTACAGCTATGCCATAGTGCTAGTTAGTTAGTAAGGCACACCACAAGACTACAGTCTCTCATAAATAATAACAAATATTTCTTTTCTCCTCTTGCTTACAATTCACAAATGAACTCGTTAATGCCTGTGAAATTGTCTATACCAAGTGAACCAAAACAGTCAGACACTTGCTGGCAGATAAGAAGTGCCATAAATTTTCTACAATATGTAATATGTCAGTCCTAAGTTCAGAAGAAGGTATTTGAAAGCGCCCTCCATCATGGTATAAGTGAAAAGTCTTTGTAAAATTCAGAGTTCTTGCAAAAGTAAACACCATAACAGTGGTCTTCTTTCCAATACTAATAATGTCTAAAACAATCACATTCGATTTAAACCAGCTCCCACGTCACATTTAAGATGTGTCTGGCTCTAAATCTGGTCCATTCATTGCCCAGATACATCCATGTCAAAAGAGTGCAAAATCTGAATAGTTACTTCACAAGGTTCATTCAGAATATATAATAAGCTAGATGTGGAAATCAAGCTAAATATCATGTAACTAACACTTGCAGTGCAGTATGTAATAAGCATAAGCTTAGTTGCATACTGACAAAAGTTCTGCAATATGGTATTTAACATCTTGTCGAACACCTAAAGTAAAATTATTTTCGACTACACAGAGAACAACCAAGAAGGCAGCACACTACAAAAAAAATTTGATCTTTGTACTGGGTGATTTCTCCAAATCCTTCCTCTTTCCCAATTAAGAAATTATATATAGCCAAAATATCATTCATGCTCAGAAAGAAACTGCCAAATGACATCAAATCTTTCAAAGATGTAGAGAATTAATAGTAAAATAATATTATTAGTAAAGTAACAATATCTATGTAGTGACATTTTATCAAATAATAAATAGGCATCTTATATTAGTCCTATAGAATCAAACACAACAAGTTCAATTATCAGAAACAAAATAACTGAATAAAATTCTAAGTTTAATAGCATACCTATAAAATCCCCCGTCGAACGACGACGTCGACTTTGAACTATAGTTAAACAACGTTAATAGCAGTAGATTACTAGAATCATTTGAAATCGAGTACCTAAGTAATCCTTCAGCGACAGTGATGCACTTGATCAGACGATGATTTTATCAAGCAGGGAGTATCCTGATCTGGCGAATCCTTGATCGCATCGATAACAAATACATAAAGTGAAATTCATGAATATGGGAGAGAACGAAAGAGAGAATTTTGAAATGGGAGAAGAGAAGAAGAGAGAGGAAATAAGAGAAAGTATATATGAAGGGATAGAAAAAGATTATGAAATTGAATTGGGTCTTTTGATTTTAAATGAATGGGTAGTAGCGTAATATTTTTGCTCTGGATGGGTAGTTGAGTAATACTTTTACTCCAGATGGGTATAGAGTGATATTGGGTTTTAAATGGGTAAAAATAAGTAATTATTTTGATTCTATGGGTATGGGGTGTAAATTCCCCTTTAATTATACCCACAAATTTTTAAACAATAGACTTCAACCCTCACTTAAACTAATTACCCTTTGACTTGGTCTTGTCCCTATCCTTCTATTAAGACTTATGGGGACCTTTCCCCTCTTTTCTCTCTTATTTCTATAGTTAGGTTTTTTAAATTTTATTGTTACCATTTGCAAAAGTTGGAGCCTAGTACAAGTGGTTTTGTTATTCTTAAACTTGTTAGAGGTCAAAAGTTTGAACCCTTCAAACAAGACATTTTTCAATTTAACAATAAATAATAGAAAAAAAATTAGTGGCTAGGAGGATTCGAACGCCAGTATCCGTGGGTATCCTGAGCTCTTAACCACTGGGGCGGCGAGCACATCCTTCCCCTAAGATAGTGAACCTCATCTTGATGTGATTTTTTTCATTCTATGTGAAGCCGCTGTTCTACTATATTGACAATTTGACCCTCTTTGCCTTCTCTATGGACAGATTCAAAGAGTATTATATTTTCATTCCATCCTGTATCACATATTTCCACTCAGCTTGTTGATAGTTGGCATAGAGACTTTTAAGTTTCAAAGCTGGATTTTGGCTGATAACGAGCTTCTACCTTTTGAATCTAGTGGAACACTACGGCAATACCTGGCACCATAGTCAAGTGAGTAGATACTTGACATCTGAGGACTATCCAGAAGCCAAATCAAAAACATGGTATGGATTGCTGACGCTTTGAAGAAAATATCCAGAGCATTTTGTCATCAACACGCTGTCCAAGGGACGAGTGACTTGAGAGTTTGTTTCGCTTCTCACTGCTTTCCTGAGAGCTTTATAACAAGTTAGCCAGTTGTAATTTGGCTTCATGTAGAATTAAAACATGGGACCTGAACAACGCTGTGAATTTAGATACTGGACTTAAATTTGTTGATGACATGCACTTTACTTTCTGCCGTTTTTATGCCGTGTGCTTTTCTTTTGACATGTGAAAACACATAATATCACAAGCGGCTGCACAGATGCAAGGATACACAAATACAAGTACCATTAAATCGAGATAGATGAAAACAAATTTGGTCGTGATGTCAGGTAGGATCCACGTAAAAGAACTGCAAAAGATGATGCATAAGCATAAAACAATTGCGTTTTATCATTTTAAATGTCCCGATTAGATAGTTCCTTACTTGTATGACAATCAAATAAGCCCTGAATGTGATAGGTGGTTCGCATTCTACTCAAAAATTTGTTTCAAGAGTTTATCCAAATTAGATAACTCAAAAAGTGCACAGAATGCAAATTGTACCAGACCGAATTTCACAACAAATGTGTTAAGAGCAGAATTATTGCCATTTCTGTAGCTTCGTTCAGGGTACATAAATTCAAAGTTCCACTCCTGTACCACACTCGACTAGCATAGGAAGCTCATAAAATGTTGTATACCCAGCCGACCTGAAGGATCTAGAAGTGGAAGAACTTTGTTAGATGCTTTCCTTCTCAACTTCTAGTAATGCCTTTTTGCAAAAAAATGCCTTCTTGTTCAAATTGTGGACACTTTTGTATATTTGCTCTTCCCGAGCATGTTTTGCTGCTAGAGCTTCCTTGTCAAGCACTTGAATTAGCAACCACTCAGGCAATTTTAACCAATCATCTTTGCTGTTGACAATAGAGTCGTAGAAGCTTTTCAGGGCTGGTTTTATTTTGATGGTAGCATAATAAACTGTTGTTCCAACAACTGCAAAAATGACAGATTAACAGCCAGCACCACGTGGACCACCTGACATATCATCCAAAAAAACAGGTAAGCCAAATATTGGGTTCATAAACAGCAGCCATGATGGATGACATGGCTTTGAGACAAATGCGTAGGACATGACAGGTTAAGAAATCAGAACCCATAGATGAAAGGCTGTTATTCAATTTTTATTAAACTTCAAAGTGCTTCCAAACAGAAAGGGATTCACCCAGTGGCATGACCATCAGAAAACAAAAGAAGAGATGAAAAGTTGAAAACTGAAATCACATAATGGTAGCAATAGTTCCACTTTCAATTTGAGAGGGCAGCCAACTGGGAAAAAGCAGGAGAGGAAAAGGGGAATGCATAAAGTTTCAGCATTGGGGTATTGACACTTCAAGATCAACAATTGAGAAGCAAAATATCCAGAGATTGACATGTATAGATTTTTGAAGATATTATGGCCATCTTCTAGTATAAATGGTCTCTTTGCACAAGCATGTGTCAAAGATGGAAAATGAATAATAATATCACCAGCAATGTGGTTATCTGGATAAGCACCTTCATCATGAGCATATTTAACCTAGTACTTAAATGATAACAGCAATCTAACCTAGGTAAGGATGAATATGGAGCACAACTATGTTGAAGTGATAAACTGAAAATGTTAATACTGTTTGCATAGAACTTCTGTAGAACAAACTAAGGCAGACAGATACTTATTCTCAGTTATTGGTACTTGTTCTGAACGGAGACGAGAGAGATACGCAATAAGCAGACCACTTCTTAAAACGGACCAAGAAATACATCTTTAGCATACTTATGCGATGCTTGGATTTATGAAGTAGTTGAAAAGAAAGATTGAACAAGTATTCATACCTCTACATGAGTTCATCTTTAAAAGAAGTAAACCTCTTGTTTTTCAAAGAACCATTTGTTGTTAAATGATCTGCTCATATGCCAGGAGACCAAGCAAGCACGACTTTTACAAGTTTGGCCGCTCTTGTTAGTTCAACAAGCAGAAAGGATGTTTATGGGAAAACAGAACCACGCTACTTCAATTAGACTCCAGTTACAATGACTAACTGAACAATCCTTTTTTCGTTTTTCATTGGTAAAAAATATTATCTTGTGAGATTAAGACCATTAAAAAGGATGCACCAGAGCTCGAGTTAATGTTCACGTTAGCCTACTTGTGCACAGGAACTATTAAAGCAGCTGCACAGGGAGTGAGATGGATAGAATAGCAAATTTTACCTTGTAGGCGTCCAAGGATAGCACCACTACCAAAACCTCCAATGGCTGAGTTCAGAAAATCATCAAGCCTTCCAGTTCTACTTACTCTTACAAACTCACAAGCACCTGCCAGACAAAGAAAGGAGCATATATTAAGCTCAGTACTCAGTTTTCAACACCATTGACCCATAAGACACACTGCTTCTCAGAAAGTAGCGAATATCAAGATGATAGTACAAGTTCAACGAAAGAATATATGTTGGTCTCCGTCTCCAGTCTTACGTGGACAGAAGCAGCAAAAAAACTTGTGACCAGGCTATCTTCACTCTGTTAACCAAAATTAACCCATGGGATTTGTTTTGCTTAAACGCAATGATGTCATGTTCAAAGCTGAGACTTAAACATTTTACTAGGTTGAATATCCTTGCTAAACAATCCGAGGCAAGCTAAAAGCACAAATGAAGTGCAGCAGCTTAATGCGGAATAAAGCTTTGAAATGGAAAAAAGCAATTGAACAGAAGCGTTTGGAAGATGTCCTATGGATCTAAGGATGAGACCCTCACAACTAAATCAATATAAGTGCATGGGATAATAAACCACCACATGACCAGCTAGACTAGAAAAGCTACTACTATTTTTGCAGATAAAATCATTACCACCATTTCGCAGGAAAACTGACAACTATTCCCAAAATCAACCTTAACATTTGAAGCAGATACTTTTATTGCAAGCAGTGGATGCACTTCTTATTATACATATAAAAATTCTCATATTCTTTTAGAACTGTCTATGCAACAACAACTACGCTTTATTCCTAAACAAGCTGGTGTCGGCTATATAAATCCTCATTAACCGTGAACCGTGTTTCTGAATTCATGTCATCATGAGACCAAATAGAACAACAAAATAAGTTTGATCTATACAAATGACAGTAAATAGTAAAAACATTATTAAAGAAATTCTCTATTGATACCAACAAGTCCGAGATAGTGCGTGCACTTGGACACACAACTTATATGCGGCCATCTTCTAAAAGCTTAATCTATTAGAGAGCTCACTACAACAACGACAACAACATACCCCGTGTATCTCACAAGTGGGGTCTGGGGAGGGTGAGATGTACGCAGACCTTACCCCCACCAAAGTGGAGAGGCTGTTTCCGATAGACCTCGGCTAGGAAAATAAACATATTAGAAAACACATTTGAAAAAATAAGCCAATGATATCATCCTAAACTAAAGTTTATGTAGAACTAATGCATATCTAGCAAACAGATAACAACAGTAGATATAAAGTCGGAGAGTAAAATGGAAATCAGCTACATACACGTACTACTACATCTAATAAGGGAAAAGATGCTCAACTATCACATAACCTTCTACCCTAATCCTCGACCTCCACGCTCCCTTATCTAGGGTCATGTCCTCGGTAATCTGGATCCAGGCCATATCCTGTCTAATCACCTCGGCCCAATTCTTCTTTGGTCTACCTCTACCTCTCCGTAGACCCAACACTGCTAATCTCTCACACCTCCTCACCGGAGCATCTACACTCCTCTTCACATGGCCAAACTATCGCAACCTCACTTAGCGCATCTTCTCGGCCACTGGGGCTACACCAACCTGTGTCACGAATGACTTCATTCTTACTCTTATCCATCTTAGTGTGCCCACACATTCATCGAAGCATTCTCATTTCCGCAACGCTCATCTTCTGGGTGTGAGAATTCTTGACTGGCCAACACTCTGCTCCATATAACATAGCTGGTCTGACGACCACTCTATAGAATTTGCCTTTAAGCTTAAGTGGCACTCTCTTGTCACACAATACACCGGAAGCGAGCTTCCACTTTATCCAACACGCCCCCTCACATACGGCCTTGTTTCTTTTTCATGAGCCAAGCATGTGGAAATTCTTTTCTTTTTTAATAACAACGATGAGATTCGATCCCAGGATCTCTATAGAATTAATTGTAAATATTAGGAAAAAGATGGAGTTACTAGTCATTGCACAAGAAAAAGACAGTTTGAAAAACTAGATTACCGCAATAAGAGGCAGCAATAATAGCAAAATAAGTAGCATAAAGTTGCAGAAATATAAGCTAAGCCATGAACTTTTTGATGCTTTGATACCAGACCAGCTCCTCCGCCAACCACACCTAAATACCAAAATGGGATTAAAGAAAAATTAAATTTTGATGAAAAATTAAACGACTGCTAAAAATACCTGCTACTAGAGTTGGATCAAGAAACCGTTCTTTCCAATTAGCTGATGACAAAGAAGACGAAGAAGAAAGTTGATCAAGTGGCTTATCACCCGAAGCTGAGGCCATGGATTCAATGGTTTCTTTTTCAAATTCTGGAAGAGAAGCTGAATATTATGGAAGAGGTTCACTGTTTAACCAAGTTTGAGTTCGGTTGAATTGCACGAATATGACACCATAACGGGTAACTTTCAAAACTATAACACCATAGGCAATGATTTGTCTTTTTGACCGTTAACAGCAGTTTTGCAAGGATTAACTTGGTAACCTTAGTGAATAAATTTTGGACAGAAATATTCATACTCAATGAGCAGGGTCAAGCCATGAAGACCAGCTGAATAATGTCGGTCACTCCAAGGTTTTGGGCCTTTTGGCAGTCATGGTAAAAATTTCGCCCAGCAGCCACTTTTAACACTGGTATTTGGTTTGAGGCCACTATTTTCTTTGGTCTTACACTAGAGGCCATTTTTGGGCCTTTACTAAATAAATATTGACTTAAGTTCTGATAATTGACCGAAGTTCAGTCCATACGGCCCCTGGACTGAAGTTCCAAACTGAACTTCAGTCCATATGGCCATGGACTGAACTTCAGTCCATGGTATGGCCATGGACTGAAATTCAATCCTTAAAGATGGAACTTCAGTCCATGGCCATACTATGGACTGAAGTTCAGTCCATAGCCATATGGACTGAAGTTCCATCTTAAGGACTGGACTGAACTTCAGTCCATATGGCCCTGGTATGGACTGAAGTTCTATCCCTTTAAGCAAAAGTGGCCACAAACTAAATGTTTTGATATTAGTGGCCTGTGTCCAAAGACCAGTGGCAAAAGTGGCCTTTCGTGTACTTTCCCCAAAGTCATGGCACGTTGAGAATATAACATTGAATATTCTTGTTTGTCTATAAAGTGTTCTATTTTAATAGAAGCTGGTCCGTATGATGTTACCTTGCAGTCAAATTGCACCTGCCTTCCCTTTCCTCCACACATCTTTTAGAGCATGTTTGGGTGGGCTTAAAAGCAGCTTATTTTAAGTGGCTTATAAGTCAAAAAGTGACTTAAAAAGTGGCTTTTAAGCAACTTATGGCTTATAAGTCTAAAAATTTTGAGATTACCAAACATATATTAATAGGCTTATAAGCTTATAAGTCACTTTTAAGCTCACCCAAACGGGCTCTTAATGTTATCCTCCATTGAAACGTCAAAAGCATTTGTATCTCCTGCTATCTTTTGGACATATTTGGAAAACTTAGGATGTCAGTCTTATATATTAAAAAAATAAAAATTACATAAAAGCCTCATTATGTTTGACTATTTCTATACTGATCGTGAACATACAAAAATCCCCTTTGTTACTAGTGTAAAAAGAGGCATAGGGACCTCTCAAGTTTCAAAAGAAGAAAAGGGACAAAAAATTAATTAACTTAAGTGAGGGCCGAATTGTAATATTTAAAACTTGTGGGTAGAAGAAAAGTTTCTAAAATTTACTAGGGGAATTTTCAAAACTAGGCACCCCTCAATACAAAATTACAAATGAGATGCCACATTTCATCCATAGCACCCCTTTATTTTTACATTACACAACATATCACCCCCTTATTTTCAAAATTACACAACATAGCACCCATTTAAACTAAAACCCTAGGAACCACTCCCTCACCCTCCCCCACCCTAAACCAAAAATTCACCGGATTTGTTTATTTTATTTGTGGATTTGTTTAGATAATTGTTTTTGATAATTTTATACACCTAAATCTATCAAAATAATAAATTATACATGTAAATACATAGAAAAATGTGTATGCAAGAAGGGAAATACAAAAATATACACAAAAAACATAAATTTTATACAAAACATCCATAAAAAATGCACAAATCTGAAATATATACAATTTATTCATTGTTCATACACGCATATACAGCTTTATACAAATTTTACAATACATAGAATGCGTTTTATACACTGTCAATACGTACTTATACAGATTTATACATTTTTATACACGTTTACAGAATTGTATAAACTTGTATAAAAATGTATAAAAGTGTATAAATTCGCAAAACTGACTTTAAACAGAGCTTCGGGCAGCTTTTACACAAAAGCTTAACAAACATCCCAGATCCATACAGTTTTATACAAGAAAAACACTAGATCTAAAAAGTTTTTAGAAAAAACTAGTAGATCTCAATGGATACTTATGAAAATTGTGTAAAAAGAAGAAATATGATAAACAACTTTTTTAAACAAACTCACCGGAGTTTTAACCGAGATTTACAATCAAAATCGACATTGTTATACAAAAACAAAAAAAAAAGAACAAAAAGAAAACGAGACGAAGAAGAAGCAGCATCAGCGGTGGTGGTGGTGACCACGACTTCAGTGGCTTGGAGGAGAGGAGGTGACGGTGGGCAGTGGTGGAAGGGTTGGGGGTGGCGGCGGCGGCGTTAGGGTTTATGGGGGAAGAGAAGAGAGAAAAATGTGAAGGAGAGAAGGAGAAGAGAGGAAAAATGGGGGGCTAGGGTTTTTTTTCTTTATAAAGGGGGTGCTATGGAGTGAAAGAAAAAATTAAAAAAAGGGAGGGGGTGCTATGTCATGTAAGGTAGCAAAATATGGGTCTTTTTTGGTAATTTTCATGAGTGGGGTGTCTCTCAATGTAATTGTCCCAATTTACTAAAACACCCCAAATTCAAAAAAAAATCAAATATTTTGTTTTCCCTTCTTCCCACCCACTTTTACTCTCCCACCTATTCAAATAATTTCAAACTTTTATTTTTCTCTCTCTTTCTTCTTTCTCCCTCTTTTTTCTTCTTCCTTCTCCTTCTTTCTTCAAGATTTCTTCAAATTTCATTTCATCACCATCTTTGTTATTTTTCTTTCTTCTTCTTCGTCTCCATTTTCTTTTCTTCTTCGCATTCATTTTATCTTTTTTCTTCTTCTTCATCAATGTTTTATTCTTTTACATATTTTTTTTATTTTTAATCGTTTCACACATATTTTCGGATGAATAAACATATTTTTCACATGTTTATACAATTTTAGAGATATTTTTCACGGCTGGAAAAGATGTGTACACATCTCGTCAGATGTGTACACATATTGTGTACACATCTCAACTGATGTGTACACATAATATTATATGTGTACACATATAATAATATGTGTACATATATAATAAATACGTGTACACATATAACACATATATTATATGTGTACACGGCTGACTGATGTGTACATATCCTTTTATTATAGTGGTGGAGGGCGGTGAGGTGGTGGTTGATGGTGGTAGAAAGTGTTGGTTGATGGTGGAGGGTGGTAGAAGGTGCTGGTTGGTGGTGGTGAGTAGTGGATGGTGGTTGAAGGTGGTGGTGGGTGGTAGAAGGTGGTGGTGGGTGGTGGGTGGTGGTGTAGTGGTGGATAGGTAGAGGGGTGGGGGTCTGAAGGGGGGGCTGGGGTGGAGAGATGAGAAAGTGGGGGGCTTTGTGCAAATAAAAAAACTTGTAGGCTTTTAAAGTATTAATAATTAATATTAATATTAAAAGTGTCCCCCTCACCCAATTCTTAAAGACTTTGTCCCCTTTTCTTATTTGAGCAACTTAAAAGTCTCTCTCACCCAAAGGACCCTTGTTACTAGGGTTTTGTAGGTGAGGGGACTTTCGAGTTCCTTAAATAAGAAAAGGGGACAAAGTCTTTAAGAATTGGGTGAGGGAGACATTTTTAAGATTAGTACTAATGACTAATATTTTAAAAGCCCCCAAATTTTTTTATTTACACAAAGCCCCTACCTTCTCATCTCTCTTCTCCAGCCCCCACCCTCCATCCGACCCCACCCCCATCGCCCCCACCCCTCTGCCCATCCATCACCATCCTCCACCACTCTCCACTGCCACCTTCTACCACCACCTTCTACCATCTTCTACCACTACCTCCAACCACCCTCCACAATCCACCGCCACCTCCTACCACCCTCCACCACCTTCTACCACCCCCCACCACCACCCCACCACCCTTCACCACTTTAATAAAAGGATGTGTACACATATGTGTACACATATAATAATATGTGTACACATATAATATATGTGTACACATCTGACGAGATGCGTACACATTTTTTCCAAACGTGAAAACATCTTCAAAATTGTTTAAACATATATAAAATATTTTTACAGATCTGAAAAATTGTGTAAAATGACTAGAACTAAAAAAATATGAAAATTAATGAAACGGGGATGAAGAAGAACAAAAAGAAGAAGAACGAAGAAAAAACAAAATGAATACGAAGAGGAAAAAGAAAACGGAGACGAAGAAGAAGAAAGAAAAATAATGATGATGGTGATGAAATAAAATTTGAAAGGAAATCTAGAAGAAAGAAGGAGAAGGAAGAAGAAAAAAGAGGGAGAAAGAAGAAAGAGAGAGAAATAAAAGTGTGAAGTGATTTGAATAGATGAGAAAGTAGAAGTAGGTGGGAAGGAGGGAAAATAAAAATTTTGAATTTTGGGGCGTTTTTGTAATTTTCGGAAGTTTTTTTCATACCCACTAGTTTTAAATATTACAATTCGGCCCTCACTTAAGTTAATTAATTATTTGTCCCCTTCTCTTCTTTTGAAACTTGAGAGGACCCTATGCCTCTTTTCAAACTTGTTACTATCATATTTCATATTATATGAAAATAGCTTAGTGCACTAAGACCACGATATGCACGGGCCAATGAAAAGTCCAACAACATTATGCCTATTAAACACATTATAACCTTGCAATTCTACAAGAGATTGTTTATATGACTTGAACATGTGACCTCCTGATCAGACAACAGTTTTTACCATTATGCCATGATTGCCTTTGACTGGCATGCTTATACTGACCAAACTTTCTCTATTTTCCTCTCATATTCCATTTATCATAGGTAGATAATGCTGACCACAGTCAGCTGACATAATGAGTCTGAGCAGTTTATATATGTCAAGTTCATTTCATCAAGCATGAGAATACATCTAGAGGCATGTATAATATCATACTTGAGATCAAACTTGATTACCTTACAAATAGAAATGACATTATAATCATTCGCCCTAATAGGGGCACCTATATTTGTGAAGAAATCTATACCAATAAGAGAATCATGGAGTTTCCTGAATCGTCGCCGAACGTCTTAACAGAATCATTAGCACTCTCTCTTTTAGCATTATTCCCCATGAGAGTGATATGTCATGTTCAGTATCTTCAGAGGCTGAAAACTCATTGCCTTCTGGCTCTCCTCCCTCATCCTCGTCGTCCTCTTCCTCTCTGTTTAGTGTTGAAGTTAAAGGTTCGGATTTCCTCCGTGCACCAGCCCCAGTTCGTCTTCTAGTTTCTGCAATAAATTTTAATCTGATTATTACTAAAGCCACAAAGAACTGATAACTAGAAGAGGTAACAGTAATAGAACTTACTCTAAATGCTAAAATATCATCCCATTGAGTTCTCTTAATTCCTGCTTCTCCTCCTCTGAAAGTTACAAAATTCGGTCCCCTCCCACACATAAAAGCAGCTCTACAAATTTCGAAGAAAAAAGAAACATTGCATCCATCTTAAGCTTCCATTCAAGAACATCAAATTGCAATAGAACTGAACAAGCATCCTGTCGCTGTAGATTTCTGGAAGTTGGTAGATGAACTACAGGTAATCCCATCTTAATCAGATGCTAGTGCGGTTGCTGATATAGGAGGAAGTAAATATCGAAGAGATAGAAATGGACCGACCGAGGTTGTCACACATTTGAACTTTACTTAACATCAGAGCGTACGAGGAGCAAAATATAACAAGGCCAAGAGAAACAAATTAGCAGGCAGTACGATACATGTGATACACTGTACCCAAGTGGATTTGTTTCTTATCAGCTTTTATTGCAGCTTGCCCTTTCATATTTTTAAAGTAGACACCTCTCACTAGACATGGTTCTTGGTTTTCAAAGTGCTTCCTCCTGTGTCATTTTCTGCGTTTGACATCTGGAACAGAAAATGCAGAAGTGATATTCAAAGTTATGTAAGCGGCACTTCTAAAGGCACAAGAGATAACCATAGAAAATGCTTGTAAAGAATATTCCCGCACTAAGATTTCCAGAATTAAAGGGTCTTCCAATCAAGCCAAGAACGAGTGGTTTAAATAGAAGGAAACAAGGAGCACCATGATGCAAGCAAGATTAAGAACAAGAAGAACAAGATAAAAAGCTAGACACAATTTGAATTACAACAAAGGATTTAGTAGGAACTAGTCTACTCACCCCTTTGTTAGGAATCAAAAGATACCTAGGCTATGCAACAATCCTCGAGACAAACCTGTGTCTTGCAAATTGAATGATCAATGGAGAGGAAACAAGTTCAATTCGATTCATTCTCAAAAGGAACAAGTTTTCCAATATTTCGTAGGAAAGCTTAAAAGCAGTGTTTTTCTATATTCTAAGAGTGGTGAATGAAATAAAAGACTAAAGCATGCTTATATAGGTGTAGATAAGCTGCCTATAATGTTAACGTAAAAGCCACAGAGTGGCTAAATTTAAAGAGACCACGCAGGGCCATTAAAGTGTCATTAACCTAATATAAGTCTAACTATGCAATGTAAGATAATATAGCTCGTTGAGAGCACCAAAAATCTGAAATTCCACAAGGAAATCACGCCACAAATCAGCTAGATAACTAGCTCGCTAGCCTCTCCAAGTCTTGGCCTCATCATGCATAAATCAGTCCTCCTTCTCCAATGCTAATCAAAGTTACTTATTGAGTACTCTAACATGCTGTCCGGATAGATGGAACGCATGATAGCCAATTTGTCTTGCATCATCCTCCCCTTCTTGGAAGGATTTTGTCCTCGAAATCACAGCATCAACATCACGGCATCTATGGCTCATCATCAAGGCTTCTCCTCTATGGATTACATCTACATCACACCAAATAGCTCACAGCTAATTCACAAGTTGATTCAGGTAAAGAGCAAAATGAAGCAACTCATCATTTTTTTTTTTTGAGAAAGGTAACAAATTGTATTCATCATCCACCAAGAGGTGTTGGTAGCCAAATTTAACTATACAATAGGTATGATCAACCTACAAAATGTCAAATAATTCAGCCAAAGCTTCCTCATTTTCTATGACATTTTCCTTACACCAAAAATAAAAGGATCCTATACAATTTAACTTAATTTGCTGGATTGAGGTGCTCCTATCTTCAAAACACCTGAAATTTCGCTCTTTCCACACAGTCCACCAGATACAAGCCGGAATCGTATTCCACCATTTCTTCTCCCTAGTTCTCCCTATAGCATTCTTCCAGCATTTGAGTAAATCACATGTATTTTGTGGCATAACCCAATTAACTCCAGCCAAAGACAAAAAAAGTTTCCATAATACATCAGTAAATTTACAGTGTAAGAAAAGATGACTGTTATTTTCGGCTGCTTCTTTGCAAAGAAAACATCTTGATACCAACTGAGTTCCCCTCTTCCGTAGGTTCTCATGAGTCAAACATGTCTTCTTAGCCACCAACCACGAAAAACACACCACTTTAAAAGGAGCCTTCACTTTCCAAATTGCCTTCCAGGGCCATTCCGAATTATTCTGAGTATTTACAGCAGCATTGTGATAAGCAGACTTAACAAAAAAATTTTGCTGCTCAAATTCCAAATAATCGAATCTTCATCATTACTTGTGCCATGAAATAGCTCCAATGACCTGAAGAAATCAGTTACCCTGTCAACTTCCCAATCATTCAAGGCTCTTCTAAAGATAATGTTCCATCCCTGAAGATTTCTTGATTGTTCAACGGTGGCATCTGGAAAAGAAGCTAAAGCAAAGAGGTCTGAAAAAGTCTATCTTAAAGGCCCATGCCCTATCCAATAGTCATTCCAAAAAGATATTTTTCTACCGTTTCCAACTCTAAAGCCAATGAATTTTACAAAATCATCCCAGTGTTTCCTAATGGCTTTCCAATTGCTCACCCCAAAAGACATGTTCACTGGTTTAGTTATCCACTGCCCCTGTTGACCATACTTGTGCTGTATAACCTTTCTCCATAAAGTATGTTCTTCAGTATTATACCTCCATAGCCACTTCCACAAAAGACTCATGTTCTGGACTCGCAAATTTTTTATTCCTAAACCACCCTCTCTTTTATTAGAAATCATAGACCTCCAGTTCACTAGATGAAAACCTCTCCTTTCTCTGTTGCCTTGCCAAATAAAATTTCTTCTTAGAAGGTCTAATCTTTTTTCCACCTTTGCAGGTAAAGGGAATAAAGACATAACATAAGTGGGTAATGAATCAAGAACACTGTTGACCAACACTATTCTACCCCCCAAAGACAAGTATTGGGATTTCCATTTAGCTAGTCTCTTTTTGCATTTATCTATTACCCCATTCCAGATCTCCATTGCCTTACTTTTTGATCCCAAAGACACTCCCAAATATGTAGTAGGTAATGCACCAATTTCACACCTAAGAATTCCTGCTAGTATGTTACAATTCTCCACCTCATTGATAGGAAATATTAGACTCTTTCTCCAGTTAACATGAAGTCCAGAAACTCCTTTAAAAATTGTGAGAATGGCCCTGAAGATCCTGAGTTGATCAACCTCAGCATCACAAAAAATAAGAGTGTCATCGGCATATAATAAATGTGAGATCTGTATGCCAACATCTCTGTTGTGCACTTGAAACCCTCTCATCCAGCCATTTGAAGTTGACATCTTAATCATGTTATTTAAGCCTTCCATTGCAATAATAAAAAGGAAGGGAGATAAAGGGTCTCCCTGCCTTAGCCCCCTTTGTGAAGGGAAAAATCCTGCGGGTTCTCCATTGATCAAAATAGAGAACTTCACTGTGTTAATACAGAAGCGAATCCAATTGAGCCATTTTCTTCCGAAGCCCATATCTTTCAGAATATTTAGCAAGTACTTCCAATTCACATGATCGAAGGCCTTCTCTATATCTAATTTGCACAATATGCCCGGATCCTTCCTTCTCAATCTTGTATCAACGACCTCGTTTGCAATCAAAGCCGCATCCATGATTTGTCTCCCTTTTATAAAAGCCATTTGTTGTTCACCCACTAGCTTGTCCACCACCTTTTTCAATCTTTCAGTGAGACACTTTGCAATTATCTTGTAGATACTCCCAATCAAACTAATAGGTCTATAATCTCTTAGCTCTCTTGCACCATTTTTCTTGGGAATCAATGCCACAAAAGTAGCATTTCAAAGTATTCTGGGGAATGAAAATTTTTCAGAGTTTGCACAATATCTCCCTTGACAATCTCCCAACAAGCCAAAAAGAAACCCATGGTGAATCCATCAGGGCCTGGGGCCTTATCAACTGCACATAGTCTGATGCTTTGTAAAATTTCATGTTCTTCAAAAGGAAGTTCCAACCCAACTCGCTCATCTTCAGTAATACCAGGACAATTCAAAAAGTTGTATTCGGGCCTCCATGGTTCATTCTCTGTATATAATTGTTGATAAAAGGTAATAATTTCGCCTTTTATCTCTTCTGCCTCCGTGATGACCTGTCCATTCACCTCCAACTCTTCAATAGAATTATATCTTCTATTTGAGTTTGCCACTTTGTGAAAAAATTTTGTATTTTTATCTCCCTGTTTAAGCCATTGTATCCTGGACTTTTGTCTCCAGCTACTCTCTTCGTGCTTTGCAATTTCTTCAATCTCCATCATCAAATTTGCCCTTAGAATTAATTCATCATCAGAGAGGCTCCTACTATCTTGTAGCCTGTCAAACTGTGCTACCTGAGATAACAAATCTAATTTCTTTTTTCCCAGGTTGCCGTAAGTGCTGGAGTTCCATTCCTTTAATTTGACTTTGAGCAGCTTGAGTTTGCTAGCAAAAATAAAATCTGGCCTTCCTTCTACTATGAATGCATCCCACCACTCTTTAACCATCTCCTTAAAACCATCCACCTCCAACCACCAATTTTCAAATTTGAAATAAGACTTCCTCCCTTCCCAATCCCCACACTCAAGCTGTATCGGGTAATAATCAGACACAACTTTGGGGAGAACTGCTTGTTTGATGTTTTTAAATCTCTCGTCCCACTGTGTGCATAACAAAAACCTATCAATTCTTGAGGCCATGGCTTGATTATTACTCTTGTTCCATGTAAAAGATCCCCCCACAAAGGTGGATCAATCAGCTCCAAATCATTAATTGTATCTGAAAATTCTGTCATAGCTCTTGAAAGTGTATGATTATTGCTTCTTTCGTTTGAGAATCTTGTGACGTTGAAATCCCCACAAATCAGCCAAGGGCCTTCACATATGCCTCTGTAACCTGCCATCTCCCACCATAACTCCTGTCTCTCCTTTCTATCATTCGAGTCGTATACTCCTGTAATAAAGCAAGAAAAATTATGTGAAATAATCTTGAGCTTGCATGTTACAGATTGGGCCCCAGTGCAGAGTAATTCTCCTTCTATTCCTCTTTTATCCCACATAATAAGAATACCCCCTCTAGTACCACTCGCTTCCAGACAAGCAAAATCTGCCCATCTACTCCCCCAAATCTTAGTTACAACCCTTGTCAGATCCCCTTCTAATTTGCTTTCTTGGAGCACTACTACATCAGCCTTCCACTCGAGAAGGAGTGACTTCACAATTGTCCTTTTCTCCCTTGAGTTCAAACCCCCTACGTTCCATGAAATAATTTTTAACTTCATGGTTCCACTCTAGCTATCCCCTTCCCCCTGCTTCTTAGCTCGCCATCTTTGTACATGATTCCAAACTTTAAGCCATTTAGCTCCTTCTGTCCTTTCAATTTTGGAGTAGCCATGCTAAATGATTGTTGACCATCAACTTCCCCTGTCTCCTTTTATCAATTTTCATAAATAAGGATAAAGCATCCCATTCACACCCTTGGAAGTTTACACCGAATTTCTTACTCAGTTTCAGCACATTTTGATGTACCCACAATGAAGCTTCTGACTCGGCCTTTTGTTCTTGAACTTCCAGAGAAATTGTTTCATTGTGTACCCATGATGGCAAAGTAATCAATTGATTTTGTGCTCCCCCGTAGACCACCTGAATAGGTTGTGGATTATCCATCTCCAATTCTGGTTTGTCACTAATTTCCACCATTTCTGTGTTGACCTCTTCTTGATGTTCAGGCCCATCTCTGTTTTCTTCTTGTTGTTCATGAGTTGTCTGATTGTTAATTAACGGAACAATAGAAGCAGATAGTGTCTCTAGGCGAGATAAAACCGTCAAGTACGCTGACTTGAGTTCAGATAGAGAGTCCTGATTGGTATTCGAGTCTTCAGGTATTGCGTCCAATTTGTTTGTTGGACTTTTTGTTAAAACAGACGGTGTTGGATCACTTATCACTTATCATTTGATGGAACTTTCTGATGATATACTGATGACAGTAGTCAGCCTATGTTTCAAGTGACATCTCACAAACATCAAATGTCGATATTCTGAACTCACACGAGTTGCTATACAATGTAGGGATGATAACCATACACTTGCTTCATGTTGTTGAACCTTTGTCTACAATAGACAGTTTCTTATGGCATAGATTAATTATCATGTTTCATTCAAATATACTTGCAGAAAATTCTTCATAAACACATTTATAGGGACAGTTATTTAAATATTTTACAATCTGTTTCCACCATAATCTTCTGCGTTTTATAATACTTTTACCCTAGCAATCTCCTCTCCTTTAGACATTTATATGAACTAGTGGCTCTTAAAAGACTCTGTAAAGCACAATCTTACCCGTTACTTGATAAGCTAAGAACTTCATATCAGAAGCAACAAAAGTTCCACATCAGCTAAACCAACTGCTGGGCTGAAGAATTATGTCTAGATGATACCAGAACGGTCATATCTGCACTTTGTTGTATGTACCATAAAGATAAGTAAGACATACCATAAACATAATGAAATAGAAGAATGGCAACTAGGTGAATCAAACCATCATTAGCATATAAGAGAAAACCCTGGAAATTGTTGAGTTGTCTTGCTCCATCAAGGAGCTAGAGGCAGGACTACTTGATGATCCAGGGGTACCCTTTATACCGGCTTTCTAGAGAGCATTGAAACAATAGTTCAGGATATACAGAAATCAGAATGCATGCAAGAATTAACTTAGTATTTATAAATTAAAACATAGAAAATCGATGAGTCACATAATGCGGAAAATTCCAAATGATCCTTTGAGAAGTGACACCCAATCAACGGAAAGATAACATACAGGTCAATCTGCTCACTAACTGTAAGATAGAAGATAATGGAAAGGTCTGAATTATATTGACAAATTTTCCATAATTTTTTGTTAATAGACAATACCGCAGTAGTGATAGTCATGGCACAATTCATTAGTCATCAAATTAACCTTTCCTAGACCATTGCTCTAACTGAACATAATAAATTTAAAGTTTTAACTTCATATTATAGCTACCAGACTTCCAAGCCGATGAAAGGAAGCTGCAGATCTCCCTTTCATTAAATGATATCGTTAAAGTAGGACACATAATAAGGGGATGAACACTTTGATAGTAATTCTTCTAACTACCCTTTCAACTGCTTTTATTCATCTTCCGGGTTATCAAAAAATGACAGTCGGAATGCTTTCAGTTCTAGCAGACAATGGAGGTAAGAACAGAGAAAGTGTAAAAGTAGCAATGACATGGTCAAATAAGTGTAAAAGTAGCAATAAACATGGTCCGCTATATTGAAAGACCACCTGTACTGTACAGATTGGCTTTTTTGCCTATTGTGTGCTTGCCAGTATTAATGTACACAGAAAAGCAAGTTAATGTGAATTTTAATCCATCGGATACAGAGAACCAAGATGATTCAGGACACAGTTAACTATAGCGGGAAGTCCCCATAGAACAACAAAGCGCCTTACTTCAAGTTAGAAAGAGCAGGGAGGGAGTTTGAAATAAAGGCTGTCCTAAGATTGTAAACGTGGATCTAAATTGCTTCTATCCATTTAAGCTAAAACCATTAGTGTCTGAACCAGCACATCTATCTGACTTGCTCGTCAGTTCAGAAGTAAATTCTACTCTTCGAAGATTATGAGGAGCCTTTACTCTAAAAAAAAAAACCAGGAAAATCTAGACATTCATGCTAAAGCAACATATTAACACAATAGCGAACTATAGTGATAATGCTATCACGTCTGAGACATGAAAATTTGTAACCGATGGGTATAAGAGAATGCAGAGTAGAAGTACTGAACACTAACAAACTATTTTTACATCTTTAGATTCACCAATATCAGTTGAAGGCATTGGATGGACATAGTAGGTTTGGTGTTCAAGAAACGATTTTCCGCAACGTGTCCATTCTCACAAAACTTTGGAAGTGCAACCAGGAACGAACTTCGTCCTTCACAATCACTTGCGTATCAAGAAAAGTGATCCAAAAGTACTGCAGAATAGTTAAGATGAAGTAAACTCATCAAGAGTGAAAAAATATGCTTATAGATAGAAGTGAAACAGGGTATTCTATTTTAAAATAAGAAAAGGCGACAACTATATTTACAAATATACAAAAAAACAGGTGTATTCAACCCAAATGGCTATAATCAACCAAGATGCACTTTCCATACCAGAGCAGAGCCCTAACAGCTCACGCCTTCGGATGCTCACAATGGCTCGCCAAATTATGCCTACATCAGAGTGACAGTTTAAGAATGGCTTGAAATTTACAATAGCAGAATGATTCAAACTTTCTAGGCAAAGTAATAGAAATGCCTCTAGGATAGAGGTAATAACCAGGGTGTTGCCTCTAGGATAGATAGATTCTTAATATCGACTGAATGGGATGAAAAATTTGTAAATATAAAACAGACGATTCTTCCTAGACTCACATCTGACCATTGCCCCTTGCAACTGGAATGTGGGGATTGGGAAGGAAGGGGTTCTTATTTTAAATTTGCTAATTGGTGGCTAGAGGTGGAAGGATTCACAGAGATGGTGAAAGAATGGTGGGATTCTTTTAGGGTGAAAGGAAGGAGGCCAGATTTTATTTTGGCAACAAAGCTTAAATTGCTAAAATTGAAGCTGAAGGAGTGGAGCAAGGAGGAGAGGGGGAACCTATGCAAAAGGAAGAAGGAATTAATTAACAAAGCTTCTTTTTTTGACAGGTTACAAGAACAACGAACCCTCACCGAGGATGAAATTATGGACAAGGCGAATTTAGCCATGGAATTTGAGGAGCTAACATGTCATGAAGAATCTGCTTGGAGACAAAAGTCAAGAGCTCTTTGGTTAAACTTGGGAGATAAGAACACCAAATTCTTCCAAAGGATTGCCAATGCACACAGAAGGGCCAACACCATGATCAACTAGAGATGAATGGGATCAGCATCACAGATACGGAGTCCATAAAAAACTCCATTTTGAACTTTTATCAGAATCTATATTCTGAAACTGAAGATTGGAGACCTGATTTCACTTATTCAAATTGTCCAACCATCACTCAGGAGGAGCAAGCATGGCTCGAGAGGAGTTTTGAGAAGGAGGAGGTATTTCAGGGATTAAAATTGTGTGCTGGTGACAAAGCACCAGGGCCTGACGGATTCTCTATGGGGTTTTTTCATAAATGTTGGGAGATAGTCAAAGATGACATGATGAGGACTATGAATAACTTCCATTCCCAATCCTACTTTGAGAAGAGTCTTAATGCCACTTATGTAGCACTAATACCAAAGAAGACAGGGGCAAAAGAATTGAAAGACTTCAGACCAATTAGTCTAATCGGTAGTGTGTACAAAGTAATCTCTAAAGTTCTAACAGAGAGAATGAAGACAGTAGTGGGGAAACTAGTCTGCAAGCAACAAATGGCATTCTTAAAAGGGAGACAAATTCTAGACGCAGTTCTTATAGCAAATGAGTGTGTAGACACAAGGCTTAGGGAACAGAAACCTGGAATTTTATATAAGCTTGATGTTGAAAAAGCTTACGATCACGTCAACTGGAGGTTCTCGCTAAACATCTTGAAGGACATGGGTTTTGGCACAAAATGGGTGAAGTGGATCCAGTTCTATATTAGTACTGTCAAGTACTCTATCTTAATTAATGGCACACCTGAAGGATTTTTCAGGTCTGAAAGAGGCTTAAGACAGGGTGACCCTTTGTCACCCTTCTTGTTCATTATTGCGATGGAGGAGTTAAACCACATGCTAAAGGTTGCAGTCCAAAATTCATGGTTAAAGGGGTTCAGAATAGCCGGCAGACACGGGAATTCAACAGAAGTGACTCACTTACTCTATGCCGATGATACACTGGTACTATGTGAAGCCAAAGAAGATCAATTAAGATACCTCAGACTCATCTTATCAGTTTTTGAAGCAGTATCTGGACTACGGGTCAATTGGTATAACAGCAGACTGTTTGCAATTAATGAGGTTGGTAATTTGCCAATTCTTGCTCAAATTTTGGGTTGCCAAATCGATGAACTTCCCACAACTTATCTTGGACTAGCACCTGGGGCTAAGAATAAGTCTATGGAGATATGGAATGGCGTGATTGAAAGGGCTGAAAAAAAGCTAGCAAGGTGGAAAACACAGTATTTATCTCTTGGAGGTAGACTCACTCTTATTAGTTCAGTTCTAGACTCCTTACCTACATATGTTATGTCTCTCTTTCCACTACAAGTAAAGGTGGAGAAGAGGCTTGACATACTCAGAAGGAACTTTTGTGGCAAGGTAGTAGAGAAAATAGAACTTTTCATTTGGTAAAGTGGAGTGATTGCATTAAAAGAAAGAAGGATGGAGGATTGGGAATCAGGAACTGCATAATAGAAGCTCATTGATGAAATGGATGTGGAGACTCAATATGGAGAATCAAGCTTTTTGGAAAGAAGTAATCACTCAAAAGTATGGAATGTCTGGAAATTGGTGCACAAAACTGGGTAACACAACTTATGGGACAAGCTGTTGGAAGACTATCAGAGGGCACTGGACAGATCTTAATCAGAACTTGACAATTCAAGTCGGAGACGGCAGAAAGACAGTTTTTTGGCATGATAGCTGGCTGGGACACGGCCCTCTTAAAGAAAGATTTGCTGATTTTCTTTAACATAGTTTTGCTACCTGAAGCCACCATTAATCAGTTATGGTATCATTACGGTTGGGATTTATCTTTTAGAAGATCACTAAATGACTGGGAAATTGGTAGGGTTGCATCTTTACTAGGTGAAATTGAACAGTTTAAAGGTACCAACGACATAGTAGATACACTGAGATGGAGGATAGACACAAGGGGCATCTTCACAGTTAAGTCGGCTTACAATTTTCTTATGGGTGAAGGACAAGTACAATCTCCTTGGACATGGAGAAGTATATGGAAGACTATTGCACCCCTTAAGGTAGCTTGCTCTACTTGGCTAGTGGCAAGGAAAGCTTGTTTGACACTTGAAAATCTTCAAAAAAAAGGGTGTGCAACAGAGTTTCAGGTGTTTCTTATGTAAATAAAGTGAAGAAGATATAAATCACCTGTTTTTGCATTGTAAGGTGACAAGTCAATTATGGTAGATCTTTCTGAATGTAATAGGTTTGAGTTGGTCTATGCCAGAATCTACAAGGGAGGCCATTAACACTTAGCATAGACCAGGTGGAAATAAATTGCAGAAGAAGTGGTGGAGATCAATCCCTCAGTGTATTTGGTGGACTATATGGGCAGAAAGAAACAGAAGATGCTTTGAGAATAGGGAAAGCCCTATTCAGAAGATTAAGTCCAATTGTATTTTGCTCTTATATTTTTGGTGCAAGAAAAGCTATATAGGAGAAGCTGATGCACTGTTACATTTATTGGATTCCTTGTAGCTAGGATCAGGGACCTCTTTTTGTTTTTTGCATTTTCTGATTTGCTCAAGGATTATGTACATCTGGCGGCCAACATTGCCTTAATGTTGATGAATATACTGTTAACCTTTTCAAAAAATAAAAATAAAAATGCTTAATGTGGCCCTTAAATAGCAAGCTGGGAATTTGGATCAGGTATAAAACATCTTAAAAAGATGGATTTGTTTGATACCACACAAAAGCCACAGTGCAAGTAAAATCTGCATTGCAATTCTCACTACATTATCAATACTACATGCATGATTACTTCCACAGCAAAGTCAGCAGCTTACGGCTTATACATATAATAGATTTTGCCATTCACAAATAGCCTACACAATAATAAGATTTTCCTTTTGCCAGCTACACCAAAAATTCACAAAGTAAAAATAAATAAAGATAGTACATCTCATGAAAGAGAAGAAAAAAATAAAAGACTGTTATACGGGCAAAAGAGTAGACATAAAAAGAATAAATGGTTACATCATAAAAAAATCGGTTCATCTTCTAATGATCACATTCAAGATCAACAATTTAAAAACAATAAAAATATTTTTTTTTAAAAAATATTCTGATTCTTCGAAGAAACAAAGTTAGGATAAACAAGAACAGATAAAACAAACTGTTTAATAAAAATAATGTTAAACATACATAGTTAACTATATAAATGGCATATAGGAAAGGAGGTGGACGATTGAATTTCGATCAGAACGTGGGTACACGCAAGAGCGGAATAATCCGCCGTAGGAGAATGCATGTAAGAAGTCCAATAAGTCATGGAGATTTGAGATCAAGCAACAAGAGCACCAAATGTAGTGAACCAACACAGCTCTTAAAATGACAAACAAGATTTCTCACACAATTATAGTGATACGACTCACGGATCAATAAAAGAAAAATAGAAAAGGGAGGTCCTAGAGCTACACTAACGAAGTAGCTAAGAAAAACGAGAGACAACATTAGAGTCCTAATAGATTAATTTCCTCTTCTACGTATAGGCATCTCCTCAGGGTCCCAACTGTTATTTGACATCTTCCTGAATGGGCCCTCCATCTTGGTTAAATACACAACATAATACCAAACATGCTCTTAATATTATTTCAAGAAGTCGGCATCGATATAACAGCACTTTGACACTACCCTTATTATCAATTAATTATGTGTGATGCAGATGAAGGTCAGTTAGGTCAGTTAATGTATCTGAGGATTATTTTGGTGATCTATGAAGCTAGTTCTGGAATTCATGTGAACTGGACTAAAAGTGTGATTTATCCGGTCAATGAAGTGCCAGAAATTCTTGATTTGGCCGACATCTTGGGTGGTGAAGTAGGTCAACTACCTACATCTATTTAGGGATGACCTTAGCTTCTAGGAGCAAATCAAAATCAATTTAGAGTGGAGTTTTGGAGAAGCGTGAAAAGAGATTTTCTACATGGAACAGTCAGTATCTTTCTTTAGGAGGTAGATTGACTCTTATTAAGAGTGTTCTGGATGCATTACCAATCTATATGATGTCTTTATACCCTATTCCAGTTAAAGTTATTCACAAAATGGATAGTTTGAGGAGGAAATTCCTGTGGCATGGCAAGAAAGAGAAGAAAGGTTTCAACTTGGTTAATTGGAAGTCCGTTACTAAAAGTAAGGAGGAAGGAGGTTTAGGCAACAAGAATTTAAAGAAGCAAAACAACAGTCTTCTTATGAAATGGTTATGGAGATATAACATTGAACCTCAAGCCTTGTGGAAGCAAGTTGTACAGGAAAAGTATGGTGAGGAGGGAAGCTGGACTACTAAAGTGGTGTCTTCAGCCTATGCAGTCAAGTGTTTGGAAGTCCATTAGGAATTGCTGGCCTACTTTTTCCAGCGATGTCACATTCAAAGTGGGGGATGGAGACCTTCAGGAATGATAATTGGGTGGGGCAAGCTTCTTTAAAAACTCTTTTCCCAGATATAAATGTGTTGAGTCAGCAACAGGAAGCCAACATTCATGAGCTTTGGACTTCTCAGGGTTGGACTTTTGACATTTAGGAGACAATTATATGATTGGGAAATCAACAGGATGACTGAATTCCTCACAGTCCTGGATCAATTCAAGGGTCTAGATGGATACAGTGATAAACTTTGGTGGAGGGGGCAAAAGGAAGGTAAGTTCTCTATTAAGGCTGCATATCTAAGTCAAAATCAGTCTGTTCAACTTGTCAGTGGCCGTGGAAGCATATCTGGAGAGTCAAGATCCCATATAAAGTTAATTGCTTTGTGTGGTTGGTAATTAGAGGAGCCGTCTTGAACCAAGACAATCTAATAAAGAGGGGTGCTCTAGGTGCCATCTATGTGGGAAGGCAATAGAGACAATAAACCATCTTTTTCTTCACTGTGTAGTGACTGATCAACTATGGAAGCTGTTTATTGATTTGAAAGCACTCTGCTGGACAATGCAGGAGTCACCTGCACAAGTACTAAAGTGCTGGAACAGTTTCAATGGAGATGCTACTCATAAAAGAAGATGGAAGGTTGTCCTTGGATGTATATGGTGGTCCATTTGGAAGGAAAGAAACTCAAGATGCTTTGAAGACAAAGGAAATTCTGTGCAAAAAATCAAGTTGAATGCTTTGAGCTTATTTCTTTTCTGGTGTAAAGAGGAAGTCATAGAAGACCTAGACACCTTTTTAGAGGTTTTTGGCACTCTGTAATGTCACAGAATTTTTTTTTTCTTTGTTTCTCCATGTAATCGGCCTGCACAGTCTTAGTGCATTGTTTTATATAAATTAAACATGTTACCACCCAAAAAAAGAACAAAAACACAGTTGAAGTCTAATGAACTATCTTCATGCTTCTTTTGCATATTGCAGTTCCAAATCTTCCATCTTATACCTCATAAGCTGGGACGACGTTGTTGGAATGGATCTGAAGCTGCTTTCATCAAACCTGAAAATGTGTATCAAGAAGTCATAAGTTAGGTAGAAGGTGTGCCTAATACAAGTAGAAGCTTTTGTCTTTTAATTTGTACAATCAAATCATTAGGAACTTTTGTTTGGAGAAATCTGCGCCAGAGGGGTTATATTCATGAATCACTGCAAAGGATTAAAACTTATAAATCAGTATCACTTAAAACAAACAAATTAAAGAGGATGACACAGTGGTATCACTTTACCACAAATATTGATCTACCAACTGGATTTTGTTTCACAATATCTTCAGCACCTATACTGGCCTCCAATCTCCTCTATTCTGAACTATAAACTTCATTGGTCTTTGCAAAGATTGGCCTAACTTTTCCTAGGACGACATATGACAACACAGTCACTTTCACAAATCAAAGTAAACAGAGTGGAAATTAGAAGGAGATAGTCTCTGTAGGAGACAAGCTTTATTTTTGTAATCAATTGCATCCTCCGTTGATCTAATGAAATTCTATTTTTACCTGATCAAAAATATTAACCCGAGTTGGAAATTGGATTAGGAACCACTCTTATTTGTAGTTTTCTAGAAACCAATCAGTTTCTTCCTAACATAATGATTAATACAGCTGACTCGAAACACAAATTCACATACACCCTCTGTTTCAATTTTTGTCTGTCTTTCTTTCTTAGCATTTTTTTTCAAAAGAATGCCACTTTCTATAATTTTAGTAACACTTCGATTTCAACATTCTACATGTCATGATTAAAGATCACAAGATTCAAAAGGCATTTTGGTACATTATATGCTTTTTTTTTATTAGGACCACAAGATTTGAAAGTCTCCCTTACTTTCTTAAACTCCAGGCATAGTCAAACTACACATAATGAGTACTAAACATAGTGTTAATTTTTTTGATAAGTTACTAAATATAGTTTTGCATTAATAAGATATCAATAGTACTTATAGGTGGTGTATTCTATTCTTCCAATGACCTTTCCCCAACCAAAGTCATTCAAGATTTGCGTTGTCAGCACTCACATGACACCTGATTTTTTTGATACTAACACTTCCATTTACTGGACTTTGTCAAAGATCTACTTAGTAAAGGATGGATAAGAGATAAAGTTCAAGTTGCTAGGTTCAAAGGTCCATGAGCACTGTATTCCACAACACTGTCCCAACAAGACTCATGTGTCACGCTGTCGTAGAAATGCTGTGAAGTGCCCACACTCAAGCGGATGAGTTTGAGGTGATGTTTCATGTGCTTTAAAGTGACTCTAGATAGCAAAACACAACTATATTTTTTTAATGCCAACTTATTACTCAAAGCACTAACCAACTAAAAAGGAGTGCAGCACATAGCAGTTGATTACTATATGAAAAAACCTCATGAATTGTGACATTTCATCATGTGGGTTAATGGGGGGAAAAGAAAAAGCAAGAGTGAAGCAGAGAGATAAAGAATGACTGGCACAAGACCAAGACTAGAATGAGCTTAACATGTAGCTACTTATAACTTATAACAACAAACTTGTGAGCATCATTCTTTCCTGGTCCATTTGATCGGCTGAAGTTAACATAACTAGAATGAAGATAAATAGGAGTTTCTGGAAATCTGTCATAATTAATCATTCAAGTTTCAGAATAAAGTCCAAAAATCAAACTTACCTAATAAGGAGTCCTACCTTCATCTACTGCTGCCATAGTAGAGATTGGGCAGATTGTTATCCCCTTTTGCCTCTATACGTAGTTCTTCACAAGGTCCGTAGTTCATGTATATAGGGAATTTAAATAAACAATATTTTGCAGTAACTCCAAGAATATATGGTAGACTGACTCATTAGAACTGTGCACTTATATCCATCAACTTGAGTAGTAAACTATTTTTTAGACCAATATCAATTCAGATGGCCATGTCCAAAGGCATCCAATTGTTTTGCTTTTTAGCTAACATTGCTACATAGGGCAAATCCTGCATAAGTGCAGAGTTCTACAAAAACCACAATACAAGTTAATTAGATGAATACTCCATTATTGGATCTTACATACATGATGTGTAGAAAAAGTAGAAAACAAAATTGAGCTTTTGAATAGGACTACGCTATTTTAATAGTTTGTTCCCACGTTATAGCCGAATGACTCTTCGCTTATGCGGAGTACCTCTACCAGGGTTTGAAGTCATGATTTAGGAATTGATGTTGCTAAAGATCAATTTATGCATTTCGGTCTACATCCATACAAGTCTTCTGTATATATAGAGATAAGTGGTTTAGTTGGCCGTGAAGCCTTCTCATCATTAGAAAAGGATAAACAAGCAGAGTAAAGATTAATATACATTTAGAAAAGGATAAACATGCAGAGTAAAGATTAATATACAACAAGACATACTAGACTTTCTTCTTTTGCCATCTTAATATTTTATAAGCTGTCAATAAACATTAATAGAACCATAGAAACATCCAAGAAGGGCATACAACAATGGTGCATCTGGCTGCACAAGTACTAGTACTATTAGATTAGACTTGCATTGACAGCTCAGACCGACAATATGGACAAGACGGATTCCTAAATATCCACTCTAGCAAGCAAGCTTCGTGGTAGACATGAGAGCAATGGTTAATGCACGAAACGACAGAACCTGGCAAAAAATCTTCTCTGCAAATCACACACATATCCCAGGAATTAGAAGATGCCGGAAACTCCATCTTCTTCATCCATACTCCCTGGTCGAAAGTTTGAAACCTGTCAATTCGTGAATCCAACAATGCTTGAGCGTTTTCCCATGCGACAACATTGTGGGTTTTATGCAAATTGTGGAGCGTCTCGTTGAATTCCAAGTGGGGGTAGATAAGTAACCTTTGAAATCTCCAAAGTCATGCACCAGTGATGAGAAGGCAAAGATGGACAATTTTTCATGCTCCTCGCAAACTCCACTATATTGGAAATTAAGGCCAACATGGTGGTACTGGTCGTCCACTTTAGGTTGTTGTGATTTAAAGAGAAAGGAAGATGCATCAAATATATTATTTTAGATATAATGTCGGGTGCAACATCAGAGAAGATGTCATCGTAAGGAATCCAAAAAACCTTCACAGTTCGGTAATCTACGATACAGCTGTCAGAAGCATAGATGCTATCTGCAGTAGAAGGAAGAGGAGAAGTTAAAGATGAGGAACAACGCTTAATAGAAACATCAACATGAAGTTGAAAACCAAGAGGAAAACTGATGGTTTGGTCGCTTCCCAACTTAATCCACAAGTCTGTCCAGCAACTCTCATTCTCAACCTTTGACTGCCAACCTGTAACACACACGTCGACTGCCATGTTAATTACTTAAAGCTTTGCTATAAATAATTGCTGCAAGCGGCTCTTCTTATAGTCGTAGCATTTTAATCCCACAAGGAATAGAATTCTTCTTCGATTAGATTTAGGTTTTGAGGACCGACATGTTTGAACTACTAGCCTACCTCTGAACCCTCTAGAGAACCAGTACCAACGACATCGTTTTTACAGTAACAACAGTGTTTTGTCGTCCTTTTTTTCGGCAAAAATCATAATTACCCAACCCAATAAGCAGTCTGTTAATTATAATAATTTTATATATTACTGCTATTTATTATATACACTATATATATGTACCATATTTTAATATTATTTATTTGATATACTATATATGTATGATATTTATATATTTATATTTTTTATTACATATCGTGTACCTATATTTAATTACTTAATAATATTTTAACATATTGTGTATAAAGAGGAAAAAATATGGAATATTGAATCATGTGTGAAGGTGGAAGAGGAATAGATGTGCATCCATTGTAATGCCTTAAATTATGCACATTTAGTTATGGTGCCTTAATTACCTCACCATTCACTATTAATTACTATATTTATCAAAAATTAAGATATTATTTAATATTTTGAATTGTGGTTAATCTTTAAATACAAGGAATAAATATTTTTTGTATAAAATGTAATTAATAATATATAAATAATTAATAAATATTTGAAAAAAATGTAGAATGGCTAGAGAAAGGAAGGGGGGTGGAAAGTGGGGTTATGAATTGTAAATAAGTGCTTACAATATGCATATTGCGTAATTTTCCCTTCAAAGGTCGTTATTACAACAACCTGTTTCTAAGCTCCATAACCGCTTTGTCACTTTTAGGCCAATTCCGTGGAAATACTTAATATATAGTCGAATTCAAGACTCCAACCAGATCATAGTAATTATAAAATCAAGCACCGTGCTCTTGAGATTTATATCTTCCTGATACCCTCAATCTTCGAACTTCAAAAGATATTGGAGAATGATACATCTAAGATAATTTATGAGAGTGAAATATTGGAAGCTAAATACGTTATTTTATTGTCTGCCATTTACACACCGAACTGGTGACTAGTGTCGACTATGCAATAACTCGTTATGAGAGTAACTTGGGTGACTTGGCTAAAAGACCTCTGCAATGAAGGAAATAGAGGGAATAACCCTCAAGTCTTGAAAATTGGGTGTATAACCCTTTAATTGCTTAATGACCATTTAACACTAATGATCTTACCCAAGTTCTCTAGTCTCAAACCCCCAGCCCCCAAGTTACAAAAACTACACTTTGGTCTACTATATAAACAATTATTATTTACCTAAAATAGCAAAAAACAATTAAATCTTCCCACCAAAATCCCTAGACCCCCAGCTGCCTTCTTCTTCCCTCCAAGCTTTCCCGCCCAGAACCACCTGCGCCTTCAATGGCTGTTTGAGCTTCGTTTTTTGCTCCATTTCTCCCATCAAGAACTGCGTCATCTCGATCTATAACTGTTTTATATTTTCGAACCCGTTTTTCTTGAAATTTCTTGTTGCGGCTGTAACGTCTCGATGCGAGTAATGTGGATGGAAATCTGAGGTGAATTGGTCTGGGCTTCCGTATTTGCACATACATCCTTTCATTTCTTCAACTGGTAAGAAGTTCAAGCTGTTTTTTATTCGTTCGCCATTGTTGCAGAACTGCTGCATTATTTCATCGACCATCAACCACATTTGGTTGATCATCGACTTCGTTGAAGTAGATGGGGGGTTTCGTAGTAGTAGGTGCTGACTTTATGGGTGAATGGATTGAGACCCCAAAATGTTGGAATTGGCAATGTAGGACAAAGACAACAATCCCTATTGCATTAAATGTGGAATGTACCTACGATCAGTTAATTGACCAATTAATCGATCGCGGCAACTTAACGTGCCATCGCAGCGAGCTTTCAATTAGCTATGTTTTTAGTGCTGCTCCTACGAGGGGTAAGGTGGCTCCTTCTTTTATAAGGAATGATAATGATTTGCATATCTATATGCTCGATGTTGGAAATAATGGTAGCAGGCCTATTTTAAAGATATTTGTTGGCGAGCGCTCTCAAGCAGGCTCAAATGCTGCCACTAATGGTGCAGCTGATTCTGCAAGACCACCACGACCACCACTATTCAATGAGAGTACGGGTGATCATGGCAGTGATGCTGGAGTTGGTGATACTGCTGGTGATATGGATAGTGAAGAAGAAAATGCTATTGAAGATCCAGAGGTTGGAGAACTCGCTGTAAATGGGAGCAACTGTGTTGCCGAATCTGCTCCCACTCAAGGCAGCAACTTGGGTGATGTGGTTGATGATTGCACAGGTTTTCATACTGGGAAAACCTTCGATACCAAGAAGAGCCTGGTTGTGGCTTTGAAGATGGGTTCAATGAAGAAGCCATTCACATTCAAAACAAAGAAGAGTACTAAATCCCTGTATGTCGTGGCATGTGTAGAAGCGCGCTGCAGGCGGATGGTGCGCGCCACGAAGTATGTTAATTCCAACAGGTTTGTGATCACCAAATACTTTAAAGAGCACACATGTGGGGTGCAACATCTACCAAGCCATCATCCACATGCTTCAGCGGATGTCATCGGAGAATATTTCAAGAACAGGTTTATCGAAGGCAAAGGGTTGACGACAAAAGATATCAAGAGCGCTTTGGATCAACAACTGAATAGTAAGGTAAGTTATTGGAAGTGCTGGAAAGGAAGAGAAATTGCAAAGGCTTTAGTTAGGGGCAGTCCGGAGCACAGTTACGCAATTTTAGATGCTTACAGTTTTGTGTTGGAAAGCCTAAATCCTGGCAGCAAGACTGGGTTAAGGGTTGATGAACAGGGGAGGTTCAAGTATTTTTTTGTAGCTTACGGAGCCTGGGTTAGAGGGTTTACATATATGAGGAAGGTGATATCAGTCGATGGGACACATTTATCGTCCACCTACGGCGGTGTTTTATTGACGGCTGTCGCGCAGGACACGGAGAACCACATTTATCCATTGGCTTTCTGTGTGGTAGACAAGGAGTGCGATAGCTCATGGCAATTCTTTTTTGAACAGCTGGCTCACGTAGTCCCCAATACACCAGACCTGTGCATAATTTCCGATCGCGCCAAGGCCATAGCAAATGAGATTAGAAGGGTGTATACCTTAGCATCTCATGGCTGTTGCACCAAGCACCTTGCTGAGAACATGCGCGTAAGGTTCAAGTGTGGATCATTTTTGAAGGATTATTACACCGCTGCGAAGGCGTACCGTTTTGAAGTGTTCAGCGATGCTTTTAACCAGCTCGCGTCAAAATGCCCTGCCGCAGCTGCTTGTCTTAAGGATGAAGTGGGCTTCCATAGGTGGACGAGAGCATTTTTTCCAGGAAACAGGTATGATGTAATGACGACAAACCTTTCCGAGTCCCTCAACGCAATGTTCAAGGACGAGAGAGAATACCCCATCCTGGGACTGTGCAATGCTATTACTCGCAGGTTTACTGACAAGTTCAATGAGAGGCGTGAGGAAATGAAGAAACACAACACCATTTTGGTGCCCAGTGCTGAAACAAAATTGAATCAGAATATGCTTGAAGGAAACAAATTGATTGCTTATCATGCAGGCGGGAACGTGGAAGTACCGAAGTACACTGTGGTTGGAGATGGCCTATCCCACACTGTCAATCTTCATTTCAGAACGTGTACATGCAGGGAGTTTGACCTGGACAAGATACCATGCAAGCATGCGTTTGCAGTGTTAAGGATAAGGTATGGAGATGAATATGGTGCTAGCGCGTACCATTACACTTGTCCATTTTATAGGCTTCAGACTTACATGTGTGCGTATGAAGAAAATGTTTATCCAATGCCACCGGAGCAAGAATGGATGGTTCCTCCAGAGGTAGTTCATAGAAGAATTCTTCCGCCGATTGTCGATCCCAAAAAGGGTAGAAGGAGAATTAATCGTTTTCCCTCAGTCGGTGAAACTTTTTTCTCAAGGAAGAGGCAAAATAGATGTTCAAACTGCAAGAGAAGTGGCCATAAGAGGACAACCTGCCCTGCTTTGGTACGAGGTTGATAATCAACCTTGCAATTTTGATTTGGTGTATTAGCTTAAGTTGTGATAATTTGGTGTGTTTAAGTAGTGTTAGATGTGGTTGTCTTAATTTGGTACTGTGTTATTTGTTGGAACAATTTGAACTGATTGTAATAGTTTCGTTAATGTATTTTATTTCTATTTTAAGTGTCTTGTATATAAGAATGACTATTATTTGAGTTCAGCAAATGCTGGACATATTTACAACCAGTTGAGTATTTATATTTTCGATTAATAGACAATATATGGGTTGATTATTGAAAAAAAAAATAACGTAGATTAATTGACCCAATGCAGTTGATAAAGTGATTGAACGCATTTAATACACGCGTGCGCCCCGTCATTGAAAGCAGCCGGAATTGGGTTAAACGAAGTGGCAGTTCATAATTGCCACTTGAAACGATGAGACTCGAAGTGGCTGTTCATAATTGCCACCTGAAACGATGAGACTTTTCTTTTTCTGGGAACACCAAAGGTTGCATCGATTTGGAGCCTATAAATAGAGGCATTAGATCCAACAATCTACAACACAACTCAAGAATCACTCTCATCTTATAATGGCAAGAGCTCCAGGAAGTGCCACCACAAACAACAACAATAGCAATGTCACTCTCAGGAACAACGACCCAGAGGTGCTGCTGATCCGTGCTGACCTAGACAGGCTTATCCGCCTCCTGTGTGAAGATCACAGGAGGCAGGAGATGAACATCCGCCGTACGGCTAGGATGTTGAGGGTGCTCATGGAACGAGCAGGGGAGGATCTGGACAACTACATCACCCCTCCCCCCTCCCCTCGTAATAATTAGTTTTTTTTTAAAATTTTTAAATGTAAAAAGAAAAGAGTTTTCATTATGATTGCTCTTTTCTTTAAAAATATTATATATGAAAATGGCCCCCTGGGTTATTATTAACTCTGATTGTGCATTTAATTTCTCGTTCAGTTTCCCGCTCCCCCATTTTTTTTGCGTATTCTTGATGAACAGTCCATACTCCATTTTGGTGTATAATCAACCAACACCAAGTAGATAAATCGATAGATAGGTTCGCAAAAATGGAAATAATCAGAATATGAGAAAAAACAAAAATATAAATAGAAAAAGATAAAAGTAAAATAATAAATTACGATAATATTTAATTAATAGAAAAAGTGAAATTTACTGGAAAATGTAAATAAAATAAATATTAAGTAACACGAAAAATATTTAAGTCAATGGGAGAATTTCCTGAAAAAGGGAAACGTATCAGAAAAATAAAAAGTCGGGACTTGACTGGACAAAGGCAATCGACTATTAACCAACTGTCCGTACTCCATTTTGGTGTATAATCAACCAACACCAAGTAGATAAATCGATAGATATGTTCGCAAAAATGGAAATAATCAGAAAATGACCAAAAACAAAAATATAAATAGAAAAAGATAAAAGTAAAGTAATAAATTACGATAATAATATTTACTGGAAAATGTAAATAAAATAAATATTAAGTAATACGAAAAATATTTAAGTAATGGCAGAATTTTCTGAAGTCGGGACTTGACTGGACAAAGGTAATCGACTATTAACCAAATCAACCGCGAAAGGGTTGATTATCGACCTAGTGTAATTTCAAATAAAATCAAAAAAATCATGACTAAAATGTGTTGTTACACCATATGTGATGGTATATGGACCCCATTTGAGTATTATTGACCAATTTAGTACATTATAACAACTCATTGATGCCTACAAGGGAAAATCTCATGTATATATAAGCCTACTATGTCTATTCTTGTTAAGCAATGCCTTAGTGTTATGACTCATATGTGTTGTTACACCATATGTGATGGTATATGGACCCCATTTGAGTATTATTGACCAATTTAGTACATTATAACAACTCATTGATGCCTACAAGGGAAAATCTCATGTATATATAAGCCTACTATGTCTATTCTTGTTAAGCAATGCCTTAGTGTTATGACTCATATGTGTTGTTACACCATATGTGATGGTATATGGACCCCATTTGAGTATTATTGACCAACTTAGTACATTATAACAACTCATTGATGCCTACAAGGGAAAATCTCATGTATATATAAGCCTACTATGTCTATTCTTGTTAAGCAATGCCTTAGTGTTATGACTCATATGTGTTGTTACACCATATGTGATGGTATATGGACCCCATTTGAGTATTATTGACCAATTTAGTACATTATAACAACTCATTGATGCCTACAAGGGAAAATCTCATGTATATATAAGCCTACTATGTCTATTCTTGTTAAGCAATGCCTTAGTGTTATGACTCATATGTGTTGTTACACCATATGTGATGGTATATGGACCCCATTTGAGTATTATTGACCAATTTAGTACATTATAACAACTCATTGATGCCTACAAGGGAAAATCTCATGTATATATAAGCCTACTATGTCTATTCTTGTTAAGCCTACTAATTTCTATTCTTGGATTCGAGAATAATTCCATATGTTAATTTTCAAGATACAAAGTTGATTATCGACCACTATATGTCGATTATCCCTAAACCCAAACCCCCAACCCCAAATCCCCAAACCCCGAACCCAAACACGGAACACGTCACGCCCCTGGTCACGCGGCTTAGGTAAAAGTCAAAAAGTTTGAGCGGAAAATGGAGCCCAAATTTCCCGCCTCACTTAAACATTAACTTTAATATTTTAAAACAAATCCCCAAATATATAAAAGCTGATTTAACGATTCCCCAAACAATTTCTAGAGAACCCCAATAATTTCCCCCAATTTCTAACCTAACCCACCCAATTCTTCAAAACCTTCTCTTTCACGACCCCTCTTTCACCAGCTGAAAAATCAAACAACTCAAAGAACATCATGAGTGAAGATTCGTCCAGCTCCAACGTAGCAGCGGAAGCCGATATCTGTTTCTGCGGCAAAAGCACGAAGCTTAGGACATCCCGCACTAATACAAACCCTGGCCGCAAATTTTGGAGTTGTAAAACTCCAAAGGTGTGTTACTCATACATTATAGTTCTGTTTTTGTTTTTGATTATTTGTTAATGTACTGATTTTTTCTTGGGTTTTGTTAAATAATGCAGTCAAGTGGTGGGTGCGACTACTTTCGGTGGTTTGATGGTGGACCACTGCCTGTAGCAACATCGAGTGTGATTGGGAATCTGGTTAGAAAGCTTAAGGATACCGAAGACAACTGTGTTTTACTGAGACAACTACTGAGTGAATGTGAAGAGCAGAATAGTTTTCTGAAAATCATGCTGAGGGATGCTGAAATGAAGTTGAAAGAAGCTGAGAAGAAGAAGGAAGAAGCTGAGCAGAAGAGTCATCGACTGAAGGTGTTGATTAAGTCGATGGTTGCTGGTTGTGTTATCTGCTCCGTTTTTAAATGGATCTCCTATTAGTTCGCTTCTTTTAGTATGTGTATTATTTTGATACTGTGTAAATTTTGTTCATAATCCGGATATGTGTATTATTATTTTGACGCAGTGTAAACATAAGGTCAATCGTTTGGCCGTTTTTGTATAAAGGCCAATACCTTGGCCGTTTTTGTATAAAGGCCAATAACTTGGCTGTTTTTGTATAAACTTAAGGCCAATAATTTGGCTGTTTTTGTATAAAAGCATGGATATTATAATGTAGTCGGGAAAGCTCTGTTTTGTTTTTTGTTATAAAAGCTTCTTTATTGTTTGAGTTGCGAGCACATAAGGAGAAACATGTTATTAGTGGCAAACCATAATTGAAAGATCGAACAATGAATGAAATGAGTTCTCTCCTAACAAGTACCCTGCATTAATAAACCCACAGTTCATGTCCAAAAACAAGGTCAGCCACCATACACTTGTCTATGACTAACCAGGAGATAACCAGAGATAACCATAATAGAATATACTAGACTGTCATCAATAGAATATGCCTTAACAAACTTAAAGTTAACCATCAACTACTGTCATAAACTACTAGTTCAACATTCAACTTATACAAAACCAGGAAACCAATCATTAATACTGAACTCGTCAAACATTATCTGTTCCAATATTCTCTGAAGGAAACTCAACATTCAGACTTGCAAGAACTTCATTCAGAGCAACATTAGCTTCATCTACATGCAATGCCGCCTGTGTCTCGTGATTTTCTTCAACAGTCTCTTCATTTCTAGCTTCCTCATCAATCTCTGCATTGTCTCCTTCTTCAGACATCTCTTTACCGACCTCATCAACTTGAGCTTCATTTCTGGCTTCTGCAGCATCTGCAGTCATCTCTTCATCTGCTCCATGAACTTGAGCATCATGGAAAACCTCTTCTTCTTCATCGACTGCTGCAGCTGCTTCTCTCACATCTTCATTCTTCTCTTCATCATTATTCCCTTCATTCACTACAACTAAAAGGAAATACTTAGAAACTGACAAAAATAATCAAATTATCATTAAAATGAAGATAGATACCTTTCTTTTTCCTCTTCACAAGCTTCCTTTGCTTGAACAGCTTCCTCTTCATCAAGTTCCTGGACTTTGTTTTTCTTTCACTGTTCACCTTCTTATCTTTCAACAATTTTAAAATCTCCTCACTCACCTCCAACATTCTTGTCAGAACACCTTGCACATGCCCACAGTGCCTGCAAGTTCCCCTGCTACCACCATCAACACCATCACCAGCACCAGCACCAGCACCACCATCATCACCATCATCAACATCATCAACCCTATCTTCCTGGCTTTCAGTTTTGTGCATTTCTTCAGCATACTCCTCCACAATGTACTTGATCCCAGTGACCCCCTCCAGCATAGCCCTTACCCTGTCCAATGCAGGATCCTCGACCTCATCAGCATGAGGAGAGACAAATTTTTTGCAACCCTCAACTTCTTGCACTGTTGGGATCAAGAAAGGGTGCAAAACCTGTCATCAAATGATAAAATAATTAATAAATGAATTAATCATTAAATGAAAAAATAATTAATAAATTGAATAGGTACATACCTGTCTGGCTCCTTGATGGCCTGCATCAGCATCTCCCACATTTCTTCTTGTATGCTGCCACCTCAGCATCCTTGGGATTGGCAAGGGGGACTGTTCAGATTTCCCAGCATTACGGCCAACCAAGGGCACAGCCTCATATATCCATGCCTGTCATGAATGCCACAGTCACATTACTTATGTTTTCACACAATCATTCTTAATAAAACTAGAAAATAAAATAATAATACTTACTAGGAAGGCCCATGGGAATCCAAACAGTGCATAACCAGCAGTTTTACCCTCTACATACTGTCGATGAGTCTTCGCAAAATCCACTTTATTGTAGAGGTAGTCCACTGTCAGGTCATAACAAAGCCTGCCCCAGGGGTACTTGCTGAAAAATTCCAGGTTATCCACACATTGGATCCACCATTTCTCTACATTTTTAGTTTTGTCCCTGGCTATCAGGACAGTATGGAGGAACCACAGGAGAGCCAACTTCAGCTTCTCTTCCTTAGAGAACTGTCTCTGCTCCATCAAGTACAGTAGATTTTCTGCCCTCACATCCCCACCACCACAGACCTTCTCTAGAAATCCTTCACCATTTGCCAAGCACTTGGCCTTCAATTTGGTATCTGGCTCTTGACAACAGTTTAAGCCAGTCATCAGGTAGAACTCCCTCAAGCCAAAACAGACTGGCTTACCATCTATTAAGAACCACATCTCATGCTTTTTCTTGGACTGTCTAATAGTCCTCAAAAGCACTGAGTGCACCAACTGCCCATTGAAGGTCCAGCTCTCAGAAAGGTTTAAGAAATCCCCAAAAACTGATCTCCTAAACATCTTTTCAAGACCCATTTTTGCCAGCTTGGTCTTGAAGTCATTAAATTTTTTCAGTGAAGATCTCACAGAGATCTTTGCATTAAATGATTCAAACCTGGACAACCAGGTTTTGAACCTAAAGGTACTGACATCAATGTCAATCACCTTCTGTGGAATGCTTAATCTGTCAAGAGGATGCACATCCTCTTCATCATCCTCATCTCCCTCTTTATCAACTCCATCATCTGCTCCATCATCCCTCTCACCAGCCTGATCCCTATCGACCTCTTTATCAACTCCATCATCCCTATCACCAGCCTGATCCTCCTCTCCATCACTCTTCCTACTTGCCTCCTCATCATCATCATCATCAATCACAACAGTTTTTCCTCTTCTTTTTGCTGCAGCAGCAGCACTACTACCAACTCCATCTTCAGCTTGAAATCTGTCTATCTGATCAAACGTATCATCAGATGCACCTTTTGAACTCAAGTTGTCACCCACCTCTGTTTGACCACCACCAACATCTTTATCAGTTGATGTGGCATCACTGTCATCATGTTCTTCCTCCACCCTTCTTCTTTTGCATTTGACAAAATCTGAGGGGATGTTCGAAGACACCCAAGCTTCTTGTGCTGCTTTGCGCATGGACCACCTACGCGTACCTAAATTTTGTCCCTTAGCTTTCTTCTCTTCTAAAAGCTCCGCTCTACGCTCTTCCCAAGTTCGCGGACCTTTTCCTTTCGGAACGGCGTGCTTTACCCTAGGCATTTAATCACCTAAACACAACACAGTTTTACAACGAAAGTTAAAGAAAAAACACCCAATAATTACACCTACACAAACCACATTTTAATACGAAAGTTAAAGAAAAAGCCCCAAAAATTAAACCGTAAACCAGAATCGAAAATTGCGTATAAACCGGTAATATAACAACACCCATTGCCCGAAATCAAGATGTAAAGATGCAGAATAGCCATTAATCGTAGAAAATACAAAGTTAAATTTCAAATAAAAACCCTAACAAAATCTCGATGCGTACCTGTTTATGCTGTTCGTCGATAATGTGCTTAACCCACAGAGATGAGAACCCCACAGAGATCCTTTAAATAACTCCAAAAAGACACTCACAGCAGTTGTAGTCGTGTAGGCAGTTGATAGAGAGAAAATAGGAGAAGTTGAGAGTGAAAATTGGAATGGAACGCAGTGGTGTATGATCAACCAAACAGAGGAGATGTAGTATCCGTTATTGTTTAAATTACCCGGGTACTTTTTTTTATTTCAAAAAGAGCTCACAAGTTTTTTTTATGTTTTGCACCCTAAGGAATTATTGTTTTGCACCCACAAGTTTCTAAGAGTACTAATCCAGTCCTTGGTCCCCACTTAAACCCACTTAAGTTTTTCTCTCTCCAAAAATAAGTCAAAAAGAAATGGAAAGGTTAAACTTTTTATTCAACACTTTGAGGGGTCTTTTAGCTAATTCTTCTCGAGTAACTTTATGCAAGATAGTTAGGACCAAAAAGACAAGATGTGACTACTCAATCATATCACTCATAAATAGTGAAAGATCGGTTGAACACCTCAAATATATCCATGCTCCCAACAATAGGGTTTTGAACCTATCACGACTTAACAAAAAAAAAAAGTTTGATTAAGCACCTAAGATAAACCAGTAGTAGAGTTGCTTGAGCTAAACAATGTTTACATATAATGCCACTTTCTAGCTATTTGGTATCAATAAGTGTCCCTAATGCTATTCTCTTTTCACTATCGTATATGTACCAATTCTAATGCTTTCATAGAAAGTGAACTATAGAATTGGATGCGATAAATCATAAGATAAAAGTATAATTTCAAGTTGAGATAATGATCAAAACCTCATAAACTATCACGTATTTGTTTGTGTCATACTTAAAATATGGGTTGGTTGCGTTAACCCTCTGAACTATCAATTTTCATATCCAAAACCCCCTGCGGTGCCAAGTGACACGGAGAATGACTTCACTCTGTTTGCCAGTAAAAAAGCATCCATGTGACACTCCTCTCCATTTTTAAAATTTTAAGTATTCTTTTACGTATTTATTATTATTTGTGTCTTTTTTCCTTTCTTCTTTTCTAATTAATTCTTTTCTTCATCAAAACTCTATTTTTTTTGTCAATAACAATAAACTAGTTGGCTCATTAACCTTAGAATAATAGTACAACTAAGAATAAATTAATCAAAATGTGATAAATTCAATTGCAATTTACACTAGATTTTATCAATAATTACCATTTTAATTAAAAAGACATAGCCCTTAACGAGCACAATATTTATTTTAAGGACATTGTAATATGGAACGGTCTCAATTAATTTTATTATGGTTGAGTAAATTAAATTATATACAATAATTAAGTTTACAATTATTGGTTAGTATTTATTATTTTACTATTATTTTGGGAATATGAGTTTTCAACTATGGTAAAGATTTTTTATTTTGAAGAAAAATTAATAAATTTAGAAAAAAAAAACATCAAATAAGAATTAAGAACAACTATTTTTAAAAAGTAAATGTTAAAATGCCACATGAGTGCTCTACAAAGAGAGCGAAGTCACGCTCCATCCACTTGACATCACATGGGGGTTTTAGATGCGAAAAATGTTAGTTCAGGGCGATAATTTAACCACTCCATAGTTTAAGCATGAAACTAACAAATAAGTGATAGTTTAGAAGGAATTTAGACCATTATCTCTTTCAAGTTATATAGCAGTGACTAACAAATATACTAAGAAATGTTATTAGTTTCGAAGGATCATGCGAGAAAGCAAGTCGATTCTTATAGATAAAACTTTTACATAACAGTTTTACGACTGTAAGGTCTTATGTGATGCGGGGCAAATCGAGCTATGATGTCAATCAACGAGTGTCAAGCTTGAAGGATGCAAAGGACGGGAAAGCCGAGGGCTTTGGGAGCGATCCGGAGAAGCAACAAGCGGAGAAGCTCTCAAGCGCACCTTCCAGGGATTCAGGCGGTCCGCCCAAACCCCTAGGCGGTCCGCCCAAGAGGCTGCCCAGGCAGGCGCTCCGCCCACCCAACTGGGCGCTCCGCCTCAATTTGGGGCGCTCCGCCCACCCCAGCAGGCTGTCCAAAGAAGGCCAATTCCAGGCGCTCCGCCCCCTTTTTGGGCGCTCCTCCCCACACGCTGAAGACTTGATATTTTGTTGTGAACTTCCTATTTTGCCCTCAAGTGTTGTATATTGTTTTAACTTAGTTGAGGGCTATTTTAGTCATTTCACTTAGTCTTAGAAAGCTCTATAAATAGAGCACTTAGCCATTTCATTTGAGCAGCAAACTTTGAATATAGAATGATATTTTCTTTGAGTGAATCTCAATGTTGAACCCGTGAACGGGCATGATTTCACTTGGTGGATTCCAAGTTGAACATCGAAACCTCTCTGATCATTCTATTTGCAAGAGCCGGGTGCCTCTTGAGGGTAGTTGCATAGTATAGGTGATCCTTGACTTCACCCGGGGTGTATCGAGACGAGTTCCTCGGTGCTACTTAGGTAAACGTTCAAGCCTCGTCTTGCTCTTTATCTCGATATCTTCATCGATATCGCCTATCTTGTTTTAGCTTCCGCATTTTCGTATCATTTGTCGCTTCCGCCTATTTTGCCCCTTATCAGTTGGTATCAGAGCACGGCTAGGCTTCGTTCTTATGAATCCTCGGTCTTGTTCTTATCGTTGCTATCCTTGTGTTGTTTGTTCTTGAATTTGAAGAAAAAAACAAAAAAATCCAAAAACTTGAAAATCACAAAAAAATTGCTAGAAATCGTTCGTTGTTACGATTTTGTTGGTTTTAATTATCGGGGATCGTTTGTATACGTATTCTCGACAATTGGGTACCAACAAAACGCGTTTTGGAGTTGTGAATCAAAATCTTGAAAATCCAATCTCAAAGTTGAAGAATTTACAAAATTTGCTAGAACTTGTTTGTTGTTATGAATTCTTTGATGTTTGGTATTGGGGATTGTTCTATATAGTTAACCCGTCATTTTGATATCCCCATAACATCATTTGGAGTTGCGGATTGAAAATCGAAATTTTTGAATCTTGAAAATTTTGAAGTTTCTTGAAGAACTTGCTCCAAATTCTTGAAACAAACTTGTTTTTGGTTGTTTGTTGGATTAAACTATTGGGGTTTGTTGATTATACCATATAACAACTTTGGGTATCCTTTGAATTGAAAAACAACTTGAAAACGTTGGATTTTTGGGTGCAAAATCGACCAAATCGCACTTGGGAAAAGCTGGAGCCCCAGGCCTAGGCGGACCGCCCAGACCCAGGCGCTCCGCCCACCCCTTCCCACTGCCTGACTTGACCAAAAACCAGGCGGACCGCCCCACTGACCAGGCGGACCGCCCAGTATCCTGAAGGGTGCGGGTTGGTAGTTTTCGTAGGATTTCGTGTTTGGTTGGGTTCCGTTGCTTCCGGCTAGTACTTTGAGAGTAACACTCCTACTCAATTAGTACTAGTTCATTGAGCGTTTAGGATCTTCGTGCCTAGAGGAGAGTAGACCTCAAAGAAGACTCGTAGTTTGTTTTTGCTTCAAGTGCTCACTTATAAAGCCGTTCGCCCATCGAGTCCCATCAATTCCACTCACCCCGAAGAGTATTTGGTTCTTGTGACTTGAGTGGTTATTGAGGTGGTTGTTCAACTACGAGGAAGCCTTTGAGATCAAGCTTGAGTGATCCTACAACCCACTACATTGAGTGTACCCGAGTGACACTCCTAAGGTGAGGGAGCGAGTGAGGTTTTTACTCTAACCTCTTTCTTGTTTTTGATTTGTGTAGGTACATGGCCGGAGACGTGTATGATACCGATGAGGTCACGTTAAGTACTTTGGCCTACATCTTGGCCGAGGTAGAGTCTTTGGACCGGCGGCTTGAACGCCTTGAAAGAAAATGGACCCCGAGTGTCCAAAAGGGTACCGGGAGAGGTACTAGTGATGAAGTGTTGGGCAATCCCCAACCGTTGGGCATTCCCCAACAAGTGGGCACTCCCCACAACTTGGGCATTCCCCAAGATAATGGTGAGCAAGTAGGTAATGACTATAGGATTATGAGGGAGTTGAGGGAATCCGCTAAACCCAAGTCACCCATGGTGCTTGAGCCCGGACCCAACAATCTTATGGTCATGCCCTTGCGAGATGAGAGTGAAGCATCACCCGGAACTACAATTGGCCTTGAGCGAAAATTGAAAGAAGTGAGGGAAGAGGAGATCTCGATTGAGAGTGAGGACGCACCTTTTTCTAACCATGATTTATCTTCTTCTTCTTCTATTTGTATTGGCTTATGTGTAGGTACTCTTGGAGGCGAGCTAGTGGAGCCTCAACCGGATGGTAAGAAAGAAAGACAAGAGGATGGAGCTCGATATTGTGAGTTTCATGAAGGAGGACTTAAACATGACACTACAAGCGATGTGAGTGCTCACGGGAGCGACTCAAATGTAAGTGTTACCTTTCCTTCTCATGAACATGTTGATCCCTTGTCTTGTAGAGACTCAAAGCTAGTTGTTGCTTGTGATGCCTATATTGACCTTGCAACTAGTGAAGAGTCTAATGGTCAACGTGTGTTTGCATGCGACCTAGTAGAGAGGAATGAGAAGCCACATCATGATGTGAGCCCGGTATTCAAAGAACCTCTCTCTAGTAAAAATGTGTTAGTTGACCTTACTTGTGTCCCTTGTTATGACACCCCACCCATATTTGATAAAGGGGAAGAGGAGTTATGTGACCCTACCCTTGTTGATATAATTGATTTTGGTGGATTTGTGTGTCGTAGTAAGGATGAGAGTGACCTTGAGGAGTCCAAATTGCATGAATTGGACAAGGTTGTCTATGATGACTCCTCAAGTGAGGGTGAAAATTCTAGTCTTGATACTATGCCTTTGTTTGACTATGAAGTTGAGGTGCATGCTTTTACATTCCTATTGCATGAGGGCCTCTTTAATTGTGAAGGTGATTTGTATCGGGCTAGAGTTGAGGATGAAATGGAACCTCCGTGGTGTGAGGGATTTGATCCCATAGTCAACTCTTTGTTTGTACTTTCAAGTGAGGTAGATGTTTCTTCTAGTGACCCTACTCTTGTTGGTTCGGGTTATGATAATGAAGAGGCCAATAACCATACCTTCCTTGAGAGCTTACCTTGTGAGGAGGGTTGTCTCGAGGATGAAACTGGAGGTGAGGAGGTACCCCTTGGTGTGAGTATGAAAGCTTTTAAGAAGGGGAGTGGGATGTTTGATGCTAAATGTGAATTGCTCGACTTTGCTTATCCCATTCCACATGTTAACCACACTTGGAGAATTGAGCATGCCGAACCCATTGTGCCACATTGTGAAAGCATTACATTAAAGGTTTGGCGTGTCGATCACGAGCTTAGGGGTCATAGGAAACTTGATTGTGTAATCTTGAATGTTCTATGTCCTAATGGTCTCTTTGCTTGTTATGGTTGTGAGTGCTTATCATTGGTGAGCCAAGAACTTGTTGTCTCCTTTGGGGACATAAGCTTTTTGATTAGTATTGATAGTTGGCTCTACCACAAGAGTGAATTTTCCACATCCCTTGCCTTCACTCTTGTTAGACTTGCCTACTCGCATAGTAGGGAATCTTGGTGCACTAATCAACTTAGGGGTCGTAGGGAATTGGGTAGCTTAATCTTGCATGTGCCATGCCCTATCGATCTCTTTATTTGTTCTTGTGTTGGGAGCACTTTGTTGTTGAACCAAGTACTTGCTCGTTCCTTTGGGAGCATGAGCTTCTTTGTTGCCATTGATACTTGGTTGTACCACAAGAGTGTGTTTTCCCACACTCTTGGGCACTAACCTACTCTTGTAGTAGGAACATTTTTGTGTTTTTTCTTGTCTTTGCATGTAGGCATTGATGGATTGATTTCGAGGACGATATCCTTTTAAGAAGGGGAGGATGATGCGGGGCAAATCGAGCTACGATGTCAATCAACGAGTGCCAAGCTTGAAGGATGCAAAGGACGGGAAAGCCGAGGGCTTTGGGAGCGATCCGGAGAAGCAACAAGCGGAGAAGCTCTCAATCGCACCTTCCAGGGATTCAGGCGGTCCGCCCAAGAGGCTGCCCAGGCAGGCGCTCCGCCCACCCAACTGGGCGCTCCGCCTCAACCACTTGAAGGCCAGGCGCTCCGCCTCAATTTGGGGCGCTCCGCCCACCCCAGCAGGCTGTCCAAAGAAGGCCAATTCCAGGCGCTCCGCCCCCTTTTTGGGCGCTCCTCCCCACACGCTGAAGACTTGATATTTTGTTGTGAACTTCCTATTTTACCCTCAAGTGTTGTATATTGTTTTAACTTAGTTGAGGGCCATTTTAGTCATTTCACTTAGTCTTAGAAAGCTCTATAAATAGAGCACTTAGCCATTTCATTTGAGCAGCAAACTTTGAATGTAGAATGATATTTTCTTTGAGTGAATCTCAATGTTGAACCCGTGAACGGGCATGATTTCACTTGGTGGATTCCAAGTTGAACATCGAAACCTCTCTGATCATTCTATTTGCAAGAGCCGGGTGCCTCTTGAGGGTAGTTGCATAGTATAGGTGATCCTTGACTTTACCCGGGGTGTATCGAGACGAGTTCCTCGGTGCTACTTAGGTAAACGTTCAAGCCTCGTCTTGCTCTTTATCTCGATATCTTCATCGATATCGCCTATCTTGTTTTAGCTTCCGCATTTTCGTATCGTTTGTCGCTTCCGCCTATTTTGCCCCTTATCATAATGCTACCAAACCTTCCCTTCACATCATTTCTTGGATCATTCCCCTCTCTAAAGAAGCTTCAAAAGGTAAACAAAGAATATCTCATCGTGTACAATTTAATTTAAAAATAAATTTTAATTATACAAAAAGGACATATACCAACTCAATCTTATTGTATTTCATTTTTTTTTTAACGAAAAAAAAAAGACAACTTATTATCTCAGTTAGAATTAGTAATGTGGTTTTTCTTGAAAACTTAAAATCATGCATGCTAAACATTAGAATACCATTTACTATATTAGCTCACCATTATGTTTAGAGCTTTTTTAGTTTTCAAACTTATCAACCGTTTAAATGAGCATAAAAAATGTATAGGAGGGGGTTCAGGTATCTTGGTTCAGTTCATTCAAGTCATAAGTCAATACTTTTTTAAGCTGGGTCTTGAGTCATACTACTTATAAAAAATAGGAGGAAATGTTCAGGATGTTGTTGAAATCTGTCGTGACACTCAAGTTAAGAATGTACAAGAAAGATAATTTTAAAAAAAAAATTGTATAAAAGCAAACTATTTATCATTAATGTAGATGTCGTAATCTTTTTTTTCTTATCATCATGTATAAAGCATGTCTCATTATTCAGAAGGATTGTACGAATAGCCTATTTCATGTTTTATTTAAGGTATAGACAGTTTATAAAAGTTACCTAATTTTTAATCACTAGATTGAACTTCAAACCTTCGGTTCTTAACTTCAAACCTGAATGTTTGAAGTTCATCTTCAAACTCGAAGGTTTGAAGTTAGGTGAAACGACCTTAGCTAGTCATTCCCGTAGTTAGAATTTCGATTGGCATGTCGATAGTCTTAAAGTTTCTTAAGGTCCATTAGTACATGTTTGTAAAATTTGAGTTGATTCAGAGCTCGTTTGATAGGTCTCAGAAGAAAGTTTCGGTTGTCGGTAAAGCTTAAAAGAGGTTTTCGAGCTCGATTTGAGCAAATGAGCTCTGATTCAAAATTCAAAAGCATCGTTAGGTTCGTATGATCATTTGTGGCCTGTGTGAACTTTCAAAAGTGAATTTCAAGGTTGTTTGGATAGTTTTCGCTAAAGACCCAAAAGATAAGAATTTGACCTGTTTCCTTGGGACTCCTCTCTTGTGTTTCGGGGATCCTATTCGAAATTCGTATTTGCGAGTATGTTACATAAGTATTATATGATATGTGTACAAAATTGGGATAATTCCGAGCTTCGTAGAATCCCTTTTAGACCCAAAAAATGCCAAAAAGGGAGTTGGGTCAGTTATTTCGATCATAATCCAATTTCAGTCACTTCCAATCAGGTTCAAGGCTGAATCTGAGTATCAAATCACTGGATATCAATATGTATTATTCTCTGATTCTTAAAATTCGTCAATTCATGATTCCTAAGCTATAATTTCTTGAAATTGAATTGAAAAATTGGGTTAGAACCCTAAAAAATTATGAAATTGGAGAATTTGATGAAACTGAATTCGAATATGAAAACCAATAATATTCCGGTCTAGGGGTATTTTGGTGATTTTTTTTATTTTTCCTGTATAAAGGTTAGATTTTGCTTCTTCGGGAACTTATGAGCGCAATAATGCATTTTTTGTTCAGAAAATGATTATTTTGAGAGGCGTAAGAAGGGAAAGAAAGTCGTCTAGTGATTAATTTGACTCAGGACTTAAGGTAAGTGATTATATCCATCTTCTTAGCGGCCTTTGGCATTATGAATATTCTACCATGTGTTTCTTACGTGTGTAGCTTTGCCGATAGGCGTACTTTCTTAGCCTTAGCTTCAAGTTGTGTTGTATGTCACATATTATGACTTGTTATTGTTATTATATTGAGCATATGCTTATTGTACTCCAATTTTCGGCTTGATATGTACTTCTCTACAGACGATGAGAGTCCTGCGCTGGTGGAGGGTTATTATTGCATATATCTCTTGGTAGTTGACGAGAGCCATGCGTCGGAGATTGGTTTCGAGCACATGTGATCTCGTTGCATCATAATAAATTCATTTCATATCTTTATGTATATGTTGTGAGTTGTACGGACTGGTTGCATTACTTATCTATGATTGACTTAGTTGATTAGTTGTTATGGTTTTGTTTTTTCCTAACTAGCGAATCTATCTCTCGAGGTCGCTAGTTATTCATCACTTATTGAGTCCTTGTGACTCACTTCCTCTTATTTCTTATTGTGTATTTTCGTTTTGAATGATTCTGCTCTATGACCCAATCAGCCGCAGCGTGATTGAGGAGCAGGACATTTTTCAGCTATCTGTGGTGAGCCAGCTTATTCCCTCAGGTTGCCGGCTGTAAATATTATAGTTTTATTCTATTTTGCTCCCTTCAGCAAATGTATATATTCTTTTGATTTCGTAGATGTCTGATTTGGGAACCTCTAAACCTATGTTTGGAGTGGTCGCTGTATTTGTTCTGGCAGTTTGTACATTTGTTCATCTTGTGTATATTTATCTATCTCCTAGAGCTATTTTACGTTGAGAGTTAGTTTCATTTCGTGCTTAAGCCAGTTGTAGGTCATATATGTATTGAGCTTGTCGATAGGGTTCGTCCGATAGATTAGGAAAAGTAGTCGGGTGTCCGCGTGGCCTAACCGAAAATTCGGGTCGTGTCATTAGGCATAGACGGCTTCCAATTCCAAACTTGAAGGCTTGAAGTTCAACATTGCAGCTAAAAATTAAATAATTTATAGAAACTAACTAAAATCTAAATTGCGCGCCTAAAATAGGATTCCACACAAAAAAAATACTAGTTCTTACTCAACCATACCCAAGGCCTTATGTACCTGCCTTTTTTAAGTTTTCAAGATGATTTGGTGTCTTTTACCATTTAATTAATTTATTTTTTGTCCTATCCTCTTGAGGACGAGTTAGATGGAGGAACTCATATTTCTTTATATTAACCAATAAGTACCACGACATAGTTACACAGAAAATAGTCGTTCCATTGGTCCCATTTAGATGTACATTGATCGTAATTCTTTTAAGAAGGAAATGAGAGCTCAAATACTCACTTTTTTTATATAGATGATCATCAATTGATGTTGAAGTTTATGATGCCAATGTCGTAAATGGGATTGTGGCGTCCTTGCCAACAGGGGATCAAGCATAGATGGCCTTAGTGATGACGTCCTCATGTCCTTGAACCACTATCCAAATCTTATATACTTGAAATGTTCACCCACTATTGTACTTTTTTTATTATTTTCGTTATGAATTTTTCACATAGTTTTGAGCATGCTTCATAGACATACACATCAACAAACATGTATTACGCGAAAATTTTTAAGGTGTAAAACGCTTGATTAAGCACCTAAAGTAAATCAGCAGTAGAGTTGCTTGAGCAAAACAATGTTTGCATATAGTGCCACTTTTTAGCTACAGTTGGTATCAATAAGTGTCCCTAAAGCTACTTTCTTTTCACTATCTTATATGTACAAGATCATGAATGCATTCACTCAGTGTGAACTATAGAATAAGATGTGATAAAAGTATAATTTCAAATTATATCACAGTGACTAACAAATTGAAATGACCTTAGGTAGTCGTTTTAGGAGTTAGGACTTCGATTAGCATGCTGATAGTCTTAAAAGCTCCATAAGGTCCATTAGGACATGTCTGTAAAATTTGAGCGGTTTCAGACCTCGTTTGGTAGGATTTTTGAGAAGGTTTTCATTTTAGTTGTCGGTAAAGCTTAAAAGAGGTTTTTGAGCTCGATTTGAGCAAATGAGCTCCGATTCAAAATTTGAAAGTAGAGTTAGGTTCGTATGGTCATTTATGTCCAGTAGGAACTTTCGAAAATGAATTCCGAGGTAGTTTGGTCAGTTTCGCTAAAATTTCAAAAGTTAAGAAATCGACCTCTTTCCGTGGAAGCCGTATCTTAAGTTCTGGAGACCCAATTCGAGTTCCGTCTTTGCGAGCATGTCACACAAGTATTCTATAATGTGTGTACAAAATTTGGTTTTGAGTCTTTTAGGGTCCCATTTGGACCCGAATTGCAGACCAGCAGCTGCTGGTGCAAAAATCTGCAACATTATTTACTGTAGCAGGCAGCAGAGGGGTATAAAAGACCCCTGTTCAGCTGCTATCATTTCAAAAGCAAAACCAGTCAGTTCTTAGTCGGTTTGAGGTCATCCAAGTGTTTCAAATTCATCTTATAACACTAGATAATGATCCCAATTCGTTCATATATATTAAATCGAGGATTGAGAGGTAGAATCTCTTGAAATTTAATTGAAAAATTTGGTTAAGACCCTAAAAATTATGAAATTAAGAAATTTGATGAAATTGAATTCAGATATGAAAACTAATGATACCGTTGTACTCGTGGGATTATGAGGAGTCCGAAAATATATATCTTAGGGGGTTTTCAGTTAAACCCGGCCAAGGGGGTATTTTGATAATTTTTCTTCTTTTATTTTGTAAAAGCTAAATACTCTTTCTTCGGGCACTTATAAGTGCGAATACGTTTCTTTGGCTTAGAAAGCAGTTATTCTGAGGGACATTGGGCAAGAAAGGAAGTTATTCAGTAGCTATCCTGACTAAAGCTGTCTAACAGTCCGATTTTGACCGAATTGGACCGGACCCAGGCTGAAAATGGGCTCGGACCGGTTGAAATCGGAACAAAACAACCGATAGGCCCCCGGTACCACACCCCGGCTCGGCTTTGTGTTTTTGACTCGATGGACCGGTAATTTTTGGACCGGAACCGACCCAGACCGAGCAGGACCGGACCGGTAAAAAAAAATGAAAATTCCAGTCGTTAACTAGCCGTTGGCAACGGCTCTTTTGACATTATAGCTGTTGCCAAACGGCCAAAAATGGCTATTTTAGCCCCATAACCCCCCTCCCCCAACTAATTTTTTTCCTATAAATACCATATTATTTCATCATATTTTCACACAAATCATCCAATTCTCTCTCTAATTCTCTCAATTTCTCTACAATATTGCTATTTTGCTACTTTGGCTATTCATAACTAATTCAATTTGGCTACTTTATCAAGTTTTTGTCTACTATATCAAACTATTGGTCTAATTGGAGGCACTACTTGCTTCAAATATCAATTTGGCTATTTGTTGAATTTTTCAATGATCAAATATTCAACTAATTAATTAGAGTGAAGGATCAAGTTGCAACTTCACCTCAACTATACAATTATATTTGGTTGGTCTTTCCTATTCTTACTCTTTTATAATATTTTGTCATATATTTATTTTATATTTGCTATAATTATGTCTCAAAGAGGTTCTTTTGGAACTAGCGGGGGACATGCACGTGGTCATGGGGGGAAATACGGGTAAAGAAATTATGGGTAGTTCTACTCATATTGATGATTCTCAATATTATCATGATATTAGCGCTAATAATCCACTTGATAATGAATTTTTAGAAGCACAATATGGCTATGAAATCGGGGTTAATTTTGAACAAGCACCACCTAGTGAATTCCAGGCTAGTCCACCTGAAGTTTAGTCTGATTTGCCTCCTGTAGCTCCTAGTAGAGAACGGGCTCAACGAAAGGATAGATCTGAGGTGTGGGAATTTGTGGATAAGAAACGTCAAAAATAGAGGGCCGTATGAAAATTTTGTAAAAAAAATTGGGCTTTTAAAACTGAGGGTAATGAAGGTGAGACGGGTAAAATTAGGACACACTTGCAAAATAATCATCCTAATGAATGGGCAGCTAGGAAAAGTGGTATTTATTTAGGGACTGAACCGGGGTTAGCGCATGATCAGGGGTCGAGTATCCAACAATAGATTAACCCCTTAATAGGTGGGCTTCTTCGTTACGACAAGCAAAGGGATAGGGAAAATATTGCAAAATTAGTTGCGGTAGAGGCTTTACCCTTTACTTTTTCTTCGTGTACTGGTTTTGTTCGTTAAATTCAAACTACATATAATCCCTCTTATGAAGGTTTTCATAAAACTACTATTAGAAATGATATTATTAATTTTAAGAACGAATATAAAGAATATTTGCGATTTTTGTTTTATCATTTTGACACTAGAGTATGTCTTACTACAGATATGAGGCGTTCTACTAATAATTGTGATTATATGATAATTACAGATCATTGAATAGATCCTAATTGGGTTTTTTCAAAAATGTATTATTGCTTATAAAATTATAGATGATCCACACACGAGAGATTATATTTCTTAATAAAGTTTTAAGTATTACGGTAGATAATGCTACAAACAACACAGATGCAATTATGAACTTAAGACCTATTTTGAACCGCTCTTTTGATGACTTTTTTTCATGTTGGGTGTGCATGTCATATTTACAATTTAGTAGTAAAAGATGGTCTTGACTTATTTAACCACATAATCGAAAAGGTGAAGTATGATATTATTTATATTTTAGAACAAAAAACCAAGATAGAAAAAGAGAATGGGCAAGAAAATGTATAGAATTACATATGTCTGTTAGGAGAGTCCCAAAGGAAGTTTGTACTAGATGGAACACTTTATATGACGCTTTGAATGTTGCTTATTAATAAAAAGAGCCTATTTCACAAATGTATAATAAACATGTTTTGCCAACCTATCACCTTAAAGAAGACGATTGGAACCTTGTTGCTCATCTCCTTCAGTTTTTAGAAAGAAATTATCATGCTACTTTAGAATTTTGTGGAAATTATTATCCAACTGTTCCAACCATATTATATCACTGGAATATCGAAATTATTGAAAGAATATAAGTAATATGAAGTAGATAAAGTGGCTGTAGAGGCTATGATTGAAAAATTTAGAAAATATTTTTTCCTATTCCTCCTTTTTTTTATATTTCTTATGTGTTGCATCCTGATTTTAAACGTAAGTTAACTGAACTGCTTGTTAGAGAAATATATGCAAATTTAGAAATTACTGCTGATGAAATTGCGACTAATGGATTTCCAAGTGTAGAAGAGGCTTGTAGTAAAGTTTTTACAGATACCATGGCTGTTTATAAAAAGTATAGAGATTGGGCGGATAGTGCTACACCAACAACACCAATTTAGAACTTCTTCACAAATGAGCAAAAGGCCCGCGGGGATGAGCAGTTTTGGCAGACTTGATGAAACATTGCTAGAAGAACATGACGAGTACGGGGAGCAATACAACGAGTTTCAAGTTTATTTACTTCAATATCCAAAGAAACTCAAAGATTTTGGAAGTCATCAATTTTTGGATTACTGGAAGCTTCAAGAACCTCAATTTTCAATTCTTGCAAAAATGGCCCGGGATATATTAACAATTCAAGCTTCATCAGTTGCCTCGAAAAGTGCTTTTAGCCAAGGAAGATTAATAATTGGAGATCATAGATATTCGTTGAAGGAAGAAGCAATGGAGACTGCAGTTTTATTCAGGGATTGGATTAGTGCCGAACGAAGAAACTTTGGAATATCAGAAGTTAATAAGAAAAAAGACAAGAAATATCTTGACCAAATTTTAAACGACGGAACAAGCGAAGGGATTCAAACCGGCAATGAGCCAGAAGAAGAAGAACCAAAACCAGACGAAGAAGATGAACCAGAACAACGACCAGTTCCCAAAGAAAAGCCTATGGCTATCCTCAAAAGATTAGCCAATATGTTTAAAAATATATAATTTGCTAAGTTTATTATTGAAATTACAAGTTTGAAAGTTTGGATATATAGCATGAAATTTGTACTACTTATGTTTTTTTAAAAAGTATCAATAAAATTACTCCAAGTCTTGGAATTCCATCACTATATCGTCTTTTTACTTTTTTAATTCATTTTGGCAAAAAACTACTACATTAATTTACTAGTTAATTTCAAGATACACCAAAGTTTGAAATTAGCAATTTATTCAGTGTTTGAAATTAATTCAAAGTCTGAAATTACTTCAAAGTTTGAATTTAATATCTAATAATGAAAATTTTTCAAAGTTATAAATTAGATTCAAACTTTGAAGTAATATAAAAATATTGTAATAGCTTGAAAAAATAATCCAAACATTAAAAATATACCAAGATAGTTTGTAATAGTTTATTTTGTTACAATTTCATATTTATAAATGATACAATACTTAAAATGCAAAATAGGAAGACAAAAAAATCAAAAAAAAAATAATAATTCAGCCCACCAGACCGGACCGGGCTGGCAGACCTAGTCACTCACTCAGCCCATTTGAAAAATAGTCGTTAGGCAACAACAAAAAATGATTATATTTCCCCCTACTCCCCTAAACGCACCCCATGCCCCAACCTATTTTTATCTATATATACCCTATTATTTCATCAATTATATCACAATTCATCATTTTTTTGTACTTCTCTCCAAAATTACTATCAAAGGCTATTTTTTTAAATTTTTATTAAATATCATAATGGATGCAAATCAACCTACTGGTTCAGGTTCTAGTCAAAATGAACGTGGCGAACGAAAAAAACAATCCATAGTGTGGGATTTTATTACGAAAGATACTGAAGCTGGATGGCTAAATATACATGTTGCAAAAAAGAGTAGCGTCTTTACACTGGTTCTCCTCCTGGACCAGGGACCTGGAAGTTTAGGGTGCACTTGCAGAAGCAACATAATGCAGAATGGAATGCTGGATGATGGGCGAGCATCTGTGAGACTACGGCGTAGTGACGTGGAAGAATGAAGACTGGTTATTGGTTAAGGATTATCTATGACTCTATGTAATTTTCAATTTTCATACTTGTATTTTCAATTATGTATCTCTTTAATTCAATAAAGTGGGTGTTTTTTTTCCAAAATAATTGTTTGTTTACCTTATTATCTTAAGATAGTTTTTTGTAGTACTTTTATTTTAATTTTTATTGCATTTGTCATTTAAAAAAAAAGGAAAAAATTAGAAAATCGGCTGGATCAGACAGGCCCGGACCGAAAAAATCGGTCTTTCCGGTTACGGCACCGGTCCGGATCCGACATTAGGTAAAAAATACCGTTAGGACCGGACCGGATTAGCCAGTTCCGGCCGGTTTTCAATATTTCCTCGGACCAGACCGACCCGCTTGACACCCTTAATCCTGACCCATAACTCGAGGTAAGTGATTTTATTCGCTTCTTTGACGGCTTTTGGCCTTTGGCCTTTGGATGATCTATTCACGCGTTCTTTACGTGAATAGCTACCGACAGGGCATACTTATTACGCCACAACCGTGTTATGTATCTTCTGGTTATTTTTCTTGATTCCTGGGATGTTATTTCATCTGAGTGCAGGAGGATTCCGCCCAAGGAGTAGGAGGATTCCGCTGCTTGCATCATATTGAGGGTACGAGGATTCCGCCCTGGAGTAGGAGGATTTTGCTCCATTTATTGGGCACCTGTGACCCTATTGCATCATGTTGTATTGACCTCATGACCTTCTATGTGCTTGCTACCTGTGTAAGACTATTGTTCGCCCATTTGTGCATTTTTTATGTGCTATGTCGTTACCTTTTGTTTCTCTCGCTCATTTGCCTACTTTTTTTGAGTTAATAGTTATTCCTCGCCTACTGAGTCCTTATGACTCACTCCTACTTGTTTCTTGTTTTGTATTTTCGTTTCGGCAGATTCCGCTCCAGGACCTAGCCAGCGCCACGACTGATGAGCGAGGACGTTCTTAGCTGCCTTTGGTGAGCCAGCTTGTTCCTTGAGGCCACCAGCTGTAGATACTATAGTATTATCCTATTTTGCTCCCCTTCAGGATATGTATATAATTTTTTGACTTCGTAGATGTCTGATCTGGGAACCTCCAAACTTCTGTTTGGGGTAGATAGATGTACTTTTTCTAACAGCTTGTATATTTTGTTCATCTTAGTGTGTGTGTATGTATATATACACACACGCATGCATACATATCTATCTTCTAGAGCTATAATATGTTTGGAATAAGCTTTATTTTCACCTTTAAGCCATTTTTATGTCATATATAGATTGATTTTGTCGATAGGGTTCACCCGACAGGTCTAGGAGAGGTAGTCGAAACCCGCATGGCCTATCCAAAAATTTGGGTGTCAATTGGTACCAGAGCCTGGTTAAGAGTCATTTCAGATCATGACAGTGTCTTATAGAGTCTCGCTGATCGGGTGGAGATGTCCGTATCTATCTACGAGAGGCTATGGTGGCATTTAGGCAGTTTTCTTTCTTTCTTTCTTTCCCCTTCATGCGTGAGTCTTCTTATCTGAAGTTCAATATTGTTAATTCTTCCGCAGTAAATGGTGAGAACACGCGCGACTGCTCAGCGAGAGTCAGATGAGCCAGAGGCAGCCCCTATGCCTGCTGCTCCGCGAGGTGGAGGTGTTGGCCACGGTAGAGGCAGTGGTAGAAGTCCTGGTCGAAACAGAAATAGAGTTTCCAAGGCCGCGAGGATAGCAGATTATGTTGATCCTGTTGCAAAGGTTCCAGCAGTGCCGGCTCCTAGTGGCCAGAGGGAGCAGGGTGTATTCATTCAGCCTGTACTTCATGATGCTTTTATGAGATTTTTAACGGCGCAGATGCCCAGGGACCTCCCATTCCTCAGGGAGCTCCTTAAGCTGCCGTGGATGCTTCCATTCCTAAGGCAGCTGTAGATGCTTCTATTCCTCAGGCTGCGGTAGATATTGGTCTCAGGCTTAGAGAGCCCCTATTCCAGCTCCAGATGTAGCTCTAGGTGGTTATGTTTCGGAGGCAGTGGGTGTTGTGCCTCTGGTTGTTCAGGCTGGTTAGCCAACCCAAGTAGCAGGTCAGGTTGATGATCCGACAAGGCTGCATAATTTTATCAAACTTAATCCTCCGAGATTCTCCGGCCATACTTCAGATAATATTAAGCCCCATGAGTTTCTTGATCGATGCCACCGTATTCTTGAGGCCCTTGGGGTCTCTTGAGCAGTATGGAGTTGAGTATACTACCTTCCAATTCGATGGTCCAGCCTTAGCTTGGTGGATCGCACTCCGATCAGCTAGGCAAGGCTTGCCTAAGCTCACCCGGAGTGAGTTCTCCCACTGATTCATGGAGAAGTTTCTCCCTCGCAATGAATAGGATTAGAAGAGGAGGCAGTTTGAGAGGATTGGACAGGGTAATCTGTCAGTCTTAGAGTATGAGCTTTTGTTCTCTGAGATGTCAGGGTATGCTCCAGATCTTATGCAGGAGCCCTCTGATATGGTCAGGCATTTTATTGACGGGCTTTCTCCATATTTGCGGTCTCAGATGGCTCGTGGATCGAGACCAAGACTCTATTTGATGTCGCCGTTGATATTGCTAGGAGGTATGAGGCGTATCATAAATTGGAGATGGAGGAGTTAGAGCGGGAGAGTAAGAGATCTCGTGGTTCGGGACATTCTATTACCTCATCTGGAGGTAGGAGTTATCAGCAGCAGAGTAGGCCTCCTATGAGGTCAGTCCAGCCCTCAGCGCATGGTTTTCAGGGTGCGCCTGTTCCTTCTCAGGGTCGGGTTCCGTCCCAGCCTCGTCATCGTGATCAGTTCCAGTTTGAGCAGTGCAGGTCTTCTTCTGGGTGTTTTATCTGTCAGGATATAAGGCATCATAAAAAGGATTGCCTTTATCTATATCAGCAGAGTAGTAGCTGTCCTTTCTCTCGCCCTCCGACGCCTAGGCGGCAGCAGCAGCCTCAGGGTGCCCCTTCAGGGTCTTAGCCAGCTCGTGGTGCACCACTACCTGGTAGAGGCCGTGGGCGTGGTTCTGGTGGTCCCTCCAGAGGTGGATCTCAGAGTGGCGGCTCAGCTCATCCGCAGAGACAGCTATATCCATTACCTTCAGCATCTCCAGCTATTGTTATAGGTACTTTATCTATTTGTGGTCGAGATGCATATTCATTGGTAGATCTAGGATCTACCTATTCCTACTTTTCTCCTTATTTTGCTGAGGGATTTCATGTGGATTATATGTGTCTCCGTGATTCAATTTGTGTTTCTACTTTCATTGGAGACTCTATTGTTGTGGATCGAGTTTATCCTATATGTACCGTATTTTTTGGCGGTCGTGAGACCTTTGTTGATCTTCTAGTTTTGGATATGGTCGACTTTGATGTCATTATCAGCATGGATTGGTTGGCGTCATGTTATGCCACTCTGGATTGTCATGCCAAATATATTCGATTATCTTTTCTTGGCTCAGTGCCGGTAGTGTGGCAGGGTTCTCAATTGCCACCTACAGGGCGTGTTATTTCTTTCCTGAAGGCGAAGCGGATGATGGATAAAGGGTGTTTAGCCTATCTTGCCATGGTTCGAGATACCACTATGGAGATTCCATCCCTCGATTCCGTTCCTGTTGTGATGGAATTCTCTGATGTGTTTCCAGATGATCTCCCAGGACTTCCTCCTGATCGAGAGATCGAGTTTGGCATTGATATAGCGCCAGGGACTCAGTCTATTTCCATCCCTCCTTATCACATGGCTCCATCAGAGTTGAAAGAGCTGAATGAGCAGCTGCAGGCCTTGCTTGATAAGGGATTCATTAGGTCAAGTATTTCTCTATGGGGTACTCTTGTTCTGTTTGTAAAAAAGAAGGATGAAACTATGCAGATGTGTATTGATTATCGTCAGCTAAATAAGGTCACCATCAAGAACAAGTACCCCTTGCCTCGTATTAATGATTTGTTTGATCAGTTGCAGGGTGCCATATTCTTTCCTAAGATCAATTTATGGTCTGGTTATCATCAGCTGAAGATTCAGGAGTCAGAGATCCCGAAGACTGCTTTCAGTACTCTTTACGGCCATTACGAGTTCCTAGTTATGTCTTTTGGGCAAACTAATGCCTCTGCAGCCTTTATGCATCTCGTGAACCGGGTGTTTAAGCCATTCCTCGATTCCTTTGTCATTGTCTTCATTGATGACATTCTTATCTATTCTTGCAGTCGTGAGGAACATGGTTATCATTTGAGGGTGGTTCTTTAGACCATCTGTGATCGTAAGTTGTATGCCAAGTTCTTGAAATGTGAATTCTGGCTTGATTCTGTGGCATTCTTGGGTCACGTGGTGTCTAGTGAGGGTATCAAGGTTGATCCAAAAAATATTGAGGCGGTGCAGAATTAGCCTCGTCCTACCTCACCGACAGAGATTCTCAGCTTTCTTAGTTTGGCAGGTCATTATCGGAGGTTCATGGAGAATTTTTCCACTATTGCAGCCCACTTTACTCGCCTGACTCAGAAGGCGGTTCAGTTTCGATGGTCTGACGAGTGTGAGGTGAGCTTCTAGAAGCTCAAGGCCTTATTGACTTCACTCCAGTGCTATACCTTCTTTCCGGCACTCGTGGATTTATAGTTTATTGTGATGCATCTCGTATGGGCCTTGACTGTGTTCTTATGCAATACGGGAGGGTGATTGCTTATACTTCCAGACAGCTGAAGCCGAATAAGAAGAATTATCCGACTTATGATCTAGAATTGGCAGCTGTGGTCTTCGCTTTGAAGATTTGGAGGCATTATATTTATGGCGAGCCTTGTGAGGTGTATACTAATCCTAAGAGCTTGCAGTATCTTCTCTCTCAGAAGGATCTTAATGGCTGACAGTGGAGGTGGCTTGAATTGATAATAGATTATGATTTCACTATCCGCTATCATCTTGGAAAGTCGAATATGGTACCAGATGCTTTGAGCCGGAAGTCTATGGGCAGCATGGATTTTCTTTATGCTGACATGAGACCTTTGGCCTGAGAGTTGCAGTCCCTTGATGACTCTAGTGTGATATTTCTTTGCCCAAACTCCAGCCGAGTCCTAGCATGTATTGCAACTCAGTCTTCCTTAGTCAATCAGATTAAGGGAAGACAGTTCGAGGATCAACATTTGCAGGAGTTACATATTCGTGTTCTAAGTGGAGGAGTTCCTTCCTTCGAGCTTGATTTTGATAGTATTCTTCGATTTAATGGCCGACTATGTGTCTCTGATACCGAAGATTTGAGGCAATCAACACTTCACGAGGCTCATAACTCGCGATATTCTATTCATCCTGGTATTACTAAGATGTATTAGGATCTCTGAGAGCTATATTAGTGGAAGGGGATGAAGAGGGATGTGTTTGATTATGTTTCTCGTTGCTTGAACTATCAGCAAGTTAAGTTCGAGCACCGAAAACTAGCAGTGTACCTCAAGCATTGCCTATTCTCGAATGGAAATGGAAGCAGATCACTATGAATTTTTTGGTTGGTCTGCCAAAGACCTTGCGACACCATGATTCAGCCTGGGTTATTGTGGAAAGGCTAACTAAAGCAGCTCACTTCATCCCTATGAAGACTACTGATTCAGCTCAGAGATTGGCTCGGATTTTCAATGATCAGGTGGTTAGGCTGCATGGCACTCTACTGTCTATCATATCTGATCGTAGTTCCCAGTTACTTCCTAATTTTGGAAGTCTTTCCCGAGGGAGTTGGGGACCCATGTGCAGCTTAGCACGACATTCCATCCTCAGACTGATGGTCAGTCTGAGCAGGTTATCCAGATTCTGAAGGATATGCTGAGAGCTTGTGCATTGGACTTCAGAGGCCATTGGGATGATCATTTGGCCTTGGCGGAGTTTTCTTATAATAATAGCTATCAGTCCTCCATTCAGATGGCTCCATTTTAGGCCTTGTATGGCCGTAGGTGTCGTTCTCCTATAGGTTGGTTCGAGTTCCGAGATATGGATGTGATGAGTTCAAAGATGGTTCGGCAAACTCGAGATGTTGTTCAAGTTATACAGGATCGTCTTTGAACCTCTCAGAGCATGCATATTTCATATTCAAACCGGAGGAGTCGAGAGTTAGAGTTCGAGATCGGTGGCATGGTATTTCTAAAAGTGTCGCCGATGCAGGGTGTAAAGAGATTTGGGAGTAAAGGAAAGCTCAGTCCCAAATTTACTGGCAGTTTTCGTATCGAGAAGCGCATCGACAAGGTGGCTTATGGGCTCGATTTTCCAGCTTCTATGCCAGTTCATCCGGTGTTTCATGTTTCGATGCTTCGAAAGTGTATCCGAGATTCTTTCGAAGTGATTGAGTTAGATCTTGCTCAGCTGGATGTGAATCTAGCCTATGAGGAGTTTCAGTTGCCATAGTTGACAGAGATGTCCAGAAACTTCACTTGAAGCACATTCTGATGGATCGAGTGCGTCCTCATGAGGAGGACACTTGGGAGATTGAGTCCAGTATGCGTGAGAGGTATCCTCACCTCTTCGATGGTTCAGGTTTGATCTTGGTCCCTAAGCTTAAGAATTCTTATCGATTCTGGTTCTGTAATGGTGTAGTATTATCTGATGAAAAGTCGTTGAAAGTTTGGGCAAGGGTTTTATAAATTATGTGAAATCTACTCTAGACTCTGGCTCGTTCAATGACGAACAAGAGTCTAAGTAGAGGAGAATGAAATGACCTTAGATAGTTGTTTTCGGAGTTAGGACTCCGATTAGCATGCCGATAGTCTTAAAAGCTCTGTAAGGTCCATTAGGACATGTCTGTAAAATTTGAACGGATTCGGACCTCGTTTAGTAGGATTTTTGAGAAGGTTTCCCATTTTTATTGTCGGTAAAGCTTAAAAGAGGTTTTTGAACTTGATTTGAGCAAATGAGCTCCGATTCGAAATCTGAAAGTTGCGTTAGGTTTGTATGGTTATTTATGACCTATAGGAACTTTTGGTAGTGAATTCTAAGGTCGTTCAATCAGTTTTGCTAAAATTTCAAAAACTAAGAAATCGACCTCTTTCCGTGAAAGCCGTATCTTGAGTTTTGGAGATCTGATTCGAGTTTCATCTTCACGAGCATGTCACAAAAGTCTTATATAAATTGTGTGCAAAATTTGGGATTATTTCAAGTCTTGTAGGGTCTAGTTTGGACCCGAATTACAGACCAGCAGCTGCTGGTGCAAAAATCTGCAACGTTATTTACTGTAGCAGGTAGCAGAGAGGTATAAAAGAACCATGTTCAGTTGCTATCATTTCAAAAGCAAAATCGGTCAATTCTTGGTCGATTTGAGGTCATCCAAGTGTTCCACATTCACCCTATAATATAAGGTAATGATCCCAATTCGTTCATATATATTAAATCGAGGATTGAGAGGTAGAATATCTTGAAATTTAATTGAAAAATTGGGTTAGGACCCTAAAAATTATGAAATTAAAAAATTTAATACAATTAAATTCAGATATGAAAACTAATGATACTGTTGGACTCGTGGGATTATGAGGTGTTCGAAAATGTATATTTTATGGGTTTTCGGCTAAACCTTGCCAAGGGGTATTTAGGTAATATTTCTTCTTTCATTGTCTAAAAGCTAAATACTCTTTCTTCGGGCACTTATAAGTGCGAATACATTTATTTGGCTAAGAAAATAGTTATTCTGAGGGACACCGGGCAGGAAAGGAAGTTATTCAGTATCCTAATCCAGAACTCAAGGTAGGTGATTTAACCGCTTCTTTGACGGCCTTTGGCCTTTGGATGATCTATTCATGCATTTTTTACGTGAATAGCTGCCGACATGGCCACAACCTTATTATGTATCTTCTGGTTATTTTTTTTTGATTCCTGGGCTGTTATGTCATCTGCGGACAGGAGGATTCCGCTCCTTCTATCATATTGAGGGTAGGAGGATTCCGCCTCGGAGTAGCAGGATTCCGCTCCATTTATTGGGCACATGTGACCCTACTGCATCATGTTGCATTTACCTCATGACATTTTATGTGCTTTCTACCTATGTAAGACTGTTGTTCGCCCATTTGTGCATTGTTTATGTATTATGCCGTAACCTTTTGTTTCTCTCGCTCATTTGCCTACTTTTTTTGAGTTAATAGTTATTCCTCGCCTACTGAGTCCTTATGACTACTCCTACTTGTTTCTTGTTTTGTATTTTCATTTCGGCAGATTCCGCTCCAGGAACTAGCCAGCATCACGACTGAGGAGCGATGACGTTCTTAGCTGTCTATGGTGAGCCAGCTTGTTCCTTGAGGCCGCCAGTGGTAGATACTATAGTGTTATCCTATTTTTCTCCTCTTCGGGATATTTATATATTCTTTTGATTTCGTAGATGTCTGATATGGGACCTCTAGACCAATGTTTTGGGTAGATAGTGTTGATACCTAATTTTGTCCCTCCTGTTTCAATAGCCATTATTCAGACAAAATTGCACGGATAACCATACAATTACCCTACACTCACTCCTACCCTGAGTCACTATCTCATGTACGCACACCAATTAGGCTATTTTAAAAGCATTTGCACGAACGACCGCAATTTTACAAAAACTTGCATATCTTGTTATAATTTTTCACAATTATTTATGTTTTCAACAAAAACACCTAAATCATTTAAAACCTAAAATGATGGATTTTCTAATTATTTAGCCCTAATAATTACTTTTCTTATTTTATAATTTTTATAAGCATTTTATATAATTTTTCCACGCATTTATACATTTTTTATACACTTTTATACACCACTTATACATTATATATACGCATATACATATATACACATTACACCTCACACTTATACACATCAACTCCATCCAAATACACATCATCGTCTACGTGGTTTCATCTCAGCCGTCCACGTGTACAATTCAACGGCTGAGAATTAAACTTCCATTTTTAGCTACACACTCCACCCCCAAACCCTAAAACCCTTTTCACTTCCTCTCAACCCACTCAACCGACTCTCTCTTTTTCTCTCTCTCTCTCGGAGAAACCTTACGTTGCCACTGTCACGACATTTTTCGGTCAACCTGGCCGGCAAAATTCGGAGAAAATTGTACTATCGTGTTCCTCTATTCATCCGCTACAAAACCTATACCCTTTTGCCGATGTTCAAACGAGGTCAACCTTAACCCTCGTCGACGGGGTTCCCACTGCCGGAAAATACCTCCGGCTTGGCCTAAATATTTTCTAAAACGATGCTATTACCTGAAAAGGGTAAGGAATCCTTCATGCAAACTCGATTAAGACGGGTCAATTTGACCCGATTCCGATGTCGAAACAGGTAACCCTAATCCTTTTAACTTTTTGTCTCTGAACCTATGTGGTCGTTTGAGCCTAAAACTTGCCTATTTTTCTATGTACTAATATGCTTGTATGATGAATTGACTAGTTAAAATTCCTATTGTTAATTAACTCTTAATTAGTTCACTGATTCGTTAAACATTACTTTGAAATACTGGCATGTTGAATGTGATATGCTTGTAGTTGGTTCTCTGATCACTTCTATTAAGATGAAGTTTTGAGCTCCTAACAGTTTTTGAATTGATTGTTCATGCTCATTACATTGTATATAACTTCCTATTTTTGAAATGTGTTGATCTTGATGACCATACAATTTATTTTGGATGGAAACTGAAATAGTGATGTAATGGGAACAATTATTAGGCCTAATTTGAGTTTGTAATTGGCACTTAAAAGGGGAAATTGGTTCTGGTAATTGATATGATCTTTTCAGAATTTTTCAACTTATTTCCGAGCCTAAAATCAGTATAGAATGTTGATTTTAAACCTAGCCCTTGTTAGGTTTAAAGAGGAGAAACTATATTTGTTAAGAGGTTTGTTTGCCCTAAATATAGGATTCTGATTGATGCCGTATATGGAAGTAACACCTAAGTATGTCCGCCTGATTTTTGGAGAATACTGTCTTGCCTTGTGGGTGATTACCCTTTTTAATTCAAATCCCCACCCCTTACACCTATATAAGTCGACTAATCCTCTCATCAAGAGAACAAGGTCTTACAAATAGAAACATACAGAGCACTTCTGAGGCACACACTTCTTCCCTCTCTGATTTTCTTTTAAAAATTATTAGAAGATTCCTGCCCTATTTGCTTCTTGGTTCTGTTTGTGCAAGCATCGATCAGTTGTCTGCCTTTTGTTACTTGTCTGACACTGCTGCAAGGTATCTCCCTAACCCTGATTACATATTGCACTTATTTACTCACCTATGCTGGGTTGCTTGTTTTCCCCTCTTTTTTTTTTTTTTTTTTTTTTTGTGTTAGCTTCACTATGATTGCTTAATAGCCTTTCCTCGACTTTGGCTGAGAATGAACAAATCTGTGTGATCATTTATTTCTTCCCTTCCCACTAATCTTCTATGTACAGTTTGTTTGGATGGCTCTAACAAGCCATACCAATTCTATTTTAATCACATGTATAAAGACTCTAAGTAACCATGATGATAGCACTATACAGTGCTCATTTAACACTGATATTGTGATGATAATCCTATCTTTAGACTTCCTTTTCTTCTGCATGTCTTCCCCATATAGAAACTACCCTATTCATGTATATTTGTCAGGATTCCCTGCTTTTATTCTTTTAAAACAGGGACACAACTATGAGGCTGTGTAAATAAGCCACCCAGGGGCACTTTCCTATCCCTTTCTCCTCCTATGTGCAACTGCATTCATGGCATTTTAGTGTTTAAAAGCATGATTCAACTTATAAAAGTTTAATTATTTTGAACGTTAATGTTATCTGGTGATTTAATAACTAGTTGAGCCTTTAGTCGACTAGAACCAGTGCAGAATAGATTTCATCCTTGAACTATTTCGAAAAGCATGATCTTTTAAAACAAGGGCTATATGTGCTAATACTATTTAATGCGTGACTGTTTCTGTAAAACTAAAACTGCCTTTCTTTACGTTTTTGATCCAGGCCCGAAAATACTTTTTAAAATCTGGCCTTTATGTGTAAAAATAATTTTTAACCTCTTATACACTAATCTAATAGTGTATAAGTGATGGAATGCAAAATACGTGGAAGCTAAAAACGATATAATGATGCGGAAGCGATAAAATAAGATACGAGATATCAATTAAGATATCGGGAAACAAAGATTGGGGAGTCAAGAAACGAGAAGAAAGAACGGATAATTCGATTCACAACATGAATTTAATTATTCAAAGGGAGAAATGAAACTCGAACCTTACAAGGATTTCACACTAGCGATGAATCTCCATAGGTTCTAAGTCGAGACATATACGAAGCTTCAAGCTTCGAACTAGAAAGGCTCGGCCTTCTCTAAATTCTCTCTTCTCAGATGTTCATACAAGCTAAGTTATGAAATGAAGACTAAGGGGTGTAATTATAAGTTTTCCTATCCCCTTGTGAAATGACTAAAATGCTCATGGGTTGGGTTAAGAAATACAAGCCACTTAAAGGAAAAATAGAAACTTCACACACAAAAGTTGGTCTTCTTTAGCACTCGGGCAGCGCCTACTTTGGCCACGGATCAAGGCGTGCAGAAATGGGGCGCTCCGCCTAGAGAGGGGCGCTCCGCCTGATTCTTCTGGGCGCTCCTCCTAGGTGCTAGGCGCTCCTCCTTGCTTCTTTGGTCCCTCGACTCATCTCCGAAGTTCTTGCCCTTGCATCCTCGCACCCTTCTTGCTTGGCTCTTGATGGTTGGGTCCTAACCCAATTTGGATTGCATCATCCTCCCTTTCTTGAAAGGATTTCATCCTCGAAATCAAACCATCAAAGCCTATATCCAAAGACAACACAAACAAAAAATCTCCTACTATAAGAGTAGGTTAGTGTCAAAAGTGTGTAAAACACACTCTTATGATAGAGCCAAGCGTCAATAATAATTAAAAAGCGCATGTCTCCCAAGGAGACGAAGAGTACTTGACTCGACAAGAAAGTGCATCCAACACAAGAACAAGCAAAGAAATCACTAGGATATGGAACATGCAAGATGTAGCAATCAATTCCCCTATGATCCCTAAGCTTATGACCAACACGCCAAGCCTTCAAATCAATATCATCACAAGGTGACTCATTGGCTTTGACATGCTCAACACTCAAGGTGTGATCAACATATGGAATGGAGTAAGCAAAATAGTTCAAGCGACAACTAACATCATATACTCCACTCCCCTTCTTAAGAGCACTCTTACACACACCGAGAGGTACCTCCTCACCTCCAAATTTACCCTTAAGAGAATCCTCCTCGCTAGACAAACTCCCAAGGGAGGTCTCAAACAATGGATTATCTATAGAGTTAAGCATTCCAATCCATGGAGGTGCAAAATCACATTCTACTCTAGTTTGATACAAATCACCATTTCCATTGAAGTTGCCCTCATACAAAGGATTAGTATAGGCACACTTCTCAAACTCATTAGCAAGCAAAGGTGACGTTCTCAAACTAGAGATAACATCTACACTTGAGAAGTCATCGAAAATAATTCGATCCATCTCATACACTAGAGACTCCTCAATGTCACAACCGTCTTTACTACGACACAAGAAACAACCACTATCAATTAAGCAATCAAAGGGAAGTATAGGATAATCATGCAATTCATCTTCTCCTTTATCAAATTTGGGTGGGGTGTCATAACAAGGTTCACAATCAAGGTCAACCACAATATTCTCACTAAAGAGAGGTTCAATGAAAACCGAGCTCACATCATGATGTGGCTTTTCAACCCTCTCAACTAGTGGTTCATTTGCACACATAAGTTGACCAAATGGCTCTACACTAGTTGTAAACACATTGTAATCATACATATCATCAACTAGTGTGGAGTTATCATAAACACTATCACAAGACAAGGAAGTTACATGCTCAAGGGAAGAAGAAGAACTAACACATACCTTTGAGTGGCCATCTTGCTCACTCAATGCACTTGAAGTGTCATGAATAGTTTCTCCACCTTGTAGCTCATATTTGGCATCATCTTCACCTTGTCTTTCCATCTTGGAATATTGTCGAGGCTCCATTGGCTTGCTTCCAAGAATACCTACACAAGTACTCACACAAGTAGAAGAAAAAGATAAAGGGTTAAGGTTAGAATAAGGGGTGTCCTCACTCTCAATGATTCTTTTTTCCTCTTTCTTTTCCCTCATTTTCTTTTCAAGGGCGGGTGTATATTCGGGTGGTGACATCACACTCACATCACTCATCACATCCTCTCCTTTTTCTACTCGAGGAATGTCACCGGTCACCCCCTTACTCCTCTCAACCTTTTGTCTCTCAAATTCGGGCGAATTGGGATGAGGCCCAAGAATACCCATATCTGGAGTAGGTTGACTCTTTACATCAACTCGGAATCTAGGACTTAGAGATTCATCACTTGACGTCTCCTTCTTCTTTGTTGGTGAACCACTTGGCTTTGAAACTTGTGGTTTTGGGTTCATCTTGTTGACACTTGCCAACTCTTTTCTTGCACTAGTCCCACCATTTCTTGTGTTTGTAGGACTCCTCGATTGCACAACTTCACCCATGGAATGAAATTCTCGCTCCTTGCTCCTTTCCATAGCCAAGGAAGGTGCACTAGTAGACAATTGGCTCCTTGCCCGATAAGGTACAAAGTCATAAACTCGTTGCCCTATGCCCACAAGATATGCATCCTTCATCGCACTATATTTCACCCTTTTATCTTCCAACCACGGCTCACCTAAGCATACCTCAATATCCCACATGGGATACACGTCACACCAAACATACCCCTTATAACTCCTATGAGATATGAGCACCCGAGCTTCCTTAGAAACCCAATTCCCATTAAACTCATAAGGATACTCTAGAGCTTGGCATGGTATCCCTAGTCTATCAACCAAAGAAGTGCTAATGCAATTGCCATCGGTCGCACTAATTTTGAGCAAGTTCCCTCCATGTCCATTCACCTCAACAACTAACCTACGCCTACCCAAGTTTTGTAGAGATGCATTCAAGAGAGAACTTGAATGCCCACGAGTGTCAGCACCAACAACTTGAGTCTCCCTTTGCTAGAGTAACTTTCACTTCCCGTCACTCTCCTAACATTAGAAATATTGTTGGAAGTCGAGGAAGGACTTTTGCCATGGAACCCATAAGTGCCTCTCGCCTCGGTTACATAGCCACTAGCACTACTCCTACTACAGCTACCCATACCCTTCACGACATTGATGGAATAATACGATCCCCTTGTAGCAAGAGCAACACCATCTCTCAAACCACCCTCCTCATGGGAATTAGAAGCATTAGGTCGCTTAACGTACCTAGAAGATGCAAACTTCTTCTTTCCCATGGAACAACCACCACCTCCTCCCATACTAATGGAAGGACCTCTACTACTCCCTTGTTCACATGCAACATTAAGAGATGAGGATGCACATGAATAATCTCTATAAGCAACTTTCATCATCAACTCCTTCTATGTTACTATCAACAATTTCAAATTCATCACAAGTAGAGTAAGTAGGATTAATGTACCTTGAAGCATTACCATCTTCGACTTCTTGACTTGAAGCATAAGAGTCATCAAATTCATCTTCACAAGCTTCATAGTCTTCTTGCGTCTCATGATCATCATAGTAACCCGCTTCATCACCATAAGAGGCATAGTTCCCTGAATCATCATAGCAATATCCATCATCACCATCGTAGGAACCATAGTCTCCCTCGTCTCCACACGAGTCATAACCCCCACATTCATCATCCGACATAGTTGCAACACCAATAGAAAATCTTCACAAAAGTCACTCCCTCACGTGTATCACTCAATATATGAACACTCAAAGGCGAGGCCTTAATAACTTGGGAACAAAGGTGATTACAACTAGTATGTCCAAGTAAAAGTTCGGAATGGAGTTAATGAGACTCGATGTACGGACGGCTATTTAAGTGCGTACTTGAGGCCAAAGAAAGTTCTACGACTCTTCTTTGAGTTCTAATCTCCTCTACGCACGACTATCCTAATACACTCAAGAGCTAGTGTCTTTTGAGTAGGCCAATTACCCTAGAAACACTAACCAAGAAGTTAGGAAACAAACGGAACACAAAAATACACGAAACAAAACAAACCGCACCCGAAACAGGGGTGGGCGCTCCGCCCAGAGGGGGAGGCGCTCTGCCCAGTTGAGGGAGGCGCTCCGCCTGGGAAAGTTTCTGTCCAAATTCTAGGCGGTCCGCCTGGCTTTAGGCGCTCCGCCTGGGATGTGATTCAGAAGTTTTTCACAACGGGTTTTGGGTGATTTTATAACCAATCCCCAATGATTTTCAACTCCAAAAAACAACAAAAAGCTTCGATTCAAGATTGAGGCGTTTTCAAGTGTTTTCAAAATTTTGAGAATTTGATTTTTGAACTTTTGAATCGCAACACCAAAATACGATATATGAGTATCAAAACAACGAGAATTCAATGTAGAACAAACCCCAATACTTTTTAACACTTGGGGATTCAAATCTAACCCAATCTATGAATTTTTTTCCAACTTTTCAACTTTTTCAATTTTTTTGTTTTCTTCTTTTTCAATACTAACACGTTGAACAAGGAACGGGGGTTTGTAAGAACATAATCCGAGCCTTGCTCTGATACTAACTGATCCAATGCAAAATACGCGGAAGCTAAAAATGATACAATGATGCGGAAGTGATAAAATAAGATACGGGATATCAATTAAGATATCGGGAAACAAGGTTTGGGGAGTCAAGAAATGAGAAAAAAGAATGGATAATTCGATTCACAAGATGAATTTAATTATCCAAAAGGGAGAAATGAAACTCGAACCTTACAACTATTTTTACACTAGCGATGAATCTCCATATGTTCCAAGTCGAGACATACACGAAGCTTCAAGCTTCGAACTAGAAATGCTCGGCCTTCTCTAAATTCTCTCTTCTCAAATGTTCATACAAGCTAAGTTATGAAATTAAGACTAAGGGGTGTATTTATAAGTTTTTCTATCCCCTTGTGAAATGACTAAAATGCCCATGGGTTGGGTTAAGACATACAACCCACTTAAGGGCAAAATAGAAACTTCACACACAAAAGTTGGTCTTCTTCAGCACTCGGGCGCTCCGCCCAACCTTAGGCACTCCGCCTACTTTGGCCACTGATCAAGGCGTGCAGAAATGGGGCGCTCCGCCTGGAGAGGGGCACTCCGCCTGATTCTTCTGGGCGCTTCTCCTAGGTGTTGGGCGCTCCTCCTTGCTTCTTTGGTCCCTCGACTCATCTCCGAAGCTCTTTCCCTTGCATCCTCTCACCCTTCTTGCTTGGCTCTTGATGGTTGAGTCCTAACCCAATTTGGATTGCATCAATAAGGAGGTATAAGCATTAAAGAGGTCAATTATACAACTCTTACAAGTATTTTCTTAACATATATCACTTAACACTCATGTATGTGCATGCTTCTATGTATATTTATGTGCGATAGCCCCTATTTGCATTTGCGTGTCTTTTTCGAAACCCATTTTAAAAAAACAGCCTATCTATTTATACTTTTCAAAACTGACCTCTAAATCAAAATAGCCATTAAGGTTAGGACTCGACAATTAATGACGAGTCACACCGGCCCTAAATGGCTAACAATTTTTTTAAAAATAACCCCCATTTGGTTTTAACAAAAATTTTGAAATTATTTTGTAAATTGGCTATTCTTGCAAAACTTCCCATTTATGCAAATATAATTTAGATGTTGAAATTGCACATATAAGCTGTACTTCGATATTTTTTTTGCAGATTTAGCCATATTTTTTATTATGCTTTTTATATTAGAGGCAATAAATGCGATTAGGCGTGGAATTAGGCCGTATGTGAAATCCAATTGTGTATATGCTTGCCTAGTTAGACTTAGTATATAAATTGATTGAGAATTCGACCTTGTAAGTTAGTAATATATATGATAACACGTATTTGCATAGATATCCCAAAGCATATAGACTCGGGCGGGAACCACCTTTCGTGGGACTTGGGGAAGTGCCTAACACCTTCTTCCCCTAGTCATTTGGACTTCTTACCCGCTGAATCTCTGAAACTAGACCAGTTTAATAAAGACCTTGACCTTAGACATTTAGGTGACCTAATACGCCTTAGAAATCTATATTAGGTGGCGACTCCAACTCTTAACTCAAACGAGTTACCCAGTGAAACCTGAAACCTGACTCGCTCCGAGTTGAGTTTAAAACTGGGTATGACAGAATGGCGACTCCGCTGGGGATATTCAAAGTCCTAACCATAACGAGTCTTTAATTTTTGGATTTAATTGATTATTATCTTGTTATTCATATTATTATGATTTTACTAACTTGGTTTCTTTTTTATTTTTTTAATTATTTATTTATGAATTTAAAATTTGATGTACTTTGGCATATTTCACCCATACTCCTCCACTCCTGGAAAACGACACTTTGCACACACACGGACGATTATGTGGATCCCACGGTCGTTTCACCACAAAGAACTGTTTAGGAGGGACATTTTGGAATATATTGTTGGTCCGTGGTACAACCAACAATTTCAAATAATCCCACCCCTTAGTCGTCCACCTTGGGGAACCGTGTCTAAAATTACGTAGGAAGGGCTCCCCGTGAGCCGACTAGTTTCCAACTTTTCCAAACTACTTGACGAGTTTTTAACCCCGAAGGGAAGTTTGGACATGCTTATGTGCATTTGAGAGAAAAGAAAAAAAGAGAGTAAAACGAAAAGTGAGATGAAGATAAAAACGCATTTTAATTTGTCCAATTATTCTCAAAAGAGGAGGGGGATTTTAATCCTTTACTTTTTCTTTTTCTTTATAGGACACAATGAGTCAAAAGTTTCACCATTTTGGAATGACTATGGGCGCACCTCCTTTGTTAACTACTTGGTAGAGTAATTTGTCATTGGGCGAGCAAACCGAAGTACGTCAACATTTGGGTCATTTGGTTTCCTTATTAGAAATGGAGCCATGTAGAGAAATGATTGAAGCGTCGGTGTCATTTTGGGATGAAGAACTAAATGTGTTTAGATTTGGGGATGTCGAATTAACACCTTTACTGGAAGAGATAGGAGGATTCGTATCACATTCCGGGTTAGACAAACATCGTTGGAAAAAAAGCTGCATTCTTGCACCTAGTGTTCCCACAGCTGATGAGTTTCGTAATAAATTAGGTATGGTGGCAAGTGTGAACGTGGAATTTTTACAAAAAAATAAAATACCCTTTTCCTACTTTTACAACCGATTTGGATATTTGGGTGCATTCGACGACCATAAGAAAGAGTTCAAGTCCTACAATGATTGGAGGGGAGCTAGACCACTTGCATTTACTATTTGTTTCTTAGGAGTAATGGTATTCCCTGAAAGCTCGAGTCACGACATATGTTCGAGGCTTGTCATGGTTGCCGATGCAGTATTTAATGGAATTGATGGTTATCGTTATACTATAGTTCATATGAATAGTGGCGGACATTTATCGGGCTTTAGGTTGTTGCAAGAGAGGAGCAAAATATTTCCAAGGTTACAATCTTCTACTATAAGCATGGTTCAAGGAATATTTGAGGAAAGCAAGAGGTATGCAAGCATTGTCCAAGCCAGCTGGTTACAACTACTTGGTTGGAGAACGATACGGGGTTTCAAAATTCAAGCAGCCAAGCAGCACAGAGAAATGGGTAAAGTTGTTTGAAAACATAACGGAGGGTTCAATTCAGTGGATGTTCACTTGGTTTCCTTCATCAGACTTCATCATTAGCTCTAAGAAGGTACCCTTTGTAATACTTATGTTATTGAGAGGTCTCCAACCTTATCAACTATTGAGGGTAATGAGGCAAGTAGGGAGGAAGCAAATCATACTGTTGATATCAGACACGAAGGCCTATCAGTTTGATTACACTGAAAACGTTCTTCCAAGAGTTAAGAGCATTAGAAAATCCTGGGTAGGAAAACAAGTCATGGGAGAAGAATCACTAGCATCAATAGATACAACGCTGGATGCGATCTGGTTATGCTCTAGCATAAAATGAAATGTGGTAGCAGGGCCAAGTAGGGGAAATAACATAAGAGATCGTGAGGCAGAAGCTCAAATTCGATACCGAGAATTCATGTTGAAGGCTGTTAAGATGGACAAAGAAAACAAAGAAGAGATTGAAATGTGGAAAAAATGCACATTCGAGTTAGAGAAAAAGATAGAAGCATTGGAGACGAAGCTTGAACAATGGAATTCGGAGTGTGCAGAGGTGGACATTTTATACTTAGTGGCGGTTAAGGGATACCTAACCAAAGCTATGAAAGAAGTCAAGGAGATTACACGAGAAGCAAAGAGAGCCAGGCTGGAGTAGGAGCGTGCTGCCTAGTCAAAGTGTCATTTTCATTTCTTTTATATTTTTATTTCTAAAAGTCATCATGTACAGAATATCAAAATCGATTTGGGAATTTATGAGAATAATTGGCAACAAAATGCGTATTTATTTTCTTTGTATCATGACAAACTTAGGAAGGCTGTACGTCCTTGGCACGTAATAGTCCATTAGTAAGCCTACGTCCAAATGTCGAAAGAGTTCTTAACCCGAAAATGACAAAATTTCATCTTCGTATGGATTCGAAGAAACATTTGTGCAAGACATTGATCGTTTGTTTTAACGTGATCAAGACTATAAGAATGTTTTGGTTTTTACCTTTTCTTGTTTTGTTTTCAGACTATGGCTGCGAGAGGTACACTTCAATTCGAGATTGTTTCCCGACCTCCTCACTTGATCAGATTCTGGTGGGAAGATCTGGTTGTCGTTAGGAAGGTTCATGTTCAAAAGGTGTTGGGAGAAGTGGTGGCTCTCAAGGCCTACACTGCCATGCCTGGTTTAGTCGAAGCTGCTACACATTTTTGGGACTACAAAAGGGCGGTGTTTCATTTCAATGGCTTGGAGTTGGCACCAATGTTAGAGGAATTTGGAGGACTAGTAGGGTTAGAGCCTGGACCCGAGACTATGATTTATCCCCGAGATGTGGACCCTAAGGAGTTCATTGAACTGTTGGGCGCTCCTTATGATCCATATGTCGAGGGAGTGCATGATGGAAAAGTCACCTTGGAGTACTTGCATTCTAGATTTGGGGATCCGACTCTTAGGCATGAGTGGACCGGGGCATGGGAAATTCAAGATTGGGAGTGGACTGAATCAAATGCTTTCATCTTTGCTTTTCTGGGAAGCATGGTTTTCCTCGAGAAGGAAGGAAAGATCGACATAAGGTTGGAAAGAGTGGTAGAAGGATTACGCAAGGGCGCTCACAAACGTCAAGTGAGTCTGGTTCCAATGATTTTGGGAGAAGTTTACAGGGCTCTAACCAAATGTAGAAGAGGAGGAGACTTTTTCGAAGGGTGCAATCTTTTGCTGCAAATGTGGTTGATAGAGCATTTACACAGTGTCCCTATCAGCCCAGTAGCACCAAAACCGTCATGGAAAGGAGGGATTCGCTCACATAGCACCCGCATTGCTAGGAAAACAGTATAGGAGGACCCTGCAAACATGCAAGGATGGTACACCAAGTTTAAAGAGTTGCAAGAGGTACAGTGGGTAATTGAAAACTGCGCTGGTTTCATTGTTTCCATACAAGGTCAAGACATCACTTTCTTGACATTGATGGGATTCCGAGGAACTCACCACTATGTTCCTCTAAGGATCCTCCGGCAAGTAAGGATGACACAACAAACTCCGCAGTTGAATGAAGGGAGAAGCTTCAACATTGACATAAAAGACATTGAGCATCCGATGGTTAGTACTATATTAACAATATGGGAAAAGAGGCTTACTATGCAGTTTTGTCGTGGCCGAGACAGTAGGGTGAACCCTGCAGCTATTCTAGCATATCTTCAGTGGCTCGGTGAAGATAGGGAAAGGTTCCAATCAAAGACTACGCTGAAAAGGAAAACTAAAGCTCTGAGTATCACTGAAAAATACAAGAAGCTGCGACACGAGTTCGACCAAAGTATGAAAGAATTAAGGGTAACACAAGAGAGGGAGATGAGGAGAATACAATGACAAGATCAAAGGGGATGAACTCAAGTATTGGACAGGAAAAGTCATGGCGGCAAGGCAAGCTGCTGGGAATCTACAAGATTTGCTCAAAAGATGGGGAGAGTATTTCAAGTCAGTGCCATCAGAAGAAAAGGAAGCAATGGGGATAGAAATCTGTGAATTCTTCACAAAAGCTCTGGGTGACATGCAAGCTGGGAAGGATCTGATGGAGATGTTCGCCGCCCCTCCATCCATAAGCCTAGTTCACAAACCTAAGAAAGAAGCCAAAGAGAAGAAGGAGAAAGAATATGCTGGAACTAATGCTTGATCTGAAACCTCTTTGCTTGGCACATAGTCTGGTCGTCCTAAGTCGAGCTGTTTTTCTTTTGTCTTTTTCGTTTAATAAAGTCGTTGTTTTAAATCAGTGGTTGTAATAAATCCAAGCAAATCAAATAAAATTTTGTTATTATGGGTTTTAAGGCTTGTGTTGATTATGTTTACGCAAACGAAATGACATATCTGGTGAAAACATTACTTCGAATCTTCGATAGACCTACTTCTGGCACAAAAGAGGTCCCTTGCATAATAGGACGCGATTTTATTAAAACTAATGCATACTCACACTCTTTTCTTTGTTTTTGATGTGTCAGTCCCCAAGTCCCTGAAAGATTGGTTTATGCATTCTGGCCGCGCCGCAATACCGGTTGAGATCTGGAGGATCAATCCTAACACCTCCCCCTTTGCCTATAAGGACAAGGACGAGACGTAATATCATGGCTGAGTTTGATAAAGTTGTAAATGGAACTCCTGAAAAACAAGGTGTGGTCGCTTATGAAGACTATGCTAAGTTAGAACAGAGGTTGTTTGAGTTGGAAAATAGGGTTCCTCTTACCCGTGCTGATGAGATCATTGAACCAAACAAATCCGCCCGCCCTCACGGCAAAGATTCACTATTCCCTAAAAAAGACATTTCTTACCCTACCTACACTGCACCACCAAAAGCACCGCAAAATAACCTACCACCCTTCACTGTTGAAACCTAAACCATTGCATCACCCACCAAAGATCATGACATGTATGCATGGATAAAGGAAGACTTAGATAACACCAAAGAGTAAGTCTAGTGGCTGGTAGAGAAGTTCAAGCAATTCCAAGGCACCAAAGGAATCCGAGGGCTAGCTTATGAGGACCTCTGCATGTACCCCGACTTGAAGCTGCCTAAAGGCTATAAGACACCCAAGTTCAATATTTCAACGGCAGTGGTGACCCGATGGCTTATTTGAGATCTTATTGTGAAAAATTGGTTGGGGTTGGATATGATGGAAAGATCCGTATGCAATTGTTTAACCGCAGCTTGACCAGAGATGCGCTGGTATGGTACTCAAAGCAACAAACAAAGAAGTGGACGAGCTGGGAAGCGATGGCTGGAGACTTTGTTGACAGTTTTGGGCACAACACTGATGCCATGCCCGATTGGTTCTATTTGGAAAAGCTAAAGAATAAGCCCACCGAGACCTTTAAAGAATTTGCAACTAGGTGGAGAGCTGAAGCCGCTAAAGTCCAACCGCCTATAGAGGATGCAGAGTTAGTAGGAACCTTTATCCGCACACAAGAAGACGTCTACTTTGACAAGATGTTGAATTTGCTAGACAAGAAGTTAGGGGATTTGATCAAGATTGGAGATATGGTCGAAGATGGATTGAAGACTGGTAGGATCGTTAGTTTGGCCACACTACAAGCTACTAACAAAGCCCTACAAATTGGTAACACCACTACCTCAAGAAAGAAGAAAGACGATGTCGTCTTCGTGGCTGCATCACTCGATAACTCTCCTATCCATAACCACTACTACCACACGCCTCCTCTATCATACCCATATATTCCACCCACATCCACCTACCCAGTCTATAATACTCAACCCATGTTCCAAAACCCACCGCCACAAAGACCACCATACCCACAAAGCCCTAACTACCGAAACACCAATGCCTATCCACCAAGGCCTCATGCCAACAACAATCCAAGACCCAAGAGAAACTATACCCCATTGGCCGAATCCCGCACTCAGTTGTTCGAAAGACTCAAAGCAGCTGGCCACATACAACCCGTACCGTTCAAAATGCCTGATCGAATGAGACCTTATTTTGACCAAACCAAAACCTGTGCTTATCATTCTGGGGGACCTGGTCACGACACCGAGAAGTGCTATGCCTTGAGAGATAGAATACAAGACTTGATCGATCAGAGTGTGATCCACCTGAAAACTCTAAATGTGCACAACAATCCCCTACCTAACTACTGAGACAATAGGGTGACTCTGATCGAGTTAGATGAAGAATGCAATTTGAAGGGAACCACTGTCAAAGCAAAAGGAGACATACCAGCGCTTGCTTCTGTTGCTCAAGCTGCTACAGCACTAGAGCCCATTGAGGTAGAAATAGCTCTAAAATTCTACTTTGACGTAGTTCCCCCGTACAGTGACAAGGCGGTAACATGGGACTACGAAATGGAGAAGAAGGGAAAATCAACAGTTGAGACTGTTGCTGCACAAGGAATGACTAGGAGTGGGAGGATATATACTCCCACGCATCTTGTTCAAGGTAGACGAGGCATCAACGAAGAAGAGTCTGAGGAATTGTGGAAGAAGGTGCAAGCAAAAGAACACTCCGTGGTTGAACATTTGGGCAAGACTCCCGCGCAAATCTCTGTCTTAGCTTTACTCCTCAAACCGAAGAGCCACCGAAATGCTTTGATAAAAGTGTTGGATGAAGCACATGTTCCAGTGGATACCTCAGTTGAGAATCTGGCCAGCATGGTCGGACAAGTCATGGAGTCCAACCAAATCGCTTTTCATGAAGACGAGCAGCCACCTGAAGGGTTGAGCCACAACAAAGCTTTGCACGTCACCATCAAATGCAAAGACTGGTTCGTAGGGAGTGTTTTGATTGATGGAGGTTCTGGTTTGAACATATGCCCATTCATCACTCTGAAGAGAATGGGAATTAATCAAAGCAAGATAAAAGAGAGCGACATGAAGGTAAAAGCATTTGATGGATCGCAAAGAAAGCACCATTGGGGAAATCGACTTAACCATCATGGTCGGTCCCATGGAGTTCAATGTGGAGTTTCATGTCATGGACGTCTCCGCTTCTTACAACCTGCTGCTAGGGAGACCTTGGATTCACATGGCTGGAGCGGTTCCATCCACACTACATCACACAGTGAAGTTCGAGTGGGACCACAAAGAGGTGGTGGTGTTCGGTGAAGGGAACAACTCCATTTACAATGAACAAACCATACCGGCAATTGAAGGGAATGTTCCCGATGGGCAAACTTTCACTACAAGAAATATGAGCTACGACGACATTAAATAAATGTCGTATTTAGACACATAAATGTCATAAAATCAATTAACGACATTTATTTTACATTTGTCCTAAATGTCGGAAATTTGAGTGTCGTTTATTTTCCGACATTTAGATTAATGTCGGTAAAAGATTTACGACATTTATTTACGACATTTTTGAAATGTCACATCAAAATTTCCAACATTTAATGAAATGTCACATTGAAATTCCCAACATTTAAGTAAATGTCAATAATTAAATAGTAACATTTGTTTAGGACTTTATCAAATGTTGGCATTTACAATTTATAGCTCAATGATTGTGCTTGTGACATTTTAGAAGTGTCGGAAAACTATTTTGTATTATTGGGTGTAATGCAAAATACTGCAAAATTCTCCAGACAAATTACGTATGGCACATCCCACAAATGTCAACACAACTTCTTATCAACATAGACAATACAAGCTGAAATTAAATATTCTGAAAGCAGAACTTCTCCATATCAACATAGACAATACAAGCTGAACTAAAACAATGGCATGATAAAAGTATTTGTCAATAATCATGTAAAGTCTAGCTAATATTCGAACAACAACCGATTTCTTCACATCAACTACTTTTTCTGCATTTCCTTCTGGAGCCTCCTCTCTTCTATCTGTCTATTTGACTCTTGACTGAGATAAGAAGATAGAATTCAACCTTTATATTCTGAAAAAGCAGAACTGCAAGTTAGCAAATAGTTCAAAGCAACAAAAAATTTCATGGTTACATGAATAAACAATTTCATATTGGCGAAATTTAACAGTAGAGTTTCTTTACAAGAATCATCTTCTTTTGACAGTAAAGACAAATCATTGAAGTACTCCACAGGTTATTTCATTCAATGAAAAAGAATAACTAAACTTATAAAGAATAATGTTACTTTGGTCAGTAACTTGAAATGAATAGTATTGTTTGGACATCAAATCTACAGGAATCTTACCATAAGATGCCTTACTCGCTGTGACTCTATATCATACGCTAGAAGACTAAGACAAGTATATCTTCAACATTTTTTGACTAGTAAATTATATGTGTTTAACTGATGGTATAAATTCCTGAGTGGCTAAGAGCTTTTACCTTCACAATTCTCTCAAATTTGTCAGTCCAGCTTGATTCTCTTATGCGCGATTAGTAGGAAGAAACCACAGCACAGTGAGAAAATTACCTTCTCAATGTTGTCGTGTTCCACATCCTTCATCACCTAAGCTTAAATTTTCTTCAGCATTTTTATCATCCTTGAGGCCTTCGTTCTGCAACATGAAGCGGCTATGTTAACAATCAGGCAGTGGTGCTAGAAAAATTATGTAGTTCAAGTGATTGAATAGTAATTTCGAGGTGCAAATTATTTGTCATGCTTTTCTCCAATCGACCCTTACCTGAAGTTACTTCTAGCTGAAATAGGCTTCTTACTATGAGCGAGATATAGGCGAAAGGCCTCATCTTCAAAAAAGACAAACTTATTTTGTCAATTGGTCAATCTACTCGAACTTGATCATACAAGATCATCATAATGTTCCAACAGTGAGGACTGCCTTAACATAACAATTGGGCAACAAGAAAAATTGGTGAGCATCACAAGTCACAACTAGATTAATGTAGAAATGTTCCACTCAACCTAAATACATCTCATCAACCAATCAACAGTTTCCATTCTAAGTACACTCATGTGTCGACGAAATAGGTAATTCAAAGACACCTGAAACCATAAACCAAAGATTTATTAACAAGTACAAGTAGACATAAACATAATCCAGAGATTATTATAGTAAATTGGACTATGGTAAAAGACCAAAAAGAATGGCTTTGCACTCTCAGACTAATAGAGAAACAACATTCTAATAGGATCAAACTTGGCAACTTACTTGGTTGCTACTCCGGGGTTTTCCAAAACAAAGTTGATTCTTCTGGCAGCTGATGCTGAAAGACTTGAAATTAACATTGTGTAATGATTATTCAAATATAATTTTGAAGCTCTTAGTTAAGTTTTCAACCTATACTCATCCAAGAGTAAATTATTTTTAGATAGAGAAAGGTATATAAGAATAACAACATAGCGTTGATTGGGAGGGAAAAATACTACTCGAAATTCATTTGCATATATCGAGAACATAGATTCACACTTACAAAGATTCTAATTAGTGATTCAATTAGAGAATTAAAATCTGAACTAACCCTTCATTGCCGCCCCAAATTCTATTTTATTCCAGAATGCACTTCAATTCCGATGAATAACTAGGCTTGTAAAAGAAAACAAGTAGATCAGTTATATATACAAAAGATTACACCCTCCACTGCTAAACCCAATGGTGAAGATGGTGAACCTAGTGGCGGCAGGAACAATAGCAAGAAGTCAAGAACCTAACAGATACCAGGGCCGAATAGATAAATCGAGATGGAGATAGACCAGAATTACCTGACGATGCGAGTGAAGATCAACGGTGGGATGGATTTGAGTGAGCGAGATGGTGGGGGCTAGGGATTGGAATGAGCCTTAAAAGGGATTAGAAGGAGGGAATGTTTAGAGTGTTAAAAGTTATGGGAGGGAAAATGAAACATAAAAATTTTCAAATGATCTCTAAATTATTTGACTAATTAAAACAAGTGTAGGGACATTAGCAACTGTTAATTGCAAGTGTCGCTAATCTCCTACTAATAATGTGACATTAAAATTAAAGGTCACAATATTTTTGATATTTTCTAACAAATGTCACTATTTTTACGACATTTTTTAAGAAACGTCAAGAAATGATATTTTTTCCGACATTTATCTCAAATGTCACTAAATAAATGTCGCCATATCCTATAATTCTTGTAGTGTTTCTAATCTGTCGAGCTTGTTGGAGCAGTGCAAGGTACTCGAGGAGGACGTCGCAAAAATTATAACAAGGGTTGGAACTTCACAGACGCGGTCTAAGGAGGTTACACTGCACATTTCGCTCCCAAATTGGTCAACACACCACCTGGGGTTGAAGAAAGGAAGAGAAGATTTTATAGTGCTTATTCGGATGGCCTAGGCAAAGGCTATGAAAGAAAAAATTTAGTCTGGGAACCAGTCACATTTGATTGGGGTGTGCCCTCACGTGAATTTCGTAAGACCTTACCGGCTAAGACAGAGAAGCGACTGATGTACTCACCTAATGCTCGTCCCAATTGGAAGCGTATCTCTGAAGAAACAAAAGGGAAGAAAGTGTGGCTACCTAAAACATTCGAACCTATGGAGGTGGTGATTGAAGAGCCATACGAACTCCCACAACCTGCAAAATGGCCTGGAGACTGGGTTGTAGGCATCATGATAAAGCAAGGCTATAATCCTGATAAAGGTATGGGCAAGAACCTGGATGGCATGATCGAGCCAATTCAAATTGTGATGAGGCCCGACAATGGGAAAGTTGGTATAGGGTACATTGTGACTTATGAGAAGAGCATGGAAGAAGCATCACTGGACTTCAAATTCTACAAGAAAAGCAACAAGACTCTTCTGCATATTTTCGTCTCGTCTGGATACTTGGATGGCCGAAAGAGGGAGGTATCTACAGCGCAAGGAGTTGAGCCAAAGATAGCTGATGCTGAAGAGGACCTGCTGGCAGGAGTGCAAAATCTGTTCATATCTGATGAAGACTGTTGTGTGATCCTGGAAGAGCATGGTGAACCTCCTGGGCTGACAAAAGTTTAATCTGGAGCTGCATTGAACAACTGGATCAGCAATCGGGCCCGATCTTGCCGTGGACCTTGGTAGAACTGGGGGATAGAGTTTATTTCATGTTTTCTAAAATAAAACCCGACTTTGAGTCGTGGAATTTGCATTTCTTTTCTGTTTCACATGTCTCCCTACAAACTCTGTTTTGCAAGGAATCATAAATAAAATATCGTACTATTTCCTTTAACTTTTGTTTTAATCTTTTAATTTTATAATATTTTATTTTTCAGCATTCAAATTACTAATCTCATTTGAGTCCACAACCGCAACGTGTAATGAAATAATGGAGCTTGAGGAAACTGAGTTTGATTATGATGATTTTGATGAGACCACACATGAGGAAATTGAAAGACTTGAAAATAAGCCTAAGCCAAACCTAGAAGAAACTGAGGTGATAAATCTAGGAGATGAAGAAACTGTGAAAGAGACAAGGATCAGTGTGCACCTCACCGCCGAAGATAAAAAGCGGTATACCGAGTTTCTTAAAGAATATGAGGATGTATTTGCTTGGTCGTATGATGACATGACTGGAATGAGCACGGATGTGGTAGCTTATAAATTACCTATCAATCCGGGCTTTCCACCGGTCAAGCAAAAAGCTCGAATTTTCAAGTCGTCAGTTTTGTTGAAGATTGGGGAAGAGGTAACCAAACAGCTCAATGCAGGAATCTTGAAAATAGTCAAATACCCAACTTGGTTGGCTAACATTGTCCCAGTGCCAAAAAAAGATGGGAAACTCCGAGTTTGTGTGAACTATAGGGATCTGAATAGAGCAAGCCCGAAAGATGATTTTCCTTTGTCATATATACACATCCTGATTGACAATTGCGCGAAACATGAACTGCAGTCTTTCGTGGATTGTTTCGCCGACTATCATCAAGTTGCTCATGGATGAGGAGGACGCCGAGAAGATAGCATTCACTGCATCCTAGGGAACCTATTGCTATAAGGTCATGCCATTTGGATTGAAGAATGCTGGGGAACTTACATGAGAGAAATGACAACTATGTTCCGTGACTTGATGCACAAAGAAATTGAAGTCTACGTAGATGATGTGATCATCAAATCAAAGAAGAGCTCAGAGCACCTTGACAATCTGCACAAGTTTTTCAATCGCTTGCGTAAATATAAGTTGAAGCTAAATCCAGCAAAGTGTGCTTTTGGTGTTCCAGCAGGGAAGCTTCTGGGTTTTATCGTCAGTAGAAGAGGCATTAAGCTAGACCCGTCCAAGATCAAAGCCATCAAAGAATTTCCGCCGCCAAAGAGCAAGAAAGAGATCATGAGCTTCCTGGGAAGGCTCAACTACATCAGCCAGTTCATAGCACAATCCACTGTCATCTGCGAGCCAATCATCAAGCTACTGAAGAAAAATGCAGCAATCGAGCGGACGGAGGACTGTCAAAAAGCATTTGATCGGATAAATGAGTACTTGTCGTGCCCGCCTGTGCTGGTTCCACCCGAACCTGGGCGACCTTTGATCTTGTACCTGTCTGTGGTAGATTCGGCATTTATTTGCGTATTGGGGCAACATGTCTCGACTGGAAGAAAGAAGCAAGAAATATACTATCTGAGCAAGAAATTCACTCCTTACGAAGCCAAGTACACATTACTGGAACGCACGTGCTGTGCGCTGACTTGGATAGTACAAAAGTTGAGGCACTACTTGACATCCTACTCAACGTTGCTGATATCAAGGATGGACCCTCTCAAGTATATCTTCCAAAAACCACTGCTTACCGGAAAATAGGCTAAATGACAAATGCTACTCCGTGAATTCGGCATTAATTTTGTCACCCAAAAGGCGGTAAAAGCTCAGACCCTGGCTGATCATATGGCCGAAAATCCAGTGGGAGATGATTATAAGCCACTACACACCTATTTCCCCGATGAAGAAGTCATGTTCGTAGGAGAGGATATCACAGAGGAGTATGATGGTTGGAGGCTATTCTTCGATGGAGCAGTGAATTTCAAAGGAGCCAGTATTGGAGCAGTGTTAGTTTTAGAGACTGGTCAACATTATCCTGTCACAGCAAAACTGAGGTTTCCTTGCACCAAAAACATGGCGGAGTATGAAGCTTGCATCCTGGGTCTTAGATTGGCGGTAGACATGAACATACAAGAGTTGCTAGCGATTGGAGACTCCGACTTGCTGATTCACCAAGTCCGAAAAGAATGGACAGCAAAGAACTCCAAGATATTGCCATACCTCGAGTGCATAAAAGAGCTGAAGCAAAGATTTACCAAGATAGAGTTCCGGCATGTACCCAAGCTGCAAAACGAGTTCGGGGATGCTTTGGCCACCATATCTTCCATGATCAAATATCCCGACAAGAACTACATTGACTCAATACCCGTGGCGGTAAGAAAGCAGCCATCATATTGTTATCATGTGGAAGAAGAATCAGACGGACAACCTTGGTTCTACGACATCAAAGGGTTCCTCAATAGCGGCATTTATCCAAAGGATGCAACAAGTCTCCAAAAGAAGACATTGAGGAGGTTAGCAAATGGTTTCTTTTTGAACGGAGAAGTCCTATACAAAAGGACACCTGATCTAGGATAGCTGAGATGTGTGGACGCCAAAGAAGCTGTGAAGTTGTTAAAAGAAATACACTCTGGGACGTGCGACCCACATATAAACAGTTTCGTACTTGCAAAGAAGATTTTGAGGGCCGGCTATTTCTGGATGACAATGGAGCATGATTGCATAAGGCACGCAAAGAAATGTCATCAATGCTAAGTCTACGGAGATATGATTCGAGTGCCTTCTAATGAACTAAATGTCATGGGATCACCCTGGCCTTTTGCTGCCTGGGGAATGGATGTCATAGGACCCATCGAGCCAGCTGCTTCCAATGGACATCGTTTCATATTGGTAGCCATTGATTATTTTACCAAATGGGTAGAAGCTGCATCATACAAGTCACTGACAAAGAAAGTAGTGTCAAACTTTGTCCGTGACAAAATGATCTGTCGATTTGGCATTCCCGAATCCATAATCACTGACAATGGGTCCAATCTCAATAGTGACTTAATGAAAGCAACCTGTGAGGTTTTCAAGATCAAACACCACAATTCCACCACATATAGACCTCAAATGAATGGTGCGGTCGAGGCAGCTTAGAAGAACATCAAGAAGATATTGCACAAGATGGCAGACAATTCAAAGCAATGGTACGAGAACTTACCCTACACTCTGTTAGGGTATCGCACCACTGTGAGGACGTCAACAGGGGCTACTCCTTACTTGTTGGTGTATGGCACTGAGGCAGTGATACCAACAGAAGTTGAGATACCATCTTTGAGAATCATCCAAGAGATACAGTTGAAAGACGCTGAATGGATCAAACGAAGAATGGAGCAATTGGCCCTCATCAACGGCAAGAGACTGAATGCGGTATGCCATGGGCAATTATATCAGAAAAGAATGGCTAAAGTATTTAACAAGAAAGTTCGAGAGAGATCCTTCGAACCTGGACAACTAGTATTGAAGAAGATATTTCCCAATCAAGAGGAGGCAAAGGGCAAATTTACATCAAATTGGCAAGGGTCGTACAGGGTTCACCGAGTTCTGAATGGAGGAGCACTGATACTAGCAAAAATGGACGGAGAAGTTTGGTCGAAACCAATCAACTCAGATGCCGTCAAAAGATACTACGTATAAGAGTTTGCATTAGTTAGTTTGCAACTACAGTCATGTAATCTGGAACTACGTTACGACCTGATTCCCCAAGTGGGATATGTAGGAAACCTACCCAAGGTTTGGTTGCATAAATATAAAAAATTTCATTTTCCCATAAAGCAAACACTGGGGCAGAATTTTTCAAGAACTCTAAAAAATTGCTAAAGGACAGACGTAGTTGACACTGGGGCAGAAATTTTTTAGACCCTCTCAAAAATTTCAAACACAAACTGGGGCAGAATTTTGAGGTCGTCTTCAAAATTCATTTAATGGAGCTTGGAGCAGCATGAAGAGCAACAACTATGACTTTACACAACGCGACTCATGACTCAATGTGATAAAATATTTCATTTCATAAAAGTTTTTCAAAAAAAATACTTGCATTATTTGCTACTCTATACCTATCCCTATCAGCTTGGCCAAGGCTCCGGCACTCATGGGAAGCAAGCACCAAGCAAGCTAAGGATGCACAAACCAAACTACCACGCACCACTCACCAATCTTTCTTTCGATGCAGGCAAAAATACGCAACCCGACAACACATGACAAACATGTTTCAACAAAGGTTATCCAATTCCTCTTACTACGTTTAATTAGCTGAGGGTACACCACCGGAAGCGTCTACTGAGGGTACAGTACCTGATGTCGATTTTTTATTTTAAATTAGCTGAGGGCACACAGCCCGAAGCGTCGACTGAGGGTACACAGCCCGATGTCGATTTTTCATTTTAAATTAGTTGACGGTACACAGTCCGAGGCGTAAGCTGAGGGTACACAGCCTGATGTCGATTTTGTCATTTAAATTAGTTGAGGGTACACAGCCTGAAGCGTCGACTGAGGGTACACAGCCTGATGTCGATTTGTCATTTCAAATTAGCCGAGGGTACACAGCCCGAAGTGTCGACTGAAGGTACACAGCCCGATGTCGATTTGTCATTTAAATTAGCTGAGGGTGCACAGCTCGAGGTGTCGACTGAGAATACACAGCCCGATGTCAATTTGTCATTTTAAATTAACTTAGGGTACACAGCCCGAGGCATCGACTGAAGGTACACAACCCGATGTCGATTTGTCATTTAAATTAGCTGAAGGTACACAGCCCAAAGCGTCGATTGAGAGTACACAGCCCGATGTCGATCTGTCATTTTAAATTAGCTGAGGGCACACAGCCCGAAGCGTCGACTGAGGGTACACAGCCCGATGTCGATTTGTCATATAAATTAGCTGAGGGTATACAGCCCGAAGAGTCGACTGAGGGTACGCAGCCCGATGTCGATTTGTCATTTCAATTAGCTGAGGGTACACAGCCCGAGGCGTCGACTGAGGGTACGCAGCCTGATGTCGATTTATCATTTAAATTAGCTGAGGGTACATAGCTCGAGGCGTCGACTGAGGGTACACAGCCCGATGTCGATTTGTCATCTAAAACGATGCTATTACCTGAAAAGGGTAAGGAATCCCTCGTGCAAACTCGATTAAGACGGGTCAATTTGACTGGATTCCGATGTCGAAACAGGTAACCCTAATTCGTTTTATCTTTTAGTGTCTGAACCTATGTGTTTGTTTGAGCCTAAAACTTGCCTATTTTTCTATGTACTAACATGCTTGTATGATGAATTGACTAGTTAAAATTCCTATTGTTAATTAACTCTTAATTAGTTCACTGATTCGTTAAACATTACTTTGAAATTCTGGCATGTTGAATGTGATATGCTCGTAGATGGTTCTCTGATAACTTCTATTAAGATGCAAGTTTTGAGCTCCTAACAGTTTTTGAATTGATTGTTCATGCTCATTACATTGTATATAACTTCCTATTTTTGAAATGTGTTGATCTTGATGACCATAGAATTTGTTTTGGATGGAAACCGAAATAGTGATGTAATGGGAACATTGATTAGGCCTAATTTGAATTTGAATTTGAATTTGTAGTATGCACTTAAACGAGGGAATTGGTTCTGGTAATTGATATGATCTTTTCAGAATTTTTCAACTTATTTCCGAGACTAAAATCAGTATAGAATATTGATTTTGAACTTAGCCCTTATTAGGTTTAAAGAGGAGAAATTATATTTGTTAAGAGGTTTGTTTGCCCTAAATATAGGATTCTGATTGATGCAATATATGGAAGTAATACCTAAGTATGTCCCCCTGATTTTTGGAGAATATTGTCTTGCCTTGTGGGTGATTACCCTTTTTAATTCAAATCCCCACCCCTTACACCTATATAAGTCGACTAATCCTCTCATCAAGAGAACAAGGTCTTACACATAGAAACATACAAAGCACTTCTAAGGCATATACTTCTTCCCTCTCTGATTTTCTTTTAAAATTCATTTTGAAGATTCCTGCCCTATTTGCTTCTTGGTTCTGTTTGTGCAAGCATTGATCAGTTGTCTACCTTTTGTTACTTGTTTGACACTGCTGCAAGTTATCTCCCTAACCCTGATTACATATTGCACTTATTTACTCACCCATGCTGGGTTGCCTGTTGTTTTCCCCTCTTTTTTTTTTTTTTTTGTGTTAGCTTCACTATGATTGCTTAATAGCCTTTCCTCGACTTTGGCTGAGAATGAACAAATCTGTGTGATCATTTGTTTCTGCCCTTCCCACTAATCTTCTGTGTAAAGTTTGTTTGGATGGCTCTAACAAGCCATACCAATTCTATTTTAACCACAGGTATAAAGACTCTAAGTAACCATGATGATAGCACTATACAGTGCTCATTTAACACTGATATTGTGATGATAATCCTATCTTTAGACCTTTTTTTCTTCTACATGCCTTCCCCATTTAGAAACTGCCCTATTCATGTATATTTGTCAGGATTCCCTGCTTGTATTCTTTTAAAACAGGGACACAGCTACGAGGCTGTGTACATAAGCCACCCAGGGGCACTTGTAAACGGTATGGATGTGGATGCTTTATAGTAGGCAATTTCAATTGGGAAACCAAGGAGTGGCTCACTATGTTAGCACAACTTCCCGAATCAATGATTATTGAGCACACTTGCCCCATCACATGACACCTAGCATGGAAGAAATTTTCCCTTTGCACATTCTCTTCCTCTTCAAGACTCATGGCACCCAAACTCCTACATACCACAAGTGTCATTTTAAGCTCTTCATCCCCTTCACAATCATCTCGCTCTCCTTCCCCAACCCCCTCAATTGCCATTGGTCGGCCCATATGAGTAGTAAAATTACCTTTAGAGCGAGTAGCTACATTACCTTGGGGAATGCCCAAGTTGTGGGGAATGCCCAACGGTTGGGGAATTCCCAACATTCCATCACTAGTACTTCCTCTGGCACTCCTTCGGACATCCAGGGTCCATTCTCTTTCAAGACTCTCAACCCTCGCACCTATGGCTTTTACTTCGGCTAAGAGAGTGGCCAAGAAGCTTACCGGGACTATAATGGTATCATCCATGTCTCCGGCCATGTACCCACGAAAATAACAAGACTAAAAGAAAAGGTTAGAGTAAAAACCTCACACGCTCCCTCACTTTTGAATGTCACTCGGGTACACTCGTTTAGTGGTGGGGGATTTATCACTCAAACTTGATTCAATGGCTTCCTCATATTTGAACAAGTCCCTGTACGTTTCAACTAAGAATTTTAACTTTCATTCGCATTTTGCTTTGTGATGCCTGACCATTTCTCCTTTACTGCCCCTATCATTGTTGATGCCACATATAAGCCTTTCCACTTCAGTTTCCCCATTCTTCTTCCCTTTCTTTTGTGGTGTGTCTGATTTCCCTTTTTTTAGTGGTTGGTCTTGTCGTTTCTGCTCCATTCTCATAATTAAATCAAAAATTTCATGCTCAAAACCAACAATATTTACCCTAAAGGCCTTGCATGTTTTCCCCATCACAAGCTTTGTCCATTTTGATGTCTCAAATGTAGTTGGTTCATGTATAACCTACAAATCTTGCTGCTCTTCTACATGGTAATAGAGAGATAGTGAATCACTGTAGGAAGGGGAAGAGTAATCACTATCAGAGCATGCTAGATTTGTCTGTGTAATTGCTGGCCTCCTCAAGTGCAGTGCAAGTCCCCTAAGAATGTCAATAATATTTTCTATTTCATCATCCGCTTTGTGATCTATCTCAGTGTTTGCTATTGTAATGGCATTTAGTTTCTGATAAGAAGTTATTGTAGAAAGAACAATGGCTTTAGAGGAGGCTTCAGAGTCCTAACTATTTTGACGTGGGTCTGGGAGGTTTCTTTTAAATTTCAACTGTTGTAATGGATTGGGCCTTTTAATTTTTTATTGGGTTAATTACACTGTATGTCATTCTAGGGCACTTTTTTTAAAAACATAGCAATACTTTGTCACTTTACCAAACGTAGCAATATTTTTACAAATGCTACCAAACATGTCATAACCAAAAAAAATCCCTAATCCCTTTTTCTCTCTTCTCTCCACTCTCTTTCCCCGCCGCCCCCACCCCCACCCCCACTGTTTTTTTCCGGCCAGCCTTGGCACCACCCATCCCGTCGTCTTCCCGCCTCCCCCATCCCCAACTTTTCCCTGTCCGAGCCGCTACGGCGTCGCTCATTTTTTTTTAAAGTTTTCCGGCGATCTATGTTGCGCCGTCGTCGATTTGCTTTTCCGGTGGGTGTGGATCTATGGATCTGCTATGTTTCTTTTCCGGTGGTGTGGAACCGTCGTCGATTTGTTGGATCTGTGGATATGGTATGTTGCTTTTCCGGTGGATGGTGCCGTGTAGATTTGCTATGTTTTTCGGCTCGGATCCGGCGGAAAACAGTGTTTTTGTCTTTTTTTTTTTTGTTTTTTGAGTTTTCCGGTGGGACACGGCGGAACCACGGTGGTTGTGGTGTGTATTTGGTGTTTTGGGACTGTATGGAATGTATGCCGTGTGTATTTTCATTGTATGCCCGGTGTATGCATTGTATATACAGTGAATATACACCGGACATACAATGAATATATACTTGTCATACAATAAATATACAATCAGATTCGATTTTGTTGTTTGTGTGTATGTACGGTGAATGAACGTGCATACAATGACCATACAGTGTCTATACAGAGAATATACACACATACAATAAGTGTATGTGTGTGTATCCACCGTATTTTCACTATATATACAATGTATACATTGTCCATACACTGTTCATACAGTGAAATTACAAAAATATACACTGTCCATACATTGCGGGCGGTGGTTGATGGGCGGCGGTGGTGGCAGTGATGGGGGCTGGAGGCAGGGGGTGGTAGGAGGTGGATCTAGGCTTTTATCCTCCTTTTGTTTGTGTTTTGCTATGTTTTGAAAAAAAATATTGCTATGTTTTGAAAATGGGAAAATGTTGACATTTTAGTGTAAGAAAAAATGTTAGTTTGTATAGTTTTGTGAATTGCCCTTTTTTATTTAGCTTTTTGAGATGGGTATGCTGTTGTTGTCTGAGATGGTCTTTTTAAATAGTGAGAGTTGTTAGCAGACTGACCCACTTCAATATTACCCTTACTTATACCACTTACTGGGTCGGGTCGGGTGTAGGGTTTTTTTTTGAATTTGAATTAAAGTAGCCTCTATCCACCTGTCCACCCACGTGCAATGATGTGACGTTGTCTACAGAAACTTTTCCCATTGAGTTGACACTACCTACAATGACTTTTCCACCTTCTCCAATGGCTGTAGAAGCTCCACTATTTGATTTTTTTTTAAATTTGAGACCACCGGATCCCCTGCTGCTTTAGACGAGCACCCCTCTCCTCCTTCTCCAGTGACAATCAGTGTTCCGATTGATTTAGGTGTAGCTGCAAAATCATTTAAAATTGAGATTTCGAATCTCCAATTACCCATATCAAGTTCAATTCTCAGTGGGTTTTTGAGATCTGATTTTTTGACACATATTCTTGCCCAAATATGATGGGTCCGGTGTTTTGTATCTTCATCAACTCCAACGAAACCCTCGCAACTATCACTAATTATTTTGGAGGTGTCAATAGACCATGCATGTAGCGGTATTCAGAAAGTTTTTGATCCACTTGTGTTCAGATTTCTTACTAGCCAAGTCAGTGCCCGTCACCGGAGACCACCATTCTCGAGATAATCACCGTCTATTCCAAAACCAGTCGCCAGCCTTGACCCTGACAGCTTCCTGTCTTGATGTAGCTCAAACAAGAATTGATTATGAGAGAGAGGAGTTAACTCTCATACCAGCACACATCTTCCATCTGTTTAAGAACCATTTTTGGAGCATTTCTTGGTTGGGGCTATTATTGAAAGGCTCATTGAAGGTGCCAACTAAGCATCTCGCAAGGAACTGATGGTTTCCTTCATCTACATCTTGGCTGACTTTAATCACATTATCAACCATCATTGCTGGAAGCTTTGTCATCTCGGGCCATTGAGTGATCTTAGCTGTATCAACATAGGTTCTCGACTGAGAGAAATTTTTTTGTCTTAGATTATGTGTTGATTTTTTTTTCCCAGGAAGTGTAATATAATTCCAGCTATATCTCCCCATCCCTTGTTGTAATCTGGCTCTGGGATAATCACGGAAGATTTCCTGTCTCCCAACCAAGATTATATTCGAACAAATCTACCATAGTTGTTAAAATTTTGGAAAACTCTGTAGATATAAGTTTGTATCTTCCTCCCCCATCGTCTATATAAACCCCATGTTCTGTTTGATGCCTCGTTGAGAGCATCACTGTCACGACCCGTTTTTCGAAACGAGCTATGACCGGCACCCGGTACCTTAGCTTGACCGAGCGAACCACTTGTACTTATCTATCCTGTCCTAACCCTGAGGATACATGCAACTCAAACAATTCTCTTAAACATAAATAGTCTGAAAAATAATAATAATATTCTTAAGAAAATATCATTCTTGAAAATACCACAGTCAAATTACGTTTCTGTGTAAAACAATTCAAGACCGGGCCACAAACCTAAAATACTAGACTGTCTATGAAGCCTCTACTGATAAACTGACGCACTGCGCAGGACATGAGCCCCCTGGCTAGTTCACGACGAAATAAATAATTAAATAAGCTGACTCGAAAGAAAAGTACTCCACGAACGAAAGCGGAGCTCACCAATAGCACTGGAAGTGAGGGAAAAATCCTAGCCTGTCGCCTGAGTATCTGCAACACCGGTTCCTACGTTGCACAATAGGACAACGTAGGTTCCCAAAAGAGAACGTCAGTACACCACGGCGGTACTCAGTGAGTCTCAACGCCCCTCCCCCCCCCCCCCCCCCCACTAAAGCGGGAACGAGACTTTTAAAAGAAACTTGAAATGCACACAACTCGTAAACCATGAGAATATAAAATATTTAAAGAAACTGAAATAACTTAAAATAATAAAATTCCGAACCTTAAACATAGATATATATATATATCGTTTCTTTACTTTTTGGGGAGTACCAATTAACTCTGACATAACATGAATACATAAAGTCACCGTGTGATCGGCACGGGTTCGATCCCCGCGTGATCGAATAGGCCCCTTCACTGTGGCGCCACACAGTTCCAGGTGATAGCATGCTGCGCGTTTCGTGTCGTGGCCGTGTCAAGCAAATCTTATACTAAACTCCCACTCTGGCACGAGCAGTTTCGGGGTCAACATTAACCATCAATGGTCACGAAGCCCTTCTCAGAATCTCAAGGTAACTCCCAAAATATTTTTAATAAGCTTTACTTGACCACTTTAGGGTCCAATACATTCCTTGAACATAACCCATGAACATAACCCATAATAGACTTGAGTAAACATGACATAAATATTTAAAGGGTTATTCAATATAATACTACGTAAAGTAACATAACAAATATGGAAATCAACGCGTATAACTCAAAGATAAACTCTTGAACAATACCATAATTCACTTTCACCATATATTTTATACTCGGACCTCGACATACATAAGGAACGACTTTACGTAAATATTTCTCATGCCCATAAGTGTCCTAAAACTTAGGAAATTTTGAGGAACGTCACATTCTTCCCCCCTTAAGATCATTCGTCCTCGAATGATTTTATTCCTCACTCCTAGGCCACTTTTCCATTCCACCAACTTGCCAAATGTTCCAAAATTTGGCTAAGTGTTAGATTTCTTAAAAATTTCGGCAGAGTCTCCCCTGTAACTGGACTATCCGAAAAAATATCCCTGTTAGAAATACCACAACAACAACCCATACACCATAACAAGTCATCCATAGGCACTAATAATAGCTCAAAATAACCAATATCACTCCGGCAAGGAGGTAAATCCCAACAATAAATAAAACATGCTCCGGCAAGGAGCTGAATCTCAATAATAAATCAAACAAACTCCGGCAAGGAGCTAAATAACACTATACGAATTAAATATACTCCGGCAATGAGCTAAATAACACTAACGAATTAAATATACTCCGACAAGGAGCTAAACCACATAATATCTCATAATTAACTGGAAAAATTAAATATAAATTAAACCTTTATTGTTCACATACCTAGTTTTTCAAATAGATAGGGATACCTTTTCTTCATGTCTTCCTCAACCTCCCAGGTAGCCTCTTTTAAATTTTGACCACGCCACAATACTTTTCACCGAAGCTATATCTTTTGTTCTTAACTTTCTGACTTGCCTATCAAGAATCTGGATTGGTACCTCTTCGTAACTCAAGTCTGTATTAATTTCTATGGTGTTGGAAGGAATAACATGTGACTCATCATGGATGTACTTTCTTAACATAGACACGTGAAAAACAGGATGGACTGAAGATAACTCAACTGGCAAGGCTAACTCATAAGCCACATTACCCTTCTTGCTCAAAATTTCATAAGGTCCGATAAATCTAGGACTAAGCTTTCCCTTCTTACCGAACCTCATAACTCCCTTCATTGGTGACACTTTTAGGAATACCATATCACCTACATTAAACTCTAAGTCTCTGTGCCTCTTATCAGAATAAGACTTTTGACGACTCTGAGCCGTTTTAAGCCTTTCTCTAATTAGCTGGACTTTCTCTAAAGCCTCATAAACAAACTCTGGCCCAAGTAACGGCACCTCTACTGGTTCGAACCAGCCCACTGGAGATCTACATCTACGCCCATATAGCGCCTCATACGGAGCCATCCCAATACTAGCCTGATAGCTATTATTGTAAGAAAATTCAATGAGTGGTAGGTGGTCATCCCAATTACCACCGAAATCTATAACACAAGCTCGCAACATATCCTCGAGGGTCTGAATGGTCCTTTCTGCCTGACCATCAGTCTGCGGATGGAAAGCGGTGCTCAAGTTGACCTTGGTTCCCAACCTTTTCTGAAAAGCTTGCCAAAAATGAGCGGTGAACTGCGGACCTCTGTCAGAGATAATCGAGACTGGGGTGCCATGCAACCTAACAATTTCCTTGATGTACAACTGAGCATACTGTTCGGCAGTGTCTGTCGTCTTAACCGGTAGAAAATGAGCTGACTTTGTGAGTCTGTCTACAATCACCCAAATTGAATCATGCTTACGGTACGTGCGAGGCAAGCCTACCACAAAATCCATATTTATCGCTTCCCATTTCCACTGCGGTATCTCTATATCCTGAAGTAGACCACTTGGCCGTTGATGCTCTGCCTTGACTTGCTGACAATTCAAACATTTAACCACATAATCTACCACTTGCTTCTTCATGCCTTTCCACCAATACAAATCCTTCAAATCTTGATACATTTTAGTAGCACCTGGGTGAATAGAGTATCTCGAGCTGTGAGCTTCTTCCATGATGGCTTTTCTGAGATCATCGACATCTGGTACACATAACCTATCATTTAGCTTCAAAACTCCATCGCTTCCAAGAGTGAAAGCAGTGATTTCTTTATTTCTGACTCCCTCTTTTATTTTCACCAAATACGGATCCTCATCTTGCTTAGCCTTAACATGTGCAATAAGTGATGAACGTGCTAAGGCATAAGCACTCATATCTCCTCCTTCTGTCTCATCCAGTCTGATCCCGTCATTTGCCAGCTTTTGCACTTCTCGGCCTAACGGTCTCCTCTGAACTGATAAATGAGCTAAGACACCCATTGACTTTCTGCTGAGTGCGTCTGCTACGACATTAGCTTTGCCCGGATGGTAAAGGATATTGATATCATAATCCTTCAATAGCTCGAGCCACCTTCTCTGCCTCAAATTTAACTCCTTTTGCTTGAAAATGTACTGGAGACTCTTATGGTCGGTATATATATCAGAACGCTCACCATACAAGTAGTGCCTCCATATTTTTAAAGCAAATACTACTGCTGCAAGCTCTAAGTCGTGTGTGGGGTAGTTCTTTTCGTGGTTTTTCAACTGCCTGGAAGCATAGGCAACAACCTTTCCTTCTTGCATGAGAACGCAACCAAGCCCTACTCTGGAGGCATCACAATACACCGTGAACCCACCTAAACTTGTCGGCAAAGTTAACACAGGTGCAGTAGTCAACCTCTTTTTCAATTCTTGAAAACTCTGCTCACACGCATCTGACCACTGAAATTTAACCGCTTTCTGAGTCAGCTTGGTCAATGGTGCTGCAAGTGAAGAAAAGCCCTCTACAAATCTCCTATAGTAGCCTGCAAACCCAAGAAACTTCGGATTTCGGTCGGTGTTGTTGGCCTTGGCCAATTCTTAACCGCTTCAATCTTCTGAGGATCTACTTTAATGCCTTCGCTAGATACCACATGGCCTAAGAATGCCACAGACTGGAGCCAAAATTCACATTTAGAAAACTTGGCATAAAGTTGATTCTCTTTCAAAGTCTGCAATGTTATCCTGAGGTGCTCTGCATGTTCTTCCTTGCTTTTAGAATACACCAAAATATCGTCTATAAACACAATAATAAAGGTGTCTAAGTATGGCTTGAAGACCCTGTTCATTAGGTCCATGAATGCTGCGGGTGCATTGGTCAACCCAAAGGACATCACTAAAAATTCATAGTGTCCGTAGCGAGTCCTGAAGGCCGTCTTTGGGATGTCTCCTTCTCTGATTCTCAACTGGTGATACCCCGACCTCAAGTCTATCTTTGAGAAGTACTTTGCACCCTGAAGTTGGTCAAATAAGTCATCAATTCTAGGCAATGGATACTTGTTTTTAACTGTAACTTTGTTCAACTACCGATAATCGATACACATTCTGAGAGACCCATCTTTCTTCTTGACAAACAGGACCGGAGCACCCCAAGGTGACACACTCGGCCTGATGAAGCCCTTGTCAAGAAGATCTTTCAACTGCTCTTTCAATTCTTTAAGCTCTGCAGGGGCCATTCTATAGGGAGGAATAGATATGGGCTGAGTGCCCGGGACGAGGTCAATACCAAACTCTATGATTCTTTCTGGAGGAAGTCCGGGAAGGTCATCTGGAAAAACTTCTAGAAATTCCCTAACAACTGGTACAGACTGGAGAGTTGGCGCCTCTGATTCTGCATTAATGATATGAGCCAAATAGGCAACACACCCTTTACTTATCATCTTTTGCGCCTTAAGGTAAGAAATAAATTTACCCACTGGAGATGCTGAACTACCCTCCCATTCTAGGACTTCTTCATTTGGAAACTGAAATCTGACTATCTTGGCACGACAATCCAACGTGGCATGGCAAGAAGATAGCCAATCCATACCTATGATCACATCGAAGTCCACCATTTCTAGCTCTATAAGATCGGCCGTGGTATTGCGGCCTTGGACTGAAATTGAGCAACTCTTATAAACTCTAGTTGCTTTCACCGGCTCACCAACTGGAGTAGATACTAAGAAGGACTCACTTAACTGTTCAGGTTCTAGCCCGAGACTCATAGCGAAATACGGAGTGACATAAGAATATGTAGAACCTGGATCAATCAAGACATATGCATTATGTGAACAAACTTGAAGTATACCTGTGACAACTGCTGGAGATGCCTCTGCACTCTGACGATCAAGTGTAGCATATAAACGGGGTCGTCCCCCTGCCTGATTAGCTGAGCCTGAGCCTCTACCCGCCCCTCGCCCGGCCTGATACTGAGGGCCACGAGCTTGGGGTGGTGCCACTGTAGTACCTGAAGAACCTGCTGGACGTGCTACTCCCCTACCAAAATTTTGCTGCAGCTTTGGGCACTCAGATTTGTAATGCCCTTCTTTATGACAATAGAAACAACCCCCGGTACTCATCATACACGGCCCTGAATGTGCCCGTCCTCATAAAGTGCAAGGATCTTTTTGCTGAAACTGTTGTCCAACGCTGCTCTGACTCTGAGAAACATTTGCCTTGAAATTCTGATTCTGGAGGGACTGATTCCCAGAGCTCTGACTCTTTTTGAAAGGTGACCCACCAACTGAATGATGAGTAGGTGGCGCTGGTGCGATAAACCCCTTACTGGAGGAACCCCTTCCTGCTCCACTGGCTGAACCACTATAACCACCCGTTGTGCGGGCCCTCTTATTATACTCTTTTTCTTCCCTCCTTTGTTGTTTGTCTCTTTCCAAATTCTTAGCAAATCCCACAACTGAAGAGAAAGCTGTCATCCCCGCTGCTGCTGCTGCTGTGTTGTCCTTGATGTGACTACCCAAACCATTGACAAACCTGCGGATCTTTGCTCTATCCGTCTTGACCATGTCTGGAGCATACTTAGCCAAAGTGATGAATTCCATGTGATACTCTGGTACACTTTTACTCCCTTGCTTGAGCTGCTCGAATTGTGTAGCTTTAGCTTCCTTATCTTCTTCTGGTATGAAGTTAGCTATAAACGCCTCTTCAAATTCTTTCCAAGTAGGTGGACTATCATTTTCAGCTCTTTCGTTATCCCACATCTGAAACCAGGATCCAGCTACATCCCTGAGCTGGAAAGCAGCCAATTCAACAGCATCATTACCAGTAATTTTCATAACCCTGAGGGTTTTCTGGACACCCTCTAACCATAGAATGGGGTCTTCATCAACTTTGTTACCATGAAACAATGGAGGGTTCAACTTGATAAATTTATCCACCCTGGACAACTCGGGACTGTCCTCTTTCCTCTGGTTCTGGTTGGCTAAGAAAGTCTGAAACATATCCATAGTACTGCCAACAGCGTTAAGCACATACCCCACCTCTGGAGATATACCCATCGGAGCCGGAACTGCTGGTGGGGGTGGAACTTGATCATGATTAGCTTGCGCATTAGGCTCAACCTGCTCTACCTCTTCATCTTGTTCAACCTGGGGCACTGGAGCGTTCTTAGCAGGTCTACCCTTCTTACTTTTCTTAGTTCTCTTCTTACTCGCGATAGCTGCAATAGTTTCTTCAGGAGTTTCTTGATTGTTGATGCTAGAGCTTCGAGTACGAGCCATTTCTGCGAATTCGGAAAAACAAGTACATTAGAAATTTTCTTAGAGTGAGGCTCTATTGTACGATCTAGAGTGAGAAGAAGAAGAGACTTTTCTTAAATGTCTGTAGCCTCCTGTTCATAAGTATGACGCGCTTCATACCCATAAACAAGACTCTACTGACACGGCTTCATAGACCCCTAGGACTCTCTAAACCTGAGGCTCTGATACCAAGTTTGTCAGGACCCGTTTTTCGAAACGAGCTATGACCGGCACCCGGTACCTTAGCTTGACCGAGCGAACCACTTGTACTTATCTATCCTGTCTTAACCCTGAGGATACATGCAACTCAAACAATTCTTTTAAACATAAATAGTCTAAAAAATAATAATAATATTCTTAAGAAAATATCATTCTTGAAAATACCACAGTCAAATTACGTTTCTGTGTAAAACAATTCAAGACCGGGCCACAAACCTAAAATACTAGACTGTCTATGAAGCCTCTACTGATAAACTGACGCACTGCGCAGGACATGAGCCCCCTGGCTAGTTCACGACGAAATAAATAATTAAATAAGCTGACTCGAAAGAAAAGTACTCCACGAACGAAAGCGGAGCTCACCAATAGTACTGGAAGTGAGGGAAAAATCCTAGCCTGTCGCCTGAGTATCTGCAACACCGGTTCCTACGTTGCACAATAGGACAACGTAGGTTCCTAAAAGAGAACGTCAGCACACCACGGCGGTACTCAGTGAGTCTCAACGCCCCCCCCCCCCCACTAAAGCGGGAACGAGACTTTTAAAAGAAACTTGAAATGCACACAACTCGTAAACCATGAGAATATAAAATATTTAAAGAAACTGAAATAACTTAAAATAATAAAATTCCGAACTTTAAACATAGATATATATATATCGTTTCTTTACTTTTTGGGGAGTACCAATTAACTCTGACATAACATGAATACATAAAGTCACCGTGTGATCGGCATGGGTTCGATCCCCGCCTGATCGAATAGGCCCCTTCACTGTGGCGCCACACAGTTCCAGGTGATAGCATGCTGCGCGTTTCGTGTCGTGGCCGTGTCAGGCAAATCTTATACTAAACTCCCACTCTGGCACGAGCAGTTTCGGGGTCAACATTAACCATCAATGGTCACGAAGCCCTTCTCAGAATCTCAAGGTAACTCCCAAAATATTTTTAATAAGCTTTACTTGACCACTTTAGGGTCCAATACATTCCTTGAACATAACCCATGAACATAACCCATAATAGACTTGAGTAAACATGACATAAATATTTAAAGGGTTATTCAATATAATACTACGTAAAGTAACATAACAAATATGGAAATCAACGCGTATAACTCAAAGATAAACTCTTGAACGATAACTTGAATAGGGTTTAGCTAATATGCACTCTCTCGCTCCAATTAAGCACATATTAACTCTTTAAGACATTTTATCAAACACCTTATAGGCGGGCTTTTGTGAGTAAAACCTCTTTAGTAAAGGGTTATATCAACTCACCTCGATTGTTCCTCGAGTCCAAACGTAACTCCAAACGACGTACTTCACGTTACCAACCAACTACAACAATCAATTTACGTAATCAATTCCAAAATTCTTATCTTTACCCTAATTTAAGAACTTAGTTCAACTCTTAACTTCCTAGGTGTTTGGAAAAATTTTCTACTAATATAATATGATAAGATACTATGTTCTTATCTATAATTATGAGATAACCTTCACGAGTTCATTGAACAAAACTTACCTCTACGTTCGCTCGAGGATGGGGACGAATAGAAGTAATCAGTATTTCTCTGTGTGTTTATTTGTTAGCTGCGTTCTCCCAATAGACAAAGTGGAGTAATTGAAAGTTGGGAGCACTTTATTCCTTTTTCTGTTAGGCCCACCAAAGACCAAAAGAGTTCTGACTTTTGTCCCCCTTTTGTTTTTCCTTTAATACTTATTATTATTTTACTTAATCCTTTTTCCAATAAACAACCCACCTAGCAGTTGGCAATAAATAAAAGGACAAAGTCTTGGCTCCCTTTGACGTTACTAATCCAGGTCTTTTGGCCAAAATTAGTTTTATCTCTTTTTGTTTTCCTTTTTAATTCCATTCTTCCCTTTAATTATTATTTCTTCTTCCACTTTCAATATTATTGAGTATTTGCACATCATCCATGACAATACCATAATTCACTTTCACCATATATTTTATACTCGGACCTCGACATACATAAGGAACGACTTTACGTAAATATTTCTCATGCCCATAAGTGTCCTAAAACTTAGGAAATTTTGAGGAACGTCACAATCACAGACCTACCGAAGGTTTTCTTCATCTATCTAAAAATCTTCTGCGCCTTTCATTTAACACAAACCACCCATCGCCTGAATCTATTAATTCAAAGGATTTATCAACTGAAATGAAGAAAATCTTGTCTTCCATGATAACTGAACTGATTAATGACAATTAACGAAATAGTAATCTGCTGGATCATGTTGTAAGGACGTAGGAAGCAAAAAAACTTGCGCGAAGGATGTTCAGATAGAGAGAGAGAGGGGCAGAGAGTGCTTTGGCACATTTCCCAAGTCAGAGCACATAGTAAGTGTTTAGCTCTACATTTTAGGTTGAGAATGGTTTTCTTTTTAATTAGATCCCACTCTAATTAGTATTGAAGGTTACTTAAGCTTTTTCACATGGCTAAGAATATGAAGGCGAAATTATACTATACCCTGATACCTTGTTCCTTTTTCTTTTTTAGCTTTTTTTCTTCTTCCTAAAAATAGTAAAATAGCTTCATCTTTTTTTGAAGAAGTAAAATGGCTTCAAGTTCTAGACTTTAATATCTACTGTGACCATCTATTTTTAATTTTTAAATTAAAATATTTGCTATTGAGATTTTAGTTATTTCTATATGCTTTATAATATTTTGATTTTTTTATTAATTGGCGCCTCACATTAAAAAGGCGAGCGCCTCGTCTCTCGCCTCGGTGAAATTGACCGTTTTCGCCTCTTGTCGCCTTACGTCGTCCAAAATACTGGTTTCACACACACATGCCTTCATGCGCACACGCGCTCACCACTATGTCCACAGACACTTTTCTGCAACAATTTTGAGATTTTTTATAATTTGTTTAGTTTAAGAGGGGTCATTCAAGAAAGAGATTGGAGGGCCATCAACTTGATTCTAATGGTAGTAATGGTATGGCTCTTATAAACTTTGCATCTGCTTAAGTGCTTGATACTGAATATTCTTGTATAATGACTCTCCTTTGAAGGTTTATTCGGTCAACATATCGGAAAGAAGCCAAAGATGATAAGGCAATCACTTGAAAATTCTTTTGAAAATGTTGGCACTGCTAGGGGGTTTGTCCCATCTCCGGCGGCTTCCCAGATAAGTAATATGTCCAACCCGAATAAACTTATGAGAATGCTTAGTGGTAGGGACCAGGGTAGGAGAGACAAAATTTTGAAGGTACTTATGTATGCTGAAATTTGTTGTCCAGCTTCAAATTTGTTTTTATATATAGGAATCACTATCTGAAAAATTCTCCACTGAAAAGATGAATTTTATTTTAACAAACTCATGCATGCAGATGTCTGCTGGCCAGTCAGGTCTAGGAAGTCCATGGTCACTTTTTGAGGACCATGTTGGTTTCTTATATGTCTGATATGCACCTACTTCCGCTTCTTATTTAATGTAGTTCTTCTGGTATGATGCATACAACTGGAATTGACTTCAAAATTCTAGGCACTTGTTGTCCTGGTGCATGACATGGGTCCAAATTGGGAGCTTGTAAGTGATGCCTTCAACAGTACTTTACAATTCAAGGTAAGCATATTCATCACCTTTTACCATCTTTTAGCCAGACTTCTCTTAACACAGGATGCTCTTAAATCTTTATAACTACTGCTTTCTGTACTTTGTGCTAAATTCATTTTCAAGATCTTTCTTTTTACTTTATCTTTGTGCTGCTCCTAAAATGTCATCTTGAGGAAATGCAGAGTATCTACCGCAAGCCAAAGGAATGCAAGGAATGACATAAGATACTGATGGACATAAGTAGTGGTGATGGTGCTGATAGTGCTGATGATTCAGGATCTTCTCTACCTTATCCTTCAACATTACCTGGCATTCCCAAGGTTAAACATGTCTTTTCCTCTTGTTCTTACTTTGATGTCAAAACTCTTTATCCTTTTAAGTAATTTGAATCACATTCTACGCATCAGTCAGGGAAGCGCCAGATAACTGTTTCAGCATTTGCAGGGTCCAATTGAAGAGGATACACTTAGATCTCATTTTGAGAAGATGATCTTGATAGGGCAAAAATATCTTCTAAGGAAGACTCAGGTATATCTTGCGTTGGCGTTTCTCCATAAAATTTGATTAACTTCTTGGCCCATGTTAGAGTGAGAGCCCATATTTCTCAGACCGTTACATAGTGTTGAGAAAGTGATTAAATAATTAAAGTGTATCACATCTAATAACTTAAGCTTTTAGATGAGATGGTCACACAATTCAACACATAGAACGACTTGTTCTTCAAGGGGTGATGCCGAGCACTGTGAAAGAGGCGATGTATAGTTAGGCATTCAGAAGAAGAAGGAGAAGACCCAGAGCGTGGGATGTTGCTCCATTAGCCTTTTGTTTTTAGTTTCTTTTTAGTAGAGCAATTTTAGTAGATTGCATAGCAGCCTTTTGTTGAGAGCTATTTTGGTGTAGGCGTCTTACTTTTTGTATACCTCTTGTATACGAGGTTTTTTTCCCCTTTTTATAAATAAAATTATTACCTTTATCCAAAAAAAGAACGACTTGTCTTTCCACATCTTGACTACGTGTTTATGAAACTATTATAGCAGGTGGCTTTGGTAATTGGGGTGGCCGTTTAGTTGTCTAGCATGCTCGAGCCAATAAGAGATTATGTTTCAGCAATGTATATCCCAAAACAACAAAGCTACAAAACTTGGTTTGTCATAATTTCTGTTAAGTCTTTGCCATAATACGGGATTGCTATTGCTGCAATTTCCACACGAGTAAGGCTGGTCTTTGAAACGTCCAGTAAACCAAACACCTAGCTTTATTCTTTTATAGGGTTAATAATTTTATTAATAATAGAAAAATCTCAAGAAAACAAGCAGTACCAAAAGGTAGAGAGCATCAAATGAGTATTATTCTCTACGAAAAGCACCTCTATAATGCAAATTGGAACCTCATGGGTGCACGAAAAAGACACTAGAAATGAGAGGTCATTCCTCATACATACATAGACCCTTCAAAAGAGTTTTCCCATTTCTTTCCTTCCATAAGATCCACATGAGTGTTAGTAGAGCAGGTGTGTCTGAAGCATCTCAAAGAACTCCTGGTGCAAGCTAGTTGCTACTTGACAATGTAAGAGGAGATGATCCACATGTTCGCCTGAATTTTTGCACATAAAACACCAGTTGACATGTTCTCTTTCTTAAATTCTCAATTGTGAGAGTCGTTTCCTTGCCTCCACCAAGGAAAAAAGAAATTTCTTTCTAGCGCCATGGGAATGCAAACCGAGAAGTATGGAAGCTCAACTCCTCCCTAACGAAGAGCTAATAGTAATTTGACTTTATTGAGAATAATCCTTCTCTCCTCAGACCTACTTTCATGAGTTCTAGCTAGTGTGTGATGTACTTGTATAGCATTTTAATCAGGCCTTGAAATTCAACAACCTTCTAATTATGTAGATTCCTTCTAAATCTTAAATCAACTCCAACCTCTTCTAACCTCTGGATTTGGTGGTACCATTACCTCCTTTGGCATGACATTTCGTAAATGTTTGGGATGTGAGCCTCAACATATTTTATCCGTGCCACCTCTGGTTTGAAATGACTCTGCTTCCAAATCTTGTATGTGATGCTTCTGCTGGAGTCTTCCGATCCTCTTATGATTTTTTTATGAAGTAAATAGTTTAATTAACGCTAGGCCAAAGCAGTGGACCGTACACAAGTGGGATACCAAAAAATAGCTGAACTCTTCCCAACTCACAATAAGCACTCGCCAGCACCGTATACGTAACAACATTAGGCTTAAAACAACCATAACTAACAGCATTTTCAAAAAACTTAACAGCAACTTCAGCCTTTCCAACATTCAAGAACCCGAAAATAACACAACTACACACAAAATTATCAAAAGGGTACTTAAATTTCCCACTATTTAACAATTCCAACACTAGCATTACCTCATCCATCATTATGATATTCTTCCAAAGACTACACATTTGGTCTTTCATCCTCCTTCCACTAATCCATTCTAAATTTTTACTCCTCACTCCCAAATCTCCTCAACCCCTTCTCATAAAGCCCTTCTGATATATGTATGTATATATATATATATATGTGTTTGCGTGTGTGCGCGCGCGCACACACACTTAGCTAAGGGACATATAGGGCAATTACATTTTTGTGACTCAGCTATGAAATCACTTATTAAAGAAATCTGCTTTAATACATGAAAAGGGGCATGACCCAGTCTTTGGTGCCACACAGTAGATATATCTGGAGTAGAGCTTGAAGCAAGGAGTATACAGGAGATGTGCTTGACTTGGCAGGTGATGGTGAGATGGTAGATAGGATGTAAAATCCCCTTCACATTGCCATTTAAGAGGTCCTGAAAGATGCAGAATTCAGGATAAAAAACAACTGAACCTTTTAGATTTTAGTGAGCTGAGAAACTGACAAAAGATTATATTTAAATTGTGGCACATAAAACACATCCTAAAGAATCAGATCTTGAGTCAAATAGCATGTGCCTTTGTGAGTGATGGTAGCCAAATCACCATTAGGTAAATGAATATGTTTAGAACCAGAGGAATAAAATAAGGTGCAAGATGACATTAGGTTCCTAGATGAACACAAGTGATTACAAGCTCCTCTATCAATCACCCAAGAAGTAGTATTAGCACCAGCAAGAAAACTGTAAGAAGTACTGCCATGATGGTGATATTGTCTCATAGTAAGAGCTGGTGTAGACCCTTCAGTTGATGTGGATTCTGGCATTCTATTGGCAGGATGAGGTGCATAGTATCCAGGTCCTTGTACAAGAGTCATGGAATTTGGTATATAGTATCCATGTCCTTGTGTATGAGTCACATTAGTTGGTATGAAAGCAACATCAGGGTGATTAAAATTTGCATTGTTAGCAGCATAGTTACCAGTCCCATGATTAGGATTATCCCTAGCAGTATTTCTATTGAACTTATACCCTGGTGGATAACCATGTTCCTTGAAGCACGATTCTCTCTTGTGTCCTTTAGTGTGACAGAAATCACAATATGCATTGCGATTGTTAGAAGACTTTCGAGTGAAATTCTGTTGTTGATTGTAATTATTCTTCGGCTTATAAGCATTATTTGAATAATTTGCTGATATTGGATCAGAGGATTCCCCTTCTTCTGAGGACAATTTAGAAGGAGTCCCATGAGTAGCAACATTAAGGTGGATCCGCTGACTTTCCTCATGAATAACCAAAGAATATGCCTGATTTACAGAGGGAGCAAGGGACATCATTAAGATCTGACTCCGGGACTGATTGTAACTTTCATTCAAACCTCCTAAAAATTGAATCAATTTCTGTTGTTCTATTGTTCCACAAACCTTTTGGACTTCTTACAATCGCATTCAGGTGGAGGAACTAATGACTCATACTCATCCCAAAGAGCACTCAGTGTGGAAAAATAGATAGAAACACTAGAAGTGGCCTAATTAGGGTTGACATTTCATGATGAACATAATAAATCTTTGTCAAGTTAACCTTATCAAAGCGTTCTTTCAGAATATCCCAAACTTTACGAGCGTCAATAGAATATGCTAATCCACTCGCTAATTCCTTAGAAATGGTACTTGTAATCCATGAGAGTACAAATGCATTACATCGCTCCCACTGGTAAGCTAATTTACCCTCATACATGTGTTTTGTGCAGCTACCGTCACTAAAACCAATTTTGTTCTTCAGTAAGAGTGCAATACGCATTGATTTACTCCATAAAATATAGTTTTCCATACATTTCAATTGATGCGGTACCTGAATTGAACCTAGAACATCGGAAGGGTGCAAATAAAGCTGATCATTGGGATCGAGTAACGAAGTAGAAACTCCGGTAGTAACTCCGGCAGCAGCTCCAGTGATGACACCACCGGTAACAGAACTAAAACTGCTAGGGTTAGTGTTATCAATAATTGCCATCAATATACCGAGGACAAGGAATGAAACCCTAAATTTTGGGGAAAAACAACAAAAATTGAAAAAAATGCAGAAGATATGGGAACATAGAAGCAAGAAACTTCTGGAATCAAGCTAGGTAAGATTCCATTTCCATAGCTCTGATACCATATTCGAACCATGAGAGAAGATTCTAGAATAGTAACAGTGAAGAGGATGAATTGGGGAAAATCTAGTGAGAAGATATTTTGGGGAACTTTTCTGTATTGGAATTAGCTAACAATTGTACACATACATATTTATAATGTCTAACTAACTTTCTTAACTAACTAATTGCTGACTCGGCACTAACTGAATAACTTAACTTATCACTACCGACTTGTACATTAAGCTACACTAGCTGTACTTTAAGCTATATCATATATAATTCTCAACACTATCTAATTAATTTAAGCACTGAGGATATTTTAGTATTTCAATTAAAAAATAAAAAAACCTCGTAGGGGACTAGTCACTGAATTTCACAGAGTTAACAAAGGTATCCTGAGAGAAAAATATCATCACCTTTCTGAATTACCGCTCGTATCATTACTCAACATTCCCTCGTATAATTTCAAAGATTACTCAAGTGACGCATATTCCCTTTTCCCGACCCCAAAGAAATAAAAAGATTGGAAGACAGAATATCATACAGAGATTTTTCGAGTATAGTTCAGCAAACATAACTGTCAATTCATTGCTTATTATAAAGTGGATGGAACTGATCATCAATTATCCTCAATTATTAACTTTTTACATGTCAGGATATACATTTACTAACGAGTTCATGACAATCAATCATCAGATCGAACTATAGCCACTATATACAATAAAGAATATCTGATCATGACAAGCAAAATCATACATATAGACGTCCTTTCAGACATTTTCCCTTCATGTGTTTGATGAGGGATCACCTTCAAGCTAGAACTCACAGGGTTTAACTGAATCCAATGTTTTTTTCTCAACCTATGTATACATATGCTAAAAAAATTTAAAATGTACACATATAATAAGATCGCACTCATTCTGAACCCATTGACTTTAAATCCTGATTTCATCTCTATTCAAAACTCAATGGAAAAGTCAGTCACAAAAGACTCAACACTCATTGATACCTTCTCTAGTTATTATCCAAAGCTGCTAGTTAACACAACCTCGAGATTAGAGAGCTTTGACACAACCTCGAGAAGTCAATCACAAAAGACTCAATACTCATTGATACCTTCTCTAGTTATTATCCAAAGCTGCTAGTTAACACAACCTCGAGATTAAAGAGGGATAGCACATAATGACCACAACACCCCATGTAGTAACTAAAGCTGAAGAAAGGGGTCAAGGTTTTCAGTGCCTTTTCCAACTATAAGGAAGTCCTTTATATGACACTACGAGTTGCATTATCAGCTGTTATATTGTGCACTAAAAACTACTTTAACAGGGGAATTTACCTTCTTGGCAATCTTTAGTTAATCCAAAGGAAATTCTGCAATGGAAAAATAAACAGTTGCATTACGCAATTTGTGACGAAACAGGTATCACAATGCTCTGCTCTTGATTATAAACATCAAGAAGGATACAAAAGGAGAAATAATCCTGGTAAAGTAGTACATTGTAGTTCAGGAATAACAAAATGATGTTAGATGTACCAGCTGTATATTCAGTTTCCCAGGACCTTTTACACTAGCTGAGCTAGCACTAGAAGTATACCGATGCCAACAATTTCCTATTTTTGACTAATATAATAATGACGTAAATTTGGTTCCCTATTAGGGCACTCAATTGATTTGTGTAGTTGAATCTGAAGCTGGAAAGTCAGTTGTCAGTGTTTCTTCAGAGTAGAGCACTTTAATAGATCATTGGTTTGTTAACTGTGGAGTTGATGTTTCAGAGGATTTTGAAGTGTGATAATTTTTCATTGTATATAGGGCATGCCCTCATTACAACTTGAATTCAAGTCCTATTATAATGTGTGATATCTTACAAGAAGTAAATGGCACAAGTAGGCCTCTATGTTACAACTTGATTAACTGGCTTTATATGTTAATTTGAGCTCATTAATTTAATTGGAGACATTTTTACTTGGGGGAGGGGGCGGGAGGGAGTATTCTTCCTAGGTATACAAAGATTGTGGTTTTCCATTGATGGTGGTTGGCGGTAGTTTGATAGGGGCTTGGAGGTCCAGATTGAGGTTTGACCGTATGGTTAATGGTAGTTTGGTTAAGATGACCGGTGCCCCTTTTTTTCCAACGATGAAAATTTTGTTGCATTTGTCTTTATAATCTGAACAAATTTTATGTGTGCAAGAGAGGGAGAAAGTAATTTGAGGTAAAGAAAATGATATTTTCTGGTGTTGATTGTGGAATTTCTTGGCAACTTAGAAGATTTTCGGCAGATATTCAGTTCTATAGTTCACGCGTTTAGTACTACATTTTTTGCTACACCGTCGCTCAAAAGGGTAACATATTCATTTCGAAGGAATATTTCTACTATATAGAAAAGGCTGAGAAGCAAGAGGCGGCTGTCCTCCCTGCTTTGCGGTACATGGTTAGTTTCGGAACTCCACTAAAATAACATTGGCCCCTGTTGTACATTGTAGCAATAAAGAGTTGGACTATTTATTGAAATGACAAATAGACCAGAAGCATTCATTTAATTCCTTCGTCTTATCTAAAGTTATGTGGGTAAGTTTCCTAATAGTATGGGAGTTTAACTAATATATACCGATGGTGTAAGAAAAAATTTACACAAGCAGGTTATTCTTATATTATCTACAGGTAATTTCATAAAAAGTGAGATTTGAAATTTGATAATAAAAAAAGTTACCTACTACATCAGGTAAAGGTAACTTATTTGTGTAAACTTTTTCTTACACCGTCGATGTATCTATATCTATATTATATTAAAAGGAAGGTAGTAAGCCTATGGAAAGTAGTCAAGTGTCACAACAACAAAAAGCCATGTGTTAGTTTTTAGGACAAAATAGTTAACTTTTGAATTTTAGTTAAAAGGTAACCATTTTTTAGTTTAATCAGAAAAAACTGACTGAAATATCCCAATAATCGTATCAATAAGACAATTTTGAAATATAGCACACATTTCAATCTACATTTTATCAAATGTTCACTTTTTAAGACCTGTTAGCAAGTTTATATTGAAGTCTGTATTTATCCAAAAAGAACGTAAAAACTGTTAGTATCATGAAGAATTTGAAAACTACCAAAATATTAAATTTAAATTGAAAATAAAAATGAAGATAAATCTGCTTTATTAACTTACCAAGTGGCATTTTAAGAAGGAAAAAAATTTGTTGCTAATTTTTTTAGATAATGGAGTTACTTTGCAGTTGAAAATAAAAAATAAGAAGAAGTTACTTTGCACGTTGGACTCCTAGAATTATGGTGCTAAAATTACAGTTGTCCTATTTATTTTGATCAATTACGTTGGACGATGGTGGAGTTATTTTGCACGTAGGAGTACTAAAAATTTTACTTAAATTCTATTTGTAACCAATAGAGTAACTTCTATTTTCGCTAAACACAAACTGCTTCTTTTTCTTAATCTTTTTATGAATGAGGGAATTTTTTCTTCACTAATTTTTAACTTTCCAAATATCTGTAATCAAAGTTCTACAACTAGGTCTCTAAGTCACTACACAACTCATCTTTTTCCTTTCGATCACATCAATTTGAACAGTACGTTTCCTATCTTCTTTCTTACTTAGATTCTTTTTAATGCCGAATATTATGGTGTTTTCTTTATTTTGTTAAACACTGGAGTGTATTTTTTGCTTCGATCTTGATGAGAACATGAATTTATGATATTCTAAAGTTTAGTTTAATTTTGCAGGGAAGAGAGTAACTTACAAATTACTTGCATGAAAAGTAAATTCATACACTTCAATTACAAAGATGCAAATCAAGTTTGGATTATTAAACTCAAATATTGTTTCTTAGGCGAGCATTCTTCATATGTCTTCTTGATTCAAACGTATGAGAAGCAATTATTATACGTGGCAAAACTTCAGAAAACTGTGAACATTCCTCCTACCCTGGATCAAGGTATTAAACTTTGGATCAGGTTTAAGTTTAGAAACTAACACACGAGCTAAGATCAATAGCCATGAAAACTGGTGGAAGTTTCTGGAAGAAAGTTGAAGGAAATGATATACAAGAGGAAATGTTAAACTACTACTAACTACCTATCCTACTACATCTATTTATAGATAAATAGTTGCTTGCTCCCTAAGATAGTCCTAACTACCACTAACCGACTCTAACTAACTGTGCCACATCAGCTTCATCACATGTATTGCATTCTATCCTAGCTGACTTGGAGCTCCAGCTTGTATCTTCCCATTACTCCCCCTCAAGCTGAGTCCCAAACAGATTGATCATTCCCAGCTTCCTTAGCAAGTAGCCATGTTGTTGCCTCCCAAGTGCTTTTGTAAATATGTCTGCCAGTTGTTCACCAGTTCTAACATGATGTAACTTGATCAAGCCTTGTTGCACCTTCTCTCTCACAAAATGAATCTCTATCTCTATATGCTTGGTTCTCTCATGGAACACATGATTTGTTGCTATCTGTATAGCTGTTTTACTGTCACATGAGAGATTAGCCCCATTTGGTGCATTTATTTCCAGCTCCTTTAATAATCTCATCAGCCAAATAATGTCTGAAACTGTAATTCCTATACTTCTGTATTCAGCTTCTGCTGAACTCCTTGACACTGTGTTTTGTTTCTTTGATCTCCATGAAACCAGGCTGCTTCCCAGCATCACTGTGTATCCTGAAATTGATCTTCTTGTATTTGGACATGATGCTTAGTCTGAATCGCAGTAACAATTCAACTCCATGCCTCCCTTTGATGAAAAAAGAACTCCTCTTCCTGCTGTCCCCTTGATGTATCTAACAACTCTTTGTGCAGCTTCCAAATGTGATCTTTTAGGATTATGTATAAACTGGCTCAATGTTTGCACTGCATAGGATATATCTTGTCTAGTTATTGTAAGATATAATAATCTTCCTACCAACATCTGGTATTCTTCCATATTAGTCAATTCCTTATCGCTCTTATCATTCTTTAGTTTGTCAAGTTCCACTGAAGTGAGCTTTACATTGACCTCTATTGGTGTATATGCTAGTTTTGCTCCTGCCAGTCCTGTCTCAGCTACCAACTCTAGTGAGTATTTTCTCTGATTCAAGAGTATCCCATCATCTGATCTTGCTACTTCAATTCCCAAAAAATACCTCAATTCTCCCAGGTCTTTTATTTTGAAGTTGCTCTACAAAGTCTCCTTGGCTTCTGTCACCATTGTCATGCTGCTTCCTGTGATAACTAGATCATTCACATATATAAACATGATCACCATTTCTCTTCCTTTCTTCTTAGAGAATAATGAGTAATCATATTTACTCTGTGTGTATCCTGACTTTATCAATGCCTTTGTCAACTTCAAATTCCATTGCCTTGATGCTTGCTTCAGCCCATACAAGGACTTGATTAACCTGCAGACCTTGTGCTCCCCCTTTCTGTGATAACCCATAGGTAGTTCCATATACACCTCTTCTATAAGGTCTCCTTATAAGAAGGCATTATATACATCCATCTGGTATAGGTTCCACCCTGCTTGAGCTGCCATTGCTATCACAACTCTCATTGTTACCATTTTCACTACTGGTGAGAAAGTCTCTTGAAAGTCTATTCCCTCTTTCTGATTATAGCCTTTTGCTACTAATCTTGCCTTGTACCTTTCAACTTCTCCATCTGCCTTGTACTTTATCTTGTACACCCATTTGCAGCCTATGGCCTTTTTTCCTTTGGGCAAGTCAGCTATTACCCAAGTCTTGTTGTCCTCTAGTTCCTTCATTTCCTGATCCATTGCTTCTCTCCATTTTGTATCTTTGGCAGCTTCTGCATAGGTCTGTGGTTCCACTATAGCAGAGAAAGCTTGCAAGTAACATTGATAACCTTTGCTCAAGCTATCATAATTCAGATAACTACTTATTGGATATGTTGATTCCCCAGCACTTGCTGTCACAGTCTTTGAGCCATATATGAGGTGCTTTTGTTCTGACTGGCCTAGTTTGCTCATGTCCTGCATTGTCAATACCTTCATTAGCTTCATCAACTACTTCTTCCTCTAGCTGAATATCTGCAGCTTCATTAAGATTCTCAGGTTCATGAATCAAGTCATTAATCCCTGCATCATTCTCATCTCCTACTGCATCATTTGCATCTTCATACAAGTATTAATCTTCTTCATGTAGTTCAAGTCCTTCTTCTGCATCCTCATACTAGAGTATTTCAATATTTTGGTCTGGTTCTGGGTCCAAGCTGACATCCCCCCTTTGATCCAGCTCCTCAAAAACAAAATGGTGAGGGGCTGGAGCAGGTTGATTGAAACTGCTGTTACTGGAAGACATTTTAAAAGGAAAAATCTGTTCCTTGAACCAGACATCTCTGCTAACAATAATTTTCTTATTGTAAGATTATATAATTTGTATCCTTTCTGAGTTATTGAATACCCCATCATCACACAGGCTGTGGCTTTGGGAGAAAGTTTGTAAGCTGGTGTTAAATTAGTAGCAAAACCTAGGCATCCAAAAACTCTCATGTGATGTAAATGGGGTGATGACCCATGAAAAATCTCATAAAGGGACTTTCCTTCCAGTGTACTAGCAGGCATCCTGTTTATTATATACATAGCTGTCAGCACTGCTTCTCCCCAAAATCTCATAGGCATTTCTGACTGAAGTAGTAGACCTCTTGCAACACTCAGTATGTGCATGTGCTTCCTTTCTACCACCCCATTCTGCTGGGGTGTGTATGCACAAGAACTCTGGTGCATTATTGATGTTTGGCATTTTATGTCTATATTTCCTTAATATTTCCTCATTTTTGAGTACTTTATTCGCACGTTTTCTAGTTAATGAATGTGATTTTGCACTGATTTTGTGTCGTATGATTATAGGTTGTTATGAATTGCAATTGGAGCTTTAAAGAGCATGATCGAGCAAGAAAAGATTGGATTTGGATTGAGGATTGGATCGAACATACGAAGGCACAACACGACGCGAGCTGCAGACGAAGGAAGCAGGAAAATGGCCTGGCGCCATAGGTGGCGCGGGGCGCCCCAAAAGCGCCCAAGCTTCTGGCGCGTTTTTCAGCGCGGGGCGTGGCCATTGCGCTTGGATTTCGACGGGTTCTGCTCGTGTGCGTGCGTTCGGGGGTGCGGGGTGCCAGCTACAGCGCCCCTGGAGCGTTTTTGGACTTCCTATTTCATCTAGGCTTAGGTGTAACTTAGTACTAGGCCTTTGTAAACCCTATAAATACTCTTTTACTTAGTTTTTAGAAGGAGTTCAGACTTTGGAGCAATTTGAGAGCACCATACTTCATTGAACAAGGGTTTAATTCCTAATCTTTCATCTATTAATCTATTATTTCATTATTTCATCAATTCATTGCCTTGTTATTATGAGTATGCGTGGCTAAATCTTACATTCTAGGGTTAGAGTATTTCATGAAAGTTGATGTTTGAAGATTGAATTCCATAAATTGAATCCCATAACGGATTGCTTATTCTTTCTTGATTTCACTTGTGTAATTATTAGGGCCCAATAATTAGGCATTATCTATGGTTTTTAGATTGAACTCGAAAGAGGGAATTTATGAACGCAATAAGAAAGAGTAGGGGTAGATTGTGAACCTGGGCATCGGGGAATCAATTTGTGAGTAGGATAGACATATACTTGCTCGCCTAGCTTAACTAATTACATAATTCGTTAATGCTTGCACGTGATTCAACCCATAGACATATAGAGATTGGAGTAGCCTGCATAGACCGTGAAGAATCAAAAGATTTTCACAGGTACATTTAATATGTTAGTTAGTAATCCGGGATTTGAGAAGTAGAATCAATTGGAAAACTCAACTGGATTGTTCGTAACTCTGACCCTGGACTGTCTCCGTAATATTATTTACAACCAAATTTTGCTCCATTGTTTGAATTCACTTCTATTGTTTTAATTATTGTTCTTTAGTTAATAAACTCCTCACTATTGGAAAAATATCCCTGGATAGTTAGTTAGAAATTGTTTATTAGGAGTCCAGTCTGAATAGTCCTCGTGGGAACGATACTCTACTTATCACTTTATTACTTGTCGACCACGTATACTTGCGTGTATGTTGGGAGCAACAATTATCCCTGAGCTACTAAACAACTCCTTGCATTGTGTGTTAAAGAATTCAGTTCCATTATCACTCCTAGCTGTCTTCACAGTTGTTGAGAATTGAGTTTTAACCATGACAATGAAGTCTTTCAAAATAGTAATAACATCTCATTTCAATCTCATTAAGAAAATCCAGCACATTCTAGAATAGTCATCAACAACAGTAAGAAAGTAATGACATCCATTATGAGTTTGAACTTCAAAGGACCCCATGTATCCAAATGCAGTAATTCAAAGCAGGCCTTACTTCTAGTCTTACTAACAGGAAACATTTTCCTAGCTTGTTTTGCTAAAGGACAAACTAAACAATGTAGCAGTTTATTTCTATGTACAGAATCTTTCAGAACTCCTGTCTATTTTATTATTTCTAAAGGTGCATGCCCAAATCTTTTCTGCCATAGTGCTCCTTCTGTCACTGCAGATGCAGCCAGTTCTGTTGGTACTTCTTGTGTTCTCTCCCTGCTCAGCAAGTACAGTCTATTTCTGCCTTTACCAATCCCCCTGACCTTCCCACTGGACAGGTCCTGAAACACACATAGATCAGGTAGAAAAACCACACTACAATTCAATTCTTTTGTCAATTGTGACACTGAAAGCAGGTTGAATTTAAAACCAGGGATGTATAACACATTACTAATCCTACATCCTCCAAAAATTTCACATTTGCCAATGTGTGTTACTGATGCTTATTGTCATGTGGGTAAATGCACATGTTTATGCAGTTTTCTTATGTCATGCACATCATCTAATCCTACTAGGCTGCATGTCATATGATTACTTGCTCCTGTATCTATTATCCACACATCATTTTCTCTATGTGTCATTAAGCAAGTTATCATACCTCTCATGTTAGCAAATTTGTCCATTGAGTAGGCATTGTTTTCCCTGAACAACATTCTTTTGATCTCTTCATACTGATCCTTTGAGAAGAATTGCCCTGAGTTGCATCTATCATAAGATCCTAGATTTGTACTTTGATTTCCATCATGCATCTGCACATTATTGGCCATAGGTTTTGTTCTTCTCTTCCCTTTAAAATCTGGAGGATAACCATTTAACACATAACAGTCATCAATCGAGTGTCCTCTTAGCTGACAATGCTCATACTTGATGTTATAGTTCCTTCTAGGTTTCCATCCACCATTTCCAGTTCTTCCTTTGGATGTGTACATGGCTGCTGCTTCATTCATCTCTTGCCCTTGCTTCATAGTTGTATACATTTCCATAGTGTCATTCCCTCCTTGTGCTGACAACATTACTGCACTCAACTTAGTGCTCTCGTCTTGTATTATCATCCCATATGCCTGATTAACATTAGGTAGTGGATGGTTTAGCAAAATCTGACTCTTGACTTGACTGTATGAGTCATTCAATCCCATGAGAAATTGAAACAATCTCTGAGAGTGAAAATGCTCAACAAATGCCTTAGATTTCTCACATTCACATCCTCGAGGTGCTACAATTGCATCATACTCATCCCACATTAACCTCAATCGAGAGAAGTAATTAGCTACAGATCCCACACCTTGAGTAATCGTGCATATCTCCCTATGCAGCTGATATACTCTGGATCCATTCACCTTATCAGATCTCCCCCTTAGGTCTTTCCATACTAACTGGGCATTTGATGCATACACTACTCCACTCAATAAATCCTTTGATACAGTGTTCATAATCCATGACAACACCACTGCATTACACTTTTCCCACTGCTTCTCAAGCCCTGGATAATTCTCCATTTTACAGCTTCCATCAACAAAACCTAATTTCCCTTTTGTCAATAAAGAGATCTTCATAGCTCTATTCCATAAGGAGTAATTCTCAGATCCTATCAATTTTATCCCAATCAGTGGTGCTCCTATAGTATCAGAAGCATGAAGATACAGATCAAGATTATGATCGATTTTCTGGATCATACCTGCTGCATTTCTTGCATTACTCATCGCAATTTCCCAATTTCACTAAATCAAACCAAGAACTGTATGAAAAACTTCAATGAATTTCTTCACAGATCTTCAAAATTGCTATTAATAAACTCAAAAACTTGCAAAATCTTCATTTACTTCTTCTTCCCACAACAATCTTCGTTGTTAATTTCTACTCTAAACCTCTTTCTCACCAAGCTATGATACCATATTAAACTTTGGATCAGGTTTAAGTTTGGAAACTAACACACGAGCTAAGATCAATAGCCGTGAAAACTGGTGGAAGTTTCTGGAAGCAATCTTCTTCTAAGCTGAAGAGAAATGATGTACAAGAGGAAATGTTAAACTACTACTAACTACCTATCCTACTACATCTATTTATAGATAAATAGTTGATTGCTCCCTAAGCTACTCCTAACTACCACTAACCGACTCTAACTAACTGTCTAACTAACTGTGCCACATCAGCTTCATCACATGTATTGCATTCTATCCCAGCTGACCTGGAGCTCTAACTTGTATCTTCCCATTACAAAGTAACAACTTGTACCTGTAGACAACAATTTTTTTCCTGATATAGTTTTTTTTGTATTTGTAAATATAGAACCAAGTGCAAAATAATTAAAATGCGAGAGTTCACTACCAATTATGGTCATGAAAACAATAGCTAACAATACTTATTCAAAGTGGGTGCAATAGAAAAAAGATGCAGAATGAGAAAGATGGCGCTAATGGAAAAGCCAAATAAAGAATAAATTTACTTTTTAATTCAAAAGCATGAGAAGCACTCACTAAAAGTGGGAAAAGACCGTAGAAACTAGAAACTGTTAACATTGAAACTCAAGTTCTTGATAACGGCTTTTATCTTTATCATTACATAGCACACATTGCAATGTTGGAATGCCCACGCATAGACATGAAGAGATATTGGCTCCGCTAAAGGCCCTCTTTCCATGCTTCATACCCTGGGGAAATACAGGTAATTTACATTAATCGTACCTAGGCCTGGGCATCGAGCGAGCGAGCCAAGTTCGAGCCGAGCCTAATAGAGTCTGAGCCGAACTGAAATTTATACCATACCGAGTCGAGCCGAGCTCAACCGAGTTTTGTTAAAGTTTGACCGAGCCCGAGCCGATCCTGAACCGACTTTTTTTCTTGTGTCCCCATACTTAATAATATAAAAAGCAATATTTAAATTTTACTTTTGATCATAATCATAAATAAGAATAAAAGTACTAGTTTATTAATGGTTAACTATTGTATTAAAATATTAAATATCACGTAAACTTCCAAAATGTTCAGCTAATCGAGTCGAGCTGAGCTTGATCGAGCTTTAACAGAACCGAGCCGAGTTGAGCCAAACTTTATATGAGACAGAGTCGAGCCGAGCCAAGCTAAGCTAAAAGACAATCAAGCTGAGCCGGCTCAGCTCTATACCCAGGCCTAGTCGTAGCATCTCATTGGTCTGTTCTTTTCAAGCATAATCTTGATTCTAGGTTCTTGACAAAGTTTGTTTATAGGAATGGTAATTTACCTACTCTCTTGTTTGGGAATGCCACTGGATGCAACGGTCTTGAGTACCAACAAGATTCGACTTCAAGTCAAGATATGCATACATTAAAACAGAAGATTATGAAATTGAGGAAAGAAATTATAGCTGAGGTATTCCAATTTTTAGTTTTTTTTATTTGGTTTAATTTAGGTTCATTACGTTATCTATATTTTTGAAAGGAATATGTCTGTTCCAATGTAAAATTGATAGCTTATCGCAGTTTTTTTTTTTTTTTTTGATAAATACAATTGTATCACAATTTAGTCCCCTTGGGCTTTATGATACGAAATAGGAGTAATAGCTAATATTATCAGAGAACTGGTGATTCTTAATTTTTTTTTTCAGGGAGATGTTTTAACATCTGATTTTCTTTTTTTCCCTGGCCAAGCATCTTTCTGGACATGTATCCAGAATAAGATGAAATATATTTAAATTTAAATAAGGAAAACAAATAGAGATAAGATGAGTGCCATAAAATTTGCAAAAGAATAGAGAATAATATCAGTAGGAGTTATTAACGTAAGAATAGTTATTTGGAGCAATCAAGTTTAAAATAAAAAGATAAAAAGTTTCAATATATCAGCGAACATATACAAACAGGTATACAACACTATTTGCTATATGAAATTGACAAGAAATTGATGTTTTAAGTGAGTTTGAGCAGGTTAGATTTCTCAGGTACTCTGTTTGAATGTAATTTGAATACTATGGACTTAGATCACTATAAAGTTAACTCAAAAAATAGTAAAAGTATGACATGTCTTTTTGTAGTTGAGAATAGACTGTTAAAATACTTGTGGTTAAAGTTATTAATTCGTTTGATAGCGTTCATATGTGTTGACATTAATTTGCTATGCAGACAAATTCCTTAATTTCTTTAATTAGGAATTTCTACTGAAGAATTACTTGAACTCATACAGGTTGGTTTCTTACTTCACTTCAAAATAGATGTTTTGGGATGGTAGAGGAGGATTTTTCCAATACACCATGTACACCACCATGCTAAGAATTTCGCACTGACCCTCTATTTTGACATACTTAACCGTGCAGGACTATAAATTTTATTTGCTTGTTTCTATTGTCAGAAGCTGCAATCAGTTATTTAGGTGGTACCGTATGATTAGTTCCTTTTGTGTATTAGAAATAGTTTTTATTAGGACAAAAAGGAATTAAAGAACAAATGATGGAATTGGAGAATTGATATGGAGGATCAATAGTTGCTTTACCTTTTTTACCTACACTTCTTTTCTAAATGAAATTATACGTACATTTTGGATAGTTGGATGAAAGTTTTGGCATGCAACACAACGCCAAATACCTAGATTTATGAGCACTATCTTAATCAATTTCATGATTTCTATACTTATATAAAAGATATTAAACATTAAACTTTAATAGCTAAAATTATCTTAGAGGTTTAGCAAGATTATCATATACAAGTCATTTTCCATTTAGGGGTTAAATATTGGAGGAAGAAGTTGAGATTAACTCGAGAATTTTGGTTCCTGCAAAACTGAAAATAGAAAAATCAAGTGGTTCACTTTGTTAATGAGAAGTCAATGAATATTATTGTATACATTGTGGCACATTAATCAAATTAAGCAGCTTTCAAGTGAGTTTGATAATCCAAAAAAAAAAAGAAAAAAAAACTAAACAAAAAACTAAAAAGACCAAATGATGTTTTTTTAGCTCTTTATGGCTGAGATTGTCTCATGAGATGAAGGCTTCTCATATTTCACACACTTGGAATAAAAATATATATTATTCACAGAATTATATTGCCAATAGTTCAATGGTTCATATTTAATTGTTTTCGCTGGCATATAAGAGGAAGCTGGATTCTCCAAGAGAAATTTTGCAATCATGCAACACTCTCTGATCACTCTCTAAAGCTCAAACAAAAGTAATAATTCAACTCTTAAATCCCTTTTATTTAATAACTTGATTCAATAGTATTTGTTTGTTAGTTGTATTTGTAGTATTCATGTGGTTTTACGATAAAGTACGGAGTGCATGACAATATCGTTGATGCAAGATCATGGCACTGATGAACTCAATGATGATCTATGTTGTGGTGTTGAACTTTAGTGAGGGAACTAACACACTATTGGTTCGCATTGGTTCTTATTGGGAACTTATGGTTTTTCTGTGGCTTCAAATTAGCAATGAACATTTTCGAGTATTATAATGTTCAAATATGGAACTATCATCTTTAATAATTTGATGAGGTTGAGGCAGTAAGTTTTTTTTTTTCTTTGGTTAGCATTAAATTTTGTGTAATGAATTGGAAGACTGGCAAATTAGGTCTGGGTGATGTAACAAATCCAACCAAACTCTTCCTTTTCTTATGCAATCATAACAATTAACCATAGTATAAAATGATTTAATGAAGAGAGAATGCATGTTAATTAACAATGATTGAATGATAATAGTGTATTTATAAACAAATGACATACATTATTGGTTGGGTGTAAATATCCGGTATGAATAAATATTTACCATATTTTTAGTGTGATTTATGGATAATGCATTATACATCTTCAACTAGAATAGGGTAGAAGTAACTTTTCCATAGTGGAGAAAACTACTCAAGGTAGATTTAGGAGAAAATAGTAAACTTGCATGTCTATATCTTTATACTAAAAGGAGAATAGTGAGGCTTGATAATGGGAGAAGTCGCTATTATTAAGTAGATTTAAAATCCTAAACTTTACCACTAATCTGGAAATTAACATTTGTAGTTATTGTTAAGTAGATTTTAAGTTTTTTCTTTTCTTTTGGGGTATTAGAAGTAGCATAGAAGTTTGAAAAAATCTTGAAAATTGATTCTACCAGCTTTTTCTAATTTTATATTTTCTATTATTTTCAAGTAGGGCATGATCATTAGCATGGACAGAAGGCGTAAAAGGATTAAATAAAGTATTCGTGTGCTTCTTCCATATTGGCGATGTTTCATGCATGTCTGTTCAGTTGGCACCAACAAATGAGAGATTAAGTACTATGGTATTTTTGAGAGTGTGTTACAACGATAGAATAGATTCCAATCTGCTTCACTCATCTATTAAAATTTCTCAATTGATTGTAAATAAATGAAATAGTACATAAAAGAGATTGGATAGACAAGGCCAACTTGATTTTGTGAGACAGTTAAAAGAAAATCATTCTTCACACAACTTCATTTTGTGAGCCAGCTAGACAATCCCAGCCCCCACCCTCATTTAGTAACTACTGCATTTACTTCTCAATAGTAATATGAGAAATAAAATGTTTACAAATTTTTTTTTCTATTGATTGAAATCTTTCACTATATATTCTACTTGATATATAAAATATGCTACGCTTAACTTATGTTGATACTGACCGCGCATTGTACGAGTACTATACTAGTATTAGTTAAATTCATCGTATGGACCCCGCCTGACTTTTTGATTCACGTGGCATTTGCCGCTTTTTCGAAGTCGCTAGTGCGCTATCCGTATGGGTCCCACATAAATTCTTCTTTTTCCCAAAGCTTTCCATTTTCAGACGTCATCATAAACCTTCGCACACTTGTTTACCAAATTTTAAATACTACTGCTTGAGAAAACATCTTATCCCTCTGGGATAAATAAAATTTACCAAAGAATTGACATAAGTTAGTGACAATGTTTTGATTTTTTTTGCGAACAAGATGAATAATTTTATTAGTCAGAATGGTTTGTTTGTATCATGTCTACTCATTGATGTTTAGTAAAAATATTTCTGCAGATAAAAGTTCTTAAGCCGCGTAGTAGGTGGTTAAATTCTTTATTCAAACTTTCATGCTATTCTTACTTTAAAAAACCTATGGTAATACTATTATGTGTTTGAAGAGGAATGTACAAGAAGAGGTCGATACAAAATTTTAAGTTTATGGGTGAATCATATTTATGTGCTCCTGATAATGGGTTTACATTATACCATAAACTCACAATTTTAAAAATTTAACGCATAAACTTCTGATCTTTTATCTAATAGTATGGATTGCCATTGTGTACAACATTTATGTACTAACCAAAACAATCATACATGAACATAAAAAATTTCTTATACATGATATTATGTGTAATATATCAAAGCTCCTATTCGCGCCATCTTATAATCATGTAGATTGAAGACTTTGCAGCATCAGACTTGACTTTTAATATTTGATAAAAAACACTAGAAGAAGTTGAAACTCAACAAAAGGAATGTTGTACAACTATGTACACTGTTGGGCCCGTGGCATGGGCCATTCGCATCTAGTGTAGTAATAGAACTCTAAGAAAGTTTGTCTCTACTAGCTGCTTTTTCCTTAACAATAAAAAGAGTTATTTGCACGTCAAAATGGAGTTTGCAATTCACAAAGCAATTCACAGAATGTGAGAACTCTGATCATCCAAGAATCCAACAAAATATCATACACACACTTCTTTTCTATCACTTTCGTGTTGTGTTCTTTTACCCGAGGATAAATACTCTTTATTAGGAGAACCAATTAACTAAGACTGCTCTATGAAAGGGATCTGATCAAACTTGAGGTGTTCATAGTCCACATGGAAGGGTCACTTGGAAGCCAAGTTCAGAACCTGCTAATTTTATCAATAATATAATGATGAAAATGACGACTATGCATGGCACTGTTGATGATGTTGATCCTTGCGATTTAACAGTCAAAAGTTAGGTTGGCATGTTGATGCAATCCACCTAGGTCCCAACCATCAAGAGCCGAGCTAGGAGGATGCGAGGATGTGAGGATGGAAGGGCAAAAGCTTAGGTGATGATTTGAAAGTCGTGCATTTGAGCTCAATTGAAGGAAGGAAACCTATACATCAAGACCGGGCGAAGCGCCCACATCCAGGCGGAGCGCCTAAACCACTGTACAACAACCACTGCACAACTAGGTGGAGCGCCTGAAGCTAGTCGGAGCGCCTAAGCCTGGGGCCTCTTTTGATTAGAAGCTTAGTCAGGCGGAGCGCCCCATTCCAGGCGGAGCGCCCAGCACATTGAAGCCTCCAATTTTTGGCTTGGACTTCCTATTTTGCCTCTAAGTGATGTATAATGCCTTAACTTGGCCTGAGGGCACTTTAGACCTTTCATACTAGTCTTAGAAAGTTCTATAAATAGAACACTTAGTCATTCATTTGTAGTTTAGAAAACCTTGAATATGAATGATGAACATTTGAGTGAATCTCAATGAAAACCCGTGAGCGGGCTTGATTTCACTTGGTCGAATCCAAGTTGAACATCGAATCTCTTTGATCATTTTATTTGCAAGAGCTGAGTGTCTCTTGAGGGTAGTTGCGTAGTATAGGTGATCCTTGACTTCGCCCGAGGTGTATCGAGACAAGTTCCTCGGTACTACTTAGGTAAACGTTTCAAGCCTCGTCTTGCTTTTATCTCGATATCTTGATTAGATATCGCCTATCTTGTTTTCGCTTCCACATATTCATATCATTTTTAGCTTCCTCGTATTTTACATTGCATCAGTTGGTATCAGAGCACGGATAGATTTTGTTCTTACAAACCCTCGATCGTGCCATTTTATCCTTGTTATTGTTTTTATAGTGTTCTTGTTGTTCTTGTTCAAGAAAAAGAAACAAAAATTGAAAAACTTAAAAACTTCCAAAAAAATTCATAGATAGGGTTGGATTTGACCCCAAGCATTTAAAGGTATTGGGGATTGTTCTATGTTGTTAACCCATTGATTTGATACCCTTATAACGTGTTTTGGTGTTACGGATTGAAGATCGAAATTTTGAAATCCTAAAATTCTTGAAACTTTGAAATTTTTGCTTCGAAAGCTTGATTCGATCTAATTGCTGGTTTTTTGTTGATATAAATCATTGGGGATTGTTTGCAATAGTTGAAAACATCTTTGGGTATCCTTTGATTTGAGAAATAACTTGAAAACGTTGAAGAATTTGGGTCAAAATCGACCAAAAACACCCGTTGTGGGAGAAGTTGGAACACAGCACTGGGCGGAGCGCCTAGCCAAGCTACTGCTTCATAGCCCAGGCGGAGTGCCCAACACTGGCAGAGCGCCGGAATACACTGGGCGGAGCGCCAAACCTCTGGGAGGTGCGCCTGACCCCTGTTTCAACCGCGGGTAGTTTTTCTTCGTAGGGTTTCATGTTTCTTTGATTGAATTGCTTCCGACTAGTACTTGTAAAGTACATTCCTACTTGAATTGTACTAGTTCTTTGAGCCTTTAGGATCAATCGTGCTTAGCAGAGATTAGGACTCAAAGAAGACTCGTAGAACTTTGTTGCTTCAAGTGCGCACTCATATAGTCGTTCGTCCATCGAGTCACATCACTTCAACTCACCCCGAAGAGTATTTGGTTCGTGTGAACTTGGGTGGTTATTCAGGTGGTTGTTCAACTACGAGGAAGCCTTTAGAATCAAGCTTGAGTGATCCTACCCACTAAATTGAGTGTACCCGAGTGACATTCAAAAGGTGAGGGAGCGAGTGAGGTTTTTACTCTAACCCTTTTCTTTAAGCTTTTGATTTTTGTAGGTACATGGCTGGAGACGTTCATGATATTATTAAGGTTCCGGTAAGCACTTTGGCCAACCTCTTGGCCGAGGTGAGATCTATAAGCTTGAGGCTTGAGAGCCTTGAAAAGGAATGGACCCCGAGTGTCCAAAAAGGTGCTGGAGAAGGCACTAGTGATGGAATGTTGGGAATTCCCCTTAACTTGGACATTCCCCAAGATGGTTTAGCTACTCACTCTAGGGGTAATTCTACTACTCCTATGAGCCAACCCATGGCAAATGAGGGAGTTGGGGAAGGTGAGCGAGGTGTTGATATTCTTGGACCTCATACCCATACACTTGCACATGAGAGCAAATTGAAAGAAAGAAGAGGAGAGGAAAAACAAATTGAGAGTGAGGACACCCTTTGTCCTAACCATATGTTATCTTCTTCTTCTTGCTATAGCTATTGTGTAGGTACTCTTGGAGGCGAGTTAATGGAGCCTCAACCATATGCCTTGGAAGGAAGGCAAGGAAATGAAGATCTTCATTGTGAGCTTCATGAAGGAGGAATTGAACCCGACACTTCAAGCAATGTGAGTACTCACGTGAGCTACTCAAATGTAAGTGTTTCTTCACCTTCTTATGAGCATGATCATTCCTTATCTTGTGAAGACTCAATGCTAGTTGATACTTGTGTTGCATCTAATGAATTTGCAACTAGCATAGAGTCGATTAGTCAACTTGTGTGTGCATGTGAACCACTAGTTGAGAGGATTGAAAAGCCACATCATGATGTGAGCCCGATATTCAATGAACCTCTCTTTAGTGAAGAAGTAGTAGTTGACCTTGCATGTAGCCCTTATTATGATACACCACCTATTTTCGACAAAGGGGAAGACGAGTTGTTTGATCACCCCCTTATTGATATAATTGTTTATGGTGGACCTATTTGTTGTAGTGGGGAAGGTAGTGACCTTGAGGAGTCCCTAGTGGATGAGATAGACCGGATTATACTCGATGACTCCTCAAGTGCGGGTGATGAACCTAGTTATGATACTTCACCTTTGCTTGACCTTGAGAATGGGGTGCGTACTTTTACTAATCCTTTGTTTGAGGGCATCGTTATTTGTGGTGGTGAGTTGTATCGAGCTAGAGTTGGGAATGAGTTGGAACCTCCATGGTGTGAGGGATTTGATCCCATAGACAACTCTTTGTTTGAAGCTTCGAGTGAGGTAGATGATTCTTTTAGTGACCCTACTCTTGTTGGTTTGGGTTATGATGATGAAGAGGCCATTATTAATACCTTCCTTGAGAGTTTACCTTGTGAGGAGGGTTGTCTTGAGGATGAAATTAAAGGTGAGGAGGTATCTCTTAGTGTGAATATGAGAGCTTTTAAGAAGGGGAGTGGGGTAATTGATGCTAACTGTGAATTGAACTACTTTGCCTATCCCATCCCACATGTTAACCGCACTTTGAGAATTGAGCATACCAAAACCATTGTGCCAAATTGTGAAAATACTTCATTGAAGGTTTGCTGTGTTAACAACGAGCTTAGGGATCATAGGATTATTGATAGATTGATGTTGCATTTTTCATACCCTATTAATCCCTTTGATTGTTCTTGTGTTGGGTGCACTTCTTTGTTGAACCAAGTACTTACTATTTCCCTTGGGAACATGAACTTTGTATTGCTATTGATACTTGGTTATACCATAAGAGTGTATTTTCCCACACTTTTCGCACTAACCTACTCTTGTAGTAGGAGCTTTTTTGTTGTGTTTGTCTTTGGGTGTAGCTTTTGATGGTTTGATTTCGAGGACGAAATCATTTTAAGAAGGGGAGGATGATGCAATCCAGATTGGCCCTAGGTCCCAACCATTAGCCGAGCTAGGAGGATGCGAGGATGGAAGGGCAAGAGCTTAGGTGATGATTTAAAAGTCATGCATTTGAGCTCAATTGAAGGAAGGAAACCTATACATCAGAACCAGGCGGAGCGCCCACATCCAGGCGGAGCGCCTAATCCACTGTACAACCAGGTGGAGCGCCTGAAGCTAGGCGGAGCGCCTAAACCACTGCACAACTAGGTGGAGCGCCTGAAGCTAGGTGGACCGCCTAAGCCTGGGGCCTCTTTTGATCAGAAGCTCAGCCAGGCGGAGCGCCCCATTCCAGCTGAAGCGCCTGAAGCCTCCAAATTTTGGCTTGGACTTCTTATTTTTCCCCTAAGTGATGTATAATGCCTTAACTTGGCCTGAGGGCACTTTAGACCTTTCACACTAGTCTTAGAAAGTTCTATAAATAGAACACTTAGCCATTCATTTGTAATTTAGCAAACCTTGAATATGAATGATGAACATTTGAGTGAATCTCAATGAAAACCCGTGAGCACGCTTAATTTCACTTGGTCGAATCCAAGTTGTACATCGAATCTCTTTGATCATTCTATTTGCAAGAGCCGAGTGTCTCTTGAGGGTAGTTGCGTAGTATAAGTGATCCTTGACTTCACTCTGGGTGTATCGAGACAAGTTCCTCGGTGCTACTTAGGTAAACGTTTCAAGTCTCGTCTTGCTTTTATCTCGATATCTTGATTAGATATCGCCTATCTTGTTTTCACTTCCACACATTCATATCGTTTTTAGCTTCCGCGTATTTTGCATTGCATCACATATTTACCAAGTCAGTGGTGGATGATTGTTTCCCAGAAACTACCTAGTCAACCTCAAGTCTTGTTTAATGAGTTTCTTATTCGACTTTACCGAAAGGTTGATTAGACAATGGACTAAAACATGTCTTCTATATATTTGATCTCTTGGACAAGCCATCCCAGTAAAGAATCACTTCTTACATACATAGCTTGAAGATCTGCTTCAGGCTTGGAAAAAATGGCTCCTGAAGAAATGGCTAAGGTAAAAGCTGTTGTATCTACTGTTGCTTCTGTTGCTGCTACTGCAATGCTCGTTCGGAGCATTGCTAACGACTTCATTCCAAAGGAATTTCGAAGCTACTTCTTTGATAGCATATATGACCTCGTTCATCCATTTCTTCTCAATTCACCATTCTCATCCATGAATTTCAGTGGCCATCCCCGAATCAGGTGTTCGAGGCCGTGGAAGTCTATTTGGGCACTATAGTGAACTCTTCAACTAAGAGTATTAAATTGGGGAAGACGGAGAACGACAAGAGTCTGGTCATTACAATGGACAAAGACGAAGAGATTGTTGATGTCTTTGAGAATGTTAAGGTAACATGAAGTATGCAGTGTAGATGTATTGAAAATGGGATCCAAAACGACGAGGTAAGAGATATGATCGCAGCCTTATGTTATGAGCTCAGATGTTTTGAACTGAGTTTCCACAAGAAACACAAGGAACTGGTGCTTAATTCATATTTGCCATACATTATGGAGAGATCGAAGGCCAAAAAAAGAGGAATCCAGGGCAATTAAGTTGTATACAAATTACCGAAACTGGGGATTTGAGGGCATGAGTCTTGAACACCCCATGACTTTTGACACTCTGGCTATGGACGATGAAATCAAGAGTGAGTTAATTGAGGACTTAGATACAATGTAGAACAATGCAGATACAGTGAGATACGGAAAGATATAATGAGATACGAGGTGGTTGGCAGTTGAGAAACATCGAGATACAGTAAGATACAACGAGATACGGTTAGATACGAGGTGGTTGGTAGTTGAGATACAGTGAGATGCGATGTGGTTGGTAGATGAGATACGGTTAGACACGAGGTGGTTGGTATTTGAGATACTGTAAGATACGATGTGGTTGGTAGGCGAGACACGATTAGATACGAGGTGGTTGGTAGTTCAGATACAGTGAGATACAATGTGGTTGGTAGGCGAGATATGGTTAGATACGAGGTGGTTAGTAATTGAGATACGGTGAGATACAACGAGATACGATGTGGTTGGTAGTTGAGATACGATAAGACACGATGTGGTTGGTAGGCGAGATACGGTTAGATACGAGGCGGTTGGTAGTTGAGTGAAATTGGAGGTTTAAAAGTGAAATTGGGAGAAATGATGGGAGGAAAAGTGAAATTGGGGGAAATGGGAGAAGTAAAAGTGAAATTACGGAAAATGGTGGGAGGAAAAGTGAAATAAGGGAAATGGGAGGAGCAAAAGTGATAGTGGGGGAAATAGGAGGAAGAATGTAAGGGTTTAGTATGTTATGGGAAAATATTGTTATGTTTTTGCTATGTTTGTAATTAACTTCTCCTTTCCTCTATAATGGATAATTTTGCTAAAATATTGCTATGTTTTGTAATTAAGTTTTAAAAATTGTACTTTTGTGTAAAAATTTCTTTTCTATTTGCACTTGTATATATGTGGTTATTCATCAATGAAAAAGGTGAGAAGTTCTTCACCCCAAAATTTGTGTCTTTGTCTTATTAATTTTAACATGGCCAAACAGGCTCTTAGTTATACTAGCAACCGACACTTGGTTCAATTATGAGAAGCAGTTCCATCAGTTGCGTGGACAAAGATACTGTGGCAAATTGCAAAATTAGTCCAATGTTGTCTTCTTTTAGGTGAGGACAAATACACTTTATTAGGAGAACCAATCAAACTTGAGGTGTTCATAGTCCACATGGAAGGATTACTTGGTACTCAAGTTCAGAACCAACTAATTTTATTAATAATATAATGATGAAAATGAAGACTATGCATGACACTGTTGATGATGTTGATGCTTGCGATTGAAGAGTCAAAAGTTAGGTTGGTAACTTTATCAAGACGGTGGTGGATGATTGTTTCCCAGAAACTACTTAGTCAACCTCAAGTCTTGTTTAATGAGTTTCTTATTCGACTTTACCGAAAGGTTGATTAGACAATGGACTAAAACATGTCGTATATATATTTGATCTCTTGGACAAGCCATCCAAGTAAAGAATCACTTCTTACATACATAGCTTGAAGATCTGCTTCAGGCTTGGAAAAAATGGCTCCTGAAGAAATGGCTAAGGTAAAAGCTGTTGTATCCACTGTTGCTTCAGTTGCTGCTACTGCAATGCTCGTTCGGAGCATTGCTAACGACTTCATTCCAAAGGAATTTCGAAGCTACTTCTTTGACAGCATATATGACCTCTTTCATCGATTTTCTTCTCGATTCACCATTCTCATCCATGAATTTCAGGGGCCATCCCCGAATCAGGTGTTCGAGGCCGTGGAAGTCTATTTGGGCACTATAGTGAACTCTTCGACTAAGAGTATTAGATTGGGGAAGACGGAGAATGACAAGAGTCTGGTCATTACAATGGACAAAGACGAAGAGATTGTTGATGTCTTTGAGAATGTTAAGGTAACATGGAGTATGCAGTGTAGACGTATTGAAAATGGGAGCCAAAATGACGAGATAAGAGATATGATTGCAGCCTTATGTTCTGAGCTCAGATGTTTTGAGCTGAGTTTCCACAAGAAACACAAGGAACTGGTGCTTAATTCATATTTGCCATACATTATGGAGAGATCAAAGGCCAAAAAAGAGGAATCCAGGGCAATTAAGTTGTATACAAATTACCGAAACTGGGGATCTGAGGGCATGAGTCTTGAACACCCCATGACTTTTGACACTCTGGCTATGGACGATGAGATCAAGAGTGAGTTAATTGAGGACTTGGAAAATTTTGTGAAGGGAAAAGACTACTACAACAAGATTGGGAAAGCATGGAAACGAGGCTACTTGCTCTATGGCCCTCCTGGAACTGGTAAATCAAGCTTGATTGCTGCTATGGCGAATCATCTGAACTATGATATCTACGATTTGGATCTTACAGAAGTTCGTAACAATTCAAATCTAAGGTCATTGTTACTTGGCATGTCTAGCCGCTCAATACTTGTGATCGAGGACATTGACTGCAGTATCAAGCTAGAAAACAGAGAAAAAGAGGATGAAAAGGAAAATAAGCACAATAGGGTGAGTACATAAAAAATCATAGTTCATTTTTGCAGCTCATAATACATATATTCTTGCCTTAACTCACTCTTTATACATATGTTGTTCTATTTTCATCAGGTGACCCTGTCAGGGATACTTAATTTTCTTGATGGGATTTGGTCATGTTGTGGAGAGGAACGGATAATTGTGGTCACAACCAACCACATAGATAGACTGGATGCTGCACTACTGAGGCCTGGAAGAATGGACATGCACATTCATATGTCATATTGCAGGTTATCTGCGTTCAAGCAGTTGGTTTCCAATTACTTGGGGATTCATCAGCACGAACTGTTTGATCAGGTAGGGCAGCTCCTAGAAGAAGTGGAGGTTACTCCAGCAGAAGTTGCAGGCGAACTGATAAAAAGCAAGAATCCTACTGTCTCACTTCAAGGTCTTCTTGAATTTCTTCAAAACAAAATTGCGGAAAGAAATAGATTGAAAGCTGAGATGGATTTGAGAGACCAGAATGGGCCACCAGAGGAAGAACCAAAAGATGCAACAAATCCTGAACCTTCACTTGGATCTTCTGAGGATCTTACTGACATTGTTAATCACTAGATGAAGATGAGGCCAATTTTCCTCTTTGCCTTCATCTTCTTCTATTTGTTTTCTTGAATGTAGGAAGGGAGAGGGATGTTTATCCCAGACCAACTGACAATAATAAATATATTTAGATTTGTTTTCATAAAGCCGAGAGTTGTTAGTTATCTCAGACATGGCTAGCCATATGTTTCACTTCATAGAAGCAGTATCGGCTATAAAAATTGCCAGACTCGACAAAAACTATATACTAATTGAGAAATAATATATTTCTACCCGACTATATGAATGCTCAATAAGCATCCTACTCTAGTTGGGTTCTTTTCATTCTAGTACTCAATAATTTGTGTTAAATGACAAAGTAAAAGTTCTCTAAAACCTGGGATTCTCCAAATCTCACCCTTAGGCCTTATCCTTATAACCAAGCAAAAATGAATCTGTCAAAAACCAGACCTAGCATATGTCAAGTCTATTTATTCAAATCTTTTCCACATTTAAATATAAAATTACACACACATATCATAATAGTTTAACCCCTTGTTTTTAAATTCATTTCAAATGATATTTGAAAATAAGCTATTTAGATTATGAAGATCTGAAAATTGAATATTTATCTTAAATCGAAAAATTCTCCATCCAACGAATCTTCGAGGATATTAATCTAACAAAACTGATAGCCAGTGGGCACAGAACCTAATTTCACCACATAAATCTACTCTAAATCTTCTCAAACACTCAAACACATAGAAATGCCTCATCAATGCATTAATCTGGTCAACCAAATGTTGATCATAATTGGCTAGCAAATGATTTGTCAAATATACACCACAGACTTCTTCCCATATGATTCATAAAAGATGGATATCAATGTGCTAAGCTGAAACAAACTTCAGGTACCAAACAGACAACAAATTTCAGGTACCAAACAGACCAGCAAATGATACGCAGGAGTATACTCAAATTTCTGAAAAAAAAAGTTAACATTTGGGTATTCAAGCACACTTTTTATTCATTCCCTTTACAGACCACTTTCAAACTACGCCGTTAGTTTCGGAATAACATATCAACAATAGGGGTTAGGGGCTTAGGGCTTACCCATGGATGATGTGCTCCAGGGCTAGTAAAAGGATAAACGGTCACAACCTTCTCCATACGTTTCTTCAAAGAGATGTTTCCACACCTTGAATCCATGACCCGATCACCGAAGGTGCAGTGCCAAGGCTAGCCCTCTACATTCTCTACAATACTATGCAAAACTGCCTCAAACAATCAATGTGGTCATAATGGTACATAACAGGTTAGTCAGTGATTGTCTCATGAGCTTCAGAACAGTAGTCAGGGAGACGATTAAAGACAGACTACCACAACAGTAGGACCTTTGGAGGAGATGAGAATTTACTATTTAGAGTAGAAAACAATCTCTTTAATTACTTAACTCTAAGGTCTAATAAGAAATCTCATGTTGTATGTATAGATGGTTAGATTTTTGCGCTATTCACAAGTTCGGTATATTGGATCAATATAAATTTTAAAAAGAAAAAGTTTAAAGACACTACAGACTTGCTGAGCTGATACCAAGACTGTTGCAGTGGATGTACTTGGAATTCGTTCTGACACCAGCACCTAGTTGCTTAAGCATCATCTCAAAATTCTCATAACCCGATAAACCTGGAAATTCCACTGAACTCAATAATTCCTTCACTAGTCAGCACCGCAAAAAAAAAAAAAAAAAATGACATCCACCCACTTAAGTCAGTTGCATGACTTGACAACCGGTTGTGTACTAGCAAAAGCTTAATAAGAATATAATAAAATTATGCTACTATTCAGTTTAATAAATTGGTTCAGCAACTCAATCAAGGAATTGACATGCACCTTGCATTTCCCCATCCAAAAACCAATGCCGTGCTCCGACAGACTGAAATATAGTTCCAAATTTCAGCACCTGAGAGCTTGTTACTAAAGAAGTTTCATTGCTTTGAAAGACAATGTCACCAAGATACACGATCAAGTAATTGTAGCAGCCATAGGTACCAGCTTCAATCGGTTCTGGCATTAACAGAAACACTTTTTTCATATGGAGCTGCACTTATCAGTAAAGTCTTTCCATCAGCCATACTTGCTACCATTATAAGAGTTTCTGCAGCTCCTCAAGGGGTAGCCAAGTTGGACGCTGGCACCAGTCAAGCATTTTCCATTAACACATGTCTGGATTATCCTTTCCTGCAGTGCACACATAATATGATAAATTTCCCCTGTCATGCTGATAATTAGCGAATAAATCCTAGTTAGCAGTTCCAGCTCCATATAAAGGGCAGTACCAATGCAGTTCAGTCACTACTTGATTTGAAGAAAAATAAATGCAAATCATTCGTATGTGTATTTTGACAAAACATGGCTAACTCAAATTGGACGCAAAACAAAACCATCTTAGCAGAATACTCCAACACTTGTAAGAAATTGATTAAACTAACTAAACTAATAAAACTGGGCACCGGGCGCCCACACACCCGGGCACAACAAACTCGGGCGCTCACATAAGCTTGGACCTAACTCACACCCCAAAAGCTAGCTCAAAGGGAGAGGATTGTCCAATGCTTATATGGGCAATATTTTACCGATACGGGAGACTTTTCCCACACTTAAACATAAACTGTAATACAGACAAGGTGAATCAAAACAAAAACGATGTCGTCGAACTCATGTGTAAGCTAATTAAGAGAAAAGGACAAATGAAGTAAACTAACACTGCATAGTAGCTGCTACTAGTTGATGAGTATTTGAATGCTATAGTTTGATTTTTGGAAATTCCTTATGGAGTTGGTATATGAAGCGGGGCAGTTTAATTTTCATATGATGAAGAGTAGCATAGACTAAAGACACACCGGACATTAAACAACATGTTTAGTAGCTTTGAATTACAAGTCTCCAAATGAAGTACGCATTTAAGCTTAATTAGAAGATCCACAGCAGCAAAGCTGACTTCTTGGAGTAATTTGGGAGGGCATGCACTTCTTGGAGTCATGTCATCAACTTAATTACTGATTTTTGTTTGGCAAAGTCATCTCTTCATTATAATTCGGTATGAAAATTAGTGGTCGTTTAGTTATCGAGCGTAAAAAATAAGGATATTTTATAAATTTGGTATTATAATTATTTCGATATTACAAATCACCTTCTACTTGGATAAGATAATAGTACAATGATTTTGGAATATAATTCATCCTTAATTAATTAATATTACTAATCAAATATGGGATAAATATAAATTCAAATATGATACCGGTGTTTGGTATTCCGATTATACCAACCAAATGATCCCTTATAATAGTAGATTATTTAATGGATACATTTTTATAGGTAGATATTTATACTTCATATAAGTAACTTGCATGTATAATTTACATACATTGATGGTATTTTTGCTTGTATTTTTACCCACTTTATCTTTCATAGTTTGGAATGACACAAAATTTAATAAAAAAATAAAAAATTATAAAGTTTGTGATATAAAATTGTAGATATTTGTGTTGCTATAAAGTGGTAACATTAAAAGTTTGAAGTTAAACTATTTTAACTTTAGAAATATGTCATTTTTTCACGAATTAATAAGGAAGTACAACAAACAAAGTGGAATGGAGGGAATAATACTTGTAAATCAAGACAAACAAAATTAATTAATAACTTGGTAAATGTTTTGACTATATTAAGAATTCTACGGTTGTATTTATCCATCTAATAGAATTTAAATTGATGTATATATGGTATAAACATAAATCTTTAGGAATTCATTTAAATTATTATTTTCCCTCCTTCCATTGATGACCTCTATAAGTAAGGTAAGGGTAAAAGCCAGTTCTACTAGAGAGAATGAAGCAGAACATGGTATGCTTCTTCTTTTTTCTTTTTTAACTAGTGAAGCAGCTTATATCTCTGTTTTTCTAATGTTCTACCTTAGTTTTCTATTATTTTCTATCGATATTATTAGTTTAGAAAGGTCTCGTGTTGTGATTACTCCCATATATTTCGAAGTTTTGATTTTAAGTTTGATGTGCTTTGTTGAATATTCAACTTAACCCAATAATTGTGTTACTTCTTATGCATTGACATTCTTCACCAAAATCTCTTTTGATGATGTTTGGACCGGACGCAATATAAATTATACTATAGATAGTTGTGATTTAAAATACATTTTTTTTGTCCTAATGGTTGAACAGGATGGCACTATAACTGTAGTTAAAGTTCAATTGTTCAAATGTGACAGGTTTCAGATTGTGAGAAGCCAACAATCTATTCTTGCTTGAAATGCTTTTCTAGGTATCATGTAATCCTTTTAAAAGTATTCCTACATGTATGTATTTCAATATGCTTCTGTAGGGTGAAATAATGTATCGAGTAATTCTTTTAGAATTTTTTCTACATGTATGCCTAGCTTTATCGAGTAATTCTTTTAGAATTTGTTCTACATGTATGCCTAGCTTTTCCATTTAATGTAATGAGACATTTTAGAGTGTTTTTGAATTGCCAAATTTCTTTATGTATTTATCTGTATTAAGTAAATATAAAAGAGTTTATGTTTGTGTAGTAATGATGACTGTTGCAAAAGATCTCAGTGTGATCGGGACGAGTAGCCAAGAACATTTGAAAATGGCTTACAGCCTAAAATTTGGCTATGGCACAATCAATTGGGAAGAAGCCAAAGCACTGTTGTTTGGACTAGGATGGTGCATAAAGCACGGAAAACAACATAATAAGTAAAATGGACTCTGTACTCCTCGCTAATTATGCTATCTCGGGAGGAAGTTATGTACCTTGGGCAATTTCATAGATGAATAATTAGGGATATGTAGCTTAGTGAATTAGGTGGCTTTAAAGGTGCACCACTATTATGGCGAAGCTAAGCCTAACAAACAAGCTTAGTAGATAGGTAGATTTTTTATGTATATTTTCAAGCTTGGAATATTCTTTCATTCAATTTTATGAAATTAAAATAAAAAACTTAGAGTGTTTTTTAATTGTTACGTTTTTTTATGTGTTTATCGGTATTAAGTAAACTAGTATAGCACTCGTGCGATGCGCGGAGAATATCAAAAGAAACTAATCATATCAAATTTTATAGATCAAAATAACAATACATAAAGTTTAGAATATTGAGGCTTAAAACTCAACTATTTACCTATGTTAATACTTTTTTATAGCTCCATGAATGCTTTACATATTCCGTCACATTGGTCATATTAAGCATAATAACAAAGAAGAAAAATCCTCTTAAAACACCTAGGATTTTTCAAATTTTAATCTGAAAACAGTTTGAGTTTTCTCCTAAGAGAACATCTAGGCTCTTTTCCTTAAAACAAATGTTGTTTTAATTCCCAACTACTTACTTGATCCCAAAATAATTAGGACTAAACAAATGTTAGAGAAACTATGCAAGTTACAACACAATGTTACCCAAAGTATCTTGAGTAATGGAACTGAGCCAATATGTTAACTCAGACCATATTATTTTTAAGTGTAAAATGTCAAAGACCTCCAGCTGTATTTGAAATGATTCTCATACTACCCGATGCACTTGAAAAGATCAGTTGCTCAAACATTGATTTTATTTTATAAAGTTAAAAAAAATATGTTAAGGTTTCAATCTATCATTTGATCGATGATATAAAATAACATATAGTCTGTGACATAAACAATTTGAATGTATAAACTAAAAGGACAAAATAATTAAATAAAAAATGAATTCGATAACATCCCAAATTAGATTACTAAAAAATTATTTATACACTACATTTCTATATATATTTTTGTTATTTTTTCATCATCACCATAAACTAAAATCTTCAACTCTTTTCTGTCTGTCACCCAAAAAGCAACGTAAAGTTGCTCATGTGTAAACACTCTTCAAGAATAACACCACATGGAACAATAAGTGGCTTTGACTTTTGTTAATGGTCAAGGAAAAAATACAATGATTGAAGACCAGAAATTATTTTTGCTCAGCTGGAGTCAATGTCATTCTTAGAATAAATACTTTTTGTCCAGCCATATTACTCAATATAGTGTTGTCTTCAATAACTCGACATCCAGGTCTTGTGATAATTTATGTCATGTCATTACATAATTGTGATGACTGACTAATCTATATTTTTCAATAACATCACATGAACATCAACCTTCAAGGTGATTGAATACATTTAAATTCCAGAATATTTAATATTATTTAGAAATTTTGGTGTATGTACATGCTCTAAAGCTGTAAAAGAATGATTAGCCATAGAAAGTGTATCGGAACTCAGATATGTCTTATCAAGAATATGGTTAAGCGAAATTATATATCCATTCACTGATTCTACCATATCAAGAGTAGGCGCAAGAATTGCTCTTTGCAGAAGGTAATCTATATCACTGGAGTGGCTAAAAGATTAAAACATGTACCTTCTACAATTGGAGATAATGGATCATCACAAATTGATAATTTTTATTAAAACATCATTGGGAAAATGACATATATAGAGTGTTAGTCCATTTTTTTTTAAAAAAAAAATCTTGAGAAATTTTTATGATGTTTTAATCAGTCCAACATTGTATAATTTGAAATAAATTTGCTATACTTACCTGGAGTCTCACAGTAATATATAAAAGTTTTATTATTGATTGTAAAACTCAACTATTCACCCGTACTAATGGTTTCATAATATTGCTCCATAAATGATCTACGTATTGGTCAATTTTTAAGTGGTACATCACAAAAGAAATTTTTTTAAAAAAATTATGGTTTTGTTAAATTTTGACATGAAGAGACTTTGAATTGTCACCTAATTAAGCAGATCATTTTTCATATATTTGGGTGCAATCAGTTGGTCATAAATAAAATATATTTCCTGCCGCTAAAAAAGATGTCTTAGATCAATATATCATTTGAACAATATAAGTACGAAAGAAATGTTATAATTTTAAAATGCTAACGTATTCAATATATCATGAGTTCTGATTTTAAATGTTAAACATCCTATACAAAAAATCTAGTTATAATTTTTTTACTCTACTCCTTGAATTCCTTTTATTAAAGTAAACTTTTTTTATGTTTGACTTCATATAAAATGAATTATTTTACCGTTGAAAATATCCAAAATTTGCATAGTTCATTCTCAATTAATCAAATAACAAAGCCAACCATTTAATACTCACTCTAAGAGATTCAGTCAGTAGCTTCAAATATTTAGGTGAAAAATCTAAGAGATTCATGCTAAATCTGTCACATGCATGAAATTATTAGTTTGTTTATCTTACGGTTATTATTTTTCATCTTCTATATAATACTCAATATGTCATTTTTAACCTATTGTTAAGTATTATTGCATCAATGGTAGCATAAGATGATTAGCTTATGACACTGGACAGAAATTCACTTCTAAGAAGTTATCTATAAAGACACAAACTGCTTTTAAGGCTAAAATATAAATGTTGTTACAAAAATAAATGCAAGTAGTTAATGATATGTTCCTATTTTAACCTTTCATTAAAATAGTTGTGTTGTAAAAAATAATCACTATTAGTAATAGGGGATTCATATTCTTCTAATGCTTTGGCACTTTGAAACGGGTTTTAAAATTACTTTTAAGCGAAAATTATAGATATGATTCCAAATGTTGTCAACTATTAAATTAAAGAGTACATCCACTAATACATAAATGAATGCCAGGATAATTCATATAAGTTTACTACTCCTTCTGGTGATGAAAGTATCATAGAATCTTGTTTTGGCCATGAGCTTCGTCCATATTTTCAACTTCTCTTTAATTTTTACCAGTTCGTCCTCTCTATAGTACTACACCAACATGAATATGTGTATACAATAACATCAAAATAAATCTTATATTAATAACATCTATTTATCGCTTGAGTATATAAGTTTGCTCAAAAAGATCATGAATGTCTTTCAGTGGTACTGAGACTGTCCCTACCACTACCCTTTATCAAGCTTTATTTGACTTTAAAATATGAATTAAAGTAAGTTAAAATAGGTACTCTATTAATACAATATTGTTAATACACGATAGTGTTAATATACGTTATAGTAACGAATAAATAGATAAATAAATATCATCTTAATGTGTTGATTTCTGGATGATCCTAAGTACTATTCATAGTAAAAGTTTCATTAAATTTACCAAATTTCAGTAAAAATATTGACAGTTCAAAATTAACATTCTAACTATGAATAGTACTTATAATCTTCCCCTAAATGGAAGAGGATCTATTCCCCAGTCAACACATCTCATGACTTGCATAAAATACATTTCGTCGCAACAACAAAAAAAATTATGAAAGCTTGTTACCATAGGATTCTTGGAATCATCTTGAATGGATAATAAATTTATGTTATCCTAGTCATCATTATGGTTTTTGCACTATAAAAAAATCTATATAACATGAATAGAATTCTAAATCCATCAAAAAGAGAACCATAACTTCAGTTATTCATATGCAGAAACAAAATAGTATTCATCATCAAAGTTGTACAACTCATCGTCACATAAATGATAAAATGAAAGACTAATACCTAATTTAACAATCTCAACATAATGCTTCACAACTAAAAACATCATTTTGTGTCTATTTTTTGAAGTAAGTACTCCTATAAATTGCATATTATTCCTTGTAAATAATTTTTTTCCTAGAATTGCCATGAAACACTTTATTATTTGACCTGCAAAATTTCAATCAATAAAAAAGAAATAACACCACAAAAATAAGGACAAGATGAGTTATATACTGCTAGTGAATTAATACCCCCTTGATCCCAGTAGTTAATATGAAAATGCACCGATACATGAAAGAAACTGCAACACAACTTAAATAAATGGCTACCTTTCAAATTATTTCACAAATTTTCTCGTGCTTTTTATGCTTCTCTGCAGGCTGTCCCTTGTAACATAAGTTTGCAAAGTTATTTCTTCAACTTCATCCTGTAGCATCAAAATCATTTACAAATTAGGACTATAATTGGACGTCAATACATGCGATATTAATTTTAAAAAATCAATCAAGAGCAAGACGTGTAACCTATAACAAAGAAAAAGGGGGTAATAAATAAGCAGCATAAGTCAAATAGATCTTGAGATAATAAAATATTAAACTTTCTGAGATGTTACTCCCCACTTTGAGTTGAGGGGGCTTAAATAGGTAAAGAGATGAGTGATAGGATAACTTTATCTTTAAATTCAAAATAAACTTATTATCTATTAATTTAAATTCAAAAGTATATCTTTTAATTCAAATTCAATTTATTCAAAACATACTAATTTTAGTCTTATCTAGAAATCTCTTTCCACCTCACACGTAATTAGTTTAACATATTTTCCTTTTGAAATCTCTTATTGATTTCAAATATAGATCAATTTAAATTTGAATAAATCTACAATAATTCTAAATATCCTTAGAGGATATATTTAACCGGGAATATCCTGATAATGTTAATGATAAAGCAGTAAAATGTTAGAAGAAGTTGTAACAACTTCAAATTCGAACTCAAAATCTTTGCTTATCAATATTAATATTTTATCTCTTATTGACGTAAAATTTAAAATTGTTTAGTTTCATAATATCGATTTGATTTTAAATTTCAAGAGCAACACTGATTTTTCAAATTAGAGAAGGATAAATCTACTTCAGCTTTCAGTTCAAATGTCTAAGAGAAGATTTAATAGGAATGCATCGTGTTTTTGTGGACTTTTTCCTTTATCAGATTCAACATATAGTTTATCTATATAACTCTTTCAAGTTTCAAATACTTCTAATAGTAATATTTGTTCATTTAAGTATATCGAATTCTTATTTATCTACTGCTCTTTTCAACTAAGTTGCTCTATTCCCGTTCATTGTGAGAACCAACGTTGAAATATTTGATAAGAATAGGAATCTATTTACTAATTTAAAACCAAAACATATTTAAATTCAAAAATAAATAATTCTATTAGTTAAGATAAGGCATTGGGTTTTACATTACATATATTGTCTAAATATCTTAATTTGACTCTATGTCCTATTCTAGATTTTGTCCTGAGCGTTCTTTATTTATTTATATATATATATATATATATATATATATATATATATATATATATATATATATATAGGTCCATTGCATTAAGAAGCTAGATGACAATTGGGTTAAATAATACTTATTATCTAATGTGCTCAACCAAATCATATCACAAAACACATTATTAATATTTTTTTAATGTTATCTGCACATCGTATAGAATGTAATACGAAGACAACATGTACTGACATTTGATAATAAGTGTTATTGCCTTTTAAATTTAATTTGAATAATAAAAATATGTTCTTCAAATAACTAGATGATGGTAATGTGCTTCTACGAGTATTAGATTGAGCCAAATTCCATCTCTAATAAGGATAAAACTACCTATATATAGTGTTTGGGATAAAAAAATATACCCATTGACTTACATCTAATTAAAATAACAAAATATGTAACCATAAAATACGTATGTGTTCAACGAAATCTGTAATTGTTTGAACTGATTAACGGGTATATCTACATTACGTTTCCGAAACAATTTCCAAGTTATAATCGTGTGGTTAACTTGGATGAATTGAGATAACTACACAGGCAGCATGGGAATAACAACAAGATTTACTGGTGACACAACCCTGGCAAGGAGTGACTAAACCCAAAGTTAGGTCCAAAAAATAGCCCTAAACGCCATCCTCGGCTAAGCGGGCAAACAACAGAACCTTGGTTCTGGCATTCAATCTTTCGCCTGGGTTGCCTATCAAACCATACTTTTAATACCACCACCTGTTGAGATATATATATATATATATATATATATATATATATATATATATATATATATATATATATATATATATATATATATATATATGTTTGAAAAGATTAAAATGTATGTAATTGAGATGAGAATATAAATCTAATTCCACATGCTAAAAATTTGGGGGAAAATACTTAACTTGAAGTCTTACATGATAAATTTAAAAAACTATTTCTTCACCATTAGTTTTTCTGATTAGGTTTGTATTCTTTGGGTAATCTCTTTTACCACATTCTGTTAGACTAGGCCATCAACAAATTTATACATGGTGTTGCAATGTATAAAGGCAGGATAAAATACTTTTAGTTTAGTAATATTTTATATATATATATATATATATATATATATATATATATATATATATATATATATATATATATATATATATATATATATATATATATATAAAGTCGTGTACCAATTATTTGTGTGTACGGAAGCATTGATTTTTTCTAGCTTTTATATATATATATATATATATATATATATATATATATATATAAAGTCGTGTACCAATTATTTGTGTGTACGGAAGCATTGATTTTTTCTAGCTTTGTTGGCTTAATTTCTTTGTTCTAAGAGAAAAATATCTGGGTAAACAATCTAGGTACATGTAGAATAATGAGGAGGGCAAATATAAAGCAATCCTAATATTACTTCATCATTTTCTAACTGTCTATTACAAATTATTATAGTGTTTTGTTGTCCTTCCTGGAGTTAGGCTTTTTAGTTGTAAGATCGTTTTTCTCTTTGTTCATATTACCACACATATGAGATATACATCATTATTTTCCTGTATAAAAAATCACCATTTTGTATATTTATCTACGTTTTGTCTTTGAATTACGATTTTAATGTGTGACGATTTCGTACAATCCTTGCGATCATTCCATGAAGAGTAATGCTGAGAGAATATTTCTTTGCTAAAATTGCATGAGAAATAAGTATAAAGAGTAAAATAAAGATTGTGAGAGGGATAATTTATATTTTGAAATAATAAGAAAGAGTAAACACATTAAATACTTCAATAATACTATACAATAATATTCCCAAATTTGAGTAATGAAAAAGTTCCAAACAATTATGATAAACGTGTAAAAATAACTTAGTAGTAGAATTAGAGAACGAAATGTGAAGAGAAGACGAAAATTCTTAAAATATCAAAAGAAAAAAAGTAAAGAAGGAAAAATAATTAGTAGAAGAATAAGAGCAAATAATATAGTGATAACGTAATATCTTTTATAACTTTAAGAAATAGATTGCAGATATGAGAAACTGAACAAATTGAACACTCAGTAGGTAGCGAATAGTTGAGCTTTTAAGGTTCAATTATGATTATATTAAATAATATAATTATACACAATGAGTTGATTTTCATATTAACCGCGCATCGCACGGGTGCTATACTAGTTTCTTTTAATATCTAACTTAACCTTGGGTGTGACTTAAGTTGGGTTGTATATAATTCCAACAGGTTCATTCGATTGTTCGAGGCTAGAATTCATTCTGCCAGGTGCGAACGTATGAAAAGAAAATTACGATTATTTTCTATGTTTACGGTCAAGTACTATACACTATAATACTCCTATACTTTTCTTAATTATAAGGTAGGAAACAGTAAATAGAGTTAAAACTTACGTTGAAAACCAGGCATAGATTCCTTTGACTTGTTTAATCAATATATCAGCTTAATTTACTTTTCATCAATCGCACTCAATATTTGGTTGCCCAAAAAAACACTTTGTAGAGTAATATGCTACTATTATTTAGTCAAACATATAGTAATCATTTATTTAATCAATTAGAGACAACTATATTCGAACAAAACGGACTCCAGTACAATCACTATTTCGTATAAAATATAAATAGAATTAGTATCAAGCAGAGTGATATACTTCACCATTATTCGATTATTTATATGTTGGGCAGGATATCAAACTTATTTGAAAATGAAAATGAAAGTTAATCCGTTGTATTTGACTTGGATATGTGTTTTGCATAACAAATATATAAATGTACTACCAGTGAAATAAAATGCCTAATCATATTATAACTGTTATAACATTTCAAACGCAAATTTTAAGCCATTCCAAGTTTGTGGCTAAAAGTTGTTTTTACTTGTACAACCACATAAAGTAAAAGGAAGAACGAGTCAATTGCTATACATCCCTTCATTAGAACTATAACATGGGGTCATCTGTGAACTGCAACAGAGATTATCGCTCAACCATATTTTTCTCAACTCATTTCCCCCTATAAAAAGGCCATTTCATTGTATTCAAACAGGACACACAAAAAGAGAAGGAGCAAAACAAGAAAAAAAAAATAAAAACAAAAACATAAAAGAAAGAATCATCAATAAAACAAAAATTACAATGGCAAAGGCTATTGTGCTCCTCTCTGCTCTCTGCATTGTAGCCCTTGCCAACTTCGCCCATTGCCACCCTGAGGTCTTTGATGTTGAGGGCAAGGTCTACTGTGACACATGTCGTGTCCAATTTGAAACCAAACTCAGCGAGAACATTGAAGGTATAAATTTTCCAATGCTTTTTAGTTTTTATGTTACCAAATAAAAATTACTAGTGTGTTATTTTAACATAACGGTGTAAAAAATTGTAACAATTCGCTTGCTCGTATTAAAATATACTTGTACCTACAGGTGCCACCGTGCGCTTGCAATGCAGAAACATCAGCACAGAAACGGAGACATTCTCAGTTGAAGGAGTGACAGACAAAGATGGAAAATACAAATTGACAGTGGAAGGTGATCACCAAGATGACATTTGTGAAGTGACAGTAGTGAAGAGCCCAAGGGAGGATTGCAAGGAATCTGTTGCTGGTTATGAAAAGGCCAGAATTGAGTGCAGTGACAACGTTGGTATTCACAATGCTCTTCGTTATGCTAACCCACTTTTCTTCATGAAGACTGAGTCTGTTTCAGGTTGCAAGGAAGTCCTTGAAGAGTTGGGTTTATTCCCACTTGAATAAATTCTAAATTGTTAAATGTTTTAAGGGAAAAACAATAGCTTTTGCCCTTTTTCTTTGGAATAAATAAGGAAGAAACTTAGATGGACTTCTCGTGTATCTGTAATCTCTCATGGGATGAAAACTTCCATGTATCATTAATAAAAATGAGAAGATCTTGATTATCTTTTGAGAAAGGCCAGTTTTCCTCTTTGTGTTCGGAAGTTTAGTAGTTTTTGTTATATTTATTTAGCTTCTCATATTGTTTTATTTCCCAAAAAAAAAATGTTTTATTTCACTACAATGACCGTAACTTAATAATTTGCCACGATCAATTTATGAAACAAATAAAAATAGATGATACCAGAGCAATCGTCAGTTAATCACAAAATTTGAACTACAACAATTTTTCTCAACACGTGAGTTATGGAATTAGTAGTAGATTATTTCTTAGTTTGCTTTAATGAATCAACAATTAAGTGGTTGAGTCTTGACCGAAAGAATCATCTTAATTTCCATCAACCAACCACTTAATAATGGATCATTCAAAAAATTAAGAAATTTCTATAAAACAATGTAATATCTTTAGAAACACAACTGTGAAAAAAATAAGAGGTATTTACACTTATATACAATTTTGAAGCCTTAATTACCATAGAAAATAGCAATATTATTAATATTACAAAACATAACATTATTTTTTAAATACAAGTTGCTGCAAACAACTAGAAAGGGAAAACTCTAGCATCCACCTCACATCCCTCTCCCTTGATGCACCCTCTCCCCCCTGCCCTATCGCCTGCCGCCGCCACTACCACCAGCCTGCCGGAAAAGTTGCCGAAAAATTACAGAAATAGTACAAAGTTCTCCTCTTAGTATGAAACATCGTTGAAACAGTCTGTAACATTGTAGAAACAGTTTGAAAAATCACTGAAATAGTCTGAAACAAAATGCTGAAATAATGTGAAATAACGCAAAAAAGGGAGAAATAGTTCAGAAACAGTAAGAAACAACGCTGAAACAGTATGAAAACAATGTTCAAACAGTGTGAAAAGTGCAGAAACAGTGTGAAACAGTGCAGAAACAGTATCAATACAAGTATAAACAACAAAAATACTATAAGCGGTATGGAGAAACGGTGTAGAAACACTGTAGAAACAATGTAGATACATTAAAATAAAAAGAATGATTAAAAATAAATAAAATAAAATAAAATGTATACAAAGATACAATGTAGATACATTAATGTAAAAAGAAAAATAATAAGAAGTAATAAATTAACTGATACACCATTAGATATCGTCTAGAAACAACATAGATACACAAAAATGAGAAGAAATAAATGAAATATTATAATAGATACGACTTTGATATAGTAGATGCACTACAAATACAATATAGATACATTACAGACACAATGTTAATACGGTCGAGGTACAGTGTAGATACGCTTAAAAACACCTGAAGTGACCGAGAAAATCACATCATCACGAAAAACACCAGATCCTGACAAACTGGACAGTCCACGATGGTGTACTACCGGAAAAAAAGAATCATTACTTTGATGTTGCTGCTGAGGAGAAAAGGAATTAAAAGCATTTAAAAAAATTAAAAGAATTTAGGGATTCTTATCGAATGAAGAGTGGAGAATGAGAGGAGAACTTCGTGGAGAGTGGTAATGGAGGACGTGAGTAAAGAAAAGAAGGTAATTTGTTATTTGTGGAGTTGTACTTTTGGCTATTATAAGTGTACTTTTAGTTTTTTTTTTTTTACAGTAAATTGTAACATCGGATGTGACTTGAGGAAACACCAAATGATAGAACATGATGATAGTTACAGCAGTGGCGGCGACGGTGGTAATGGTTGTGGTGGAGGTGAGAAGAAATGAAATAGAAGAAGGAGGTTAGGATTTTTTTAATCTTTTGCTATATTTTAGAGCCTATTTGGGTGGGCTTATAAGCAACTTTTTAAGTGGCTTCTAACTTCTGGCTTTTGGCTTATTTAAGCAAATAAGTGCTTATAAGCCCATAAATTTTTAAGTTACCAAATATTTACTAATGTGCTTATAGGCTTATAAGTCGCTTTTAAGCTTACCCAAATGGGCTCTTAGCCTTTTTTGCTATATTTTGTAATTAAGTTCTCATTTTCTCTATATTGGGTAATTGTACTAAAATGTTTCTAGGTTTTGTAAAAAAAACTTCTCAAAATTGTACTTTTGTTTAAATTTTTTTAAAAGAAATTATCTAAGATGACCATAACGAAGTCAAGAGTATTGTAAACAATGAACAATGCAGGTAGAAATTGTGTACATATCTAAGAGATGCAAGGTATAAATAGAATTATATTATATATCTAAATAAGAAAAGAATCAAAAAAGAAAATTAAGAATCTGCTAGAAATACTATATATATTGTTTAGGAATAAGTCTATATCCATGTTTCTGACGTTCCCCCTCAAACTGGAGCAGTTATGTTTAGCATGCCTAACTTGTTACAAAATAATCAACTCGAGCTCCATTCGACGTCTTTGTGAACAAATCAGCCAGTTGCTTTATTGTACTAACGTAGCCAGTTGAAATCACGTGCGCCTCAATCTTCTCTGGAAGTCAACCTCAATATGTTTAGTTCTTTCATGATATACCAGAATTGAGGCGATATAAAGGGTAACCGATTTTCCCACCAAAGCTTTGTTGGGGTAGTATGATGCTTCAAACCGATTTCAGCTAAGAGATGTTGTATCCACATAATCTCATACATGGGTTGCGCCATATCTCTATATTCGGATTATGCACTTGAACGAGATACAATATTTTGTTTCTTGCTTCTCCATGATACCAAGTTTTTACCATTAAAGACACAGTAGCCAGTAATGGATCTTCTATAGATATTAGATCCAGCCCAATATACATCTGCAAAATACTCAATGCGATAGTGTGCATTGTCACTATATAATATGCCAAGTTATGTGCCCCTTTCAAATAACATAATATCTGTTCTAAAGTTGTCCAATATTTGACTGTAGGTGCAGACATGAACTGGCTAACCATACTTACAGCAAAAGCAATATCTGGGCGAGTCATAATAAAGTATTTTAACTTTTCAACTAATCTCATGTATCTCTGTGGATCATCAAAAGAATCGTCATCATCCTTCATAAGCTGCACTTTAGGAACCATTGGAGTACTGGAAGACTTGGCTGTCAACTTTCTAGTTTTAGCAAGCAAGTCAAGAACTTACTTTCTCTGAGACAGAAAAATTTCCTTGTTGTTTCTAGAGACTTCTATTCATAAGAAGTATTTCAATTGACCCAAGTCCTTTATGTGAAACTTAGCATGCAAGAATGACGTGAGTGAGGAGATCCCCACCTAATCACTTTTAGTAAAACATAGGCACTCAAATTCATGATTTTCTATTTTTAAAACTTAAATCACTAGTTCCCTCCATTAAAATTATGCTAGAATTTTATACAAGATCATGCAATGTAATCCAAAAATAATTTAGAACATTATTTCTACTTAATAGATTAAAGCCATCATCAAAATAGCTCTTACTGGTAGCTTAGGGTCTCAAACAAGGTTAAAAATGCAACATGTTAGAGATGAACAATATTTATATCCAAGGAGTCTCCTGGTCCCAACCAAATCTCACTTTCATGGAAATAGACTGGACCCAAATTATCGCAGTTGCAGTCAAGGGTCTAACATAAACAGACTAAGTTGGACCCTAATCCCACGCATTCGCACTTACAAACCTAGCTAAGAAGTGATAAAACATAATATAAACATATATGTATGCTTACGACATGAATTGGTATATAAGTATAAAAAAAACATGATTGTGATTATACCGTTCGCTCGTATTTCATATTAAATTTAATTAGTTGCTTATGGACCCAAAAAAAATAAAGATCAAGTAATGTATGAGCCTAAATCAGATTTAGTAAAACAATTGAATTTGTTTAGGGGTTACAAGCAATGAAATGTATCAAAGTTGTTTAAAGCAAAGAAATAGCAGAATAATATTGAATAATATGGACACAAGATGAACAATTTCAATATGAACAACTTAAGAGTACAATTGAGTAGAGTTTTGCCTATACATGTGAATGTCTATGCAAGACTATACGGTGCTATTTATAGCAAGTAGGCTAGAGACATTAAGGGCATTAATTAGCCCACTTTCTATATATAGATCATGGGGTGTCCTACGATCTCTCCCACTAAATGTTGAGATCGTGGGAGAAGATCATGGGGTGTCAACCACAATGAAACCGAACCGCTTGTCCTGAGGCTTGCCTTTGTTTTCCTTGGGGCCTTGTCCCGAGGCTTACCTGAGGCGATCATGCCCCGTGGCTCAAATATCTTTAGCCTCGAAACCTGGCTTCGGTTACTATCGCATCAACCTCATGGATGACTTGTAATCCTCGCAGAAAATACCCCGAGCTTTGCACCCAGGCTGCTACGTGTGCAAGCTATATTTTCACCAATATAGATAGTCCCCCCACTCCTCGAGCAATTACCAGATTTCTCGGGGAGTGGAATGAGAATAAGCGAGAAAGATGATGTGGACGCACGTGCGCCTAGTAATTCAAAAAAGTAACCGTCACTTCGCCTTCCCATTCGTTACATGCGGCGACTGTTGAATGGTCACGTTGTTTCATCCTCTTTCCCAAGGTAATGATGACTTTTTCCCTATAAATACCCCACTTGATAATTCTTTCATCTCCACTTACGATCTTGAACAACTGTACCAACTTCGAAAGAAAAACAAACTTCTATCTTTTTCTCCAAATTCACAATCAAAGTTGAAATTACCAACTCCTTTAGCAAATCAAAATGTCTGCACAAAAATCCAGTGTCATTCTGGTGATGAGGGTGTTGATGTCACCGCCATGCGTATCGGCAAAGAAATAGTCAATTTTGTGGATCAACTGAACATGGTAATTTCGGCTGACAGTAAAGCAACGTCCAAGGTGGGTGGTTTAGTTACAAGGCAGCGTAAAGCCACCGGCCATCTGAAGAGATCAACAATGAAGAAGACGATGCCAATAAGGCTGATGAAGACGAGAATGAGTTTTTGAGGTCAAAAGAAATTCCCAAGATGGAGCTAGAACCTCCCCAGAATATTCCCTAGAGCTTCGACACAAAGACAAACTTCATGGTGCATGGTCAGTCTGTTGCTCAATAAGAAAAGAATGGAAACGTGCTCGTGCAGACCACTCCATCATTAATCACACAAGCTCATGTGCCATTAGTTTGGAAGGATTGCCAATGGGGGCCCGAGGTTCAAGTTGTCATCCCGGACCCGACCAACAACAGCTCCCTAAGAGTTTAGTTGCTATAGTGGAATCTGTTGAATTTGGGAAGGCTCAGGTTTGGTGGTATATCCTTACATATATAAGTAGTTTTGATCCCATCATGTGTTCGGGCTTTCTTTTGTCTACACATATCCATTCATGGTGGGCTTCACCCTCCCAGTGCACGAGGTAATAGATATATTTTACCGAACATACAACTTATATTTTTCCCAACTCGGCCCCGAGCTATGGAGGCTCATCAGGTAACTTAATTTTCTATGTAAGAAAGTCGGGGCACCATTCACCTTTTGACACCTGACTTCTCTTTTCTACCCCACTTTTAACAAGGGTGAGCTCATGGTTTTAAAAAATCGCGGCAAATATTCCTTGATAACCAAAAGTGAGGACACCAAGGACCGAGGCTGGGCTGATCGTTACGTTCTCCTCCAGACGGCTCAAATATCTGCCGAGCTTGGGTTCCCCAAAGTGTGGAACCTTGAACGTAAGTTGCCCTCCTTTCACTCATTGCCTCATTGTTGCTTTTGATTCCTTTGATTGTGTTTCACTTTTCATGTTTTGTCTTCCTTTACAGCCAACAAAGTTCTTATGGACCCCTCAGCCGATTTGATGGATTAGGTTCGGGAAATAATCGCGATTCGAACCTGGCCCGACAAGACTTGGGCGAGCATTGCTGCTGAAAAAGAAAACAACTGGGTATATAATAGATACGGTGAGTTACTCTTCAAAATTTAATACCTCCGGGGAGTGCTCGAGGTTTCCTTTCATTTATTTTATTTTTTCCATCGCAGGTTTCCCTTGCAATACAGCCACTACCAAGCCCAAAGAGAAAAGGAGCAAGGAAAGAAGAAAGAGAAAGAGATTCTTGATGTCAGTACGAGCTTAGCTAAAATGTTGAGCTTGGCTGGCACTATTAAAAAATTCAAAGCTTCGTAGGGCTCACCAGGTTAGGGAACTTCTTCCTAAGGTGAGGATGATATTTACCTCGGTCACCACAAATCAGTTACCAAATCTTCCATTATCATCTCTAAGCCTTCGACTTATCCTCTTGATAGAAAAAGAGGGGCCCTGGAGAAATCGACTCAAGATGTGCACCCTCGTGTTGAAGCAAAGTCTGGTTCAGGCACCAAGCCTGTCCGGTTCATTCTTAGGGATGAATCAAGTGGGGGAGGACCCCAAGGCCCCTGAGAATATAGAGGTAGTCGACCTCAAAGGGTCTGATTTCACTGCTTCCAAGGCTAATGGTAAAGCCAAGGTTGGCGAGGCCAAACCTGCTCCCCATCCTGCTAAAGAAAAAGCGACCGTGAACGTGACGAGGGCAACTTCCGAGCCTCCCAACGCCTCAGTTACTGAGAGGATCATAAGGAGAATTTAGGTTCCCTCCGATTTGAATCTTTTTGCCGGCTCGGTCGATGTTCCTTTGAGCCTTATTCAACTGCTCGAGCCGCTCGAAGAGGATTATATCAAGTCGTTATTGACGGGGACAATGATGGCTCGTTCTGCCGGCAGCGCAGTTCATGTAAGTTCATGTGATTTCAACTTCCCTCTTACTTAGTATTCGATTTTGACCCTTTTGTCTCTTTTGTAGAGCCTCATGTACTCTCTCAAGTCAATACATCGTGAGGCTTTCCAAGCTGAGGAGTTTCGACGGGTGAAAGCTGCCTGGGAGAAACAGGGGACGAAGCGAGAGACTGAGATTTATGCTCTTAAGGCTCAACTGACTGAGGCCAACGCCGAGCTTAAACATAAATCTGAGGCCTCTACCGCCCTCGAGGCCCAGATACAAGTTCTCAAGGATGCCCATGTGGCTGAAAGCTCGAGGCTGTCAAGCAAGGCTTGTGAATTGCAATAAGAATTAGGGTGAGTCAATGCCGAGAATGTGAAGGCTACCTAAGATTATCGCGATAATCTGGCCGAGCATATACTTAAAATGAATGGGTTGAAGGGTTGCACGGCGATGCTCGAAGCTGAATTTGAACGCCTCCGAGGCAAGGAAGTTGCCCTGATGGAGAAGACCAAGGCAAAAGCCACGAGAGCTGAGCTAGATAAGAACTGGGTCGTAATCCAGACTCGGCTAAAAGCTCTGGAGCAGTGCAAGGCCGGGAGATAGACTTGGATGAGGAAATTTCTAAGGCCAAAGAGAACATGGCTCAAGCCTAAGCTATCATGGATGAGCTCTCTTCTAGTGAAGATTCTGACAAGGTCGAAGCCGAGGAAGAAGAAGAAGAAGAATAAGATGAAGAAGAAAATGATGATGATGAAGAAGAAGAAGAAGAAGAAGAAGAAGAAGAAGAAGAAGAAGAAGAAGAAGAAGAAGAAGAAGAAGAAGAAGAAGAAATGAAGATGGGGCTTCCGAGGGCGAATATGGTTCCCCTCGGAAAGATGAGCCCGATGCTTAGTGTTTTCTTTCTTTCTTTCTTTTTGCTTTTGTTATGGCCTTCGGGCCTAAGTTTGTAAAGACTTTTAGGGCTCTTGAGCCTATTTTTAATGAATTTCAAGTTTCTTTAAGTGTTTGCCTTTTATCTCGTTGGGATGTACGACTGAACACTTATATTTTTTGCTTGCAAGACTTAAAAAAATTCATAATAAACCGATGCTAGCTGAAACTATGTCTTGTTCCCGTACCAAGGCATAATGAATAAGTCGTAGTTGGCGTCACATAAAACCTAGTCGTGATTGTACTTAGGCAAAATTTCAGAAATAGATACTACCGAACAATAAATACTTAACACAAAGTTAATCTTCGGGCGACAGTCCCCGGTGTAAAGATTGCTAGTCTTCGGGTCCGTTTGCAGTCCCTGATATGAGAGGCTTCGAATCGTGTCAGACTGTACACCACCTCTTCCATTCTCCCCTCAGTGTTCGGGTGTGAGTAACTAGGATCCAAGCACTATATTCTATTTCCTCTTATTCCTGAAAAGGTCAAGCAACGATAACGGCGGGTTAATTGAATTATTCGACCTAAGCGTCGGAGCAATTGAGGCTCGGTGTCGTAGGTGAAATTATATTGAAAGTAGGGTAATGTACCTCGTGTTAAAAATAATACAGCTTCAAATTGGAGATATTCCAATTCGAGGGTTCTATTTTGCCTTTCATATCTTCCAATTGGCAAGACCCTTTGCCAAGAATTTCTTTGACCCAATAGGGTCCTTCCCAATTTACCGCAAATTTTCCGGCATTCTTTTCTTTAATTGTTTGACTCGAGGCCCTCACTTACCTAATTTCCAACTTTGAAAGCTCTGAGTTTTGCTTTTTATTGAGATAAGCCTCGATCAACCTCTTTTGGGCTGCTAGCCAAACCAAAGCTAACTCCATTTGACTTTCGAGCAGATCCAGTTCCACTCTTATTGCTTGTTGGTTTGTCTCCTCGGTAGCATGAGCGTACCGAAGGCTCGGTTCACCAACCTCTGGAGGATCAATGCATCCATTCTGTAGGCAAGAGAAAATGTGTTTTCACCCGTGCTATTTTTCTCTGTCGTTTGAATTGCCCACAACAGCCCGGGCAACTCATTGGGCCACGGTCCTTTGGCTTCATCGAGCCTTTTCTTGATATTTTCAGTGATCACTCTATGAGGATTTGGCTTGGTTGTTCGCACTTAGATGATATGGGATAGACACCACTCTTTTGATACCCCATTTTCTTTAGAAAGATTGTGACATTTGAGCCGATAACTGTGCGCCATTGTCACATGTTATTTCTCTCGGGACCCCGAATCGATAGATGATGTTTTCCCAAATAAAGCTGATCACCTCTTTCTGCCTAACTTGAGCAAAAACCCCCCCGCTTCTACCCATTTAGTGAAGTAATCTGTGAGCACAAGGATAAATCGAACACTACCTTTAGCTTTGGGGAGTGGCCTAACTATATCCATACCCTATTTAATGAATGGCCACGGTGACTTGACCGAGTGCAGAGGCTCGACTTCCTGATGAATCATTTGAGCATGGCGTTGACACTTGTCACATCTCTTAACAAAGGTCCTAACACCCGTGCCGATATCTGGCATATAATACCCTGCTCGAAGCAATTTACGCATGATTGCTTTTCCCCCCCGAGTGATTGCCTCATTCTCCCTCGTGCACCTCTCTCATCACGTTTTCGATTTGCCCGGGACCAAAGCATTTGGCCAACGGGATGCAGTGCACTTCTTGTACAATTGCCCCCCGAATCAACGAATACGGGACCGCTTGTATCCTAAGCTTCCGGGCTTCCTTCTTATCTCCTGGTAGAGTCCCCAAGTCTAAGTAAGAAATGAACTCGGTACGCCATTCCCAAGTATTACTCATCGAATTAACTTCTAACTTAATTCTCTCTACAACAGATATGAGAAAACGAACAACTAAATCAGTCCTCGAGTTACCTTCTTCGTCAGCGGAGCCTAGATTAGCTAAGGCGCCTGCTTCGGCATTCTCTTCCTGGGGGATCTGTTTAACTTTCTACTCTTGGAACGTAGCCAAGATTATTTGAGCCTGGGCTAAGAATTGTTGCATTCTAGGCTACCGAGCCGAATAGTCCCCGAATATCTGATTCACCATTAGCTGTGAATCACTCTTCAACTCGACTTTTTCTACTCCCAATTCTTTAGCTAGCTTTAACCCTGCTATTGTTGACACCCAATTTTGTCCCTTCTTTTTCTAAAATTGGCTATATTTAACCTAAAGGTGCAATATTAATTGATTGAGCAAATTTGCATTAGAAAACATGCATTTACGTGTGATTATGCCCTATTTACATCCTATATATTTAAATGTGATTATATACTGTACCTCGTATCATTTAGGATGTTTGTTAAATACGTGTCAATTTGTGTTGGCTTGTGAAAACTAATGCATTCTAATATTTGGTATTTATTTGTAATTATTTATACTTAATTGATTTGATTTGACCTGGATCATTTTATGTGTACATTTTATTATGTATAATATACGTATACTTATATTTTATTTCAGCACCTTTAGTTGAATTATAGTCCAATTATAATATCCCAGTCCTATTTTATCATAATTTTCCACAGTTATTTGAAATTCGAATCTTTTCACTTTGAACCTAGACGAATGCTCGTCTAGATACGTTCATCAATTACACCATGTCTTTTTCCCTTTTCTCTTATTTTTGATCTTCCTATCCACTTATCACTCCCTCAATTAAAATCAAATCCCCCAATTACCTAAAATTCCCCCTTAATCCTCTCCCAAATCTCCTCCCATCACAATTCACTCATAATCCCCAAAATTATTGCCTAATCTTTTTCCCTTAATCCTATATAGGTAAACGAAAATCAGACAGAGGGGGACACACTGACACAGTACCGTCTCCACCTCCCTCTACCTACACACCAAAAACTCCATTGTTGATCTTCTTCTCCCACACCACTTTACCATGGACAATATCTACACATACAATACGAGCAGACCCCCCACAGACCCTACGAGCCGACCCCACACACCTACTCTCTCCTTTGTCTTCTCCAACACAGACACCATCACAACCCATCTCTTTCCCATTACACCAGTCACACACCCGCCCCCCTCCCCCCCCCCCCCAAAAAACATTATCTTCTCCAATTATACATATACCCACAAACAAATCAAATGGAAGCAGAGTGGGGGTTGGGAAATCGAGAATCCAGAAAGGGGATCGGGGATATGGGGATTCGAAAACAGTGGTAGAGTAACGGTAGGGTAGCCAAATCGCCACCGGGACAGCGACTCTGGGAAACCCATCGTTGGTGGCGTGTTCCCTGTTTCTTGATCAATTACTGAGAAAAGAAAGGGAAGACGGAGATGAGTCGCAACAACGCCGTTGTGTAACTCGCCGGAGACGCCAAGCCGGTTGTCGCTCCTCCTCTCGCCCTCTCTATCGCTATCGCCATCTCTCCCCTGTACTGTTCACACCAGTTTATCATCGCTGGCGTAGTTGTGGCCGGGAATTGACAAATCATTTTCTGTTATTTATTCCCCTGGTCGTTTTCTCTTGAAATCATTAATGGCTGTTCTGATTGTTCTTTGGATTTGCAGCAGTGGCGGAAAGGAGTTGCCTCTGATGTTTTTGATATGTTGACTCGCCTATTGTTTACCTGATTGAATTGTTTGTTATGTTATTTTGCTCTGTTTGTTGTTGTTGGATTACTTTGCTTTGCAGCTAGCTCGATTACACCACTAGACAATTTTGCTGCAGCTTGGCCCAGATCTACGCTTGGAATTATAGGCCTATGAAAATATTCTTGTTTGAGGCCTATACATAAGGAATTGACGAAAACAACTAATTGATGGATACTATATCAATATTGGCCAAGGAAAATAACTATTTATTTGAGGCCTATTGACTGATTTGAACGGATACTACGATCCCATTCCCGCATCCTTAAAACAAAAAGGCTATGATGACGTGTGTGATCTGTTATGGAGTGGTGGGACCGGCACTTGGCATGGCAATACGACCGGCCGACATGTTCGCAGCCGTACCGACGTCCCTAATCTCTTAGTTGATTCACACAAACCTGAGCCGGCACTTTCAAAAAAAATCTCTTTCCCTTTTATTTTAAAACTATATTTATTACCATTATTATTCTTATTATTATTATTTTTTTTACTAACTCTTTTTTCTTATATTTTTGCGAGGTAAATTCGGATGGAAGACGGCCTAGTTTTGAAGAAAATACTTAGAAGAAAAGGACCTTTTATTATTATTATTATCATTATTCATTATTGTTACTATTGTTGCTTTATTATTATTATTATTATTATCATCATTATTATTTACTAACTTAACTTCATCTGTTTTTGCGAGGAACACTTGGATAAATGTCTTCAAAACAACATCCCAAAAAAAATACTTCTAATTTTACTTGCTATTATTTTATCTTAATATTTGCTTTTATTATAAACTAACTAATTTGTTTTATTTTGCAAGGTTTAATTCCCTAAAGAAGAATCCTATTAGCAAACTCGTATCTTTTTGTTTAATTTCACATCTTACATGCATAGTACTTAAATCATCTTTTAGTCAGTTCATTTGCTTAACTGCTTGTTTTGAATCCCAATATGAAGTCCGGCCGGTAACCACATTTGGTGGGGCTCGAGAGGTGCCTAACTCTTTCCTCTCGAGTTAACTTGAACCTCTTACTTAGATTTCTGGTTCGTAGACTAAAGTTCTGAAGCTAATTGTAAAATTGGCTAGAAACAAAATAGGTGCCCTAATACGCCTAGTTAAAAACTATGTTATGTGGCGATTCCAACACATAAACTCAAACGAGTTACCCAATCAAATCCGAAACCCGACTCACCTCGAGTTGAGTCCAAAATCGGGTACGACAGAATGGCGACTCCGCTGGGGATATCAAGGTTCAAACCATAACGGACTTTAAATTGGGATTCTTTAATTGCTTTATTTTCTAGCTATTTATTTTAATACTAATTTTTTTTCCTTTCCTTTTTGCAGGTTTAAGGTTATTTTTAAATTCTTGAATTTTTGCGCCATATTATTGCTTAGTTGTATCCTCTTTTGTAATTGTTTATGTTGCTAACACTTCCTCCACTCCTGGAAAGTTTTTACACTTGCACACACCATAAACGGTTATGTGGATCCCACGGCCGTTTCACTCCAAAAAAAAAACCCCTTTAGGAGGGACGTTTGGAGTATAGTTGGTCCGTGGTACAACCAACCCTTCAAATGATCCTACCCTTTGGTTGTCCGCCGGAGGAACCATATCCTTGTCTAGATTAACCCACTCTTAGAAGGTTCTTTTAGGATAATACAACATGTCCTAAACTTCAGTTATTTTCGAATCTTCTAAATCTTTTTCTTTAAAACAGTTTCACTTCATAATTCTTTTGCCTTTTTTCGAAAATTGCAACCTATTTTCCAGAATTAACTTGTTTGTTTCTCCCTTTTAAAATTTATTTTTAAAAATATTTCGATATGTGCACCATTTCCATAAATTTGCCAAATCTTTTTCTTAAAACAGGTTTCACTTCATAATTCTTTTCGCATTTGAAAATATATCGCCTAACTCTGTTAGCCTACTTTTCAAAATTAACTTGTTTGATTTGTCTTTCCCTCTTTTAAAAGTTGGTAAAATATTTCAATATGTGCATCTTTTCTTTTTCGTGATTCTTAATATTGCCTAGTTTATAGGCAAAATTCTTAGATAGCCCCTTAAACTTGGCAGCATTTATAAGTTAGACACTTTAACTTACCTAGCGACCAGATAGACACATTTACATGGTATATATGTGTCATACAAACACCTGTGTCCATGAGGCCAAGTGCGTGTAACATACTTGCTGCTGGTGTGTCAAGTGAGCCAATTATTTATTGACACGTATAATTTGAAAGAAAAAAAATTAACAAATGAAACTAAGAAATAAAACAAATACAATAAGATTAAAGAGAAAAGAAAAATAAACCCCACTTCCCACCCCCAAGGTTGTTATCTTCTTCCCGCACCCTCCCCCTCCCCTCCACTCCACTCTTCAAGCATTTACTTTATCAGGATAGTTTTAATATTAACATTGTTTAAATTCCATTTGGTTGATTCATTGAACAAAATAAGTAGTAATCGTTAACAGTAGCTTCTCAACTCCATATTCTCAACTGATTTATGCATATCTATATTCTCCAATCTCAATCTATATGGAAAATTCAAGAATCCAGACTATATCTTTTCCCTTCGTGCTCGCCTGACGATTGAGATCATTACGAAAATTTAAAGTTAACCTGGTTCTTTTGAGATCTTTTAATCTACTTGTTCAAATCTAAAGCGGGTTCTATTCTTTTGGTTCTGGTTTGAATTTTGACCGGGAACAGTTACCATGATATTTAGGGGGAAGAATAGATTTGAATTTGGGTAGAAAATTTCAGGGAAGAGAGGGCACAAATGGAGGATAATTTCTCTCGTTTAGGTCGGACTGGTATTTCTTCCGATCAATTACTCGCCGGGAACGCGAGTGAAGATTTGCTGTTTCTTCTGGGAGAAAATAAAAAAATAAGAATAAAAATAAAATTCCACGTGCTCAAGACCGAGTTGGTGACACTCACATGGCCAGGTCAGATATTTGTGTTTAAAAAATACACTTTTATCGAATTGAAGTGTCTATATGGTCACCAGGTAAGTTGAAGTGTTTAACTTACAGATGCCCCCAAGTTTAAGGGGCTATCTAAGAATTTTGCCCTAGTTTATATCAATCCTATCTTTCGAAACTAACGCGTTTGTTTTGTTCTTATCCTTAGAAAATTATTTTACGAAATACTTCAATATGTGTGCATCATTTTACAAAACATATGCATTTCTTTCAAAAATTTGCGCATTTTTTTAAACTTGTGCATATCATGCATACTTTCCGCCGCTCCTGGCAAGTTTCTAAATCGTGCGGTGGTTACAACCACATCTTCCCTCACATAAAAATTCCTTTAGGGGGAACGACTTGGAATCTATTTGATCCGAGACGTTCCCGCTCCCGAGCCGTCCGATTGGAAGGATAATAATACCCGGTCTAGCTAACTCCATTCCTTAGTAGCGGCGCTAGGAATCATGCATCATGACTATTCGACTTGTTCTCAAGTCCAATAGGCCAATTTGTTAAAACAATTTGAACGGGTTTTTAACCTTAAAAAGTGTTGAACATGATTTATTGGCATATACTTAAAGGATTGAACGTGTAAACGTAGGCCGTTTATTAATATTGTTCTGTATTCAGTGTCATTCAAAGGCACAAAGGTTACCTAAGAGGCTCTAAAAGCCTAAAGCGAATCAGTAATGATTGTTTATTCCTACACGGTCAGAATTACTCTGTATTCAATGCCATTCAAAGGCACAAAAGTTACCCAAGAGGCGTTAAAAGTCCAAATTGAATAAGAAATGATTGTTTATTCATAAACAGTCAGAATTATTCTGTATTCAATGCCATTCAAAGGCGCAAATGGTAACCGAAGAGGCATCAAAGCCGAAATTGAATCAGAAACGACTGTTTATTCCTAAGCAGTTGGAATCATTCTGTATTCAATGCTATTCAAACGCGCAAAAAGTAACCAAAAAGGCATTAAAGGCCCAATTTGAAGCAGAAATAACCACTTGATCGACGGGATGACACATAACGCACATTTATCCTTTAAGCATTATATAAAGACTTGACATCCTTGGCATGTCACAAATCCATTAGCAATTTCCTTCTAAAGTGTCTAAAGGGTTCTTAACCCACAACGACACATCTCTTCATATTCTCTGTCACATTGCTTCCAAAACTTGTGCCACACGTTGATCGTTTTGCTCTCAATAAGCGAATCTTAGGTACTTTTCTTCTCCCTTTCCTTTTCCAAAGATCATGGCCAATAGAACATTTGACATGGCTGCTGAAATCCCTCAGTTAGAATCTTCTAGGGATGAATCAGCGTGAAATGTTCGCCCGGCGGTGATCTAATTTTCTAACAGTATTTAGTTTTTTCCTTCTCTTACACTATTTCAATATGAGCCAATACAATAAAGTCTAAATAAATTCAACACTCCTTTAGGCTTCGCATTTTGGTAGCAAACGAAATGATGCGTGTGACACAATGCGCTTTTCAAAATCATCGTGCGTAAAACGGTCCTTCATATTGTAGGAAGCATTTCTTATTTGATATGTGTTCATTACATTGAATTTTTCTGTTGCTCTAGGTCTCTAAAGGAATCCTTTCTCCAAATCTCATCTCCTCCCTAGGCAGGCATCTCATCTCCCTACTCTATGCCCAAATTCTGACATCACTATCTCTAACTCACTACCGAAATCAAAACCTATTGTCCAAAGGTTGGGTTAAGTCGAATACAAAAGCAAAAGATATTCTCTGTCGCACAACACAATCTATTCCTTACGCAACATCTTTACCACTTTCCATTGATATTCAAACCCTCATCTCTTATTGAACAAGAATCGGTCGTTTGACCAAAATCCTTGACTTGTCTGCTACATAAAGCACTCAGGCAATCTCTTGTGATACCTGTGCTTTCTATCACAACCTCCAAATTCAAAGCACTTAAGCTATCATTTGCATCGTACTTGAACACCAAAGTTGGTCAAGAATTTGCACTTAGAAAGCCGAAATGGCAAGCCAAGCTGAAAACACGTTTTTCTGCAACAAAGTCCTTTGAACCACCAGCATATGACAGCAAGGGCTTTCAGACAATCCCAATACCGTACGACCGAGCTCACTACCTCACACTGCACCCAACTTATACAATAAACAACATCCCCTCTGTCAAGACTTTCAACAACAATCTTAGCGAGCTCGAAAGAATAAACCTCATGCCTTTGTTCCTTTAGCCCAATCAAATGACATTGCAACTAGAAAACAAACTACTCCCTAGATACCTATTCCTAAATTCGATCAAACGAGATCAACACCCATCACTGAAACATTCAATACCATGACACCGTAAGATATCCGGCACTAAAATGCAAAGTTCAAAGTCTGATTGACCCAAAGCAAAACAGTGGTACAACACAAACCAACAAAGGAAAATTGCAACTCCCAAACCACAAAAATATCTATGCACAAACTGATCCATCAAAATTGGCTCCATGACTTTCGAAAGCTCAAAACATGAAGACACCCCATCACAACCTAAGACAAATACAATTTTGGACAATCTCCAAATCCGGCAAAATCCAAACATCAAACCTCAGTCTAAGTATACAAATATCTACATACTCATAGTCATCAACACACCCAATCGTCACACCAAAGGACGAATGCAAATTTTAGACAATACAATTAGAGTTCATTGCAATACAACCACTCTCTCCTGGTGATCTGGCATAGGCAATAAACTGGGGCAGAATTTTTGAGGATCCCCTCAAAAATTCCAAAAAAATACATACTTGACACTGGGGCAGAAATTTTTGAGACCCCCTCAAAAATTTCAAGAAAGTCCTCACAATAGCAACACGATAGCCTCCTTAGCACATAGCATGACGTAACAATAGCATTCTATTTGTCGCACTTTACTTTACTTTTGTCTGCAGGGTATACAGCCCAAAGGGTAGACAACCCGATGAAGAGACGGCATGACAAAGGGACAATTATACAAGATATAGCAGCAGAGTGCAACACAACAAATGCACAAGTCGACATCCCCCAAAAACTCACAAATTTTCTTTGATTGCAGGTTTACACAAGTACCGAGTATACCTAACTACTCTTGCAAAGCAATATTCATCAATTTGACAAGCATTGAATCTATGTCGATGGATATATAGGGTCCGCATCTGTAGACATGACATCTTTTGGGGAAGCATAGAATCCATGTCTGTGGATATATAGGGTCCGCGTCTGTGGACATGACATCTTTTAGAAGAGCATAGAATCCATGTCGGTGGATATATAGGATCCGCGTTTGTGGACACAACATCATTTTGACAAGCATAGGATCCATGTCGGTGGATATATAGGGTCCGCAGCGGTGGACATGACATCAATTTGAGAAGTATAGAATCCATGTCGGTGGATATATAGGGTCTGCATCGGTGGATATATAGAGTCCGCAGCGGTGGACATGACATCAATTTGAGAAGTATAGAATCCATGTCGGTGGATATATACGGTCCGCGTTTGTGGACACAACATCATTTTGACAAGCATAGGATCCATGTCGGTAGATATATAGGGTCCGCAGCGATAGACATGACATCAATTTGAGAAGTATAGAATCCATATCGGTGGATATATAGGGTCTGCATCGGTGGATATATAGGGTCCGCATCGGTGGATATGACATCAATTTGAGAAGTATAGAATCTATGTTGGTGGATATATGGGGTCTGCATCGGTGGACATGACAAGCATAGGATCCATGTCGGTGGATATATAGGGTCCGCAGCGGTGGACATGACATCAATTTGAGAAGTATAGAATCCATGTCGATGGATATATAGGGTCTGCATTGGTGGACATGACAAGCATAGGATCCATGTCGGTGGATATATAGGGTCCGCAGCGGTGGACATGACATCAATTTGAGAAGTATAAAATCCATATCGGCGGATATATAGGGTCTGCATCGGTGGACATGACAAGCATAGGATCCATGTCGGTGGATATATAGGGTCCGAAGTGGTGGACATGACATCAATTTGAGAAGTATAGAATTCATGTCGGTGGATATATAGGGTCTGCATCGGTGGACATGAGAAGCATTGAATCCATGTCGGTGGATATGGGGTTCACATCTGTGGACACGACATCAAATCGAGAAGCATAGAATCCACGTTGGTGGATATATAGGGTCCGCGTCTGTGGACATTACATCAATTGGAGAAGCATTGAATCCATGCCGATGGATATATAAGGTCCGCGTCTGTGGACATGACATCATTTTGACAAGCATAGATTCCATGTCGGTGGATATATAGGGTCCGCGTCTGTGGACATGACATATTTTGGAGCAGTAAGGTCCACGTTTGTGGACAGACCAACTATTGATCAAGCATAGAATCTGCAATTGTGGATAATAGGGTCCGCGTTTGTGGGCAGTTCAACCATTTGAAGGAACACATGATCAGTGCCTATGTATACGGTTCTGAAAACAACATAAGATATATAAGGTTCGCAGTGGTGAACATGGAAAAAATTCGATGTAGAGCAAGGTCCGCATCGGTAGGCATAGTATTGGAAAGACATTTGGATCAATCAAACAAATACCAGACAAAACAACCACTCGGCTCAACAGGGAAGTTTACTTTATCTTTATCTTTATATCTATTGCATTTATCATGTTTTGCTGCAGGGTACTCCCCGATCTCTCGACAAACTCCTGTGTCATACTCTCATGCCTACTCCCAAAATCATGGCCAATTATGCAACCGCAAAACCTCAAACACATACAAGACAAAGCCTAACCCTACAAACAATGCCTGTTGCTACACCCGCAAGCTACCTATCTTGCCGAGTTCCAGGCTACAATTCCATACTCACACAAGTGGTCTACCTAATCCTCCCTTGCCGATTGGGTATCAGCTTCGTGTTCCCTCCTAATTCGTGCCTATCTATGTCAATCGTGCGTATTTTCGTGCTTAATCGTGCCTGTCTGCTTGAATCGTACGCATCCATAAAACTTGCTCCCCAAATATTTTCCAGCTCATTCAAAGCAATATTGAAGGCAAGATGACCCATTTATCGAGATGAAGTGGAAACTATGTCCGTGTAAGCTCCTCTTTATGGGTGTGTCGTGCACCACATCTTCATAACTAGGATGATTATAAGCCTCTTTTCCCACGCTCGATCTATCGATGTTATTTCTTCTCCGACAATACCTTTGCTTTATTCCTCATTCATCTTGCCAAAAGGCAAAGCATACGCGAATCTTAACTTTACATACTTGGATAAGTTTAGTCTTTACATCCTAAGTCGTGAGACATAAACATCTCACACAGGCAACATGCCATTCTAGAACTACACACGGCCTGATTCTCGTGAAACCCGAGATATGTAGGCAACTCAGAGACCGGGGCTCGGCTAAAAACACCCCAAAACTCACATTTTCCCCTTCCAATCCTTTTGCCTACCAGTCATGACAAAATTGGTTATTCCGTCAACTATCTTTGCCCGAAGACTCTTTCATCATCCCCGGGCAAAGAGGGGCAGCTGTTGACACCCAATATTGTCCCTTCTTTTTCTAAAATTGGCTATATTTAACCTAAAGGTGCAATATTAATTGTTTGAGTAAATTTGCATTAGAAAACATGCATTTACGTGTGATTATGCCCTATTTACTTCCTATATATTTAAATGTGATTATATACTATACCTTGAATCATTTAGGATGTTTGTTAAATACATGTCAATTTGTGTTGGCTTGTGCAAACTAATGCATTCTAATATTTGGTATTTATTTGTAATTATTTATACTTAATTGATTTGATTTGATTTGACCCGGATCATTTTTTGTACATTTTATTATGTATAATATACGTATACTTATATTTTATTTCAGCACCTTTAGTTGAATTCTAGTCCAATTATAATATCCCAGTCCTATTTTATTCATAATTTTCCACAGTTATTTGAAATTCGAATCTTTTCACTTTGAACCTAGACGAATGCTCGTCTAGATACGTTCATCAATTACACTATGTCTTTTTTCCTTTTTCTCTTATTTTTGATCTTCCTATCCACTTATCACTCCCTCAATTAAAATCAAATCCCCCAATTACCTAAAATTCCCCCTTAATCCTCTCCCGAATCTCCTCCCCTCACAATTCACTCATAATCCCCAAAATTATTGCCTAATCTTTTTCCTTGAATCCTATATAGGTACACGAAAATCAGACAGAGGGGGACACGCTGACACAGTACCGTCTCCACCTCCCTCTACCTACACACCAAAAACTCCATTGTTGATCTTCTTCTCCCACACCACTTTACCATGGACAATATCTACACATACAATACGAGCAGACCCCCCACAGACCCTACGAGCCGATCCCACACACCTACTCCCTCCTTTGTCTTCTCCAACACAGACACCATCACAACCCGTCTCTTTCCAATTACACCAGTCACACACCCCCCACCCCCTCCAAAACATTATCTTCTCCAATTATACATACACCCACAAACAAATCAAATGGAAGCAGAGAGGGGGTTGGGAAATTGAGAATGCAGAAAGGGGATCGGGGATATGGGGATTTGAAACAGTAGTAGAGTAATGGTAGGGTAGCCAAATCGCCACCGGGACAGCGACTCTAGGAAACCCATCGTTGGTGGCGTGTTCCCTGTTTCTTGATCAATTACTGAGAAAAGAGAGGGAAGGCGGAGATGAGCCGCAGCAATGCCGCTGTGTAACTCACCGGAGATGCCAAGCCGGTTTTTGCTCCTCCTCTCGCCCTCTCCACTGCTATCGCCGTCTCTCCCCTGAACTGTTCACACCAGTTTATCATCACTGGCGTAGTTGTGGCCGGGAATTGACAAATCATTTTCTGTTATTTATTCCCCTGGTCGTTTTCTCTTGAAATCATTAATGGCTATTCTGATTGTTCTTTGGATTTGCAGCAGTGGCGGAAAGGAGTTGCCTCTGATGTTTTTGATATGTTGACTCGCCCATTGTTTACCTGATTGAATTGTTTGTTATGTTATTTTGCTCTGTTTGTTGTTGTTGGATTACTTTGCTTTGCAGCTAGCTCGATTACACCACTAGACAATTTTGCTGCAGCTTGGCCCAGATCTACGCTTGGAATTATAGGCCTATGAAAATATTCTTGTTTGAGGCCTATACACAAGGAATTGACGAAAACAACTAATTGATGGATACTATATCAATATTGGCCAAGGAAAATAACTATTTATTTGAGGCCTATTGACTGATTTGAACGGATACTACGATCCCATTCCCGCATCCTTAAAACAAAAAGGCTATGATGATGTGTGTGATCCGTTATGGAGTGGTGGGACCGGCACTTGGCATGGCAACACGACTAGCTGGCGTGTTCGCAGCCGTATCTACGTCCCTAATCTCTTAGTTGATTCACACAAACTTGAGCAGACACTTTCAAAAAAATCTCTTTCCCTTTTATTTTAAAACTATATTTATTACCATTATTATTCTTATTATTATGATTATTATTATTATTACTTTATTATTTTTTTTACTAACTCTTTTTTCTTATATTTTGCGAGGTAAATTCGGATGGAAGACGGCCTAGTTTTGAAGAAAATACTTAGAAGAAAATGACCTTTTATTATTATTATCATTATTTATTATTGTTACTATTATTGCTTTATTATTATTATTATCATTATTATTTACTAACTTAACTTCATCTGTTTTTGCGAGGAACACTTGGATAAATGTCTTCAAAACAACATCCCAAAAAAAATACTTCTAATTTTACTTGCTATTATTTTATCTTAATATTTGCTTTTATTATAAACTAACTAATTTGTTTATTTTTCAAGGTTTAATTCCCTAAAGAAGAAGCCTATTAGCAAACTCGTATCTTTTTGTTTAATTTCACATCTTATACGCATAGTACTTAAATCATCTTTTAGTCAGTTCATTTGCTTAACTGCTTGTTTTGAATCCCAATATGAAGTCCGGCCGGTAACCACATTTGGTGGGGCTCGAGAGGTGCCTAACCCCTTCCTCTCGAGTTAACTTGAACCTCTTACTTAGATTTCTGGTTCGTAGACTAAAGTTTCGGAGTTAATTGTAAAATTGGCTAGAAACAAAATAGGTGCCCTAATATGCCTAGTTAAAAACTATGTTAGGTGGCGACTCCAACACATAAACTCAAACGAGTTACCCTGTCAAATTCGAAACCCGACTCGCCTCGAGTTGAGTCCAAAATCGGGTACGACAGAATGACACAGCCTCGTACTCTGCCTCGTTGTTGGTCACTTGCTTAAACCTGATGGAATGCCTTACTTTTCCCCCTATGAGTGCTACCTATACAATACCAACCCCCAAGCCCTTTGATTTAGTAGCCCCATTAGTGTAAAGTGTCTAAATCCCAAAAATTGGCCCTTTAGACATTAAATCCTCTTGCTCCGCATTGGGGAGCATCTTAGCATTGAAAGCAACTACGAAATCTGCCAATACTTAGGATTTTATGGTTGTGCAAGGCTGATAGAGAATATCATATTCGCTCAGCTCGACAGCCCACTAGCCAACTGTCCCGACAACCCATGCTTATGAGGTATATTTCTCAAAGAGAAGGTAGTGACTGCAGCTATGGGTGGCATTGAAAGTAAGGTCGAAGTTTACGTGCACCAACGATTATGGAAAGTACCAATTTCTCTAAATGAGGATGCTTGATTTCGGTATCGAGGAGTGTCTTGCTCACACAGTATATCGGCTGTTGTTTCCCGTCCTCCTAACCAAGACTGCGCTCACGGACACTTCTATAAAAGCCAGGTAGACCAACAACATTTCCCCATCTTTTGGTTGTGCGTTAGCCAAATAATGCTTCAATTCTTTCAACGGTTCCCTACACTCCAGCATCCACTTGAAGGCGGTGTTCTTTTTCAAGACTGAGAAGAACTTGTGGCATCGCTCGGAAGACCTCGAGATGAGTCTACTCAAGGATCCAATTGGGCCAGTTAAGCGTTGAACTTCTTTGGTTTCCGAGAGGACTTTGGGAATTTCCTCAATCGCCCTAATCTTTTCAGCGTTCGCCTCAATGCCTCGTTCAGAGACAATAAAAAAATTCCCAAACCGACTCCAAAAGTATATTTCTCGTGGTTCAATTTCATGTTATAGTGCCTCAAGATAGAAAAAGCTTCCCTCATATGGTTTAGATGATCTTTTATCTGAACCGACTTCACCAGCATGTCATCGATGCAAATACGTGCCTCGGTCAGTGATGAAGGAAGTACTTTCTTCATCCTATAGGTCCATCAAGATTTGATTATACCCCAAGTAAGAATCCAGAAAGGTTAATAGTTTGTGTCCAGCCGTGGAGTCTATGAGCCTGTCTATTTATTGCAACGGGTATGAATCCTTGAGGCAAGCCTTGTTCAAATCAGTGTAATCCACACACATTCTTAATTTTCAATGATTTTTGGCACGACCACACCATTGGCCCGCCATTCGGGATACTTGAATTCATGTATGAAGACGTTGTCGAGTAACTTACTCGTTTCATCTTCGATTACTTTTTTTCTAACACCAGTGTGTGGCCTTTTTTTCTGCTTCACCGAAGTGTGGCGAGGGTCTACATTAAGCTTATGCGTCATAATTTTCGGGTCTATCCTAACCATATCAGCATGAGACCAAGCAAAGCAATCATCATTGGACTTCCACAATACAACAGTAGCTCTTTTTTACTCTGGGTCCAACTTCGAGCCAACAAACACTTTCCTCTTTGGAAACTCTATTGACAGTGCAAATGATTCCAACTCTTCAATAGTTGAATCTTCGCCTTTTTTTCCGAGGTTCTTGAATACATGTCGGGATCTTATCAATCTTCTCCTTCTACGGATCCATTTCAAGCACCGAACCCCCTCCCACTTCTTCAAATCCCTGACATGTTGGTTGCTTTTTGGAAGGTCGGCTCGGGACAATTCCAGTATTCATAGCGACTGAATAGCACTCCCTAGTCGTTCGTTGTTCACCTCGAATTGAGTGAACGTCCCATGGGGTAGAGAATTTGATAACTTGGTGAAGAGTGAAGGGTACAGCCTTCATTGCATATATTTATTGCCTCCAGAGGATAACATTATATGCCATGTCCTCGAGCATCACTTGAAACATAGTTTCTTTGATAACTCTCTCAGCGTCTGTAGTGAGAGTAATCTCACCCAATGTCTTCTCGGTGGAGTTGTTAAAACCACTTAGTATGGTTGCCTTCGAGACGACTAGGTCCTTCAACCACATCATTTTTACTGCTCCGTAGCTGATGATATTCACAGAGCTCCGTGGATCGATCAAGACTCGTTTGATGTTCGAGTCGTTGATCCTCAGTGTGATAACCAATCATCGTGATGAGGGAACATCATCCCCTCACAATCATCATCATTGAACACAATCTCATTTCCCGAACCTCTTGGTCGGGTCTTTTTTCCCATCGTAACTGAAATTTTAGCGAACTTCTTCGCAGCAGCAAAATTCACGTCGTTCACCTCCGAAACCCCCATAATCACATTAACTACCCTCTTGGGGGATGGGGCCCTCGGCGGCTGTCCTTTTTCTTTATTTTTTGCAAGCATTTGCTTCCCCTTGTCAGTCAAAAACTGTTTCAACATGCCTTTCTTTAGTAGATGGGCTACCTTGAGGTGTAGTGCCTTACAATCCTCTGTTAGGTGCCCGTGGTCAGCATGAAAATGACAATAAATGTTATGGTCTCTCTTCCCGGGGATCGTCTTCATGTCCTTTGGGAGCCTTACTCCCTGATCGGTCACTCCTTTTAGTGCATTTAGCAAATTAGCGCTAGATACATTAAAGTTGTACTAAAAAATATAGGGCAGATCCTTCTCTTTAGACACTAGAGAGGGCCCTATGGTGTTCCTTTGATTAGCAGCGAAGCTAACCTTTCCTTCGAGCCTTTGGCTCACGTGCTGTTCTCCAAGCCTCTGGCTTGCATGTTGCCTTTAGGAATTGGAAAGGTCAAATAGGTCCTTTGAGTTCCCTCGGGGTGCATCGGCGCGTCGAGATGACTCGGGTCGACTTCTATATCCATATCTTTGGCCCGCCATTCTTCATTCTTCCTCCTCCAACCTGACTTTAGCAGCAGTCCTATCATGCACTTCGTCTTAAGTTCGAACCTGCAACTGTTTGAGGTCTTTCTTCAGTTTAGCAGCAGCCTCAGAATTACTTCTTTTCAAACGCCATAATATTGAAGTTGTCATCCATTGTTGGTAACTCCATCCTCTCCGCTTGGAAGCGCTCAAGAAAATCTCCACGAGGCTCCCTGTACCATTGCTTTATTTCAAATACATCCTCCTTTCGCTTGAGGATCTTTTGGGCTCGAGTGTGTGCTTTGATGATTAAATCAGCTAATTCATCAAAACTCGAAATAGACTCAGAGGGTAGATGCAATTACCAACGTAATGCTTCCTTCTTAAAGGTATCCCCAATTTTTTTTCAAGAACATGGACTCTCTTTCCACCGGGGTCAAATCATTGCTTCTCACCATGGCCATATATTCAGCTACGTGATCAGCTGGTTCAGTTGTGCCGTCGTATTTCTTTAAGATTTGCAACTTGAAGTGTTTTGGAACTGGGGTCGGGGTTGACTCTGGCTTAAATTGTCTACATTTTTCAATATCCAAGATCCTTTAAGCCTTTCTGACTCCGGGAACATTCTCTAGCTGCTTTTTAAACTGGGCCTCAAAATCTCTTTTCCATTTTTATAGGTCCATTGGGACGGTTGTTTCTGCCACTGTGGGGGCTGTTCCAAAAGGCGGGATGCCATGAAGAGCAGTCCCCGAGCCTCCAGATACAACACCATTTGGAAGTCCCCCTGTTGTTGCGCCTGGATTAACAAAGTAGATTAAGGGACATAGGTGGAGTGTTGGTAGGAGTGGTGTTGGTCCTTATGCTATCTGAGATGGTTTGTAACAAACTATGCATCTCAACATTGAACCCGCCTTGTTCAGAAATATACTCCTGGACTCGTTACATTAAGTTCATAATATATATATTCCAAGCATCATTTAACCACGACGAGGAGGGGTCAAATAGAAATGGAAGAGGTGGAGGAACAAATGCATCATCAGCGCCAGTTTTCCCAATGGGGCGAGGTTGATGCGGGGCAAATCGAGCCAAGACACCAACCATCAAGAGCCAAGCTTGAGAGCACAAAGAATACAAGTCAAGGGCTGCGGAAGCGACTTGAAGTTCATGCATCGGAGCACCATGGAAAGAGGACCGCCTAGGCTACAAGGAGGAGCGTCCGAGGCACAATTTGAGGTGCCTCAAGAGGCCACAAGAAGAGGCGGAGCGCCTAGGAGGAGCGCCCAGCTTGAGCACAACACAGCCAAGCGGAGCGCCTAAAGGCCAGGCGGAGCGCCCAGCTGGAGGGCCAAGATTGACAAGTAGCTCATCCAGGCGGAGCGCCAAGATTCCAGGCGGAGCGCCTGACGCTGAAGTTTGCTAAATTTTATTGTGAAGTTCCTATTTTGACCCTGCGTGGTCTTTTATATCTTAACCCACTGTAGAGGCACTTTCGTCATTTCACATTATCTTAGGAAAGACTATAAATAGGAACCTTAGGCTTTTCATTTCATTAGCTAGTTTGGAATATAGAATTGAGAAGAAGAACATAGAGAGGCTTGACCTTCTTGTTTGGAGCTTGAAGCTCATGTATCCTATATGACTTGGGAACCCAAGGATTTCATCCTAGTATGAATCTGAGATTTGGATCAAGTTTCTCTTCTCCCATTGAATTCAATCCACGTATGTGAGTTTGATTCATTTCTTTCTTCTTATTTCTTGCCTTCCCAATCTTTATTTCTTGTTATTTCATTTATTGCTTCTGCTTGTATCGTGTGTTTGCTTCCACTAGTTTTACCCCGTATCAGTTTGGTATCAGAGCAAGGCTTGGGAATTGTTCTTACAAACCCTCATTCCTATTCATTATGTCAGTTTATTGTTGTTCTTGAAGAAAAGAAGAAAAACAAAAAAAATTGAAAAACTAGTAAACTTCAAAAAAATTTCTAGATCTTGTTGGATTTGAGCACCCTATTATTGAAAAGTATTGGGGTTTGTTCTATAATGTATTTCCGTTGATTTGATACCTTTATAACGTGTTTTGGTGTTACGAATCAAAATTTCGAAAATCAAAATCCCAAAGTTTGAAAATTTCTTGAAAACGCTCCAAACTTGAATCGAAGCTTGTTGTTGTTTGTTTTGAGGTTGAAAACCATTGGGGATTGGTTAGAATAGTTGAATACACCATTGGGTATCAATGGATTTGAGTAACGGGTTGAAAACGTTGGAATTTTGGGTGCAAAAACACTAAAAATCCGTTCTTGGAAGCTGCTGAAACGCACTCCAGGTGGAGCGCCTAAGTCCAGGCGAACCGTCTAACTGCCTAGGCACTAGCCAAGGTAGGCGTAGCGCCAGCCCTTCCAGGCGGAGCGTATGCCCTTTCAGGCGGAGCGCCTAGCCCTGTGCCGGGTCCGAGAAGTTTTGTTTTGTCATTTTTTGTGTTTCCTTTACTTCCAAAGTTCTTGGTTAGTGTTCTAGGGTAATTGGCCTACTCGAAAGACACTAACACTTGAGCGTATTAGGACATTAGTGCGTAGAGGAGATTAGAATTCAAAGAAGAGTCGTAGAACTTTCTTTGGCCTCAAGTGCGCACTTTAATTAGCCGTCCGTCCATAGAGTCCCATTAACTCCACTCCGAGCCGTTACTTTGACATACTAGTTGTGATCACCGTAGTTTCTAAGAGATTAAGGCCTTGCCCTTGAGTGTTCATATATTGAGTGATACGCGTGAGGGAGTGATTTTGTGAGGTTCTTTCTCTTATTGTTGCAACTATACCGGATGATGATTATGAAGGTTATGACTCATGTGGAGATGATGCGAGTTGCTATGACTCGTATGGAGATGATGGAGACTATGGTTTCTATGATGATGATGAAGGGTATTACTATGATGATTCGGGAAACCATGGCTCCTATGGTGATGAAGCGGTTCACTATGATGATCGTGAGGTTGATGAAGACTATGAAGCTTATGATGATGAATGTGTTGATCCTTATGCTTCTAGTCAAGAATACAAAGATGGTGACGCTTCAAGGTACAATGTTCCTACTTACTCTTCTTGTGATGAATTTGAACATGTTGATAGTGACCTAGAGAGAATTAATGATGAGGTTGATTATAGAAATATTTCGCTTGCATCTTCTCTTGGTGTTTCTACAAATGTACAAGGAAGTAGTAGAGGTCCTTTCATTAGCATGGGAGGAGGTGGTGGTTGTTCCATGGGAAAGGGGAAGCTTGCCTATCCTACTTGTGCTAAACAGCTCAAAGCTCATAATTCCCATGTGAAGGGTGGATTGAGAAATGGTGTTGCTCTTGCTACAAAAGACTTGTATTATTCTATCGATACTGTGGGGGGATTGGATAGTTGTAGTAGGAGTAGTGCAATATGCCAATAGAACCAAGGTGAGGGGTTCTTATGGGTTCCATGGCAAGGTTCTTCCTCGACTTTCAACAACACTTCTAATGTTGGAAGAGTGACGGGAAGTGGATGCGACCCTAGCAATGTTGCTAGGAGAGGAGGGATAAGGGAGACCCAATTTGTTGGTGTTGACACTCGTGGGCATTCAAGTTTTCTCTTGGATGCATCTCTACGAAACTTGGGTAGACGTGGGTTCGTTGTTGAGGTGAATGGTTCTGGAGGAAACTTGCTCAAAGTTGATGAGACCGATGCCAATTGTATTAGCACCTCTTTAGTTGATAAGTTAAGGATACCATGTCGTGCACTAGAGAATCCTTATGAGTATGATGGAGTGTGGGTTTCCAAGGAAGCTCGGGTACTTCTATCTCATAGGAACTATAAGGGTTATGTTTGGTGTGATGTGTATTCCATGCAATATTTTGATATTTGGCTAGGTGAGCTATGGTTGCATGACAAGAGGGTGCGATATAGTGTTTTGAAGGATGCGTATCTTGTGGGCATAGGTCAAAGGGTTTATGACTTTGTACCTTATCAGGCAAGAGGCTAATTGCCTACTAGTACACCTTCTTTGGCTATGCAAAAGAGCAAGGAGCGAGAACTTCATTCCATGGTTGAAATGGTGCAATCAAGGAGTCCTACAATCACAAGAAATGGTGGGACAAATGATAGTAAAGGGTTGACAAGTGTCAACAAGGTGATCCCGAAACCGCAAGATTCAAAGCCAAGTAGTTCATCAACAAAGAAGAAGGAGACCTCAAGTGATGAGTCTCTAAGTCCTAGATTCCGGGTTGATGTTAAGAGTCCACCTACTCCAGCTATGGGTATTCTTGGGCCTCGTCCTAACTCGCCCGAATATGAGAGACAAAAAATTGAGAAGAGTAAAGGAGTGACCAGTGACATTCCTCGAGTGGAAAAAGGAGAGGATGTGTTGAGTGATGTAAGTGGAATATCACCACCCGAATCTACACCCGACCTTGAAAAGAAAATGAGGGAAAAGAGAAAGGGAAAAAGAGTTGTTGAGAGTGAGGACACCCCTTATTCTAACACTTACTCTTTATCGTTTTCTTTTACTTGTTTGAATCCTTGTGTAGGTATTCTTGGAGGCAAGCCAATGGAACCTCAGCCATGTTCCAAAATGGGAAGACAAGGTGAAGATGATTCCAAATGTGAGCTACCAGGTGGAGAAGCTAGCCATGATACTTCAAGTGTATTGAGTGAGCAAGATGGCAACTCAAGTGTAAAAGTTCTTCTTCTCCATGAGCATATTATTTCCTTGTCTTGTGATAGTGTTTGTGAAAACTCTATGCTAGTTGATGATTTGTATGACTACAATGTATTTTCAACTAGTGTAGAGTCAGATAGTCAACTTGTGTGTGAATATGAACCACTAGTTGAGAGGGTTGATAAGCCACATCATGATGTGAGCCCAGTATTCAATGAACCTCTCTTTAGTAAAAAAGTTGTAGTTGAACCCCACCTATATTTGATAAAGGAGAAGCTGAATTGAGTGAATATCCTATTCTTCCATTTGATTGCTTACTTGATAGTGGTGGTCTCTTGTGTCATAGAAAGGGTGGTTGTGACCTTGAGGAGTCTCTAGTGTATGAGATGGATCGAATTGTGTTCGATGACTCATCAAGTGTAGATATTGTCTCTAGTTTGAATACTTCACCTTTGTTTGCTAGTGAACTTGAGAAGTGTGCCTATACTAATCCTTTGTATGAGGGCATCCTCAATAATGATGGTGATTTGTATCAAGTGAGTTTGAACCTCCATGGATTGGAAAGCTTAACTCTATTGACAATCCATTGTTTGATTGTGATGGTGCATCTTCTAGTAGTCCTAATTTTGCTTGTGTGGACTATAATGATGAAGAAGCTATGACAAGGACCATCCTTGATAGCTTGTCTAGTGAGGAGGATTGTCTTGGAGGCAAAAGTGAGGGTGAGGAGGTACCTCTTGGTGTGTGTAAGAGTGCTTCTAAGAAGGGGAGTGAGGTATTTGATGTTAGTTGTCGCTTGAACTATTTTACTTACTCCATTCTATATGTTGATCACACCTTGAGTGTTGAGCATGCCAAAGCCATTGCATCACCTCGTGATACAATTGCATTGAAGGCTTTGTGTGTTGGTCATGAGCTTAGGGGTCATAGGGGATTTGATTGCTTAATCTTGCATGTTCCATGTCCTATCGATCTCTTTGCTTGTTCTTGTGATGGGCGCACTTTCTTGTCGAGTCAAGTAATTGTTGTCTCCTTGGGAGACATGAGCTTTTTAATTGCTATTTATGCTTGGCTCTATCATAAAGGTGTGTTTTCCACACTTTTGGCACTAGCCTACTCTTGTAGTGGGAAGCTTTGTTTGTGCTTGTTATTGAATGTAGGCTTTGATGGTTTGATTTCGAGGACGAAATCTTCTCAAGAAGGAGAGGATGATGGGGGGAAAATTGAGCCAAGACACCGACCATCAAGAGCCAAGCTTGAGAGCACAAAGAATACAAGTCAAGGGCTCCGGAAGCGACTTGAAGATCATGCATTGGAGCACTATGGAAAGAGGACTGCCTAGGCTACAAGGAGGAGTGTCTGAGGCATAATTTGAGGTGCCTCAAGAGGCCACAGGAAGAGGCGGAGCGCCTCTGGCCAGGCAGAGCGCCTAGGAGGAGCACCCAGTTTGAGCACAGCACAGCCAAGCGGAGCGCCGAAAGGCCAGGCGGAGCGCCCAGCTGGAGGGCCAAGATTGACCAGTAGCTCATCTAGGTGGAGCGCCTGACGCTGAAGTTTGCTAGATTTTATTGTGAAGTTTCTATTTTGACCCTGTGTGGTCTTTTATGTCTTAACCCACTTTGGGGGCATTTTAGTCATTTCACATTATCTTAGGAAAGTTTATAAATAGGAACCTTAGGCTTTTCATTTCATTAGCTAGTTTGCAAGATAGAATTGAGAAGAAGAACATAGAGAGGCTTGGCCTTCTTGTTTGGAGCTTGAAGCTCATGTATCCCCTACGACTTGGAAACCCGAGGATTTCATCCTAGTATGAACCTGAAATTTGGTTCAAGTTTCTCTTCTCCCAATGAATTCAATCCACGTATGTGAGTTTAATTCGTTTCTTTCTTCTTATTTCTTGCCTTCCCAATCTTTATTTCTTGTTATCTCGTTTATTGCTTCCGCTTGTATCGTGTGTTTTCTTCCGCTAGTTTTACCCCGTATCAGAGGTTGATTTCCATCAACACTATAAGTATTGTCTACCATCATCAAAGATCATATTGAGACACAAAATGTGATTGCCTGATCCCCACAGATGGCGCCAAATTGTATGAGCCTAAATCGGATTTAGTAACACAATTAATTTGTTTAGAGATTATGAGCAATTAAATGTATCAAAGTTGTTTAAAGCAAAAAAATAGCAGAATAGTAAATGAATAATATGGACACAAGATGAACAATTTCAATATGAACAACTTGAGAGTACAAATGAGTAGAGTTTCGCCTATATTTGTGAATGTGTGTACAAGATTACATGAATGATATTTATAGCAAGTAGGCTAGAGACAATTAAGGGCATTAATTAGCCAACTTTTTACATGTAGATCATGGGGTGTCCCGCGATCTCTCCCTCTAAATGCTGAGATCGTAGAGGAAGATCATGGGACCTCAACCACGCTGAAACTGAACCGCCTGTCCCGAGGCTTGCCTTTGTTTGCTTCGGGGCCTTGAACAATTTACGTATCTGAGGCGATCATGCCCCGTGACTTAAATATCATTAGCCTCGGAACCTGGCTTCAGTTATGTATTGGGTAAAAACCCCACCTCCTCGGTGTAAGGGCTCGAGCCATGGAACAGTCAAAATTTATGAGAGCATCTTTTCGAGGGGAGTTGTCATCAGTACTGCCTCAAGAAGAATCCAATCGAGATTAGGAACAAACAACACGATGACCCCTCGAGGAGGTGAAGCGCCTCGGTAAATGAGGCCTGGCTTTCTCTAACTGTTGACCCTTGTTCTTACATTTAAGGAAAAGATTATGAGTTGACCACGACTAAATGCAGAATAATGGCCATAAAAGCACCGTTATTATGCTTATAACGTTACTCTTTCTTTTCCTTATAAATAGAAATCATTTGTAAACAAACAGGATATGTGAAATACAATATTCAACATATACTTTTTATTCACGGTCTCGTTTATCATTTAGTTCATTCACTGTCTCGTTTACTTTTTCAAGCTTTTATCTAGTTCAAATCTAATCCTAGCTCGAATATCATTTTGAAACAAGCAAATTACCAATTAAACCCAATACAAATTCGATTTGTTGTCCTATCTCGATTTAGGCCAAAACAAATTGGCGCCGTCTTTGGGGAATTGGTAATAATGTTTGTTCCAAAACTGAGCTTTTCCCAGGTCTCTGCGAGATATCGATGACCTCGATGTCACGAAAATATGCAAACGTCATAACAGGAGGTATAGAAATAAATGACATCAACTCTTCCTCGGTGAGAAAGTCTGCGAAATTCTCAACCGGCACGGAAAGAAGGGCCCAGGTGGAAGAGGGCGATGAAGAAATCATTTTCGACGAAGGAGACTGTCACGAGGTAACGACCCCTCATCACGAGGCTCTGGTTATTACCTTAAGGGTTAATGATTCAGATGTAAAACGAGTCTTAATAGACCCTAGAAGTTCCATAAATATCATCAATCACAGAGCCTTTGAACAAATGTGGCTGAAAGATCTTGTCGTCCCGAAGATAACCACTTTAGCAGGGTTCAACAACTCTATAGAAAGGAATTTGGGGGAAATTACCCTCACAACCACCGCCGAGGGAGTCGACAAGAAAACAACTTTCCAAATAATGAACGAGGATATGGCCTACAACGTCATCCTCGGAAGGCCTTAGATTCACGAAATGAAGGCTGTACCATCAATCCTTCATCAAGTAATTAATTTTCCCACCCCATGAGGAATTCGTGCAATCCGAAGTGACCAATTAGCGGCTCGAAAATGCTATTCAGTCGCTGCAAAAAGTGGGAACGCCCCGAACGGGCACTCGAGGTCACGATCAAGCGGCTCGGAGCCCCATAAAGAGGAGAGCACGGTCCAAAAAATAGCTCCTCCAAAATAGGAGGATAAGATCCCAACTTTCATTCAAGAGCCTAGGAAGCAAAAGGCCGAGGACTCAACGGTGGAAGAGCTAGAATCTCATGCCTTGTCAGAGGAGTTCCCAGAAAGGAAAATATTTGTGGGCTCAGAGCTGGACGCCGAAACTAAAAAAGATTTTATAGACCTTTTAAAAGCCAATAGCGATTGCCTTGCTTGGTATTATGCGGACATGGTAGGGATCGACCCCGAGATCATGACGCACAAACTGAATGTAGATCCCAACCACCGCCCGGTGAAACAAAAGAAAAGGCCCCATGTCGGGGTAAAGAAGAAGGCGATCCAAGACGAAACCAAGAGGTTGCTCGACAATGGGTTCATAAGAGAAGTCAAGTACCCAGACTGGCTCGCCAATGTGGTAGTGGTACCTAAGAAAAATGGCAAATGGAGGATGTGTGTCGACTACACCGATTTGAATAAGGCTTGCCCCAAAGACTCCTACCCACTACCCCCAAATAGACAGGTTAATAGACTCCACAGCTGGACACAAACTCTTAACCTTTTTGGACGCATATCTGGGGTACAATCAGATTCTGATGGACCCTAGTGATGAAGAAAAAGCTTCATTCATTACGAATGAAGGAACCTATTGCTACAAGGTGATGCCCTTTGGTCTCAAAAATGCCGGGGCAACCTACCAGAGGTTGGTGTGTCAAATGTTCAAAGACTACATCGGAAAAATGATGGAAGCCTATATCGATGATATGTTGGTGAAATCTGCCCGGCTGGAAGGTCATCTGAAATAACTAAAGGAAACCTTTGCGATTTTGAGACAGTATTGCATAAAACTTAACCCCGAAAAGTGTGCCGTTGGGGTCAGCTCAAGCAAATTCTTAGGATTTATTGTCTCGGAGAGAGGAATCGAAGCAAATCCCAACAAAATCAGAGCTATACAAGAAATTCACGAGGAATTGTCAAGCCCGAAGGAAGTCCAACGCTTAACTGGACGATTAGCTGGTTTGAGTCGATTCATTTCAAGGTCATCCGAATGGTGCCATAAGTTCTTCTCCGTCTTGAAATAGAATACTTCCTTTGAAACATTATTTGGCCAACGCCCCGCTGCTGGCCAAATCAAAAGATGGTGAGACCTTGTTGGTTTACTTAGCTGTCTCCGAGGTGTCCGTAAGAGCAGTCCTGGTTCGGGAGGAAAAAGGAAGGGAACAACCCATATATTATGTTAGCAAAGCTCTCCTCGACACTGAAACAAGGTATCCCCATTTAGAAAAATTAGAGCTTGCATTGGTCATTGCCGCTCGAAAACTACGCCCCTATTTCCAATGCCACCCAATAGTCGTAGTCACAACTTTCCCCTTAGGAAGTATATTGCATAAGCCAGAGTTATCAAGGAGACTATCTAGGTGGACAATCGAGCTAAGCGAATATGACGTCATATATCAACCTCGCACAGCCATAAAATCCCAAGTGCTAGCCGATTTCGTAGCTGATTTTGGTGTTAAACTACTTCCCGAGGCGGAGAAAGAGAGCCTAATCTCAAAAGGTTCTACTCCCAGGGTATGGAAACTTTACATAGATGGAGTGGCCAATTCTAACGACTCAGGGCTCGGAATAGTGCTCGAGGCTCTTACGGGGGAAAAATTAAGGCACTCGATGAAATCCGAGAGGCTAACCAACAACGAAGCCGAATACGAGGCCGCTATAGCAGGGTTGAAGCTGGCCAAAGAAATGGGAGCCGAGAATGTGGAGCTAAGGTGTGACTCACAACTGGTGGTGAATCAATTTCTCGGTGGATATGCGGCTCGAGAGCCCAGGATGAAGCAATTAGTGATAAGAATGCAGCAAGCACTCGGCGCCTTTCAAGAGTAGAAGGTCATGCAAATACCACGAGAAGAAAATGCCGAGGCTGATGCTCTAGCAAATTTGGCCTCGATGGTGGAAACAGGCGACTCGGGGACTGACGCCACAGTTAGGATCTTTACGACGGCCGTAGGAAGGATGAAGCTGGAAGTAAATATTGTGAACCGACATTGGGATTGGCGAACAAAGTTCATCTCTTACCTAGAGTCGAGGACTCTACCACCAGACAAAAGGAAAGCGGCAAAATTCAGAAAGCAAGTTGTCCCATACACGATGGTATACGGGCAACTGTACAAAAAGTTCTATTGCAGCCCAATGGACAAATGTTTAGGCCCAGGAGAATATGAATACGTGATAAGGGAAGTACATGAAGGAACTTGTGGCAATCACTCGGAAGCCAAAGCCCTCATTCGAAAACTGCTCCGAGCCGGCTATTATTGGCCCGAGATGAGCGAGCATGCTAGAGTGTTCGTTAGGAATTGCGAAAAATGTCAAAGGCACGCTTCTATGATTCACCAAAAGGTCGAACCCTTGCACTCGGTAGTTTCGCTATGGCCCTTCATGAAGTGGGGAATAGATATCGTAGGACCCTTTTCCAAAGCAAAGGGCAGTGTCAAATACATCCTCGTGCTTACTGATTATTTTTCCAAATGGATCGAAGCAGGAGCTTTTGCCAGAGTAAGACAAAAGGAGGTTATCGACTTCATATGGAAAAACATCATATGCCGATTTGGAGTCCCAAGGGAAATTACTTGTGATAATGGCACACAGTTCACTGGCTAGGAGGTCACAACCTTCTTTAAAAAATGGGGGATCAAAAGGGTAACCTCGACACCCTACCACCCAAGTGCCAATGGACAGGCTGAATCATCAAATAGGATAATTGTTGACAATTTTAAAAGGAGAATGGACAAAGCCAAAGGCTCGTAGACTGATGAGTTACCAGAAATGTTACGGGCAATGAGGACAACAGAGAAGAATAACACTGGAGAAACCTCATTTTCTCTTATTTACGAGGTTGATTCACTAATTCCTGTCGAGGTGGGTGAACCAAGCCTCCGCTATGCACATTCTACCGAAGAGTCAAATAAAAAAGCTATGCGGATAGAGTTGGATTTGCTCAAAGAACGAAGAGAGATAGCATTGGTACGGTTGACAGCCCAAAAACAACAAATCGAGGCCTACTAGAACAAAAAAGCCAAGTTGAGAGAATTCAAGGTTGACGACTATGTTTTAAGAGCCTCGAATCAAAAAACCAAAGAGAAAAATACAAGAAATTTGGCCGCCAATTGGGAGGGCCCCTACTGAGTAAAAGCAATCGTACGGAAATGATCCTATCAACCGGCAGACCTTGAGGGGAAGCAAGACCCCTTGAATTGGAACGTATCCAATTTGAAGAGGTATTACTTCTAGCAACACGAAACGTGGTCCCGAAGTCAATAGTGCTAGAGTCTTCATCCTTCACCCTCAACCACTGTGGGGGATGGCAAGGGAACGAGATCAATCTGCAATCGGGGACAGCCTAGACTCAGGGACTCGGCTCTATGCTCGAGTACTTACATTCTTTGCCCTAAACGGCTTTTTGAAAAATGAAATATGCCTAAGAACAACTAGGCCCGGTGTAAATTGGCTCGATTTCTATCAATGGAATGAAAATCGATCTACCATCTTTTTATCCGTTAAAGTTTTAGCCTCGGCTCGAGGGCGAGACGTCGTCCTAAGCTAGCTCTTTAACACATTTAAAGTCTTGCAAGCAGACAAAAACTGAAAAGGATATCGAAATAATTGATATTCAACATTCAAATATTCATAAGGCTTGAAGACCAAAATAATTACAGAAAAGTAGCCCAAAAAAAAGAAAAAAAAAGATAAGCAGTCGCTCATTCAGACTCACTATCGCTACCCCGAAGCCTCTCCTTTAGACGAGCTATCACTGCTTGAAGGAAGTTGATCTAAAAACCTCCGAGCCGTAGCAACATCTACCTTGGCCTTGGCGATCTCGTCATCCAAGCTGATCCCCTTTTTACATTATTCAAGGGTCCTCAACTTGGTCTGAATGATGGCTCAGTTTCGTTCAACCTTCGCTCGGGTAGCTCTCAAATCCAACTTAGCCTTGAACTTGGATTTAAGCTTGGAGGAGGAAGCTGGCTTTCTAGTCCGAAGAGTCTTCACTTCGGATTCAAGAGCCTTGTTCTTAGCTTCGACCTCGTCCACCTTCGAGATAAGTAGCGAAGTTTTCTCCTCAAGTTGCTCAGTCAACCCCCTGAGTGCTGATTTGGAGCTCGGCTCGATAACTCTCCTCTTGGGACCTCTTCTCGGCCAAAAGACTAGTAATTTCTCCACGGGCTTGTGAAAGTTCGGCACCAAGTTGCTCAACTTCTTTTTGAGATCGACCCAGATTAGCTTCCAATTCGGAGAGTTGTTTTTCGAGCTCAGCAACAAAGGCCTCAAGCACATTCCTCCTACGATCCCACTCATCCCCGACCCGCCGAAGTTGTGCTGTTTGATGAGCCTCGATTTCAACCGCCTTCATGGCATAGATATAGCCCTACAACCAAAAGGGAAGGAGTCAAAAACGAGAAAAGCAGTTAGATCAAAAGAACAGTAAAAGCTAATCGAAACCTCACATGAATTGCATGCTGAGCCGAGTAGGCCATCAAGTCATCCGAGGGAATGTTCTTCAAACGATCATTCTCTAAAGGCCTGAGCAGCCCTTTGCAGCTGATGGAAACCCCCATACTCTCATCCAACAGACAAACATCTATTGGAACTCTGATTCGCCTAATCCCTTGGGGAAGGTTCACCTTAGCCTGAGGTGGATCCATACTCACCTGTCTCGCAGACGAGGCCGCCTCGGCAGACCTGGTAATCGCCTCAGCAGACTTTGCCTCGCTAGACTCCAACCCCTCACGAACCGTGTCAACCACTTGGCTCGGTTCTTTCACGTTCGTCGCCTTGACTACGCTTTGAACACAGACATCGTCTGGTTCGTCAACTAGTCTTCGCCGACGGACTGAAGGCAAATCGACCCGAGGAAATTTAGCCTTAGCTGGCTTCTTCGGTGTATCGCCTTTTCTTTTCGAACCTGAGAAGAAGGAAACATGTTACTCAAAGGGAAAGTAAAGAGAGAAATACGAAAAATAGACAAGAGTACCTCTCGGGGCCTAAGTAAGAGTCTGAATAGACTCCTCGAGAAGATGCAAACTGGCATCGGCATCAGGGACCTCGACAACTTCCGCTCGTCGTCACTGCTTCTTTTTCTTCTTCGCCTTCTTCTTCTCCTTCTTGTCTTCTTCCTTTTCTACCTCAGCGGGCAGCTCATTAAAATCTAAAAAGGATAAGAAAGGTAAAATTGAGAAGAGGCGCATCGAGGAAAAGAAATAACAAATTTGGAAATATACTAACCCAGTCGCTTGCCCGACCATTTATTTTCTGCGCGAGTAGCCAAAACCATCCAATCTCTATCCAGCCTCCCCTTCGACGCTGATTATGGCTTGCACCCAAGCCTCCAAATTCTGGGGGGGATTGATTGGAGGTTTCCTTGCTAAAAATACGACAAAGAGTTAGTTTTTTTCCACATTTAACGAAGCCAAGTAAAGAATAAAAACCAGAGGAAGACTTACACGTCCTGTTCCATACCTTGAGTAACCTAGGCTCGGCGGAAAGAGAAGAGGTAGGAAGGTGGACGAACGAATCATACTAACTTCTATCCTCAGTATCGTCGCTCTTGGTAATAAGAGAAAATTGACCCCGCTTGTTCAACTGTACAACCCCATCTTTTGCAGAGAAGGAGAGAATAAAGAAATCAAATGGTCATACCCAAACGTGACCCTAACTTTACGACTAATATAGTCGAGGAACTGAATGACCCTCCAAAAGCCGGGGCCATGCTGGGCCAGGCAGACGTTGTGCAACCTGCAAAAGGTGTCTGCTATGGGGTGAAGAGGAAGGGAAAAGCCTATCAAAAATGGGTAAGTGTAAACAAAAGATTGACCCAGGACATTATCAGACGTACGCTGCTCGGGGGTAGGAATCGAGATCGGGACCTCGGGACTCCAATTACACTCCCTTCGAATCAGATCCATATGTTCCTCTGAGACAAGGCTCGGGGAAAGTCGAAAGGGGAGATTCTTTCTCCTAATAATGTCCGAGGCCGTCTGTCCCCCTCATCTTAAAATCCTTACTTGAATCAACCGCCTTGGAATAACCCATTGAGGTTTGAGCTCCCCCTGATAAACTTGTTTCTTTTTCTTCTTTTCTAGGGGTGAGGTCTCGACTACCTCGTTATCATCATCACCGTCAATGGCCCCTTCAACCGCCGCCTCATCATCGCCGATGGATGGTTTTTGGCTGGCAACACTAGGACTATCTTCTGAACAGGATGAAGTTGCTGAGGGGGGAGAATTTAGTAAATCCTCAGTCGAAGCCAAAGTTTCAGTATCAACAATGTTCTCACGCTGGGATGGAGAAGACATGGTGAAATTCTTTGAAAGTTTAAAAGAAGATAGAAAGTGCGAGTGGTTCCTAGGAGAATTATGGGATGATGAAGACGACAACAAAAAAAAGGTGGCCAATTTATAGCAAGGTTCAAGTGGATCAAAACGTCATGATGACAGTTACATGGGGAAGACCAAACGAAAAGACGCAGCCGTTCAGAATTGAGCCACGTGCAGAAGATGAGACATTGAAGTGACGTCTGCCTTTTCAAATTCCCTGGCCGAAAACGCGCCACGTCACTCTCCCGCCTAAACTCAATTCCGCCCCTCGAAAAATCCTGACAATTGTCCAAAGGGTAGGGGGACTATCTGTATTGGGTAAAAACCCCACCGCTTCGGTGTAAGGGCTCGAGCCATGGAACAGTCAAAATTCACGAGGGCACCCTTTCGAGGGGAGTTGTCATCAGTACAACCTCGAGAAGAATCCAATCGAGATTAGGAACAAACAACACGATGACCCCTCGAGGAGGTGAAGCGCCTCGGTGACCGAGGCCTGGCTTTCTGTAACCATCAACCGTTGTTCTTACATTTAAGGAAAAGATTATGAGCTAACCACGACTAAATGCGAAATAATGGCCACTCTTTCTTTTCCTTATAAATAGAAATTATTTGTAAACAAACAGGACATGTGAAATACAATATTCAACATATACTTTTTATTCACTGCCTCGTTTATCATTTAGTTCATTCACTGTCTCGTTTACTTTTTCAAGCTTTTATTTAGTTCAAATCTAATCCTAGCTCAAATATCATTTTGATACAAGCAAATTACTAATTAAATCCAATACAAATTCGATTTGTTGTTCTATTTCGATTTAGGCCAATACAGGTTACTTTCGCATCAACCTTGTGGATGAGTTGTAATCCTTACATAAAATATCTCGAATCTTGCATCGGGGCTGCCACGTGTGTAAGCTATATTCTCACCGATATAAGTAATTTAATCAAATAAAATTTTGGTGGGGAAACTTTTTGTTTTTGCCCGACAGAATCTTTACTTATTGGCCGCAATAATACAAAGATAGAAGGCAAAAAAGGAAATATTGAATGGAACCCTATAGTCACAAGCACATCTAGTGAGAGAAAGAGTACTCTCTCATACCCACATTTCTACTTTCTCTTTCTACAAAAAGAACCCACCACCCTTAGCGTAAAAACTCTGCCAAACAATCAATTCAATTCAATGGCAAATAGCAATCTTCCTCGACGGATCATCAAGGTCACTTTCCCTTTTCATCGATCTTTCATTTGTTTCATAATTTTAATTTATGTTTGATCACTTATTTAGTTTAGCTAGGGTTTTGATCTATTTTTATGGTGTTTTTTACTTTGGATTTAGTTTAAATTTTCATGATTTTGGTTCTTTTTTGGTTTTGCAGGAAACCCAACGTCTTCTCAGCGAACCTGGTAAACTCCGCCCCCCCCCCCCCCCAACAACCCCCACCCAGAAATTTCTCTGTATATATATGAATTTATGCTGTATTAGTCAATTTTAGTTACTTTGTTTATAGTGAAATTATTGAGTATAGGAATGAAATGAGCCCGCGTAGAGCGATAGTATAGCTGAAATCGACTAGTTTAAGATTTAGAAAGTACTAAAAAGTAGATGCAATTTTTGTTTTTCCTGAATTTCTGAGCTCGACACAGGATGTCGACCATTTATTTATTCATTGTTCAGTAGCATTGGGATTTTTTTTTTGGGGGGGGGGGGGGGGAGGAATCTTTAGATGGTTTGGTATATCTTGGGTGATGCCACACACGGTGAAAGAGTTTGGAGGGTGGGTAGGAGGAGGAGTAATTGGCCATGGAAGCTTGTGCTGCTTGCACTTATGTGGGTTGTTTGGAGGGAAAGAAAGAGGAGAGATTTCGAGGGTGTAAACATGAGTTTTGTTAAGCTAAGAAGTAGCATGTTATCCCTTGTTTCTTTTTGATGCGCTCATAGATTTCCAAATTGTATAAAAGATTGGGTGACGTTTGTAGAAAACTAGTATCTCTTTTTGTAGGTTTTTTACTTTTTTTTTTTTAATACTTGTATACGGGCTTGTTTTGCCCAAACATTAATTCAATTATTACTTTATCAAAAGAAATGATTGATATGATTTGGTTTGTTGGTTTTGGTTCAAGCAAGTGTATCCCTTTAGTTAGTTTGAGACCTATAGTGCTAAGAGAGATTTAAAATGTTCTAGTATGATCTAAAATTTATTGCAGCACCGGGAATAAGTGCTTCTCCGTCAGAAGAAAATATGAGATACTTCAATGTGATGATTCTTGGTCCAACTCAATCTCCTTATGAAGGTAATTTTCTCAATCAATTATGCAACAAAGTTCCATGTGCTATTGTGCTTCACATTGTATAGTATATGTCCTTCCGCCTACAAAGGTCCATGTGCTATTGTGCTTCACATTGTATTGTATATGTCCTTCCGCTTGGATTAGTTTGTCTTCACTTCTGCATAGCTCTGAAAGATTCTTGCACATTTGCCAGTTTTTATTTCCAGTTTCACACTCCAACCTTTATTTTCCTACACGTTTCCTCTTTTTTAATTATTTCTCCTGTGAGTAGTCTTTGGGTTCTGAAGTCAACTTGTGCCAATACATTACTTCATCTAAAACAGAAAATCAACTGGTTTCAGTGACTAATTAATCCTGCAGAAGTTGTAGTGAATTTGACTAGTTGACTTCAATACTAGCAGGATGTGGGCTGCGTTTGTCTATTATATGTATAGTATTAAGTTGCTAAACATCCTAGCTCCCATAAGTTCAGTATCATTATGTGCATCTTTGTTATGTATTCTGGACGTACTTCTGACCACAGCATAGTGGAAAGCTAGCTATCCTTGTACAATTTCATAACATGATTTTAGTAGAAATATGCCGACAATTATTGACATTCAGATGGAAGATGGCTATCCTTAGCCTTCTAACGTTTTCTTTGATGTGCATGTGCTTAACATTCTTTTCTTATTGTTGTACTGTAGGGCGTAGATGATATGTTATTGTTATACTTTGAAGAGTTACCATGTGTAGTTTGTCTTTTTTTGTTGAAATTTTCTTTGCTTAGTTCGCTGCTTGCTGCTTTTGTGTAGGAGGTGTTTTCAAACTGGAATTATTTTTGCCTGAAGAGTACCCAATGGCCGCTCCAAAGGTATGTGAACACGTTAATGGATTTTTGGCCAGTTTTAACAGATGTTCATAGTCTCAGACAGGCTTCTCTAATTGCATATTCAAGAATTATATGGAGGGGCCTTTTCCCCTTTTTTTCGATGCTGTGCCACAAAGTTCAGAATAGATGATGAAATACTCGAATTGACTGATTTATCAGGAATCATTAACTGCAACCTTCGTGTGCTTGTATCAGATCTCCTTCACAAATCATGTATCAGCTCATCTTTGATAGTGATACTCTCCATTTCGTAGAGTTTCCATCTCTAATTTGGCAATGAGACTGTTGTTAGAAATTATGCTTTTTACTCGAAGTTGTTGTCTGCAGTCTTTATGTTGGACATGTGTGTTAAACTTTTAAAATTTCCTGATGCGTCTTTCTATTTGAATTATAACTTTTAAAAAATTTGCTGCTTTTTTTTTTAACTGTTCAATTTAAAGTCCAGGCTTAGAACTTGATCATAATATTTGCTAATAAACTCACTTCTGATGTGTAACACATGGATAAGAAAGCTATTACAGTAAAATTATATTTGACATGAATGTATTTGTTGGGAGTTGGGACTATGTTACACTAACAGCAGCTTCTAGATGTACTGCTTTGCTCTCATCATCTTTTTTTTTTTTTTTTTTTTAAAATTCTTTTTTCTTTTCTTATGCAATGATGTGCACCATGGGTGGATTGTATTATCAATAACATGAACTGCCTGGAATTGGTCTATATGAAATTATGTGAGGCAAATGTTCATTTAGGAAAATGATTAAATGTACTATCCAAACTATTCTACATCTTTATTAGCTGTTTGAATGCTGATGTGAAAATATTTTCCCTAAAAATTTGATCTCACTTCTGGACAACTTAGTACCTCACAAATTGAAATAGATCATCAAAATCCTTGATGTTATTAATGACCCTAATCATAGTTGTATTCCTATTACTTGTGTTTTTTATCAGAAGTTTATAGCCTACACATCTATCTGATCAATTGGTTTGTATTCTTGACTAGTCTTTCAGGAATCTGTTTAAAATTCTCTTTCCTGTGAATAGCTTGATTGTGTATCATAAAATGTAACTGTTGAATGCGGTACTGGTCACAATGGTGATTTCGCCAGTTATGGCTAGTGTCTCTTACTTGGAACTTTCCTTTGTTGCTGGGACACCTTTTATGTGGAAATTTGCCTTTCACGTGACTAATATCCTGTTCATGATGAAAATGTTTAGTTGGGCTGTTTTCTCTGGATCAAAGTTTTTATTATCAAAATTGTTGGTTGATCTTATAGGACTACAGTCTTTCATGGACTTCCAAATACTTTTTTAGTTCTCTCATGTTATCGTATAAGCATGTCTCTGATTTCCTCTTGGGAGCTGAGTTACAACAATTATGCATTTTGGTGCAGTTGATGAAAGCTGAATAGTAATCAGATATTTTTTTTTTCTTTAAAAAGAGAATTATTAGTATCTGCTAAGAAAAAATAGAGAAACTTAGGAATAGTGTTTGGTGAGGCTATGGTGGTGTAAGTTGGTCTGTTAGGTGTTAGATAAACATGCACCAATTGTAGAGAAGTGATGTGTATGGGCAAGACACCTGGCTTAATACTGAAACATTGTTGAATATATCTAGGCTGGAAATCAGACTTATTGTAGATTACTTTAGGAGCAGTTGGAGAATCAAAGATAAAGAACCCCTTACAACCTTTTTGTAACTATTTTGCATCTTCTGGATGCCTTACTATGAAATCTTCTCCCTGATTAAAAATGAACCTACTACAACCTTGCCTCTAGCATGGAGGAAAAGGTCAGGTTTTGAGATGCTAATATGCCTTATGTTGCCCTAAAAAGCTTGGAGTCGTAGCCCAAAAGTATATAGTTACAAAGATATTAAAGCTGCAAAAATACTGCAAGCTTTCTGAAGTGATTTGCATGGTTGAGTTTCTGAATGTGAAGCTTCCTTGACCTCGTCTTTCATGGTCTTGCACGACGCTTGCCCCTCTAAACGATTCATGGACTTTTACCTCTATGCAACATGTATGGTTGAGTATAATGGTTGTAGAGATTATGCTTGTGTGCATGCTTGCAGTATGGCTTAAAATGTAACTTTAGATTTCCTATTTTGGTCGCCTGTCAATTCAGTAATTGATCAAGTTGCATACTTTAACAGGTCCGATTCCTCACCAAAATCTACCATCCCAACATTGACAAGGTTTGTTCTGTTGTAAGATTTTGTTATACATAGATTTAAGCCATTAGCTTCCTTGCTTATGTGGTGCTTTCTTATGAAGCTTGGAAGGATATGCCTTGATATTCTCAAGGACAAGTGGAGTCCTGCTCTTCAGATTCGTACAGTTCTTTTGAGGTATTAAATAGCAGTATTCTTGAATAATTTTTTCACATATTTCTGTAAACACTGTTACTAAGGATCTGATGAATTTATTGAGCATGAGCACCAAACTTTGGCTTTAAGGCAGTTGACATTAGCAATTGGTTTGTTCCTTTTCAGCATTCAAGCACTTTTGAGTGCTCCAAATCCAGATGATCCGCTCTCTGAAAACATTGCGAAGCACTGGAAGTCCAATGAGGCTGAAGCTGTTGAAACGGGTAATTTGCCATCCCGGTCTTTCCATTATGTACTAGTACACTGTCGAAAGTTCAAGGCAGTTGGTCTTGTCAATATGTAGTTACATTGTCAATCAGTCCTTGATTCAGTTTCATTCAAATTTTGCAGCTAAAGAATGGACGCGTCTTTATGCTAGTGGTGCCTGAATTGCATGATTAAGTGATTTTGAAAAGAAAAAGAAAGAAAGGGATGTGGAATCTTATCCAATGTTTAATTACCATGGGACTTTGGGAGGACTGAAAGCTGAATGCTTCAAGTTACTACCTATAATTGTTTCCCTGTCCCTGAATTGTATAATTAAAATGTTGCCCCTTTTTTCCAAGTTGAATGAGTTTTTACTATGAGAGCTATAAGAAAAGACTGGCTACTGATTGGAATCTAACCTTTGCTGCTGCCTGTGCGAGTCATGAGTTTGCTCAATATGATGCTTCCGACTTATATGTTTCTTGGTTTTGTATCTTCTACTTTGACAACTGTAATTTTCCCACCATTTTCATCTATAGGGAACTCCATAAGAGACCAAAAACTATGACTTTCAACGAAGGGAACAGAACTAAGAGCAAACAAGAGCCGACGGGCTCTCTGAAATTGTAGGAGCCCACATCAGATTGGCTTAATCAAATCTTTTATCATTCTCTTCATTTTTTCCTCTGGTCATGTTGTTTAGGCCCATCGTAGTGAAAATTGATGTTTGCATATTAGGTGTGACACGGTACGAGTTGGGGAAGTGCACAAATAGGGGAAGCCGGATGTAGCAGTTTTTAAGAGAACAATTGGACTAGGGGTGTTCATGGGGCGGTACGGTTTGGGTTTGAGCTTATCGGTAACGGTATATCGATTAACGTATGTAATTATGTATAATCAATACCGTACAAATAAGTTATCGGTTATCAATTCTTAACGGTTCGGTAGCTAACGGTTCGGTAACAGGTACACCGAAGTAATGCTCGAATTCTCGGTGGATGGTTGTCAATGGGTAAGATTTTTTCATTACTATGAACAACCACTAAAGTAATAGAGAAATCATTTAAACAAACTAAGTAAACAAGTGCAATCAACAAGTCTTAACGATATGCTAACATGACACAAAAAAATTGAAATAGAAAAAGAAAAGGAAAAGATAAGAAAGTCAATGATCCGAGAAAGCAAAATTAATTATAAAATGGGTCATGCCTAATAATTAAAGTGTATGAGTGTTGTAAAATAACCACAAAAAATAATACTCCGACTGGGCACAGAGTTTAAGAAAAAAATGAAGACTTTTAAATCCTGTGGTGTAAAATGAAAGGTGTGTGTAATGTGGGCCAGTGTCTTTAAATCCTGTGGACCAAAACAAATCTTAGATTTAAAGAGTTGCTATAAAAGGAAAGAGACACTCATTTTGGGACAAACAAAAAAGGAAAGGTAGACAGTCTTTTTGGGACGTTGGGAGTAATAATTGAAGTTTAACATATAAGTTAAAGTTGTAAATTAAGAGTTTAAATGACTTAATATACTAGTAATAAATAAAATAAAATATATAAAAATTATAAAAAAATACCTTATCGGTTATCGGTACGGTAACGGTAAAGAGATATAAAAACCGTTACCGTACCGATATCTTATCGGTATTGGAAATTAATACCATTACCGAACCAATAACCATTATACCGATACCGTTATGCTTATCGGTAGCGGTAACGGTTCGACTATCGGTACCGGTTCGATTTTGCACACCCCTAAATTGGACTTTATAAAAGTTCAAGTTTTAGCTGAATCTTCAATTTGAGATTGTCGAGTATGAAGTTAGTTAAGAGGATTGGGTTAAAAGACCTTCTCATGTCTTTAATGAAGAAAAAGGCTCACTTTTTCTTTTCTTTTTTTCTAATACTTGATTAAGTGTTAATTAGGGGTCAAATTAGAAGTTTTAAAAGTTGAGGTAGATATTTAAACTTTAGAATTCAAATTTCATATTCCAACCCTTGTCTCCTTCATCCGCTTCTTCCTTTTCCCCTACTTCATTTTATACTTTTGTTTTTCTTTTCTCTTCTTCCTCCCCTATCACCTCCTTATTTTTTTTCTTTTTTTCTCTCTTCTTTGTTAAAATTTATTTTGTGTGTGATGCCTTGTAAACTTTTTAAGTTGATAACTGTCATAATAATAAAACTGTCATAGATCTTAATTTTTTGTATTTATCTAAACATATCCGGTGGTTGTAATCCTTTGGGTTTAATATGAAAGATGAACTATTTATCTAAAAATCAAACATGTAATAACCGGGAGTCTTGGAGTATCGGTAAAAACTGTCCACCAATAATGTAAAAGTGATAAGTGATAAGTTCAAGCCGTGGAATTAGCCATTGATATTCTGGACTACTCTTCTTAATGATTGAGATTAAAATGATTAATAAATATTTGGTCCTTCATTAACAACAAACAAATAAGGCCTTAATGATTTAGCTTCCCCGATTTAGTCAATCACCTTTTCCTTATAGCCTATACCAATAAATGCATCTAATTCGTAGTGCAATCACTTTTCTCAGTTGTCTTCTCAACCAACTGGCCTTTTAATTGTTTCTTTTGATGATATGGTGATAAACCAGTCCTGTAAGCTTCACGTAACTACCATATTAGAAAAGCATAACAACGAAATGACAAGTTGATTCCTTTTGCAGATGACATATTCCCATGGGCTATACGTCTAGTTCTAGTTCTAGTTCACTTTCACTTGTCCACGTTGGTTTTAAAGGAGAATAACTCCACAAGACACAGATTTTGGAGCAACGCGGATTCTACCCTAAAGGAGAGGAGCCAGTTTTCTTTGAAATCAAGAAACATAGCGTCATACAACTTAAGTTACTTTCCAAAGGAGTCTATTTTTGTGTGTTACTTTCCCCATTCTATAAAAAGTGCTACGATTTTCTTATTAGTCTATTAAACAAAGAATGACATATTATGAAATAATTTAATTTTAAACTTCTCATTTTAACATTATTTATAGCTACATTCACACAAATATTAATGGCTAATTTGGACCACAAATTTTAAATTTTTATTAAGAGTACTTATTAAATTTTGTGTTAAGTCAAACTATAGCCTATTAATTGAAACGGAAGAAGTATAAGAAAAAGTAAAACTGTTAGGAAAAGTGAGAAAGAATTTCATTATCCCATCCCATTGGTTAACCAATCATCAATAAGAAAAATTTAAAAAATCATGGTTTTCTAGTAGGATCAATTATTTCAGCTCAAAGTTGTTTTGGAACGGAAAAAGAAGCAGTTTTGACGAGAAAGACAGATTTTTGCAGTGGCCACTGTGCCTTGAAAACTAAAGAGGAAAGAAGAATAAGGCAATATTGGGATTAGTAGCAGTATCCATAATTGACATGACTCATCCATATTTGACCAGTGATATACTATAAGAATTTCAGGACATGACGATTGATAGATGTATAAAGGGCTATAATATTAAATGATGATCTGATCCCATTGACTGATCATTATACATCAGTCTCGAAAACTTTTGCCCCCTGTAATCTGTAACGTAATCCGTACGAAAATACTCTGCTACGTTATGAGTGGTTAATGGTGACAATGACTTAGTAGTGTCATGTAGCGATCCCTTCTCTTTATTCTTTCTCCACATCGCAATCCTCCTTTCTTTATAGATTCCTTTAATCTCCTCGCTTGTTTGGATTTTAGCATCCTTCCCCATACCTTGGTCTCTTGTTTTTTTTTTTTTTTTAAATTTCTTATAGTCGGGCGTAAGGTCTAAAATTCGATGAAAGTTGAACTCGTTATTAAATCTTTTTACACATAAGTATTGAAATTGTGTACATAATAGTGTTGAATCTACGTTGTATTCCTAATTCATAAGTCACTCATTGAAGTCTTACCATTAAATCAATTCTTTAGAAGACCAGTTTCTTTTTTCTTTCTTCTCATTCTCCTTTGTAACAGTTCCGAATTCATTCATCGTCTCTAAAATTCGACATTCTATGATAACATGTTGATTATATATTTGGTATTTCTGGTTCTGCAGTGCTCTTCAAAACCAAACTAATTTAATATATATATTTTTACTTTGTTTACCATTCAAATACTTGTTGGTCTTAAGTTTCTGAAACTGTTTCTATGAGACATTTTGAAACCAAAAGCAACATTGTGTCGGGGGCAGATTTCATTGCTGCATTCCAGTTTTTGATGCAAGGAAAAACAGTAGGATTTGAAGATGCACTATATAAGTTGAGTTTGACATGCGTCTATCTTTAACACACATTATTTATAAAACGTAAAAACTTATTCAGGTATTTACGCTAAACTAGTAAGTAAATACAAAACATTTGTCTTTCATTGACACATTTACCATTTTAGCTAATAAGGCTAACTTCATTAGTTTGATGTAAATATTGAGCACAGCTACACAAGCTACATTTCAGAAGGTATTTGAACTAGATAAGCATATTTTAGATCATGCATGTGGAAAGGGGAGCGGATATTATACAGCAAGACAAAGGAATAGGAAAAAATGTGCAATTTTATTGATAGAATGCTTTTGGTAAGAAACATCCATATCAGATAACATCAGCTTCATGCTACTTTCACTAACCCAGTAAGAACCCACCAGACATCCAATATCCCGCTTCGTTGGCCTCTAATGATACTGCGTATATGATCATTATATATATACATGTTACAATTCAAATCTAATATCCGCCAGCCAGCCAGCCAGCCGCTTATCTTCTCTCTAAGTGTGCAGCTACATGGCCAAAAATCAATTCTACATGTTCACTACTTCTCACAACTAAAGTTGGAATATCCTAGGGGAGACAAGGCTATAGAAATTAAAATGGAAATGGGCGAAAGAACAGGAGATGGGAAAAGAAGTTGGAAAACCAGACAGAAATGAGGAATGAATGAATAAATAAATAAGGGTAAACAAGGACTAAAGTTTCCCAATCAGGATCGGCTCGTTATTAGAACATTATGTGGTAGCTCTGATTATATCACATATGATATGAAATCCTTCCAGGTGAGAGAATGGAGAGGCTGGTCTGAGGAATTTGGTAATTGGAATGGCAAAAGAACGCAAGGTAATAGGCAAAGAAGCACAATGACATGGCAATCATGTTCTGTAATGCCTAACTGAGGACTCCAACACCTCTTGACTTGGGCAAACCATCTCCATCATGCGGCAGCTGTCTTTATAAATCTTAAATGTAGGCACTATTCTAACCTTCTCTGCTGTAGCAATTGCTGGGCTCTGTTCCACATCCACCTTTAGTAGAAAACAGAAGACAAATACAAGTTAATATGAGTTCTCTTCAGTCCTACTCTGTGCATGTAACATTCAAAAAATATAATAGAAGCTTAGACAAAGGTGTTTTCTAGGTCGCAGAAAAAAGTATTGAATTCTGTACCATCCAACCCACCCCATCCCTGCAACTCATGGTGTTGCCTATGATTGTTTACCTTGAGAAAATTTATAGAAGGAAATTTGGTGCTTAGGGTGTCCAAGAATGGGGATATTTGCTTGCAGTGTAGGTTGGATGCTGCTTTAAAATGGACCACAGATACACCTGTAGTTTCAAACTGCAGTTGTTGAGTAATAGTAAATGAAAGAAGAAAGGCTAAGATGCAGATGCAGGAAAGTTTACCAGATAATGAAATCGCAGCCCGGAACTGCTCAAGACCCGAAACCAACTCCACCTCCCCACCAAATTTCATATTGTAAACATCTTCGCCACGTGACATCTTTAATGCAACTTGGGCGTGGAACAACGATTCAGCAATCTCACTGTCATATGGAAGTTCTCTCCTCAAAACCTCATAATCTCTCACAGCTTCAGCCCATCTTTCCAGCTATAATCCATTGCATTTGGTCAATCTTATCATTTTTACTCAAATAGCAGCAACTAGCAAGAAAAAATAAAAAAGGAACTCTTCCAGGAAAACATATAGTAGTACGTAATAATAAAGATTTAAAGGTAGCAAGTCACCTTGGCATTTGAGGCAGCTCTTCGAAGAAGTGTTTTAGTATAATTTGGCTGGATAAGGAGAGCTTGGTTGCAATCATCCAGAGATTTTTCCCACTGCCCAAGTTTATACCAGCAAGCTGCTCTATTGCTGTAGAGAACTGAATTTGAAGAATCACGCCTGAGTCCTTCCCCATACGCAGCACAAGCTTCTGTATATCTTTCAGATTTAAATAGATCATTTCCACGTGAACGAGCTCGCCCTACCAGCCTCACAGTGTTGAGTAAAACAGAAACCTCATTACTTTGAGGGTCAACTTGTGCAGCTCTCTCAGTAGTAGCAAGTGCATTTTCAAACCTGCAGATATTCATGATTCATTCTCACATACGCCTGCTGAACCTCTTATTTCTACTACAACATATGCAATACTTGTAAACTCACCTTCCCAGAGCCATCTCAAGCTGAGCTTGAACAAAGAATATGTATGCTTCAGAGAGCATCCCAAAAATTTTTGACCGGCATGCTACCGGAGATGGTGCAAACTTCCGAACTTTCGATAGGCACAATTCAGCATCCTCCAATTTGTGTAGCTTCAAATAAGCTTCAGCTCTACATGCAAACAGCTGTGAAATCAATATCAGCGATTCTGTATCAGCACTTAAATATTCATTCACCAATTTGTCAAGGAACTGAACCATTAGAAAATACTTTACCTGAGGAGATGCATCAGCTCCAGAAGCAGTTGCCGCCTCAGCTTCTCTTAATGCACTCGTCCAATTCCCAGCTCTCCGGGCGTCGGTGCATTTACCAATATGTCTTTCCACCGCTTGCAGCTTCTGCAACTCAGCTTGATCTGGCTTACGACCTAGGGAAAATATGTGACTCCTTGCATGTTCTACCTCTCCTAAACTGTAGTTTTACATGAATGAGAGTGCTTACAGTTCTAGGCAAAATAAGCAAGGCAATCTCCAATAATCTAATTCAGACTAGGAATTGGCAGAATGCTATAGCAAGTGTATTTACAATCCATGAAGAAATTAGGAGGTTTAACATTAGGATGGATGGTGGAAAGGTACCGACAACAAAGAGGGGAAGAGGGAAAGGATAGGAAGGGAAGAAACTAACTCCTCGAAGCACAGTCTAACAGAACATAAAAGAACTAGAAAACACTCTGTTCCAGAAACTACTTGTGCTGCCAAAACAAACTGCACTGCAATACTAACCTCAAATAGCAAGAGAAATGACGACACAAGACATAAGATTGAACTAGGATGTCTCCAACTAAGTTATATAGTTATAGTTCTTTCGCTAACCATAACTAAAGAGGCAAAAACAGTTCACCAAGCCACAAAGCAAGGCAATGCAGAAGTCACCCTAGAAATTGAATACCAAAATGGTTTTCTAACAGCACTATAAACAGAGGGACAAACATAGCGATTATGTGCAGAAAAAATAACCATAAAAATCCAAACAATCAGATCTGGTTAATGGTAAAGTGCATCCATTGGCACCAATCAGAATATTTCCTGCATCCTGTTCAACATTTGTATGGTAAAATACATACACAGCAAGCATCAATCAAGAAAGTCATTACATGAACAAATTAATTACAGCCATCAAAATTAAACCAAGTAACACATTTCAAAACATTTCCAAGATTTGTAAAGATTTGAACTTTCTTATATCATTTACCTAATTAACAACGATCCAAACCGCTGGCGCGCCCTAACATACGACGGATCCAACCTTAAAGCTTCCTCACATTCCTTCACTGCTTCCATTAACCGGTTTAGACCCATCAACGCAGCAGCACGATTACAATGTAATGCAGCATTGCCCGGTGAAATAGCTATAGCTTTATCATATAGATTCAAAGCTTCAACAAAATTACCCTTCTTGTAATTCTCATTCCCCATTCTCTTTAACTCTTCCCAATCACTTTCCAAAATCCTTCTCTTTACTGTCTCTCGATTTCTTGAATTCACTGCACCAGCACTAGCACCAACACCAGCACCGCCACGCATTATGCTTCCATGGCCGTAATACCTGGCTGTTCCAGACCCTAACATTTCACCTTTATTAGACTTATTAGTAGTAGTAATGCAGGATTTTAAAATCTTCCCAGACGGACAAATATTGCCCGTGGGAAGAACTGCAGGTGAAGTCACGTGACCTGATTTCAGGTCACGTGATTTTGGTGAGCTTTCGGCTGAACCTGAAAGCTCACCAGAATGGGGCCTGTTAGGACCCAAATAAGTCAGGTTTCGTCCCGAAACCGATCCAGATGAACTTGAACTGCTACTTGTAGAAGTGCTGATATGTCTAGTGGTTCGTAAAGGTGAAATGGGTGAACCCATAAGATCGAGTTGTCGAGAATCAGGCTTGTTTGTCTCCAACTCTTCATTACAACTCAGTGAGTTTCTTAAGTGATCAGTTAACGAGTCCAGTGGCTTTTTAGAATGTGACATTTTTATTAGTAGTTTACTAAATGTTGCAATTTGTGTCACTTAAGTGTAATACTATTTGACAATGTTAGAGGAAGGCAAGGAGCAATAAAAAGTAAAGTTTAAAAGAAGACATGTATTGATTGATGAATAAAAGTGGAGGATCTCGTGAATTTAAAGGAAGAAGCAAAGAATGAATGTGAGTGTTGAGTATATATTATAGAGAGAAGAAAAAAGGAAGAGGAAAGGACCTCTTTTAAGTTAAGACTACTTTGATTATTTTTCATGCTTCACGAGACAGTCATATATGTACCTGCCTCCCTCATACGTGTATTAAACTATTACTATTTTATTATCTCAATTAATCATCCAATTATGCGTCATTAATTTAATTTCATGCATACATTCAGGTAGATTTTCTTCATCCCTTCACTCGCCAACAATTTCTTCTCTCTATTTTGTACTTGCTCCTTTTTTTTGTCCGTACAAAAATTTTATGTTAGTATTACTTTTTGTTTGGACAGTACTTATTTTGTTTGATTATTTCATTTCTCCCTTGATAAACAGTGGATACATAAAATATTCATGTCAATAAAATAGTGGAGTATGTTATATACATGTGAGGAAATACAGACAAAAATTATCCTAAGATCAAATGCAACAATATATAAATATGTAAATCCCTCTTTTTCATACCTGAATTCACAAGCATGTTGTAATTTAGATTTTCCTTTTTCAAATTATAGGATTTATTAGAGCCAAGAAGTGAACAACATTATCCGAGACACATTCTAAATTTCAACTCAATCAAATAGTATGATTTTTCTATCAAAATGGATATACATATATAGTATTTTCATGTAACTACTTACAAACACATATACTTAATTGTACAAAATTTTACAAGTTTGATGATTGAATTCACACATATATCCTCGCCTCCATCGTCCTGCACTTTTAAGTGTGCACTCACCCATTTTAGAGAAAACGTATTCACAGGCAATGTTTCAACTTGTATTAATTTGCTATAATTAAGTATAGTAGATTGTGGTGATAATAGGTACTCCTAGTTAATCATGATTAGCGATAGAGGAACGTACAGTATTACTATTGATTTAGGCGTAGCTAACATGCGTAAGTAAGTTATTTCCTTCCAATTCGGTAATGTTGTGTTCTCTTCTCTCTGTCATCCTTTATGACTCTTCTGGTAATACGTGAGCGATTTATCAAATTTGTGCTTTCTTTAGCTATGATGAAAGTTTTGTACAGTTTGCTTTCTAGCAACCCCCCAAATTTGGGAATGTGTGTATGTCGGCCTTATGAATCTGCAAGCAATGCAAATTTAAGGTAATAAAAATAAACCAAATGTTGGATATACTCGTAATCAGTGAACACAAACTCTGAAACTAAATGCAACCCAATTAGCATTAATAGCGAGTTTACTATCCATATCTCTTGGCGCCATGCTATTCTTTAAAAGAGAATATGCAGTCATTTAGGTAAGTATCAAATTGAATAACATTGGCATGGGCTAAGTCTCCAAAACTTCAATCATTAATGCCATTATTAATTACTAGAAGAGTAGAATAAGGGGTTTTAGTATCTTAAATAAAGAATTTCCCCTTCCATCGAATGGTACCATACAGATGATAAATGAAATAATCGGTTTGGCGTGTTTTACACTAAAAAGGTCATAAAAGATTAGTTAATAACGAATGATTACTTTTATCTCAAGAAATCCTTAGTTTAAAACATAAATTAAATTTTGAAATGTTATGAATTGAATGCATATCGGCAGATAAGTGACTCCTAGAAGTGAATGTACCATACAGATGCTAATAAAAAAGTTTAATTGTCGTAAAAGTGAAACTCGACAGATACATGCAGACTTGTTGCGATCACTGATTTGTTAGTGTATTGGATAAAAACTGAAAAGACTTTGGCAAGGGACACGTGTCGTCCACGTGGCACGAGCTGACGTGTCACCGGACAGACATCTTCTCGGACAGACGTTTCCTACGGGCAGATCTCGAAGAAGTTACTAAGCTTGGCAACGGTCAGCACGATTTAAACCGACGGTTACCAGCAATACGGGATGCGACTGCTCAGTAAACGGCCACTCAGCGGTTACAATCCTTCTGGATAAGACACCCGACGGTTACCCATTTTGAAGGGCCTTATCCCAACGGCTACTATTTCAACAGACGCCATTCAACATCTATAAATAGCGTTCATTATATACAAATTGTAACAACAACTTTTACTTCCTGCAATCGCTATCAATAAAATTACTATCTCTCTCTTGCATTCAAACATACTCTTTTACGGTTATCAAATATTACTGCTTGATCTTGCGCGAACTGTCAACTTCAATAATCGCATCGTCCGACGGGTACCGCCAACCGTCAGAGGAAACGATACGTTTACTTTCGATCTTTTACGCTTATACTTTATTCTTTACGCTTCGCATTATTATTACTTGATTAATTGCGTAGATCTTTAATCTCAACTATTGATCGTGACTCCGCAAATATAAATTTAATTGTTAATTGGCCTAAAACCGGATCTAGGTTAAACAATTTGGCGACCACAGTGGGAGCCGGTCAATAGCCTTCGTAGGTTAAAGAAAAACTCCTATAGTATTAACTGCTCATCGTATTTTATTCTCTATTCGCTACTCTTCTTGCTCGTTGGTTTTCCTCGTTTCCTTTTTGAAATGGCAGATAACAATTCACACAACAACGCCCTCATCGCTGGGCAACAAAACCTTAACGACGTGGAGCAAGTAGACTTGAATCCAGGCGGGGACGAGCAACAGAATATCCCCGCAGATGACAACATAATTCCCCCCGCAGAGGACGAGAACGTGATCCCAGCGGAGCAGGAGAACGAGCATAGCCAACAAAGTAGCAGACATAGCCACCTTCCTGGCCGGAGAAATTCCGATCAAGGGCCTGGAGGAACCAGAAGACCCAATGGCCCCGGGAATTCGAGGAATTCTCAGGATCCTATCCTTGAATTCATACGGCAGCAGGCCGAAATCAATAGACAAATGCGGGAAGCTATCGATGGACTACGAGGACAAGCCCCGCCAAACACAGGGAATCCTCCCGTTGATCCCCCAAGGGACGCCTCACCGTCCCGCGCCTCGAGGCGCGCTGAAAATCAAAATGCAGGATCAACGGTGCCAACGGAGATGAGCGAAGTCATGGAAGCTCTCACCAGGCAATTCAAAGAAAGCCAGGAGGCACTCCAAAAAGCTCTCCACGAGAGAATTGACCAGATTCCAGGCGCCCCACCCACATTAAAGAAAGTTGATGTTCAACGCTACACGCAACGGCCCTGGAAGAAGGAGGCTGCCCCGAAGGCGATACCTAAGACGTTCAAAATGCCTAATATCCCGAGGTATCGAGGAACATCTGACCCCAACGACCACCTCATGATGTTCAGCAACTTCATAAAAGCCAGTGATCTCACCGACGAGGAGATCGAATCCGTGCAATTGAAAAAGTTCGTGGAGACGCTGGCAGACGGAGCCCTGCGGTGGTATTCGATGCTGCCCCCGAACTCTATTGGATCCTTCGCAGAAATGGCTGAGTTGTTCGTGAAGGCTCACACGGGCGCCCAAAAGACGGAGACCCGAGTAGAAGACATCTTCGAAATCAAGCAGAGGCCCGACGAGTCACTTCGCAAGTATGTAGACCGGTTCCAGAGAGAACGCATGATGCTCCCCAAAGTACCGGACAGGTGGGCAGCGATCGCATTCACCAACAGCCTGGACATCAGAAGTTCAGAAGCCACACGAAGACTCTACGAGTCTCTTCGAGAATTCCCGGCAGCCAGTTGGTCAGATGTCTACAATCGTTACAACTCTAAGGTACGTATCGACGAAGACAAACTGATTGGAACAGGTGCTGCTCGGGGAAAACCTCAAGCTCGTAGCAGCGGGTCTGGAGGAAAGGCGGATGTGGAGAAATCAGGCGTACGGTACGAGCCATACCCCGACCAATCGCGGAACAATTCCAAAGGCCGTAACCGTAACAACAACAGAGGGCTGTCCCGAGGAGAGAGTTCTCAGTCTGCCAGCCTGCCCAGCCTACCTAGTTTCAACATCGAATTGTCAGATGTCGTGGCTGTGCTCAAAAGCATGGGAGAAAGAGTCAGGTGGCCGAAGGATATGAAGACTGACCCCAGCAAGCGGAACCAAGACGTATATTGCGAGTTCCACCGTGATCATGGGCACACTACCGAAGACTGCAAAGCCTTAAGGTATGAGATCGCTCATCTGTTGAAACAGGGATTTTTGAAGGAATTTTTGACGGAGAAAGGGAAACAAACCCACGCAAAGGCTCAGCAAAACAAGCCCGGTCCACCACGAGCTTCCTCCCCGAAACGGACGGTCAATGTTATTTCGGGTGGAATTGAGGTGGATTCTGTTACCTTCACAGCCAAAAAATATGCGAAAGTTTCCATTACCAACAACAAACGACCTCGGGCGGAGGCGGCAATCACCTTTGAAGAATCCGACACTGACGGACTTCAGTTTCCGCATACTGACGCGTTAGTCATAACGCTGCGCGTGGCAGAGTTCGACGTAAAGAGAGTGCTCGTTGACGCGGGCAGCTCTGCCAACATCATCCAGGCACGGGTCGTGAGTGAAACACAACTATCAGACAAGATTGTACCGATTTCTCGAGTTCTTTCCGGCTTCAACAACTCAAGCGAAAAGACTCTCGGAGAGATCACACTGACTACTCTGGCAGAAGGGGTAGCGAAGGAAACTACCTTCCATGTTGTGGACGCGGATCTAGCCTATAATATCATTTTAGGCAGACCTTGGATCCACGACATGCAGGCCGTCCCCTCTACATACCATCAAGTAGTGAAGTTTCCATCCGAATGGGGTATACGTGAGGTCCGAGGAGAACAACGCACTGCACGAGATTGCTACTCGGTGGCCCTCAGGTTACCCGAGGAGAGCAAATAGCAATTACAGCACCCGGGACCGGACACTGCGCCTGAGGAAGTCCGATACAACGTCCCGGAGTTCATCGCCAAAATGGACGAGAAGGAAGGACACATGCCAACAGTAGAAGCTTTGGAACCTGAAGAGCTGTTCACCAATATGCCAGAGCGGAAAGTGTACCTGGGAACCGAATTGAGCGAACGCCTGCGGGGAGATATCCTGCGGTTCCTCAAGGAGCACCACACAACCTTCGCATGGTCCCATGCGGATATGACAGGTATTTCTCCTGATATTATCACTCACAGGTTGCACGTTGACCCATACCACCGGCCGGTAAAGCAGAAGACGCGCCAGCAAGGAGCCTTCAGAAATCAGGTAATCAACGACGAGGTCGACCGGCTGTTGAAGATCGGTTCGGTACGTGAAGTTAAATACCCAGACTGGCTAGCGAACGTAGTTGTCGTTCCGAAAAAGAACGGCAAGTGGCGAGTCTGTATTGATTTCACGGATTTGAACAAGGCCTGTCCAAAGGATTCGTACCCTCTTCCCAGGATAGATCAGCTGATCGACGCAACAGCCGGACACGAAGTGTTAACTTTCCTCGACGCATACTCCGGATACAACCAAATACTGATGGATCCCAGCGACCAAGAAAAGACGGCATTCATAACTTGTCGAGGTACGTATTGTTATAAAGTCATGCCTTTTGGATTAAAGAATGCAGGTGCGACCTACCAGCGTTTGGTCAATAGAATGTTCCATGATCACATCGGAAAGACCATGGAAGTATACATTGACGATATGCTGATAAAATCCAAACGGGCAGAAGACCATCCGGCCCATCTGAAAGAGGCTTTTCGAATCCTGGATCAATACAACATGAAGTTGAATCCAGAGAAATGCGCTTTCGGAGTCGGATCGGGGAAGTTTCTGGGATTCATTGTCTCTCAGCGAGGCATTGAAGTCAATCCCGCTCAGGTTAAGGCTATAGAGTCAATCCCGGACGTGCTTCGCGACAAGAAAGAGGTCATGAGACTGACTGGGAGAGTAGCGGCCCTACGGCGGTTCATCTCCCGATCGTCTGACCGTTGCAAAAGCTTCTTTGACGTCCTAAAGCAAAATAAGGAGTTCGAATGGACTCCTGAATGTCAGAAGGCATTGAGAGATCTAAAGAAGTATCTATCCAACCCTCCACTACTCACAACACCTCTGGAAGGCGAGCAGCTGTTAATCTACCTAGCAGTCTCCGAATCATCGGTAAGCGCAGTACTAGTTCGGGAAGAAAAAGGTAAACAACTTCCTATCTACTATGTTAGCAAAGCTTTAATTGATGCAGAAACTCGCTACCAACCTTTAGAAAAATTGGCCTTAGCTCTAGTAACTGCTGCCCGAAAATTGCGCCCGTACTTTCAAAGTCATTCTATAGTCGTAGTTACTACCTTCCCGTTACGAAACGTCCTGCATAAACCGGAATTTTCAGGAAGATTGGTAAAATGGGCCATAGAATTATCTGAATTTGATATTACTTATCAGCCTAGGGTAGCAATAAAGTCGCAAGTCTTAGCAGACTTCGTGGCGGACTTCAGCATAGATGTGTACCCCGAAGCACAAAAGGAAGCCATACTCTACGCTGGACAGGCTCCGGGTACCTGGATCCTCCACACGGACGGTTCTTCGAGCGTGAAGGGGTCAGGACTTGGGCTGGTCCTCGTTGCTCCATCCGGGGAAACGGTAAGGCAGGCTATTAAATGCCCCTTTATTACTAACAATGAGGCCGAATATGAGGCCGTTATTGCAGGATTGGAATTGGCACGGAACTATGGAGCAACCATGGTCAAATTGAAAAGCGATTCTCAATTGGTAATCAATCAGATCAATGGGGGCTTCGTCGCACGAGAACCTAGGATGCTGGCATACCTTGGCCGTGTAAAAGAACTCCTGGCACAGTTCGATACCTGGGAAGCAATTCAAATCCCGCGAGAAGAAAATCACGAGGCTGACGCTCTCGCCAACATGGGATCTGTCGCAGAAATAGGAGCAGCTAGCTCTTCGGCTGTCGTTCAACTCCTCTATACCTCCATGGACAGAGAAAAATTCGAAGTCAATACCATCAGCACTACCTGGGACTGGAGGAATGAGATAACAAACTATCTCATTCATGGAACTCTCCCCGCAGATGCAAAAGCTGCTCGTAAACTTCGAATAAAAGCAGCTCGGTACACCATCCTTAACGGCGAATTGTACCGCAGAATGTTCGCAGGACCTCTCGCCAAATGTCTTGGACCAAGTCAGACTAATTATGTGATGAGGGAGGTCCACGAAGGCTGTTGCGGGAATCACTCCGGTGGCAAGGCATTGACTCGAAAGCTGATACGCGCAGGATACTATTGGGACAAGATGGAGAAGGATGCCAACGAATTCGTCAGGAAATGTGATAAATGCCAGAGATTTGCTCATCTCCTCCATCAACCAGCCGAACCACTACATTCGATAGTCTCCCCCTGGCCCTTCATGAAATGGGGGATAGACATCGTTGGTCCTCTCCCCAAAGCTCCTCGGGGACTTCGCTTCCTGCTGATCATCACAGATTATTTCACAAAGTGGGTCGAAGCGGCAGCATATACGAAAGTACGACAGACGGAGGTCATCGACTTTCTCTGGCGCTTTGTAATATGCCGCTTCGGAGCACCAAAGGAAATAGTCATGGACAATGGGCCGCAATTTGTCGGCCAGAGAGTAACAAGGTTCCTCGAAGATCTGCACATCAAGAGAATCACCTCTTCCCCATACCATCCTGTCGCCAACGGGCAAGCCGAATCTACCAACAAGATCATCGTTGACTCCCTTAAGAAGCGCCTTGAACAGGCGAAGGGATGTTGGGTCGAGGAGCTGCCTGGAGTACTATGGGCTTATCGCACTACGGTAAAAATGAGTACTGGGGAAACACCTTACTCACTGGTATACGGTGCAGACGCCCTGATTCCAGTTGAGATAGGTGAACCCAGTTTACGATACGCACATGCCACTGAGCAGTCGAACTCAGTAAATCTAGCCGAAGAATTGGATCTCCTTGAGGAGCGCCGAGAGCTGGCCCTCATCCGAGTAGTGGCACAAAAAGAGCGAGTCGAGAAGTACTACAATCGGGGACTGCGCGTACGGAGCTTTCAAGTCGGTGACTTTGTACTCAGAAAAGTTTCCCAGAGCACACAAGAGACGAACTCGGGAAAGCTTGGCCCTAACTGGGAAGGTCCGTACAAGGTGATCTCTTCGGCCGGCAAGGGGTCTTACCGCTTGGCCCGACCAGACGGTTCGATCATCCCAAATAGCTGGAACGTAATGCATCTCAAGAGGTATCATTTTTAAGCAGCAGGGACGGTTAGTTATTCTATCCCCTCGCAAAAATCTCTTTTTCTATCCTTGCGTAAAAAGTTTGCTACTTCTGCCCGTAATTATAAGCTATTGCTTGCATGCTTATATAGAAATGCTTACTTTTACATTTACGCGAGATTTCTTTCTTTTATACATTTTTTCTAAATGGTACTAACGGCCTGAACAAGGCCAGATCCGTTTAGCTCAACTGGCAGAGCTCGAAGTTCTTCAACTTCGCGGCTGTGGGTTCGAATCCCACAACGGACACACTCCACGTTTGGTTATATGTGTTCGATAGATAACTCACCGACAACTCTTTTCATATTGTCACCTTACGTGTTTCAACATGAAAACAAGGGGGGTGGTGAAGGCCCCATAGGCCGAGAAAGACCTCCATCACAGGCATCAAAGACCTTCATACAGGCATCAAAGACCTTCATACAGGCATGAGACCTAGCTTACTACTGGCAGGCAAAAAGCTTCTGCGTGACAAAACCTCCACGACAAATAAGAGGGGTCGTTCACAAAATAAAAACCTTCATGTGACAGGACTTCCACAGCAAATAAGAGGAGTCGCTCACAAGGCCAAACAATCCGGCCAGAACATGACCCGAGCTCGGTCAACCTATCTATAACTTACAACTTTTGCCTAATAAAGGTGGGAGTTCAAAGCATTTGGGAAAGCCTGAGGAAGTACAAACTTAATAAAGTTTGGAAAGCAGCCCTAAGGCATAAAATCCACAAACACATGCATACAAAAAAGATCAAAAGTTCAAACTAAACATAGTCACTGAATGGATCTGAACATTGCATATTTATATTAATCTGAGAATTTACAAAGATGCCAAAAATGGCTGACAGAAGTTCGCAGAGTGTATTGAAAGGCCAAACATACCGGCCAAAGGGTAGAGAAGTTCCTAGTAAACTCCTGCCCATCCAACAAAAGTCCGGCTCTCGCCGGACAGAACAAAAACACATCAAATTCAAGAAAAATTTCAATTTGCAGGGCCGTGACCAGGGCTTAACGCACCAGCTCCGTTAGCCCCATCATCGCTCCCTGATTCTTCATCTTCCCCATCACCACCATCATCACCGTCGCTCGACTCTTCAGGAGAGAGACCCAATGCCCGTTGCACTCGCTGAATAGCACTCTTCGTCGCATGCAGCATCGAGTCGACGTCAACCTGCCCAGACCGGACTTGCGCTAACAATGCACGCTTGGCCTCAAGAACGGCCAGCTTAGTCTTGATCTCGGAATGATCGCGCAAGTTCGCCAGATCCTTAGTCAAAGTGGCCTGCACACCCATCGACTGGGCAACCTGATCTCTGGCGGCTTGAAGCTCAGAGCGGGCCTTGGCTGACTCCTCGCATGCCCTCTGCAAATTCAGTTCAAGCGTTGCACGTTCATCACTGGCAATATTCAGGCAATCTTGGCACTCGCCAAGGAGTCTCTCTAATCTCTCGACAGAGCGTGCGAACCCCTCTTTCTCTTCAGAAAGACGGTCCTTCTCCACGGTAAGGGCGTTGATCTGTTCAACGCGGGTATTGTTAACATCCGTTAACCGGTTAACTTCCCTACCGAGGAAACCACACTGCTCGATCAAGGATCTGTTCTCCTTCAGAGCCTCGAGCAATTCCTTCTTCACTTCCACCACCTGGTTGGCATTGTTCAGCCGGGAGCGAAACATAATCTCAGCAGCCAGCATGCTTGACTGAAACATCAAACAAAGTCATAGTTAGAAACCCTGGGACAGCAGAAGGTTTTTACTAAAACACACAAACAAAAAAAGAAGAAACTTACTCGGGCAGAGTCGGAGGCAATCTGGAAGGCCAGTTCTTCGTCGGTCAGGTCTCTTAGCACCCATTCCTCTCGAGGACCGAGAAGCGAAGAAATTGCCTTCACCAAACCGCGTGGCCTAGCCACCAGGTTGGCCTCCGGAGCGATTCTCAGGGTATGCTTTCTTTCACAAAGCTTGGGCTCCCTCGCCTGCTCGGAAGGGTAGTTCGGCCCAAACTTGTAGCGAACCCCCTTGATATCGCTCAGCTCCGTCTGCTCCGATATAGCTGACAGCCAGACAAGCCTGGAGGACGAAAGGTTAGAGTCACCTTCCGCCTCTGGGTCTATGGTTTCGCAATCACGAAGGAAAACCGGGTTTGCCCCCTCAGAAGCCACATTCTCGAAGTCCTCAAAACGAAAAACTCGAGGACCCTGGCTACCCTCTTGGGAGACCTCTTCCCTGGCTTCTCCCCCGGCTGATTCTCTTCTCCTACTCCCTCTTCTCCTTCTCCTTCTCCAACCTTCTGTTTGCCCTTGTCCGCACGGGAAGGACCTGCCTCCTCCCCGCCACCAACTCGGGGACTCCTTGGCGAGGATCGGGCGGCTCCCTCCTCTGTCCTTCTCTGATCGCTGCGGAGATGGGGCCTCCGCCTAAGAGGAACATCTGTCTCAGTCTCAGTATCTGACAAATGTATGACCTCCTGGGCCGGACCTTCTCCCCGTGCAGACTCGGGGACTTCTGCAGATATTCCGGTACCTGTCACCACGGGTTCTTGGGCACTCACCCTCACCGAAGGGTCACCACCAGTTGCCGAAGTTTGTCCGGCGGACGCAGAAGCCTTGCGAGCCAACTTCTTCCGCGACCCGCCTTCGGCCTGGCTTTTCCTCTTCCTTGACAGAGGACTCAACCCCTCGGACAGAAGCGCCTCACCACCTTCCCTGCTGCGCAAAGCACCGGCCGAAGCCAATATAGCATCAGCTTCGGCGAGAGGGTCGGCGACAGGTTCGGTGGGGACGTCCTGAGGAGGGGCTGGAAAAAAGTTCCCTGAAGTACCAAGACCTGCGACAAAGGCAAAACGGTCAGTCACAGGAGAAACTCATGAGGAATAATTATCGAGAAAAGGGAGATGTTCTTACCGTGATGTTTTACGGTCAGACTATGGTGAGAAGCGAAGTGAGCCCACTCTCTCTTCGCCGGCTCAAATCGTGCCAAAATCGGCTCGACCCACGCCGTTAGCTCATCTACGGTTATGAGCCCGTCGTAGGGCCGCTTGGCCGCTGCACAAAGAAAAATCGGTCACAAAAAAGAAGGAAAAATAAAATGTGCTCGAAGATATTCGGGGACTTACGTGTTTTATTCCAGACTTCTGGAAGATGTGCTTTGTCGTCAAACGTCAAAGCAGAGGAGCGTACGAACAGGTATCGGTGCACCCAGCCCCGATCGCTGGTGTCCTCGGAGCTGCGCACCAAACCTTTGCTCCCACGCATCCTGACGTTTACGTACCCGTCCTTGAAAATCTGGACGCTGTACAAAGAAATAAAATGTTTATACTCAAAGGACTGGTCAGTCTTAGTAGCAAACCAGTCCAGAAGTGTGACTATCCTATACACACTGGGGCTCAACTGCCCCGGGCAGAGAAGGTACTCCCTGCAGAGTCTGTCCAGCACGGGATGCAGGGGCAGCCTACACCCTACTGTGAAGGGATAAGTTCCGATGGCTGTCCACCCAGCCCGGTGTGACGTGATATTCTCTCCGTCAGCAACCGGTAGTAAAGGGATTCTATCGTCCCAATCACAGTCTATTCTCACTCGAGGAATCACCTCTGTTGTGATCCCCGACTTAAATCTGTACGCCGGCCAGTTACGCGTATCACCTTCCCTGTTATGGAAGGCTTTAACGTTGCAATCCGCTTCAAGCTCACCCCACTTTTTGGGGATTACTTCAGCAGCGGTAGCCTGAGAAGCACGCGGCCTAGGGGTGGCCGACGAGCTACCAGCAGCATCAACATTTAGATTTCTTCTAGATCTCGAAGACATGATTTCAGAAGAAAGATGGAATTGTCAAAGAAATTGCAACAGAAATCAAAGGTTTTTCAAAGAACAGCACAAAGGAAATAAGGAGTGAGTAAAGGGTCTCTAGTCAAGTGAACTCCTATTTATAGGAATCCTGGTGCAGACTCCTAACCTCCTTCAAGAACACGTGGAGGCTATCGGTTGAGCCACCCGCAGATCCAGCCGTCGATAAAGAAATAGGGTTAATCAATGCTTTGTAGCGTGATCATTACCTGGAAAGCCGCAGTCACTTCGTATCCCACAAGCGACGTGCGCACGTGGAGATAGGCGGTTAAAAATTATTGCTTTTACCCTCGGGGAACGCAGTAGTCATTTCAGTATAAACTGCAGTGCCACAGACGTGCAGGTTACAGTTACTTTTCCGTGCGGCGCATTTAATGCGCATGTCACAGAGGCTTATCATCAATCGGATCAGTATCGCACGTCATCAAGATTACATCATAAGAAGACAAAAAGTTCGCAAAGACTCCCGCCAAAACTTTCATCCACTCCTCGGACAGATACTCTGCCCGAGAAGTGCGGGGACTATCTGTATTGGATAAAAACTGAAAAGACTTTGGCAAGGGACACGTGTCGTCCACGTGGCACGAGCTGACGTGTCACCGGACAGACATCTTCTCGGACAGACGTTTCCTACGGGCAGATCTCGAAGAAGTTACTAAGCTTGGCAACGGTCAGCACGATTTAAACCGACGGTTACCAGCAATACGGGATGCGACTGCTCAGTAAACGGCCACTCAGCGGTTACAATCCTTCTGGATAAGACACCCGACGGTTACCCATTTTGAAGGGCCTTATCCCAACGGCTACTATTTCAACAGACGCCATTCAACATCTATAAATAGCGTTCATTATATACAAATTGTAACAACAACTTTTACTTCCTGCAATCGCTATCAATAAAATTACTATCTCTCTCTTGCATTCAAACATACTCTTTTACGGTTATCAAATATTACTGCTTGATCTTGCGCGAACTGTCAACTTCAATAATCGCATCGTCCGACGGGTACCGCCAACCGTCAGAGGAAACGATACGTTTACTTTCGATCTTTTACGCTTATACTTTATTCTTTACGCTTCGCATTATTATTACTTGATTAATTGCGTAGATCTTTAATCTCAACTATTGATCGTGACTCCGCAAATATAAATTTAATTGTTAATTGGCCTAAAACCGGATCTAGGTTAAACAGTTAGTTGCTATAGTAAAAACACTGCTACTTGTGGGAGTCCTTCTTGTCCAAATTATGCTGTTTCTTTGATGTGAATTGAGGTAAGATGATAAATCTTCTTTTAAATAAATGAGTGCAATATCAATCTCAGTACGGTATGCTGTATGCAAATAGCATAGAACGAACCTCACCTTACGTTGCTTTGCCCTCTTAGTGATTTAATTGAAGCAGTTCTAATGATTAAATCGAAAAATAATCTTACATAATTTTAAGAAGAAAAAAAAGGTAAGAAGAGTGGAGAAAAACAAGCTAAGTTGTTATTGAAACCTTCTGCGATACTCTATCTGGGACCCTATTCATTTTAAACTCATAGACACATTTCCCATTTATAAGCCTGGCCCGTCGCACCAGATTAGTGAATAGTGCTTCATACTTTCAATTATTTTCCTTTTTTTTTTTCCACAGTTTCCATCATTTACCACAATGTTGACCTCTATTTTCAACTAAGCTAATCCTGAGCAATAATCAGTAGAGCTTGTTAAAGTAGGTTTTTTCACTTACTCTCTAAATTAAGTAAATTAATTAATTAGTTATTCGGATTTACTATCGCCATCTATTATTGTACGCAGGTTACTTAGATTTGATAGTGTAAAAAAATATGCACTAGCTAGCAATGCATAAAAATCAAGCTCTTCCCAATATAGTGCATATATAAAAATATCTCATCCTTCCATTAAATGTGAACCTCAAAAATTGGAGAGGGAAGTCCTGAAACCTGATCAAAACAAGACTCTGATCTGGTGGCCTTTACTTGAAGCCGATAGGGGACTCAATATTAGTTTCTTTGGAGAGAAGTAGGTGGTCACGTGATAGAGAGCAGCGTGCCAGCTGGTCCATACAGGGTAAACCTAGGTGTTTACAATAGCATCCAAATAAGCACTTATTGTGACACACAAGATGACTGCGTCATTCATGATGCTCCCAATATCCATGCTTCAACTTTGACTATTAATTCGCGACATACTATTACAAGGAATAAAAGACCAAGCTTAGGTTGAGGATGAATATTTACACGAGTTTTTACATCAAAACAATGAACATATGAAATATGTTTAATTTCAATGTATGCATTTTTTACTTAGACATAATTAATTATATATTTTACTCACACTGTTTCACTTTATGTGTCATAGTTTGACTTGGCACGAAGTTTAAGAAATAAAAGAATACTTTTGAAATTTGTGGTCTAAAATAAGACATACTCCCTCCGTTTAAAAAAGGATGAACCTTTGCGGAGTACGAGGGTCAAATTGACTAATTTTGACCGGGAATTCGCACATCGAATTTTTAAATTTTTTGTAATAAAATTTACATATTTAGAAACTACATGAAAAAATACTATAAGTCACAATAGTTAACAATTCAAAATAGTTAGAAAATATTTGTAAGACATGTGGTCAAACATAATCTTGTTTGACCCTTCAAATAGTAATAGGTTCATCCTTTTTGAAACGGAGGGAGTAGATATTTGTATGGTTGTAAATTATTTCATTAATGACAAAACTGTAATTTTAAAGTTAAATTGTTACCGAATTTAAAATACTGCTATTCTTTTTGGAACAAATTAATAAAAAAATACTGCCACATAAATTGAAATGGAGGGGTATCACATTATTAGATTATATGACATAGTTTGATATGAATTCGTGATGTGTTTGTTTATCTATTACCCAAATTGGAGTAGGATGTAGTCATATAGCTATGTGGTCGTAATTCCACAGTGGTGGGTACATTATGTGATTGCATTAAACTTTGCTCGAGACTGAATGAGAAAAGGTCACCACATGACTACGAACTTTACAAGTAGATGAAGGGGACTGCTGATGATTTGGCAACAACTAGGAGGCCATGTGTTTACTGTTCTGCTTTTGGGCCACATGTTAATGAGGTGGCTTGTAGATAGTAGGGGTGTTTATCAGTCGGTTCGGTTCGGTTTTGCACCTTATCGGTTTGTACTATCGGTTTTCGGTTTTTAAAAGTGCTAAACCAATAACCAAACCAATAACCTATCGGTTATCGGTTTTTGGGTTATCGGTTTTAGGTTCTTATCGGTTCAGTTTTCGGTTTAACCATTAAGAAACTTAGGCCTAACAAGTGTAAAAAAAAAAAACCTCTTAAACGGTTGCATCCAATACAAAATGGGCTTTATTTTTACAGTGAATTCAAATGCCTCTTATAGCATTCACCATATTCAAAAAAGCAACCAACAACAGACTCAAATATACTTCATTATTCTATAAACTAATGGAGGATGCAATGAGTAAAATAGTAAATCAGTGGTTGAAATGGATGGGGCGACTTGAAAGCTACACAAGCAAAAGAAGACTAGGGTTTGAGGTTTCCAAGTTCCAACTAATAGTAATTAAGTATACTACTTTTATGCACATAACCCAATAAAAAACTTTTTGCAAACTGTTAAATAACCGATAACCCGATAACCCAATATTTATAAACCATTAACTTTTTATCGGTTCGGTTTATCGGTTTAAACCGAAAAATGAACAGCCCTAGTAGATTGACTTCTATGATGGGCCACTCTGAGGCATATGGATAAGCCCAATATCTCAGTCCAAACTGTCTTCTTACCCATGAAACCGTACCCACCTCAGGAAATATTCTAGCTAATACTCGGTAATGATCATGTATAGCAATTAACATGCTAGCTGCGTCAACATGCTAGCTGCGTCAAACAAGTGGAGTATTATTGTTTTGAATTAAGAGGGAGAACGGATTCTATTATTGGCCTCAGTTACTTCTCACCTTTAGAAAATAAAAGGGAGTTTGATTCAAGATCCAAAATAAAAAAGAGTTGTACCAAATGGAGTCATCCCCTGATTGGGATAATTGCGTAACATCAATGAAAACTTACCAAACTATTAAAGAACTAATTAAGGACATTCCAAATTGCGCACTATGTTGGTTCGAGAGACTTTTTGAGGACCTACATACGAAATCCTTGGACTAATTCAAAGTAGGCATTAGAAGTCAAAGTAGTGGCTTAGCTTACAAGCAACAAGTATGTTTTTTACTGTGTGTATCGTATTGCAATAACCGACTCTTGTTTTTTTGACTCTTGGGAACTTAATGATGGTTTTTGGAAGGTTTTTCAAACAATAATTGTAGGATGTTCCCTACTAGAAGGGTCGTGATGCAAAGGGACAATCCTAGGATGAAAACGAGTAGAAAATTAGAAGAAGAAAAGTGTTTGGAACGTTCTAATAGTTAAAGAGTAATGTATGTAGCGGCTCGAAAGGCGAACAGACAAACTCTCGTTTTCCTAAATTAGGATATTGGATTAGTAGGGTAGTTTAGATTATTAGAACACTCACGGGACTATCGGTGTAATAAACAAAGATAAATAAGAAGAAAAAAAAACAACTCAGTGTCTGTAATTTAATTTTTAGTCTCATTTTGTTCAAAATATTTTTGAAGATGTTGCGATAAGAATCAATCGGCCGATGCGTGTTAATGACCAACAGTTGGGGGTTCATACTATAAGCTAACAACAATGGAGAAGTTACAAGCACATCGTCATGTGCTAGTTAATTGTCCAGCAATTGACCCATTTCTCCAGTAAGTAAATTAGAAAATTACACAAGTATTATACTCCATACGTTGCTAATTTTTTTCTATGTATTGGGAATTTAGGACAGAAACGAAGAGAAGGTTAAAGAGTCGCACACGATTGGAATCAGAGATAAATAAAGTCGTGCACAGAAATTTTGTTGGTTGGTTTCAAAAGCGAGTAAGTAAAAGTTATATTATTATCTTTCCTTCCTATTTGAAAGGTTTAATTAATCAAGTAATTAATATGATTTTTTTTATGTTAGATTATGAATAACATTAATGAGCATTCCACTTAAATTAAGTGGCTCGCCGCCGGACCACTTGAACAAGCCAAACGATATAGTGCATACAATGTGAATAGATTTAAATTCAGAACTCTATCACGAGAGTAGGGGTTGAATATTCAAAACAGTGGAGTATTTGGTACATTTGATACTAGAAGTTATGCAAGCAAATGTGACAAGAAATGGCAGTTGGAGGTGTTCCGTACTACGAAAAGTTGGTGGACATAATTGAATTTAACTACAACGGTCAATTTACAGTTACCTTGGTCAAGTGTCAATGGACTAATACCACTACTAATAGAGGCATAAAAAAAGATGAGTTGGGCTTTACATGCGTTAATTTTTCCCGTTTGATACATCTTGATAATCGGGAAGAGCATGAACCGTACATATTCATCACAAGCGCAACTTATATATTATGTTGATGATGAAAAGGAAAAAGAATGGAGTCTTGTTGTCTATCGAAAACCAAGAGACTTGTATGATATGCGAGAAAAAAAGAAGAAGATTCAATTTATGAAATTATTTCTTCATCACAACAAGACTTGGATAGGTGGTTTCCAGATAATGATCAAGATTTACGATTGGCAAGGGAAGATAGAGAAGATGAAGATCCAATAAATCCTTAGTTGTAGTTTATTTGATATTCATTGTGTGTTTTTCTCATATCAGTTTGGTTCAGTGATCGCGCCCAACTACGCTCTATAAAAGGGACTAAGCGGTCGCAGCAAATATAGCTCGATACTTAAAGTACCGAGGTCGAATCCCACAGAGAACACTCGAAATCTAATTGCTAAACAAACTAATTTATCTAACCAATTAACTCCCAAGGTTTGTATTTGAATGGTGGTTTCAACGTAACAACTAATTAACACTAAAGTAAGTAGTAAAATATTAAGAAATAATTAATCAAAGATTTAAAAGCCTAGGATTGATCTACCCAACTCCTACCTATGTGTTAGAATAATCCTTTTAACAAATTCAATTTGGTTTTCTTCCTATTGAACACTTGCTCCAATTATACAACTATTCACTCCCATGTAATAGTAATAACTTTCACTAAACAATTTTCCAATTAATTAATGAAGATACTTAGGACTACAAGTTTAGTTCACAATCAGGGTTAATGGTCACAAATCACCTTATTGACAACTTAAGTAATACCTTGGTTTTAAGTTGATATATTGCTAAGTGTTTAACCCAAACCTATGAATCTATCCCTAGACACACAAGAATAATGGGAACAATTATTGGGGGCCCTTCCAATTAATAGCAATCAAAACATAAACACTTAGATAGGAAGAATTCACAAGTTTCATTCATTGAAATAAATATTCATAACACATAAGTATTTGAGTGGTACAATCAACCCTATAATGGGTGAATTAGCCAATCATATTCATGATAATCATGTCAATATAATTCATGAATAATTAAATTACAAAAAGTAAGGAAGAATTTAGGAAAAACTTTGTTCTTGAAGTCTCCAAAGCTCTAGCCTTCTTTTTACCTTTTTTCCAGTATAAAATTCATTATGGAGGCAAAAGAAGCTTTTATACCCTGTAGGAAACTAAGCAAAAGTACCAAAAAATCCTTATTTTTTCGCCCCACAGCTTTGTGCTTCGCATGGTACCCGCTGCCACGCGGACTGAATTTCTTCAGGTAATTCAGCTCGCGTGGTGCTCGCGTATTTGGCCTAAATGCGCTGAAATTTTTTCTCCATTCCTAAGCAAAGATTCTATTTCTTCCCGTGTCACTCGCGTGACACACGAAACAATTGAAATCTTTAATATGTTCACTTTTAGCTCCAAAACTTAATCTCTCTCTCAATTCACCATGTTCAATTCCTACAACATAAAATACACCAAATAAGAGCAATTCCGTTTAAAATACCAACAAATATCACAAGTCGAAACATGAACACGAGGCGAAAGTATAGAAATTATTGCAATATCTAGCCTCGTATCAACACCCCACACTTAAATCTTTGCTCGTCCTCGAGGAATTTATACTTAGAACTCAAGACGCACCAAAATAACCCACAACTTGGGTTTATACAGACACTTAACAAGTTGTATATGCACTAATCATATCTTATTCACACAAAATCCATGTAAGAATATTTAAAAATAATTAAGTGCACCAAATCAACCTTCCAATCCCACATCAACTCCAGACTCACTCAATAAGTCATGCAAGTACTCACTCTATTCAAGAGACTAATAAAAGAGCTCGCTTCTCGTAAACTATGTGCCCTCACAATCAAATAAAAAAATTAGAGAAGGAATTCACTCAAGAGAATGATCATGAACAAAAAGTTCACATACACTCATATGCAACACAAGACATACTATAAGCTTGCCCTTAGTGTAGAACCCGACTAATGTCCATCTTCTCGGCTAAGATCAATTAGGACTTTTTTAGGCTGTAATGTAGGCAATGGGACGGGTAGGATATATTTGGGTAATAGTGACTAAACATCCCAAGCAATTTAAGACACCACAATTATTTCAAATATTTTTCCTCCCAACCAATCTTTCTTTAACCAGCACAGAGTCAACTTTCACCAACCTTTTTCTTTAAGCAAAGGTAGGAGCTAATGATAGGGACTACTTTTTATTTTCTTCCATCTTTCAAATATATTTTTTTCTCAATACATTCTTCAATTATTGCACAATACTCTAAGCTTTCTCTTTTTTTTTCTTAGTAAATCCCTCCAATAGCATCCTCCTACTCACCTTTTGTCTTCCTCCAACAAACATAATTTTTCCAATTCATTAATTAGCCTTTTAGGCTCATAACACTACAAGTAAAACTCCCAGATATTTAGCACAAGAAACAGGAACCCCAATGGCCATCAAAGAAAAGGCTACAGGCTCAAAAGAGCCAGCTAAGGTCAAATTTCACTGGTAAATATCTAACTTTGAGGCTTCAAATAAATTGGCTATGAAAGGAAAGCCTATATCACTTCCTAGCCGAGCAAACTTCTCATTTCGCTTTGCACACACACCGGAAAAGTTCTAGACATCAAGTATTAAACATGGAGAAAACAAAATCCTCACTCACACATGGTACATAACCTACTCAAAACGGCTCAATTCCCGCTCTCAAACAAAGCAAACACAAGCAAACTCTCAAGCAAATCTAGAGTCAACATCATGATCATAGGCTTCAAACAATGCACTCAACGTTTCTCAAGGCAAGTGGATCATGGTAGAATATATGCATGAAGTTCACATACCCCAAATTAAGTATCTATATAAAACTAGTCAAATCATGGAGCCAAGACTCACCCATCCAATTACTACACTCTAATCCTATAAAAAAAAAATCTACCTATACTCGGTTCAAACTACTTCCTTTGGAAAAGAACCGATGCACAAAGAAAAACCAAAGGGGATTATTAGCACAAATAGGAAGACTCCCACCCCACACTTAAAATCAGGCATTGCCCTCAATGCATTAAAAAATAAAAAATTACGGGAGATAGAGAAACTCCCTGGGGCTCTAAGCCCGAAGAACATCCATGTGAGCTTCTTTAGGGCACGAGGTACTTAGACTTCCCTCATAGCAGGACTTCATCTTCAAGCATGATGGGATTGCAGACACCCCACACTTAGACTCCAAACCAGTTGAAACCTGCAAAACAAAGAAACTCACCAAGTAACATCCTTCAAAAGATAATTTTTTTTTTTTAAAAAAAAATTGATATTTTTTTAATCTTTTTTTTACTTGTTTACAATTACAATCACGGGCTGCCTCCCGAGAAGCGCCTTATTTAATGTCGTGGCACGACATAATCAGCTCAGCTCATGGCTCATCCAGGCTCGCATGTATGCACACACGAACAATTCACATCACAATGTCCCTTCAGCATTTTGCCAATGTCAACAACTATTTCTTCATCATACAACTTCAAGGTCATCTTCCCCTTTTCAACATCAATCACTGCTCTACCAGTAGCCAAGAATGGACGGCCTAAGATAATTGAAACATTTTTATCAACGGGGCAGTTAAGAACCACAAAATCTACTGGAAACATGAAACTACCTACATGTACAAGTACATCCTCAACTATTCCAACAAGGTGCTTTTGTCTTCTATCTGCCAGCTGGATTCGCATTGAAGTCTCTCATGCCAGTCAAACCCAACTTATTGTATACTTCCAAAGGCATCAAATTAATGCTTGCACTAGAATCACATAAGGCCTTACCAATTATGAGATCACCAATAGAGCACGGTACTGTAAAACTACCAGGATCTTGCTTCTTTTTAGCTACAAGCTTTATAATGACAGCACTACACACCTTATTCAACTGGACCATCTCTACCTTATTAAAGTCAACCTTCTTAGACAGAAGATCTTTTAACAATTTTGCATATCCTGGAACCTCTCGCATAACCTCCATGAAAGGCATAGTAAACTTTAATTGTTTCAACAAATCAAAAAGCTTATCAAACTTCAAACCTTTTTGTTGCTTTGCCAATCTTTGAGGAAAATGAGGTGGTGGAGTTTTTGCCTTGGAGTTCTGTTCACTTGACACTTTACCTTGTTCAACCACCCTCTCGGCTTCTATAGCAGTTTCTTTGGCAATTATCTTCTTAGTACTAGAGATAGGTTTTGGAGTAGTCTCTTTCTCAGTGTGATCATTGCCAGCCAGTTTGGCAGAGTCATCAACAAGCTCAATGCTTGGTATAGTGGGTAGTGCACTTTTAGCTAATTCTTGCTCCTTGTCCAAGTCTCTACCATTCCTCAAAGTGACTACCATCAATTGATAAGGATTTGGATCCTTAGGATTCACCACAGTGTCGCCCGGCAAAGCACCTTAAGGTCTATTATGTAGAGCTAGGGACAATTGTCCCAACTTGGTCTCTACTCCCTTAATGGCAGTGTCATAGGCTATTACTTGATCTTACAACTTCTTGTGTATTCCAATCATAGACTGCACCATGCTCTTAATATCAGCTATGTCATTAGCTTGCTGCTTAGGTAATACCATTTGCTGCTGATTATTGTAAGCTGCTTGTCTCTGGTAAGGAACTCGTTGACCCTGCTGTCTGGCAGTGTTGTATGGAGCTGGCAGCTGTGCCTGCCTAACTGAACCTTGCTGATTGTATTGCAGCATCTGCCCATAGTTCAGAAAATTGACGTCTTCAGTATAACCCAATAAATCAGAGTCAGCAAAATTACCAGGATCGGGTGTGTCTACTTGGTTAACGGATTTTAACATATTTTCATTAAATTTTTTTAAAGCCACATCCATCGTAGTCTGTAGCCTTGACATTTTCTCTTCAACCCCATGATCAATTCCAGCAGCTAAAACCTTTGGGCCTGAGCCAGCAGATGCATCTCTAGTCAACCAGCCTGAATTTTGAGCCATGGTATCGAGTAGAGCTTTTTCTTCAGTAAATATTTTACTCAAGAATGCTCCTCCAGCTGCTGCATCTAAATTGCCCTTGATTTGATCACTCATGCCCATGTAAATTTTTTGTCCCAACATCTGATCAGGAATTCCATAATGGGGACACTTTCGCAAGCAGCCCTTGAACCTCTCCCAAGCTTCTGGCAAAGTCTCTACCGGGTTCTGCCTGAACATGAGTATCTCATCAACCAACTTCGCAGTTTTGTTTGGTGGGAAAAATTTCTTCATGAACTTGATCACCAACTCATCCCACGAAGTGATAGAATTGACTGGCAAAGAATCAAACCAGTCACTAGCATCATTCGTCAAAGAAAACGGGAATAACATCAATCGCACGACCTCAACCGGAACTCGAGCATGCTTCTGAGTTTCACACACCCTCATGAACTTTTTCAAATGCTTCTGAGGATCGTCAGTAGATTTACCAGCAAAAAGTCCAGCGTTGGACAACAGACTGACCATAGTTTGGGTGATGTAAAAACTCTCAGCTTCAAATTCCAGAAGCCAAATAGCAGAAGCCAAGTTTCCAGCCACATGCTGAGCAAAAGCATTAAGTGCCAAATCTTCAGCCATCTCAATTTCTTTGATTTCTGATTTTCTAAGTGTATTGCCAACAGTATTTGTCGTTCTCAAGGCGTGGAATGTCCTCTCAATCACTGGGTCATACGGTTTCAACTCTGCAGACTGAGATCTTGTCTTACGCATACACCTGAAACACACAAATTCAAAAGAGTTAGTTCAAGATGACAAAAGTGAAGTCAATTGAGAAAAAAAAACGAGCTATTTTAACAACTAAAATAACACCGTGTTCCCCGGCAACGGCACCAAAATTTATCACGCCTAACTACGCCCTATAAAAGGGGCTAAGCGGTCGCAGCAAATATAGTTCGGTAATTAAAGTCCCGAGGTCGAATCCCACAGAGAACACTCGAAATCTAGTTGCTAAACAAACTAATTTATCTAACCAATTAACTCCCAAGGTTTGTATTTGAATGGTGGTTTCAATGTAACAACTAATTAACACTAAAGTAAGTAGTAAAATATTAAGAAATAATTAATCAAAAATTTAAAAGTCTAGGATTGATCTACCCAACCCCTACCTATGTGTTAGAATAATCCTTTTAACAAATTCAACTTGGCTTTCTTCCTATTGAACACTTGCTCCAACTATACAACTATTCACTCCCATGTAATAGTAATAACTTTCACTAACCAATTTTTCCAATTAATTAATGAAGATACTTAGGACTACAAGTTTAGTTCACAATCAGGGTCAATGGTCACAAATCACCTTATTGACAACCTAAGTAATACCTTGGTTTTAGGTTTAAATATTGCTAAGTGTTTAACTCAAACCTATGAATCTATCCCTAGACACACAAGAATAATGGGAACAATCAATTGGGGACCCTTTCAATTAATAGCAATCAAAATATAAACACTTAGATAGGAAGGATTCACAAGTTTCATTCATTGAAATAAATATTCATAACATATAAGTATTGAAGTGATACAATCAACCCTAGAATGGGTGAATTAGCCACTCATATTCATGATAATCATGTCAATATAATTCATGAATAATTAAATTACAAAAAGTAAAGAAGAATTTAGGAAAAACTCTGTTCTTGAAGTCTCCAAAGCTCTAGCCTCCTTTTTGCCTTTTTTCCAGTGTAAAATTCATAATGGAGGCAAAAGAAGCTTTTATACCCTGTAGGAAACTAAGCAAAAGTACCAAAAAGCTCTTATTTTTTCGCGGCACAGCTTTGTGCTTCGCGTGGCACCGGCGTGCCACGCGGACTGAATTTCTTCAGGCAATTCAGCTCGCGTGGTGCTCGCGTATTTGGCCTAAATGCGCTGAAATTTTTTCTCCATTCCTAGGCAATGACTCTATTTCTTCCCGTGTCACTCGCGTGGCACACGAATCACTTGAAATATTTAATATCTTCACTTTTAGCTCCAAAACTTGCACTTTCTTGCTCAATTCACCATATTCAATTCCTACAACATAAAATACACCAAATAAGAGCAATTCTGTTCAAAATACCAACAAATATCACAAGTCGAAGCATGATTACGAAGCGAAAGTATAGAAATTATTGCTATATCTAGCGTCGTCTCATTTAGTTTCTTTTCTCTGCTTCTTAGTTTTTGTCGGACAAAATTGCAGCAATGGGTAGACCAAAATGGTTCACGGTTATACAACCTGATACAGAGAACTCATCCAGCAATTCTTATGAGTCTAGGCTGTCGACACCCATTTTTTCTGAACCGGTTATAGTATGAAATAGGGTTCGACTTATGGGAACTCACGGGTAAGACTTAGAGTCGCCACCTAACATATCTTTTAACTAGGCGTATTAAGGCACCTACTTTGTTTCTAGCCAATTTTATGTTAACTCCGTAACTTGATCTACGAAACAAAAATTCTGTGTAAGGGTTCAAATTAACCCAAGAGGAAGGTGTTAAGCAACTCTCAGATTCCACCAAGTGTGGTTCCCGGCCGGACTAAATAATTGAGATATTAAACAATTTATAAATAACCAAGCAAGTAAACTAATTAATTAAACTAGAAAAATAATTAGATGGCTACTACAATATTCAATACAATATTTTGCATATGAAATAAATTGCTTGTCTTCTCCAACAAACTTCCTCTCTATAGGAATTTTGTTCAAATGTACCTTGCATTTAAAATAAATTAGTTAGCATATCAATATTCGAAAACATAAGCAATGAAATGAAATAAAGGTACAAGAAATGATAATGATATTAAAATATTTTTCTTTCCAATAGCATCCTCTTCAACGAATTTCGCCTAGAAGTACTTCGCAAAATGTATATAAAATGAATGAGTATGATAATTAATGAAATAAATAATAAAATGAAATGAGAATAAGTAATATAGAATAATAATAATAATAATAATAATAATAAGAAGAAAATAAAAAAGAAAAAAATAATTTTTGTAAAGGTTTTAGGCTCAGATTTCGTCGTATCAGGTTGAGGTTTAAGGACGTCGATACGGCTGCAAACAACGGTGGCCGGCCGTGCTGTCATGCCAGGTACTGATCCTACACACTCTATGCTTATTTTGCAAAGGGGATACTCATCATCATTGCCTTTTTTTGTTTGTTTTCGGGACACGTAGGGACGGTAATGACACGACCCGGAATCCGGCTAGGCCGTGAGGGCACCCGACATCCTCCCCTAGACCCGTCGGGCGAACCCTTACCAATTAAATTAGGAAAATAAATATAATTTAATTCATAAATAAGAACAAGACTTAAAAAAAAAAATACTGACATACTGATACCTCTAAGCTGTACAAAAGAAATTACAGCTGACTACCAAACATACTAGGTTTAGGGTTATCCAGACTAGACATCTAAGAGTACAAAAGAAGACAAATACCTCCTGAAGGGAGCAAAATGCAACTGAAATAATAACCAATAAACTGGTGGCCATTCGGAATAAAAGCTGGCTCACCCTGACAGCTGAAGTCGTCTTCGCTCCTTCACAACGTGGCGAACTCAATCCATGAGCGAACCTGCCGAAACAAAGTAGATAGACAAGAAACAAACAACAAACAAGGGTGAGTCAAAAGGACTCAATAAGTGGGGCAGACTAGCCACCTCAAAGAATTGGATAGCTAGCCAGGGAGAAGAAACAGATAAACCAAATTCCTCTTATTTAAATTCTAAAAAGGCGGAGCCAGATAATAATCGAAAACACGTATGAAACCAAAAACTCAGCCAGGAATACGAGCCAGAAACATATCAACAAATAAGCAATGCACGTATGAGCAGAACAGTAGTTATGTACCACAAGTCTACGCAATGGTATGAAAATGAAATGAAATGAGATGAAATGAAATGAAGTGAAATCTGATACAAAGGGTCACATGTGCCCGTCCTCCCATCTCGAAGCGGAATACTCCTGCATTCGAGGGGAATCCAATCTGATAACCAACTGGAGCGGAATACTCCTGCTCCTGGGGCGGAATACTCCTGCACCCGATATAATATAAACCAGAGGCGGAATACTCCTGCACTCTCTTGGGGCGGAATACTCCTGCACCCGATATAATACAATGGAGCGGAATACTGCTGCTCCTGGGACGGAATACTCCTGTCTTCAATATGATACAATGGAGAGGAATACTCCTGCTCCTGGGGCGGAATACTCCTGCACCCAATATGATATGCAATGTAATGCATATGAATGACATATAATGCATATGAATGCAATGTGATGCAATAATAACCTTTCACCGGCGCGGGACTCTCATCGACAGCCGGGAAGTAGATGCCAACTTACAGCCAGAGTACAATGCTCAAACCCTTAATGCAATACCAACAACAGGACATAACATATAATATACAATGTAAATCCAAAGCTAAGACGTAATGAGTACGCCTATCGGCAGCTACACACGTAAGGAACACGTGGTAGAAAATCCACGAGGCCAAGTGCCTCCAAAGAAATGGATATAAACACTTACCTCTTCCAAAAGTTAGCATTGCTAATCAATAACCGCTTTTATCCTTTGGTTCCATTGCCAAACGATCCCACTGTGTTCAATAAGCAGAAAAATATATCACATTAGGCTAAAGGCTTCATTCCTCACATCTTAGGGCAATCCAGGTAGGAACCTGATACCCTATTCGCATACGCAATACGCAGGCCAGGCCTATATACAGGGTTTAAGGCCACATAACTAAACCCCAAATAAATTACATTTATATGTTGCCAATAACTCACTGAGTACGACTATATAATTAATTCCATTATCGGGGTCCATTTGACCCTTTAAACTATCACTTTACGTCATTAAGGCGATGTCTAATATCCCTATTTTTACCGTAAAAATATATTCAAACATACGTAATAAACTCAAATGATATATTAGGATCATTACCTGAATGTTTCGGGGGTAAAAATTCTACTTTTCTCCGGCCCCTTTTCTCATTTTCTTGCATTTTTCCACTGCCTGCTTTCCATTTTTGGTTTCTCTGTTTCTCGCTCAAATTGTTTCTCTGTTAATCGTCCTTAGCTTAAGGACACCGCCAATGCACTTTTCTTTCTAAACTTTACTATTTTGTCTTTTTTGTACTTTGTCTTTTTTTCTTTTTTTTTTTGTTTTTTCTTTAAAATTCGCTGCTACGATAAAAATTAAAACGATACCCTACGATATTCGAAATAATCCCAACTTTTGTATACGAGTTATACAAAATATATATAACATACTCGCGAAGGCGGATCTCAAATTGGACTCCCGAAACTCAAGATGCGAATTTAAATGAAAAAGGTCAAATTATTTAACTTTCGGTATTTTAGCGGAAACTAGCCGAACAACATCAAAATTCACTTTCGAAAGTTCACAAAGGTCATAAATAATCATACGAACCCAATGGCACTTTCGGATTTCGAATCGGAGCTCATTCGGCAAAACCGAGCTCGAAAATCTCTTTTTAATATTTATCGCCAATAAAAACTGACACCTTCTTCCGATGCCTACCAAACGAGGTCTGACTTAGCTCAAATTTTACAGACAGGTCCTAATGGACATTACAAATATTTTAAAATTATCGGAACGCCAATCGGAGTCCTAACTTTCGAAACGACTGACCGAGGTCGTTTCATTCTCCTCCACTTAAACTCTCGTTCGTCCTCGAGCGAGCCTAAATCTAAAGCAAGATTTACGTAGATAACAAGAGAACTTGAACAACCTTCATAAACTACTCCACGGACATTATCTCATAATTACAAAATCAGAGTTATAACACGCACATCAAACTCTTGGATAAAACATATTTGGATAATATGATAACATCATTGCCCAACTTATTCGGACTAAGCCGACCCTTTCTCGATCATGAGAGAGGAGTTCTATATTTTCGAAACAAGATACACGAAACTTTGAATGGGTTAACATGATTCAGCCGATAATTACCTCTTCGATATACATTTCGATATAGAACAGGTCGATGGAACTAAGAATTAGCTTACGCTTCAGCAACGCCTTAGAGATTTAATATTATGATTCGGTATCAATTGGAGGAAGACTCCTCCACTTAGAGCATAAACTCATACAACTAATTTGAATAGAAATAGTCATCCTCGCACAACCTGCTGGATTAAAGAAGACCTAGCTAAAAGTTGAACATAGGCAGACCTAAACTACCAAACTACCGTTTCGAGTTGCCAACTAGCTGCAACTCTCGAGTTCACAACTCCATACCTTTGCCGTAAGCACCACTGCCTGATGGATGGTACTTCTATATAAAAATTTCGGCAGAGGTTCCCCTGAAACTGGATGATCCTAAAAAACAGAACCAGCACTATACTATACATGGGAATGGATACCCGGATAAACTGATAACATAAACATGTTAAACGGATAGCAAGATGAGACAACTGGACCAAAACAATAATATGCTTCCAAAATAATAATATGCTTACCCGGCCACAATAACACGTACTCTGGCTCAACACAGGGAACGTCACAAGCGGCTACCAATCGCCCAAGCTCACTAGTGCCGGACGAAGAAGAAATGGAAATAGATCGAGGATAGAAATAATTAAAGCTTCAGGAAGTTCATCTTCTTATTTGCTTGACTACCAAAGCTAGACTACTTCCACATCAGGCGAGCCAAAAATTCGCAATTGAAAAGATAGACATTAAATAAGCTTTATGGAAAAATATCCATACCAATTTTAACCTTCCAATAAGAAGGAAATTCTGACAATTTACCATAAACCCTTTTATAACCCAGATAAGCTCATGGGATAACATGACTCTACAAACATCTTGAACCATGGAAGACACATAGATCAAATATTACTTACTAACCACTTTACACCGGAAGAAATGATAACACTTTCTGATGGTGACGAATTGGGATTTCATTATCCTACCAACACGGAATTCCGAGAAGAGAGGTATACTAATTTAATATAATAATAAAATATGGCACAACAAGATGCCAAGCAGACGATACCGACACTCACTCCCAAATCTCTCACATTTAGACCAAATAAATTAGTAGGGTCATCATAAATGCCAGGAATAAATCATATCAAAAACTCACCCCTCTACCGCAACCGATTCTTAATATAAACGACATCCAAGGAAACCATTGAAACATGATAAGACACACCATTTCCAGATTGATCAAAAGAATCAAATCTTACTCACATTTAAGAGAAGAAGAAATACTTGGGCTTACTACATCAGATACCTCAACATCCTGCCAGACTGGTAGTTCTTAGAACTGCCTCTACAGCTGAGCTGAGCTACTACCCTGATAATCACCTTCTGAAGAACTACTGCCACCACACTCTCGACCTCTACTGGATGGTCAAAGAAACAACAAGACCCAGCAAAGTGCAAAGACCAATTGCATCCAAGTACTGACAATGTCAAACGGGTCAAATGAAATAGAACTCCACAAACGGATAGCAGCATCGCAACAGGGACGCCATTGATCAGTGGTGAAGCAAAAAATTCAACACTCTGAGCAATTCCAAGAATTGTAGATCTACAAAGTCAACAACAATTAGTAGCGGTGAAGAGCAAAGGCCACCAGTAACAAACAATGAGTAAAATCATAGTGGAAAAGAAGACCAACGCCCAGACGTGGGGAAGGAGCGACCACCGGCGAGAGGCTCCGATGGCGTTACGCGGCGTCGCTGCCACTACCCCTTTTCTTATTTTTATTTCCAGGAACTGTTAGGACAAAAACGAGCAGAGAAAACATCCGATCGCCAGTATTCAAGATTGTCGGCCAGATCTCGGGACCCGACGTCATCCCAATGTTGTTTCCGCTAATGGTCTCGCCGTCGTCCCCCTGCCTCCCCTGTTCCCCGATTTGTATTCTTCCTTTCAATCGGTGGTGTATTGCTTTGTATATGAAAGAAATAAAATGGGTGTATGCCTGTCTCTTGTTTTTTAGGTGTGTATGGTGTGGGGGTATGTATCTGTTAGTTTTTTTCAAAAAATTGTATGTAATGAATTTAGGAAAAGAGAGATGGGATAGAGACCCCCTTATTGGTCTCTCTGTGTATCCTGCTTCTACTGTTGATGTATGTATTTAAAAAAGGAAATGGTTCAAAGAAAGCCGTTGGGGTCAGGCCCTATTCAAGGGATTTGATTGAAAGAGATCAGGACCTCCTAAATATGAGAGAGACGTGGGGGATTTTGGAGGTGATTGAGGGGATTAAGAGAGATTAAGGGATGGGCGTTGATGATATGATAAGAGCAATTTTGGATAAATATATTTAGGAAGGTCTTTGGTCAAAATATTCAAACAATGGATTGTACTTAGACTATATTTTGTCTAGGTTCAAAGTGAAAAGAGTTTCAAAATTAAGGAGAAGTAAAGTGAGATTTAGCAGCGATAGGGAAATTATTCAAATTATCAAGCATCTGAATTTTCGAATGAATATGATGCAAGAATAAAAATTGAAGCGAACTTTTAGTCGGGCCAATATCAACTCAAAAGTGCTGAGTAAACAATAAAATAAAAACATATATGAATATGTATATTGCATATAAAGAAAATGCACACATAAAAATGATTATGGGCTAAATTAATTAAGTATAGATAACAAAAAATAATTACTAAATGTTATTTTACAGTAAATTGTATAAATAATCACAATTTTGATAAATAGCCCGAATGATGCAAATTACGTAATATAATTACAATTAAGCATATATTGTGTAAATAAGGGATAACACAGATAAATTAATGCTTTCTAATGTCAAATTTACTCAAACAATCAATATTGCAATTTTACGTTAAATATAGCCGAATTAATGAAAAGAATGGTCAAAATTGGGTGTCAACAGTTGTCCCTCTTTGTCCGGAGATAATAAAAAGAATCTTCGGGCAAAGATAGTTAACGGAGTAGCCAATTTTGTCACGACGGACAGATAAAGTGGTGGAAAAGGAAAATGAGAATTTTGGGGGTATTTTCTGCCGAACCCAGGGTCTCTGAGTCGCCTACATATCTCGGGTCTCACGAGAATCAGGCCGTGTGTAGTTTTAGAATGGCATGTTGCCTGCGTGAGATGTTTATGCACAATATTAGTGTTAGGGGTAAACTTGTCTGAGTATTCAATGTCTAAATATGAAATATGTTGAAATATATGATTGCTGGATATAAGAGAGACATTGTTGAAGACGAGGTATCATCGATAGATCGAGCGTGAGAAAAGAGGCTTGTAATCATCCTAGTAATGAAGATGTGGTGCACGACACACCCATAAAGAGGAGTTTACATGGACATAGTTTCCACTACATCGATGAATGAATCTTCTTATCTCCAATATCAAACCTTAGAATTATCTGGTTAAGCTAGGGATTTTTAGGAGTAAGCATTATAAATGCACACGACTCAAACTAATGGGCACGATAAGGCACGGAAAACACGCATGATTGACACAGATAGGCTTGAATAGGAAGGAATACAAACTGACGTCCAGTCAGAAATGAAATATTAGGTAGAGTACTAGTGCGAGTATGGAAGTGTAGATTTGAGCGCTTTGGAGCTCGGCAAAATAGATAGTTTGTGGGTATAGCAAAGACATCGTCAATAAGACTCAGCTTTTTGAATGGTGTTCCAGAATGGTGCATAGTATGTATTTGAGGTTTTGCAGTTGCACAATTTCGTGTGTGGTATTGATTTTAAGGAGCAAGTGTAAGAGTATGGGAAATGGCGCGGGGGTTTTTAAGAGGTCGAAGAGTGTCCTGCAACAAAGCCATCGAAGATAATGATAAAGTAAACTTCCCTGTTGAGCTGAGCTTTCTTTTGTCATGTAGTTGTCTAGTCTATTTTCAAATGCTTTGAGTGCTAGGAAATATATGCCTTTCCTCCGGGGATATTTATTTGTCGCGTCTGGCTGTATACACTACGTGCAACGAGTAAAGTGAAGTGCTCCCGTCGGGAGATGTTTTCCTTTCGCGTCGGGCTGTGTACCCTGTGAATAAAAAGTAAAGTGTCTGTCGCGTCAGGCTGTCTACCCTGTGAACAAAAAGTAAAGTGCATGTCGTGTCGGGCTGTGTACCCTACGAACAAAAAGTAAAATGCCTGTCGCGTCGGGCTGTGTACCCTGCGAACAAAAAGTAAAGTGCATGTCGCGTCGGGCTGTGTACCCTGCGAACAAACGTAAAGTGCCTGTCGCGTCGGGCTGTGTACCCTGCGAACAAAAAGTAAAGTTCCTGTCACGTCGGGCTGTATACCTTGCGAACAAAAAGTAAAGTGAAGTGCTAAAATTAAAATACCATTCAATGCTGCTAAGAAGGTCGTCGTGTCTCTGCTTTTATAAAGCCTGCACTCAAACAAAAAACTTCGTGAGTTGTGGGGGGGGGGGGGGGGGAGGTTTGATTTGTGCATTCTTTATCTGCCCCGCGCCTTCCTCTTGTAGTGCCTTCTTTCATGAATTATGGGACTTGGTCAAGCTATCTTTGGTGAATTCTTAGTTTCTGTACTTCGTCTCTCTTGAAGTTTTTTAGGGGATCTAAAAAATTTCTGTCCCAGTGTCAGCTTGTGTCTTTTGGAATTTTTGAGGGATCCTCTAAAATTCTGCCTCAGTTTATTGCCTTTGATAGATCATCATATTATAGTAGTGCTTGCAAAACAATCATAAAATATGTGTGTATGTCCAATTCTAAGGCGGACGAGCCTATTGTAGTGGTGCCTACAAAACAAAAATATATGAGTTTGTCCTATTTTTAAGCCGGACCAGGCTGATCATCATATTTTAAGCCTGACGTGCCTAATTGTCATATTCTAAGCCTGAATAGGCTGATTGTCATATTATAAGCCTGACGAGGCTGGTCGTCATATTATAAGCCTGACGAGGTTGGTCTTCATATTATAAGCATGACGTGGCTAATCGTCATATTTTAAGCCTGACGTGGCTAATCATCACATTTTAAGCCTGACGTGGCTAGTCGTCATATTTTAAGCCTGACGTGGCTAGTCGTCATATTTTAAGCCCGACGTGGCTAGTCGTCATATTTTACGCCCGACGTGGCTGGTGGTCATATTTTAAGCCCGACATGGCTGGTCCTCATATTATAAGCCTGACGAGGCTAGTCGTCATAAGCCTGACATGGCTAATCGTCATATTTTAAGCCTGACGTGGCTAAAGTGCTATCATGTCCGTTGTGATTGCCTGCAAATCTTGTGTTTGTGTTGAAAAATCTGCTCTCAAAGAAAGATTCGTTAGTCGAAACAAAGTGGTTGCATTGCATTGAACACCAATGTATTGACTTGAATCTGCATTCGTCCTTTAGTGTGATGATTAAGCGTTTCAATGACTCTGATTATGTGGATACTTGCATTCTCAGACTGAAATTGAATTTGTTGGATTTGGAGGCTGTCCAAAATTGTATTTGTCTTGAGTTGTGCTGGGGTGTCTTCAAGTTTCGTGCTTTTCTTTTCAAAAAGTCATGGAGCTAACTTTGATGGATTGGTGTGTATAGAAAATGTATTTGTGGTTTAGGAGTTGCAGTTGGTTCTTGTTGTACCATCTTGCTTTGGTTAATCAGACTCTGAGTTTTGTGTTTCAGTGCTAGATATTTTGCCATGTCATGGTGTTGAATGTCTGAGTGATGAGTGTAAATTTTTGTTAGATCGATTTTCAGAATAGGTATCTAGAGAGTAGTCCGTTTGTCGGGTGCAATATCTTTTTATTGAGCTAAAGGGGTAAAGGTGTGAAGTTTTGTCTTTTTTGTCTTTCCTTGATTTTGTTGAGCCTGATAAGGTTGTTGTTGAAAGTCTTGACAGATGGGAGGTTATTTATTATGTAAGTTGGGTGCAGTGTGAGGCTGTGAGTTTTGCCAGTTTCGGTTGTATAGTGATCAGATTGATTAATCTTGCGACTCTTGTGTGGGTATAATACCAGCTAATTTTAGTTGTCCACATCACAAGTTGTACGGCAATGGGGTTTGGATTGTCTGAATGCTCTCAGTGTCATATGCTGGTGGTTCAAAAGACTTTGTCCCGAGGTAAACGTTTTCAGTTTGGCTTACCATTTCGGCTTTTCTGAATGCAGATTCTTGACCAATTTCAGCATTCAAATGCAAAGTAACCGTAATAGAGTGATAAAATACGCAAAAATGTGTTAGGACATTTAGCAAAGATTTGATGCAAAAACAACACATATAGCTTAAGAGAATGCCTAGACCGCGGATGATAGATTAGCACTTGAATTTGGAGATTATAAAAAAGTGTATAGAGATTCCAAAAGATTGCTTGAGTGCTTTATGTAGCAGCCAAGACAAGAATTTTGGTTAAATGATTGATGCTTGCTTAAGCAGGAGATGGGTCTGGTTTGATCTCAATCAAAAGTTGACAAAGATTTCGGGTAAGGGGTATATATATGACTGAAAAGGAAGTTGGCTTTTGTCGAACACCAAGAGTTTAGTGCATTTGTCATCCTTTCTTGCAAATTTGTGTGTCATGATGCCCGGGTGTCTTTGAGAGATATACTCAATGTCTTTCATACTTGTCAACCAACTGTTGCAATTCAATCTTTGCCTCAACTTTTGCTTGTCAGGTAGATTTTGTTGGCAAGAGACCGATCCCAGCATATCATGTATATTCTTAGATCGCTGTTTCAGTCAAGACCGTTTTAGAGGTTAGCCATATTGTATTCCTTGCTCAATGTAGTTGTTGTCATGAAAATCTATTCAAATAAAGCTTTTGACCAAAATCGCTCTAAGAAATCTGTCTGCCCCTGTTTTTGTATCAAATTAATTCATGGTCTTGTAAGTGTCTCAAATAGCTTCATCTTGAGTTCATCGTCTCGTCCCATACTTGCTAGTTGGTAGGGATATGCTTCCAATACTCAGCAAGAGTTTCTAGCTCCGTCATATAATGGAATTTTTGTCACTGTGCCTTTGCATTCTTTTCCAAATTGAATCAGCCTGCTAATTTTGGTTGTTATGCATAAATCTTTGTATCATCAAGCGGGTGTCGATCATTTCTCACTTGCTTATTGCCTTGTGATAACCCTTTGAATGTCTTTTTGATCATGAATAGGTGCAAGTTTGAAAATATTTTGGATTGCCTTAAATGTATTACAATATGGACTAGATCGATAAAATAATCCTCAAATATTGTGTCAAAACGAAATATTTTGGCAAGTCATGTGTGCCTTTGAGTTTGACCAACAAATCTCTTGCCCTGTCAATTTTCCGCTTTGTGTGTATAGTGCCTGCTATTACAAGCTCTTTTTGTTTTGAAAAATCTCTGATAAGTGCACTTTGCTTAACCAAATCTTCTGCCTTGGTATTGAACTTAAGCCAACCTTTTGGATAATAGGTTTTTGAGTTCGTAAGGGATAGGAAATTATCAAGACATGCGAAAGATTTCTGATATCAGGATTTAGGCATAGAGTAGGGAGATGAGGTGCCTTGGTAGGAGATTGGATTTGGGAAGAGATTGACTTAGGTAGAAAGAGACCTAGAGCAATCAAGCAAATTCACGTAATGCACACCTAGCAAATAAAAATGTATCCTATGACCGATTTATGCATGATAATTTGGAAAGCATTTTGTGCCACATGTATCATTTCATTTGCTACAACATGCGGAGTCTAAAAGAGAATATTGCATTTATCGAACATTTACAATGGTTGATATTGAAACAGCGTAAGAGAAGGAAAGGACTAAATATCGCTAGGAAATCAGATCATGGCCTGAGCGAGCATTCTTTATGTTGATCCATCTTCAGAAGATTCATCTTCTTCCTCTTCGAACGAATCTTCGTTAGACGAACTTGCCCCTAACGAGTCTCCTTGGAAGATGATATTGTCTGCGTCAGTTAAGAGCCGGGATATGTCGAATGTGTAGTTTTTCAACATTTCCCAAGCCTTCTTTCCTTTCTCCTCTATTCCTTTGTCAGCCACAGAGTCCATTCCTTCGCTAGCCCATACACTGATGGACTCTATGCGTTTTGTCAGGAGTTCTACCTTATTGCGCTATTTATCTTTTTCTTTGTTCTTTGCTTTGACCAAACTTTGCTTTTTCGCTATTTTCTCTCGTGCCTTTGCCAGTTGTTTGTATAGGCTCTTGCACTCAGATTCTAATTCATCAGCATTTCTTTTCCTTTTTCTTGTTGCTCTTGGTTGAACTACCTTTGCTATGTCTTTCCTTAGCCAGTCTCGATAATCTTCATCATAGCCTGCATCAAACCTGTCTCGTCCAATAGCCTTGAATCCCATTTGTTGCCTTTTTTTCCAAAGCTCTAATATCTTGTCTTTGAACGGTATCACTCATCCGAAGATATCTGCTTTGAAACTTCTGGTGTCTGCAATTTGGGGTACAGTATGCTTTCTCCCTGCTTGTCTAAGTGCCCTTAAAGGAGTGTATGGGTAAACTCCTCTAAAGCCCACTAAGACAAGAAAATAAGCTCTTTCGGATCTTCTGATTACAGTTGTGCCGGGAAAGTAATCAAACATCCATTGTATGTATTCAGATGTTCACTAAGAAAGCCTGTGGTGCCAGCCTGTGGCATTCGTTGGCTGGTCCCATTTCTCGAGAGTGTTGTTCGTGTGGGCGGTATGAGTCAAGATATAGTTTCTCTTGGTATGGGGTGGAAGGCTTGGTCTATGCTGTTCATCCTTTGCAAATATTCCATCAACCAAATTTGTAGGAATAAATTACAACCTTCAAAAAATGTAGCACCTTTCTTGTATCTTTCTAAAGCTCGGTACATTTCTGAAACAATCATCGGTACCAAAGTGTATTCTTTATTGAAGTCCTTGAGTAAGGCATCGACAATTGATACCATGCAAACATCAACTCGTCCTTTGTGTTCTGGAAATACGAAAGTCCCTAAAAAGCTGGTGACAAAAGCAAGTACCCTCCGCTCTTGCCAATCTGCTTTGTTAATGCTGAAATAGTCTTTGGATTCTTGAAATACTTCTCCATACCCAAATTTGATGCACAAGGAAGTCAAGGAAATTCCTAATTGTCTCACACTATCTGTGCACAATTCGGGCTTAAGCCCTACCATTTTGAAGAACTTCTCGGATATAATGTTCTCAGGCATCATACCTCATCACTATCAAATGGGGGTTGAGTCAATCCGCCTATTTCTTCCAGCAACGGTGTCAACTCTACACTTTCAAAGTAGAAAACTGCTCGGTCCGCATCCCAATAACGTACTGCTGCTTCTACTATCCCTTTTACTGCAGTGTGCTCCATTAGTAAAATTAGATTCTCCAACACCATTTTGACTTGATTTTGTTCATCTATGCTTAGATTTTCCCATCAATCTCTTAGCAACTGAGGGATTTCAACAACCATGTCAAAATGTTCTAATGGCCATGATCTTTTGGAAAAGGTGATGGACGATAGAAAAAGAGAGAAGAAAATTCCTAAAATTTGCTTTATTGCAAACAAATGATCAACGTGTGGCACAAGCTTTTGAAAACAATGCAACAGAGAATATGAAGAGATGTGTCGTTGTGGGTTGATGATGTTTGGCATTTTATGCCTATATTTCCTTAATATTTCCTCACGTTTTAGTACCTTATTCGCTCGTTTTATAGCTTGTGACTGTGGTTTTACACTGATTTTATGTCGTGCGTGTGTAGGTTGTTACGCAGTGTATTTGGAGCTTTTAGGAGCATGATTGAGCAAGAAAAGATTTGATTTTGATTGAGGATTGGATCGAGCACACGAAGGCACAACACGAAACGAGAAAAGGAGAAACGAAACAGAAAAATAGCCTGGCGCTGCAGGAGGCGCGCCGCGCCGCCCACCGCGCCCAGCCTCTTGCGCGTTTTTCCATGCGGCGCGGGCTTGTAGCGGACCAATTTCGACGGGTTCTGTCCAATATCACGCGTTCCGAGGCGCGGGGCGCCCGTTATAGCGCCCCTTGTGCGCGTTTTTATGTCCTATTTTGTCTAGGCTTTGGTCTAACTTATTACTAGGCTTTTGTAAACTCTATAAATACTCTTTTACTTAGTTTTTCATAGGAGTTGAGACTTTGGAGCAAGTTTTGGAGGAGAGGGGAGGAGCCCTAGATGTCTTCTAACCAAGTTCTTTCTCTTATTCTTCTCTTTAATTCTATAGTTTGTTCGTTCTAGGGTTAGAGTAAATACATGAAGGTTGATGTTTGAAAGTTGATTTCTTCCTATTGATTTACCATTACGGATTGTTTATTCTTTCTTGATCATAATTGTTTGATTATAACGGCCGTATAATTGAACACTATCTACGGTTCTTAGATTGAACTCGACAGAGGGAATTTATGAACGCAAATAAGAAAGAATAGAACTAGTTTGTGAACCCGGGCATCGGGGAACCAATTCACGGGTAGGATAGACATATACTTGCTTGCCTAGTTTAACTCATTACAGGATCGTTAATAGGGATTGGAGTAGCCTGCATAGACCGTGAAGAATCGAAAGGTTTTCACGGGTACAATTAACCTGTTAGTTAGCAATCTAGGAAATCAAGAAGTAGATTCAACTGGAAAACTCAACTGGATTGTTTGTAACTCTGACCCTGGACCGTTTCTCCATTATTGATAACAACCCATAAATTGCTCTATTACTTGACTTCAGTTAATTGTTTTAATTATTGTTTTAGTTAGTAAAATCTCAACCATTGGAAAAGATCCCTGAATAGTTTCTAAGAAATTGTTTGCTAAGATTCAGTCTGAATAGTCCTCATGGGAACGATACTCTACTTATCACTTTATTACTTGTCGACCACGTATACTTGCGTGTGCGTTGGGAGCAACAAGATTTTGGCGCCGTTGCCGGGGACTAAATTGACTGTTTTCTTTTTGAACAATTTATTATTTTCTATTCAGGTTTAATATTTTATTTTATTTTTAGTTTATTATTTTATTACTAGTTTACATGGCATCTTTGAATGAAAGTGGGTTGAATGTTGATTCTTGTCTACTTTGTGGAGGAACTCACTTTTGGGAAAATTGCCCAACTCTTTCAACCCTGCGAGATTGGTTATGTGAATTTTCTACCACCTTTGATTGGAATTTTTGTAAATTGTGTGGTGGTCGGTGGAATGATTGTCCTAAGTGTCATGCTCCTTCCCCCAATAATTTTTGTGATGATTCTAATGATGTTTGTGAGTTTGACAGGAGCGATAAAGCGCAGGTTGTTAGCGAAACTTGGCTAATGGAGCAAGCCAAACTCTTAGAAGCTTATGGGGATTTCAGGAGTGAACTTACAAATATGACGAGGCAATTTATGGAAGAAAGGGTTGTGCTCGGGCAAGAGATCGACGAATTTGGCTTGACTATTCACGACTTGGAGGAGAATTTGAATGATATGGTTGAGGTGTCTGAAGCTCAATTATCAGTTGTCGTGATTAGTAGATTTGAGATAGAAGAGCTTAGAAGCCAATTTGAGGAGCAAAAAGTGGAATTCCTACCACTCGACCAAATATTAGTTGATGATGCCAAGGTTGAAAAAATTACATTAGAGTCAAGTGAGGAAATAGAAAACATCATATTTGAGGACTCTAGTGTTTGTGCAAGTGAGGGTGTTAAAAATAATGCAACTTTGGAATTGAAGCGCATTGGACCTCATTCCAATCATTTTTCAACATTGTGTTTGGATGGTGACATGAAGATTGAGCCACCCGAGCCTATGAAGAAACAAAAGGAGGAGGAACAAGGTGCCTATATTTTAGAGTTTGTGATGCCGAGGAGACAAAATGACATCCCTCATTTAAAGGCCAAGAAGTGCAAAATGCGACAATGGTTACTTGGTCCTTTTGTATTTTTGCCACCACCCCAATACCATAGTTGTAAACTTGAGGCAAAGTTGGGGATTCAATTCATTAGTTCAAGGTGGAGGAAAAAGTGATGAAGTTGTCTTCGTCGTGCCGCGACGTTAAATCAAGCGCTTCTTGGGAGGCAACCCAATTTTCTTGCTTTACTTTTATTTATTTTTAATAATTATTTTTATGGTTGTATATTACTTCGGGTTATTCTTTGGATTGCAGGTTCATGTAATGTCAACTTTAAGTGTGGGGTGTCCTCACCCTTGCCTAATATTGATGACCTGATGAGGGAAGTCTAAGTACCTCATACTATATGGAAGCTTGGAGGATGCTAGCACCAAGGACTAGAATCTTCAGGGAAGTTTTCTTTACCTTGCACTTTCTTATTTTTAGCACTGAGGACATTCCTTAGTTTAAGTGTGGGGTGGGGAACTCTCCCTTTATTTTTTGAGGTTAGGGATGCATGTACCGTTAGAGATTTTTCTTTTGTCACTTGACTTTATTTTTATTTATTTCTTGCTTTTATATATGCAAAAATGAAAAAAATTAGAAAACCAATGAAAAAAATTTCAAAAAGATTTTCTTTTTAGTCTTTGTTAGTGGTACATGTCATCCACCCCGTGGTTTTTCTTATGACCTCGGTTCTTTTCCACGGGGAGACCTTTGAACCGGGTAGTTTTTTATTTTTAGGATTAGAATAGTTAGTATAGGTGACCCTAGACGAAAGGAATAGGTGGAATGCTAGGTGCCTTTGATTTGTTTGATACCGGTGGACTTGAACTTGAGCATGTGCTATTTGTGGTGTCCTTGGGTTTTAAATTGTGATGCATGCCTAGGAAAAAATTGGAACAACCCCCTTGAGATGCTTGAGTCCACTTGTTTGGCTTTATTTTTAACTTTTGTGCATTAGTGCTTAAATTTCCACAAGTTGCACTCTAGATGCTTGATTGAGAGTTGTTGATGGAGCCTTTTTGTGTGGATCATGTGCAATGTGTGTTGTGAGGCATATTTTTGTTTGCTCCATGTTGCATATTAATGTCTAGAACTTGCCCCGTGTGTGTGCAAAGCGAAATCCTAGGTTTGCTCTAGTCGGGAAATGATACAAGGCCTTCTTTGATTTGCCTACCCTTACATATACACCTTGGACTTGATTGTGTGATTTCTTTGACCCTTGTTGTTGGCACCCACACCCCGAGCCTACCCATTTGTTCTAAATTATCTCTTTTGGCCCTTTACTCCTTAAGCACTTTAGTTAAATTTTGTGTTGTTATTTTGGAGTTGTGGTTGGATTTTGAGAGGTTTTTGAATGGAGCTAATAAAGGGGAATACTTGTGAAAAATTGTGAAGTAGTGAAAAACATTGGCGAGGTTGGAAGTTGATGAAATTGAGAAAAAAAGAGAAAAAATAGCAAAGTTGAAAAGAAAGAAAAACTTGTGGAAAAGAAATAAAAAGAGAAAAGATATCCATTCCTTGCTAGTGTGTGCTTAATAGAAAAATGCTACTTGTGAGAAGGCGTATGTGTAAAAGTGTTGGTTGGGTGGCTTGATGAGATTTGTGCTTAATTAATTGTGATGTATTAAAGTGCTTAGGGAGGTAGTCACTATTCCCATATGTATCCTACCCGCCCCTTAGCCTACATTACAACCTTTCTAAAGTCCTAGTTAATCCCGATTGGAGTGAGCCTACATTAGTGGAGTTCTACACTACGGGCAAGCCTATGGTACGTTGTGTGTGACATGTGAGCCTTTCATGAGAGTGAGTGAATTTCATTTATTATTGCCCCCGTTCTATTCATGATATTTGTTGTTGTGTGTGATCTTTGGGGGGGCACTCTCTTTCATATTGGTGAGGGCACGTGGTTTGCATCAAGTAGGTAAAGTTGATGGCTTTTGGTTGAGTAGATAGGTGTGATTTTGTGGGAGCATGGTTGCAATAAGTTGAGTTTGTGCATTTGAGCTATTTTGGGGTGGTTGTTCTCATATTTTTGGTTTTGGTAAATTGTTGGCATGTTGTGGATCCATAGTAGTCATGTGCGCATTGGTTCAATGGTCGGTATCAACCATAGTCATAGGCAGACCTGTTTTACCTAGGTTGGGAAGTTATTTGTGATTGCTCGAGGACGAGCAAAGGTTCAAGTGTGGGGTGGTGATGTTTGGCATTTTATGCCTATATTTCCTTAATATTTCCTCACGTTTTAGTACCTTATTCGCTCGTTTTATAGCTTGTGACTGTGGTTTTACACTGATTTTATGTCGTGCGTGTGTAGGTTGTTACGCAGTGTATTTGGAGCTTTTAGGAGCATGATTGAGCAAGAAAAGATTTGATTTTGATTGAGGATTGGATCGAGCACACGAAGGCACAACACGAAACGAGAAAAGGAGAAACGAAACAGAAAAATAGCCTGGCGCTGCAGGAGGCGCGCCGCGCCGCCCACCGCGCCCAGCCTCTTGCGCGTTTTTCCATGCGGCGCGGGCTTGTAGCGGACCAATTTCGACGGGTTCTGTCCAATGTCACGCGTTCCGAGGCGCGGGGCGCCCGTTATAGCGCCCCTTGTGCGCGTTTTTATGTCCTATTTTGTCTAGGCTTGGGTCTAACTTATTACTAGGCTTTTGTAAACTCTATAAATACTCTTTTACTTAGTTTTTCATAGGAGTTGAGACTTTGGAGCAAGTTTTGGAGGAGAGGGGAGGAGCCCTAGATGTCTTCTAACCAAGTTCTTTCTCTTATTCTTCTCTTTAATTCTATAGTTTGTTCGTTCTAGGGTTAGAGTAAATACATGAAGGTTGATGTTTGAAAGTTGATTTCTTCCTATTGATTTACCATTACGGATTGTTTATTCTTTCTTGATCATAATTGTTTGATTATAACGGCCGTATAATTGAACACTATCTACGGTTCTTAGATTGAACTCGACAGAGGGAATTTATGAACGCAAATAAGAAAGAATAGAACTAGTTTGTGAACCCGGGCATCGGGGAACCAATTCGCGGGTAGGATAGACATATACTTGCTTGCCTAGTTTAACTCATTACAGGATCGTTAATAGGGATTGGAGTAGCCTGCATAGACCGTGAAGAATCGAAAGGTTTTCACGGGTACAATTAACCTGTTAGTTAGCAATCTAGGAAATCAAGAAGTAGATTCAACTGGAAAACTCAACTGGATTGTTTGTAACTCTGACCCTGGACCGTTTCTCCATTATTGATAACAACCCATAAATTGCTCTATTACTTGACTTCAGTTAATTGTTTTAATTATTGTTTTAGTTAGTAAAATCTCAACCATTGGAAAAGATCCCTGAATAGTTTCTAAGAAATTGTTTGCTAAGATTCAGTCTGAATAGTCCTCGTGGGAACGATACTCTACTTATCACTTTATTACTTGTCGACCACGTATACTTGCGTGTGCGTTGGGAGCAACAAGATTTTGGCGCCGTTGCCGGGGACTAAATTGACTGTTTTCTTTTTGAACAATTTATTATTTTCTATTCAGGTTTAATATTTTATTTTATTTTTAGTTTATTATTTTATTACTAGTTTACATGGCATCTTTGAATGAAAGTGGGTTGAATGTTGATTCTTGTCTACTTTGTGGAGGAACTCACTTTTGGGAAAATTGCCCAACTCTTTCAACCCTGCGAGATTGGTTATGTGAATTTTCTACCACCTTTGATTGGAATTTTTGTAAATTGTGTGGTGGTCGGTGGAATGATTGTCCTAAGTGTCATGCTCCTTCCCCCAATAATTTTTGTGATGATTCTAATGATGTTTGTGAGTTTGACAGGAGCGATAAAGCGCAGGTTGTTAGCGAAACTTGGCTAATGGAGCAAGCCAAACTCTTAGAAGCTTATGGGGATTTTAGGAGTGAACTTACAAATATGACGAGGCAATTTATGGAAGAAAGGGTTGTGCTCGGGCAAGAGATCGACGAATTTGGCTTGACTATTCACGACTTGGAGGAGAATTTGAGTGATATGGTTGAGGTGTCTGAAGCTTAATTATCAGTTGTCGTGATTAGTAGATTTGAGATAGAAGAGCTTAGAAGCCAATTTGAGGAGCAAAAAGTGGAATTCCTACCACTCGACCAAATATTAGTTGATGATGCCAAGGTTGAAAAAATTACATTAGAGTCAAGTGAGGAAATAGAAAACATCATATTTGAGGACTCTAGTATTTGTGCAAGTGAGGGTGTTAAAAATAATGCAACTTTGGAATTGAAGCGCATTGGACCTCATTCCAATCATTTTTCAACATTGTGTTTGGATGGTGACATGAAGATTGAGCCACCTGAGCCTATGAAGAAACAAAAGGAGGAGGAACAAGGTGCCTATATTTTAGAGTTTGTGATGCCGAGGAGACAAAATGACATCCCTCATTTAAAGGCCAAGAAGTGCAAAATGCGACAATGGTTACTTGGTCCTTTTGTATTTTTGCCACCACCCCAATACCATAGTTGTAAACTTGAGGCAAAGTTGGGGATTCAATTCATTAGTTCAAGGTGGAGGAAAAAGTGATGAAGTTGTCTTCGTCGTGCCGCGACGTTAAATCAAGCGCTTCTTGGGAGGCAACCCAATTTTCTTGCTTTACTTTTATTTATTTTTAATAATTATTTTTATGGTTGTATATTACTTCGGGTTATTCTTTGGATTGCAGGTTCATGTAATGTCAACTTTAAGTGTGGGGTGTCCTCACCCTTGCCTAATATTGATGACCTGATGAGGGAAGTCTAAGTACCTCATACTATATGGAAGCTTGGAGGATGCTAGCACCAAGGACTAGAATCTTCAGGGAAGTTTTCTTTACCTTGCACTTTCTTATTTTTAGCACTGAGGACATTCCTTAGTTTAAGTGTGGGGTGGGGAACTCTCCCTTTATTTTTTGAGGTTAGGGATGCATGTACCGTTAGAGATTTTTCTTTTGTCACTTGACTTTATTTTTATTTATTTCTTGCTTTTATATATGCAAAAATGAAAAAAATTAGAAAACCAATGAAAAAAATTTCAAAAAGATTTTCTTTTTAGTCTTTGTTAGTGGTACATGTCATCCACCCCGTGGTTTTTCTTATGACCTCGGTTCTTTTCCACGGGGAGACCTTTGAACCGGGTAGTTTTTTATTTTTAGGATTAGAATAGTTAGTATAGGTGACCCTAGACGAAAGGAATAGGTGGAATGCTAGGTGCCTTTGATTTGTTTGATACCGGTGGACTTGAACTTGAGCATGTGCTATTTGTGGTGTCCTTGGGTTTTAAATTGTGATGCATGCCTAGGAAAAAATTGGAACAACCCCCTTGAGATGCTTGAGTCCACTTGTTTGGCTTTATTTTTAACTTTTGTGCATTAGTGCTTAAATTTCCACAAGTTGCACTCTAGATGCTTGATTGAGAGTTGTTGATGGAGCCTTTTTGTGTGGATCATGTGCAATGTGTGTTGTGAGGCATATTTTTGTTTGCTCCATGTTGCATATTAATGTCTAGAACTTGCCCCGTGTGTGTGCAAAGCGAAATCCTAGGTTTGCTCTAGTCGGGAAATGATACAAGGCCTTCTTTGATTTGCCTACCCTTACATATACACCTTGGACTTGATTGTGTGATTTCTTTGACCCTTGTTGTTGGCACCCACACCCCGAGCCTACCCATTTGTTCTAAATTATCTCTTTTGGCCCTTTACTCCTTAAGCACTTTAGTTAAATTTTGTGTTGTTATTTTGGAGTTGTGGTTGGATTTTGAGAGGTTTTTGAATGGAGCTAATAAAGGGGAATACTTGTGAAAAATTGTGAAGTAGTGAAAAACATTGGCGAGGTTGGAAGTTGATGAAATTGAGAAAAAAAGAGAAAAAATAGCAAAGTTGAAAAGAAAGAAAAACTTGTGGAAAAGAAATAAAAAGAGAAAAGATATCCATTCCTTGCTAGTGTGTGCTTAATAGAAAAATGCTACTTGTGAGAAGGCGTATGTGTAAAAGTGTTGGTTGGGTGGCTTGATGAGATTTGTGCTTAATTAATTGTGATGTATTAAAGTGCTTAGGGAGGTAGTCACTATTCCCATATGTATCCTACCCGCCCCTTAGCCTACATTACAACCTTTCTAAAGTCCTAGTTAATCCCGATTGGAGTGAGCCTACATTAGTGGAGTTCTACACTACGGGCAAGCCTATGGTACGTTGTGTGTGACATGTGAGCCTTTCATGAGAGTGAGTGAATTTCATTTATTATTGCCCCCGTTCTATTCATGATATTTGTTGTTGTGTGTGATCTTTGGGGGGGCACTCTCTTTCATATTGGTGAGGGCACGTGGTTTGCATCAAGTAGGTAAAGTTGATGGCTTTTGGTTGAGTAGATAGGTGTGATTTTGTGGGAGCATGGTTGCAATAAGTTGAGTTTGTGCATTTGAGCTATTTTGGGGTGGTTGTTCTCATATTTTTGGTTTTGGTAAATTGTTGGCATGTTGTGGATCCATAGTAGTCATGTGCGCATTGGTTCAATGGTCGGTATCAACCATAGTCATAGGCAGACCTGTTTTACCTAGGTTGGGAAGTTATTTGTGATTGCTCGAGGACGAGCAAAGGTTCAAGTGTGGGGTGGTGATGTTTGGCATTTTATGCCTATATTTCCTTAATATTTCCTCACGTTTTAGTACCTTATTCGCTCGTTTTATAGCTTGTGACTGTGGTTTTACACTGATTTTATGTCGTGCGTGTGTAGGTTGTTACGCAGTGTATTTGGAGCTTTTAGGAGCATGATTGAGCAAGAAAAGATTTGATTTTGATTGAGGATTGGATCGAACACACGAAGGCACAACACGAAACGAGAAAAGGAGAAACGAAACAGAAAAATAGCCTGGCGCTGCAGGAGGCGCGCCGCGCCGCCCACCGCGCCCAGCCTCTTGCGCGTTTTTCCATGCGGCGCGGGCTTGTAGCGGACCAATTTCGACGGGTTCTGTCCAATGTCACGCGTTCCGAGGCGCGGGGCGCCCGTTATAGCGCCCCTTGTGCGCGTTTTTATGTCCTATTTTGTCTAGGCTTGGGTCTAACTTATTACTAGTCTTTTGTAAACTCTATAAATACTCTTTTACTTAGTTTTTCATAGGAGTTGAGACTTTGGAGCAAGTTTTGGAGGAGAGGGGAGGAGCCCTAGATGTCTTCTAACCAAGTTCTTTCTCTTATTCTTCTCTTTAATTCTATAGTTTGTTCGTTCTAGGGTTAGAGTAAATACATGAAGGTTGATGTTTGAAAGTTGATTTCTTCCTATTGATTTACCATTACGGATTGTTTATTCTTTCTTGATCATAATTGTTTGATTATAACGGCCGTATAATTGAACACTATCTACGGTTCTTAGATTGAACTCGACAGAGGGAATTTATGAACGCAAATAAGAAAGAATAGAACTAGTTTGTGAACCCGGGCATCGGGGAACCAATTCGCGGGTAGGATAGACATATACTTGCTTGCCTAGTTTAACTCATTACAGGATCGTTAATGCGTGCACGTGATTCAACCCATAGACATATAGGGATTGGAGTAGCCTGCATAGACCGTGAAGAATCGAAAGGTTTTCACGGGTACAATTAACCTGTTAGTTAGTAATCTAGGAAATCAAGAAGTAGATTCAACTGGAAAACTCAACTGGATTGTTTGTAACTCTGACCCTGGACCGTTTCTCCATTATTGATAACAACCCATAAATTGCTCTATTACTTGACTTCAGTTAATTGTTTTAATTATTGTTTTAGTTAGTAAAATCTCAACCATTGGAAAAGATCCCTGAATAGTTTCTAAGAAATTGTTTGCTAAGATTCAGTCTGAATAGTCCTCGTGGGAACGATACTCTACTTATCACTTTATTACTTGTCGACCACGTATACTTGCGTGTGCGTTGGGAGCAACAGTTGATAACCCTTTAGACACTTTAGACGAAAGTTGCTAAGGGACTTTTGACAAACCATGGATGACAAGTCTTTATATAATGCCTAAAGGATAAATGCGCATTATGTGTCATCCCGTCTATCAAGTGGTCATTTCTGCTTCAAATTGGGCCTTTAATACCTTTTCGGTTACCTTTTGCGCGTTTGAATAACATTGAATACAAAATGATTCCAACCGCTTAGGAATAAACAGTCGTTTCCGATTCAATTTGGGCTTTGATGCCTCTTCGGTTATCTTTTATGCCTTTGAATAACATTGAACACAGAATGATTCTAACCGCTTAGGAATAAACGATCGTTTCTGATTCAATTTGGGCTCTGATGCCGCTTCGGTTACCATTTGTGCCTTTGAATGACATTGAATACAGAATGATTCCAATCGTTTAGGAATAAACCGTCGTTTCCGATTCAATTTGGGCTTTGATGCCGCTTCGGTTACCATTTGTGCCTTTGAATGGCATTGAATGCAGAATAATTCCAATAAACGGTCCACATTTGCACGTTCAATCCTTTATGTATATGCTAATAAATCATGTTTAACGCTCTTTGGGGGTCAAAAACCCGTTCAGATTGTTTGAACGAGTTGGTTTTTTGGACTTGAAAACAAGTCGACTAATGATATGTCATGATGCATGGTGCTAGAGTCACCACTAAGAGCTGGGTTGACTTAGACCGAGTTTTATTATCCTCCCGAGCGGACAACTCGAGAGCGGGAACGTCTCGGACCAACTAGATTCCAAGTTGTTCCCCCTAAAGGGCATTTTGTGAGGAAAGAGGCGGTCGCGAGATCCTTATAACCACCATATTTCAATGCACGATTTTGAAGTTTCGTATGAGCAAAAATGCACAAGCTTAAAATATGCACAAGTTGAAATAAAATCAGTTTAAAATAAAATAAGTTTAGTAAAAATGAAGGAAAAAGGGAAAGCAAAGAAACATGTTAGTTTCGAAAATGAGATAATCAAGCAAGATAATTTGAAACGATGATGTGAAAAAGATTTTAAAATATAGAATGCGATGTATGCTCCTAATGGAGTTTTTTAAGAGTAAGGTTTAGACAAGGTTCTCCCAAACAGACAGTTTGGAAGTGAAAAAGTTTGGAACCGTCGGTTGTACCACGGACTCGACCTATTCCAAAACTTTTTCAATGGTGTGTTTTGTAGGAGTGAGAACAGTCGTCAAACCGACGTAACCGTCTTTCAAATATAGCGCACGAGTAAACTTTTCCAAAAGTGGCGGATATGATGGAAAATGATATATGATCTTAATACAGTCTAGGATTGAAAAAAATATAAATAAAAGAAGAAATACAAATAATAAATTAAAAGGAGATGCCAATGAAATAGAAAGTTAAGCTTCAAATCCTGCAAAAAGAAAATGAAGAAAGATTAATCTCGAGAATAACAAGAAAAAGAAAATTAATTCAAAGAATCCCAATTAGAAGTCTGTTATGGTTAGAACTTCAGAATTTCCCAACGGAGTCGCCATTCTGTCGACACCCATTTTTTCCGAACCGGTTATAGTCTAAAATAGGGTTCGACTTATTGGAACTCACGGGTAAGACTTGGAGTCGCCACCTAACATATTTTTTAACTAGGCATATTAGGGCATCTACTTTGATTCTAGCCAATTTTATGTTAACTCCGTAACTTGATCTACGAAACGGAAATTCTGAGTGAGGATTCAAATTAACCCAAGAGGAAGGTGTTAGGCACCTCTCATATTTCACCAAGTGTAGTTCCCGGCTGGACTAAATAACTGAGATATTAAATAATTTAAAAATAACCAAGCAAGTAAACTAATTAATTAAACTAGACAAATAATTAGATGGCTACTACAATATTCAATACAATATTTTGCATATGAAATAAATTGCTTGTCTTCTCCAACAAACTTCCTCTCTATAGGAATTTCGTCCAAATATACCTCGCATTTAAAATAAATTAGTTAGTATATCAATAAGCAATAAAATGAAATAAAGGTACAGGAAATGATAATGATGTTAAAATATTTGTCTTTCCAATAGCATCCTCTTTAACAAATTTCGCCGAGAAGTACCTCGCAAAATGTATAAAAAATGAATGAGTATGATAATTAATGAAATAAATAATAAAATGAAATGAGAATAAGTAATATAGAATAATAATAATAATAATAATAATAATAATAATAATAATAATAATAATAAGAAAATAAAAAGGCAAAAAATAATTTTTGTAAAGGTTTTAGGCTCAGATTTTGTCGTATCAGGTTGAGGTTTAAGGACGTCGATAAGGCTGCAAACAACGGTGGCCGACCGTGCTGCCATGCCAAGTACCGATCGTACACACTCTATGTTTATTTTGCAAAGGGATACTCATAATCATTGCCTTTTTCTGTTTGTTTTCAGGACACGTAAGGGACGGTAAATACGGGACGGGACTTGTATTGGCCTCCAAACGTCATTGGCTTAACAGTGTAAATATCCGTTCAAATCAGTGTAAATGCCTCAAATAATAATATTTTCGTAGGCTTTCATAAAGGTGTAGCATTGTTCCAAATTAGTCCAAGCGTCCCGAATAGATCGAACAAGAAATTACCCAAAACCTGCCTGTACTCAAAAGATTCAGTCAGTGCACTATAACTCAGGGCAATGAATACAAGAGCCTTGTAAATAACTCCTTGCAAAAAAAAAAAAAAAAACGACAGTCAAAGAAACAACATGACCCAACAAAGTGCAAAGACCAATTGCATCCAAGTATTGACAATATCAAACGGGTCAAATGAAATAGAACTCCACAAATGGATAGCAGCATCACAACAGAGACGCCATTGATCAGTGGCAAAGAAAATACTTCAACACTCCGAGCAATTCCAAGAATTGTAACAGATCTACAAAGTCAACAACGATTAGTAGCGGTGAAGAGCAAGGACCACCAGTAACAAACAGTGAGTAAAATCATAGTGGAACGGAAGACCAATGCCCAAACATGGGGAAGGAGTGACCACCGGCGAGAGGCGCCGATGGCATTACGCAGCGTCGCTGCCACCACCCATTTTCTTATTTTTATTTCCAGGAACTGTTAGGACAGAGAAAACATCCGATCGCCGGCGTTCAAGATTGTCGGCCAGATCTCAGGACCCGACGTCGTCCCGATGGTGTTTCCGCTAATGGTTTCGTCGTCCCCCTCCCCCCCTCCCCGCTCCTCCCCTGTTCCCTGATTTGTATTCTTCCTTTCAATTGGTGGTGTATTGCTCTGTATATGAAAGAAAGTAAATAAGAGTGTGCCTGTCTCTCGGTTTTTAGGTGTGTATGGTGTGGGGTATGAATCTGTTAGTTTTTTTCAAGAAATTGTATGTAATAAATTTAGAAAAAGAGGGATGGGATAGAGACCCCTTTCTTGGTCTCTCTGTGTATCCTGCTTCTACTGTTGATGTATGTATTTAAGAGGAAAGAGTTCAAAGAAAGCCGTTGGGGCCAGGGCCTATTCAAGGGATTTGATTAAAAGAGATCAGGACCTCCCAAATATGAGAGAGGCGTAGGGGATTTTGGAGGTGATTGAGGGGATTAAGAGAGATTAAGGGAGGGACGTTAGTGATCTGATAAGAGCAATTTTGGATAAGTATATTTAGGAAGGTCTTTGGTCAAAATATTCAAACAATGGATTGTACTTAGACTATATCTTGTCTAAGTTCAAAGTGAAAAGAGTTTCAAAATTAAGAAGAAGTAAAGTGAGATTTAGTAGTGATAGGAAAATTATTCAAATTATCAAGAATCTTAATTTTCGAATGAATACGATGCAAGAATAAAAATTGAAGCGAACTTTTAGTCGGGCTAATATTCACTCAAAAGTGATGAGTAAACAATAAAATAAAATAAAAATATATATGAATATGTATATTGCATATAAAGAAAATGCACACATAAGAATGATTAGGGCCAAATTAATTAAGTATAGATAACAAAAAATAGTTACTAAATGTTATTTTTACAGTAAATTGTATAAATAATCATAATTTTGACAAATCATTTGTATAAATAACCATAATTTTGATAAATAGCCTAAATGATGTAAATTACGTAATATAATTACAATTAAGTATATATTCTGTAAATAGGGGATAACACAGATAAATGAATGCTTTCTAATGTCAAATTTACTCAAACAGTCAACATTGCACCTTTACGGTAAATATAACCGAATTAATGAAAAGGAAGGACAAAATTGGGTGTCAACATAGGCCCAAACGGTTCAAAATTACACCACTTACAGAGAATTCAAATGCCAATTCTCGTGACTCTAGGTCTAAACGCTTCAAGGTTACACCACCTGGTGCTGGTTCTATATCACCAACTAAAAATGGAGCTTGTTCTAGGCCATCAGCACAGGATCCTGATTACACGTACTCATCTGATTCGTATGATGATGATGATGATGATGATGATGATGAATTCATTCGTACTTCTATTGAGACAACTACAAAAAGCTGTAAAAAGAAGAGCTATTGGATTGTCAACCTTATTGGTAAGCATTATTACTTTTGTACTATTTATTCGCTTGGCAACTATATACATTTAAGATATTACAATCCTTGTTCCAGATGAGTACAGTGTAATCACAGAAGGAAAACTGAAAGTGCGGGATATTTGGTCACTTCCAACTGGCAAAAAATTTATCATCTCGTGCAATGAGCTTGGTCAACCTATAGATGATGCAGGTAGCCTCTTAGGTGGCTTCCTGGGAGATTTGGGATCCAACTATGCTAAGTTTTCTATGTGCTACAAGTCATGGTGTAAGGTTCCAGTTAACTATAAGAATGTCGTATATGACGACATTATCCAGGTGCATAAATTCAACTAGTATCGTCGTCATTTCACTAATCTCTTCTTTATTTCTTTCTTCCTCTCTTTCTTTATTTTTTTTCTTTTTCTTCCAGGGAAAAGGCATGATATATTATTTCCAGGTAGTTGGCACCCACTACACATATCTATGTAGACCTCCTCATTTTTCACCTCTGTTTGAAAACATAGGACTTCTGGGCTATTCTCTTTTCTGTTAAACAGTAGAAAATGATCTTGTATGCTCTATATTTGTCTTGTTTAATCATATGGTTTCTTATGTAGAAAAAAGTTCTTGTGGAAGATGGGGGATTAAAAGATTATATCATGAAGAGTATTGGAAAAAAATGGAAAGATGCCAGGTGCTGTCTCTGTCATCGCTTTTATAAAGACTCGTTGACTTTGGAGGAAAATGTTGCAATACTTCCCAATGGAATTGATCCAGACCAATGGATGTGGTTGCTTCAGTACCGCAAGGATAAGAATACACATGTAACACATCCAAATTAACTCTTTGTATGCTGGGTGATTTGAGTTTATTCAGAGAAAAGATAATTTGATTAATTCAGGGAAGGCTAGGACGGCGCCTCGCATATGGGTAGCAAGAGGGCGCTTATGCCCCGACGGTGGGGCCTTATGGGGAAGGGCCAAACATAGATTTATCACTATCACCTGATGTTCAGCTCTTGTCACTATCATCAATGGGCATCTAAACATTATATAATTGCGTTTTTTGGATTGTAATGAGATTTGAGTTAAACTGACTCTGCTTTTATCTCTAGGTTGCTCCATTAAAGATAAAACTTTGCATCTGTTGTGGCCTGTCAGATAAACGCTCGTGAAACTCTTCAAGTAGAAAAGTAATGGAGGCTCCAAAAGGTGATGTTGCAGTCGTACGGAAGACAATCTCTCCGTACGATATCACCTCGAATGATAATCCTGGTTTGATTATCACACAGGTCCAGTTGACCAGTGAAAACTATGAGGAATGGGCGCGGTCGGTTAGAACGGCGCTGCGTGCAAGGAAAAAGTTTGGTTTTGTTGATAGATCGATCAAGATGCCCGATGAAAAGTCGATCGATTATGAGGACTGGTGGACTATCAATTCTCTTCTGGTGTCATGGATTAGGAATTCGATCGAGCCTACTCTTCGAACCACCATATCGCACATGGAAGTGGCGAAAGATCTGTGGGAGAGTATTCGAGAACGTTTCTCCGTGGGAAATGGACCTCGGATTCAGGAATTGAAAGCGGCTTTGGCCGGTTGTAAGCAAAAGGGATTAACTATTGCTGCTTACTATGGAAAACTGGCTATGTTGTGGGAAGAACTAGGAAATGGTGATAAGTTTCCAACTTGTTCGTGTGGAAACTGCACTTGCAATCGAACGGTTGCACTGGAGAAGAAAAGGGAAGATGATAGGGTTCACTTATTTCTTATGGGTCTGGATGAAAGTCTTTATGGAACCGTCCGTTCCAATATCTTGGCTCAGGATCCATTGCCATCGATGAATCAAGTCTACCAAAAGGTAATCCAAGATGAACGGGTCAAAGGGATGGCACGAACTCAGGAAGAACGAGGGGAGGTGACAGCGTTTGCTGCACAACGATCACAGCCACCGAAGACAGGCTATAAGGAGTGTCACTTGTGTGATCGAGGAGGACATCATCCGGAACGCTGCTATGAAGTTATTGGTTATCCGGAGGGGTGGGTGCATTATCCGAAGCAAGGTTCTTCGAATGGAGGACGTGGCAGAGGAAGAGCTGAAGGTAACAGAGGTGGAAGAGGTCGTGGACATCAACAGTTTGGTTCGAATGCTGGTCGAGGATGTGGCAATAATCGAGCAAATGCTGCTCAAGCTGAGCTCGAGAATGGAGAAAATGGACACATGAGTATGCCCGGACAAACTAACTTGTCCGGAATAACAGGTGATCAGTTGCAGATGTTGTTCGATTTGCTGAAAAAGGAGAAGGCAAGCACAAGTGAACCATCGATCGGTAAGAAAATTCATCTTTCATGGATTATTGACACGGGGGCGTCAAATCACATGACTTGTCAGATAAGTGCTTTGGAGAATTTACGAACAATACCAAAGTGTCCGGTAGGTTTGCCGAACGAAAGCAGTACGATGGCAACTCAGGAAGGATCCATCAGATTTAACAAAGACATGGTTCTTCACGGAGTGTTATATGTGCCCGAAATGACTTGCAATTTGATTTCTGTGTCTCAATTAATTAATCAAGTTGGTTGCAATGTAAATTTCACTAATGATTTGTGTGTTATGCAGGACCGGGCTACGGGGAAGTTGATTGGAGCGGGTGAACAAAAGAACAGACTCTACTACTTTCGGACAATACCCATGGTGAAAGCTGTGAAGGTCGATGTGGTAGATTTGTGGCATCAAAGGTTGGGACATCTTTTGATGCAAGTAACAAAATCTCTTTCAGTTTTAGAAGATAGTGGGAAAGGTAGCTTAGAAGAAAAAGCATGTGATGTATACCTTAGGGCAAAGCAAACTAAAAGTGTATTTCCTTTGAGTAATAATAAAGCTACTGAACCTTTTGATTTAGTTCATTGTGACTTGTGGGGTCCTTATAGAACTGAGTCTTCGTGTGGTGCATCATATTTTTTGACTGTTATTGATGATTGTTCACGAGGAGTATGGGTGTCCTTGTTAGTTGATAAGAGAGAGGTCGGACAAAAATTGAAAGGTTTCTTTGCAATGGTAGAAAGACAATTCAATAAACGGGTTAAGTGCATTCGGAGTGATAATGGAACCGAATTTGTAAGTCTAAGAGGGTATTTTCTCGAACAAGGGATCTTGTTCCAAACTTCTTGTGTAGGGACACCCCAGCAAAACGGTAGAGTTGAACGGAAACATAGACATATCTTAAACGTGGCACGGGCGCTACGTTTTCAAGCCAATTTACCAGTTGACTTCTGGGGAGAATGTGTGATGACGGCATGTTATTTGATTAACCGACACCCACTAAGTTGTTGAATAGGAAGACACCTTACGATATCTTGATGGGTGTGACACCGAATTTTGATCATTTGAGGGTGTTCGGTTGCTTATGTTATGCTCTGATACCATGTAAAACCGAACACACCAAGAAACCGAACACGTAAAACCGAACACACTCACACGAGAGGAATAAGATTTGGGTGAAAATTCTTGCTTTCATTGATAAAGGGGGTCCCCTATTTATACAAGAGAAAACCTAAACCTAACTTAGAAACCAAGTAAACCTAACGGGCTTGGCCCAATATATACAATTTACATAACTAATTAACCTATTTACATATCTAACCTTCATTACATACGCTGTTGTGTGTTATATATGTTCTTTTATGTAACGGAACCAAGCAGCAGTATAAGTAAATTATTATATCTATATATTTATTTCTTCTCTCTCTATAATTATCCAATAAATGATGTTAACATTATAATTTCCTCTAGCATCAGATAGAGGAGAATCCACATTCATGGTCTGGACAAGTTCAGAAGATCATCCATGTGCTGAAAGGATTTAATTTTGGATTAATGAATTGTATATGTAATAATAAAGATCTTGCATCCTGTGCTTAGTAGTAAGAAACTTTGAATTATGCCCAAGGATTGTGATGTTACTGTTTCACTTAATTTAGTAGAATCATTTATGAGAATTGGGTTTTCTCTCCTGGATTTGAGGTTCTTGATTCTACTAAAAGCAGTGGCTTGTTTTCTCCTAGGAGTAGTGTTAGTGGTGGAAGCAAGATTCTTGGTGCTGTTGTTGTCCCTGAGAATAATAGTCTTCAAAAGTCTTCTAATATGGGCGTCATTAATGTTGTGATAACTATCACTTGTTTACTATTAATTTAGTAGAATGTGTTTACTGTTTCTTAATTTAAAAAAAAAAAAAGGTGATAACTATCACTTGTTTACTGCTAATTTGGTTCATGCAAGCATAGAAGATGATCCAACAGAATGCTAAAAATCGACGGAAGAGATATACTAATGGTTCAAAAAGCATACCTAGGAGAAAAGCGGAAGAGGTTTTAATTTCAAGTCCTTTGCTTCCCTGTCTTATGATATTTTAGTTTCAAATATATAATCGTGGTCATAATAATGTAGGAACGTAAATTTGGGAGACCCTTGAGCAGAGTAGAGTTATGAATTTTGACGCACAAAGACAAAGACAATTCCTACATGAATGAGACGGCCAAACTTATCGATCTAAGTAACTTAAAAAGTTGTTACATACTATTTATGTATTAAGTGGTGGGGAGAATGCAATTATGTTTCTTTTGTTGAGCTGCTTCAAGGATGGAAATACTTAAAAATAGAACACTCTCTAGAGTTTTTAAGTTTGATAATGCTGAAACTTCCCTAGCTTTAATAGAGTAAAGGTTTTAATGCCTGGACTGTTTTGTGCTAAGGCATTTACATTGATTCTCAGTATGATCAATGTTCTTGTTGAAGATCAGAGAGAACGAAAGATGTTTCTGTAAGAGTACTTCTGAATGAAATCCCAGTTCCTAATTAGTTCTCTAAAGATGATCAACTGATCATGGCTTACTTTTACAGCCTTAGGTGCCAAAACTATGTTAAAATCTGCTAACATTTCTACAATAGTTACATCATCATGAAATAGTCCATACTTCATCTTTTGTCATCTTTCAATGCCTCCTCATTTTTGCTGTTGTTCAGAGATTATGCCTTGTCCATATTTTGTTACTAAAATAGATGTCCATATTTTGTTGCTGAACAGTCTGGATTTGGTAAATGTTATGGGAGAATTTGATATATTGGGTTGTGTGAGCATTATGCAATTTGTTGTCATGATGGATCAATTTTTGTCGGTTGTGTGAAGCACAAAGCAGAGGCAGATTCAAGAATTTGGATTCTAAGATAGCGACCTCGAGTTGCTGGCATGATGCATCTGTGTTTTGAATCTAATTTAGTGCATATTTAGTGAATTTTTTAGCATACATACATGGTCTAGACCAAAGTTATTGGGTTCTATCGAACTTTCGCCTCTGGTACAAAGTAAAGTATGCAAATAAAGTTTCTCAACTCAATACGTATTCATATCAACTTATCCTTTCATTGTGCTTGTCCAAAGCCATAAAAGGTTGAAGGGTCACTTAGAACATATCAGATTCATCATATGTTGGCAGGAAAAAGTTGCTTGAATGTTGTAACTAAAGAATTTAGATTGATTCTTGATTACAGCCTCAGTGGACCTCTCTTTCTTTCCAATGGGTTTTGGATCAACCTAACTTTGCAAATAGCAAAAATGTACTCTTTATGTGGTTACTTTTGCCCATATTACTTTTCCAATAAGAAGTTTGATACATGAGTAAGGCATTATCTAGTACAGCCTTAAGTCTTTGTATTTATAGAGATTAAGAAATTACCTTTTTTTCTTTTTCGATAGATAAAGTAAAATTCACTAATGAAACCAAGAAGGTACAGATTAGATTACTTCCCTTCAATTGCACGCCAATGTTAAATTGATCAACGAAAATTGTTGTTACACTGTAACATATAAGGTTGCTTATGTTATAATTCCATCATCAGTGGCCTTAGAATATGCAATAGCAGATCTGGCTATATTTGACCAACACTGTAATACTTTACTCTTTTAAATTGCCGCAATCTCTAGTTTAATAGACTCTTAAGTCCTTTCTAATGCCATCTATTATTTTATTTCTGCTCAATTTATTATTAGGTGGTGTATATTGTCCTTCTAAACCGTACTTCATTATTAGCTGCATTTGAAAAATTGCGCGCATAGTTATTTGTTAGGTTCTCATACTGTGTTAGTTCTTTGTTATAGGTATTGATTTGTAACCTAAATATGCTTCTCTTAGAAGCATTGTCTTAGGTATTTTTGTGGATAAATTAAAGTTGTGCTCTTTTAAGCTAGACTTTAGCTGAGAGAAATTAGGTACTACAGTTTAGTTTTTAGTTATTGCGTTGTAACCTAAAACCTGCCCGTTGTGTTAGTGAAAGTTTTTGAAAATCTCAGAGATTGGGTCGTGGCTTTTTCTTTTTCCACGTAAGAATTCCTGAGCATGTTTAAATTTTGCAAGTTTCTTCAATACAAGTTTTGATTGAACTTCAATGAGAACCTGGTTCTTTGTGAGAAATTCAATTTGAGAGCAAATTTCTAGTATTAAGCAAAAATCCAGTATGATACTATTCACCACTCCTCTAGTGTCTTGCTAAAGTGTTGCAACAATGATATTCTCTATAGTGTCAAGCTAAGGTGCACTAAGTGCAACACCGTAGTTTGACTATTCAATTTTTGATCATATTATATAAATTGGAACAGCCGCTCGTTATAATGGCCTTCAGTATAACGACCTAATTTTCTCCGGAACTGAATTTTCATGTTATATTTTACCTCTCCATAATAGCATTCTACTCATAACAGCAATGACGTTCATTATAGTAGTATACTTTTTGCATATTACCTCTCTATAACAATCTTACTCAAATATTGTATCATTATATTTTATAAAAAATATATTATATATAGAAATAAAATAAAAAAATATTAATGATAATCATTCGTACCATAATTATATTACTTTTTTTATATTCGTGTCATAAAAATTTATATGAAAGAAGTTGTATTAATTGTACATTTCAACAATGAACCAAAACTTTCAAACACTTTTTTCTTTTTATAAAAGAGAATAGTACAAAGAAGAATATATTGCATTTTTTTATAAATGTACTTTTTTTATTTGTTTTGGTTAAACTGGTTAACAATTAAGTTCTTTTTAGTAATTTGTCAGAAATCTTTTAGTTCTTATTTATTTAAGGCTCACACGATAGTTGCCATAAATATTAATTACCATTGTATGTGATCTTCTCGGACTTGTTAACTTTAAATAAAATAACATTGTCCATTACATATTCTTCATGTAATATGGGGTCTAAATGTCAAGCAATTTACTCTAGAAACAAAGATAACATTGTGCCAATATAAAAATGATAATTTTAAATTCACACATGTACAACTGAAGAAAAAAAATTCAATTAATAGTCGCCAATGTTATCGGGGACATCCTTAGTAAGAAGAATAAGTATATTGTTGCGGCTAAGAAAGCAGAAGCTGCCCAAAAGCCTGTTAAAATATTGAAATTTGCGAACAACATACAACTATAAAGTTCTTACGTCAAACTTGATATTTTAAAATTTTCAATTAATTTTAAATGCATATGTTCCTTAGATTTTAATTTTTTTTGTCGGTATTGTACAACTAGTTATGAATTTATTAATAATGTAATAGTTTTTTCAATTTTTAATTAATGAAATATAAAAATATATTGATATATTAAATTTAACATGTATTTTATTTTGTTAGTAACATAAAAAGCACAGAAAAATAATTTTTGTGTACTTTTTGGTTATAACAGCTAAACGAGATCTAAGCGTCAAATGCAAGCATATATATAACAACACTGATCATTATAGCACTCATGAAAGTTTCAAACAGACACGTCCGTTGTAATGAGATTTGACTATACTCGCATCGCCACCATGGTACAATGCCGAAGTGGTCCATCATTCCATCCTTACGAGTTACAATCCCATTTTCTTAGATCTTCAGTTGGAAAAAAAAGTAGTTTAGGATTTCTTTTTTATAAAATAGTTGAACACAACATGAGAATTATTTATGTGCAAGTTAGATTCCATACAAAACCATCGCTAAGAAAACGTATAGCATGAAGTTGGGACATTAAAAGGAAAAAAAAAAAGGTGGGGAGGGGTGGGGGGTGGGGTGTGGGGGGGTTGTAGAGTGTTGGACCATGGCAATTTGTTATTTATATAAGTGTTGGATTTATTTATTTTTTTTATTTTTTTGCAAATCAAGCGCTTTATTATTGTTACCTTTTGGATCTACAAATTTCGGGTAATTTTGATCCGTAGTCATTTTTGGACGCGCTCATTGGGGATTATCCCAGTATTTTGTTATTGGACTAGTCTGAGGTGTTTTTCCAACGCTAATAGAGCTTAACTGTGCGCGCGAATTTTTATGGGACTTTATCCCATAACAAAATAATGAGATTTATTCTCATAAAAAAGGTCTCATCAAAGGGATAAATCATATTATTTTGTTATGGGACTTTATATATAAAGCTTCAGTTCCATAACAAAATGCTGGGGCTGTGAACAAACTTGTTCACAGCCCCAGCATTTTGTTATGGGACTGAAGCTTTATTCAAAGTCCCATAACAAAATGCTGGGGCCTTGAACAAAACTTATTCAAAGCCCCAGTATTTTATACTGGGGTTAGTTTACTGAAGCTTCCCAGTATAAATACTGTGGCTTTGAACAAATTTTGTTCAAAGCCCCAGTATTTATACTGGAATTTGTCCGGAGATGGCTATTTCTCAGCGAATTTATTGTTGACGGCTACAAATCAATTAGCGCGCGCCAAACAGGCCCTACACTAAATTTTTTCCCGTTACTTTTTTGTGTGAATTCTTAAGGACGTGTGATTCTTAGCCCTTTCTTTTTTATTTTATTATAATCATTGCCGAATTCCTAGTCCTTAGTATTACCCCCATAGTCAATTTGTAATGAAGAAAGAAGTGAAGAAAAAGTATGTAGTAGTAAAAACTCCCTGAATATAGGCGGTCCCTGATTTGCCATTTTCTTAAATCTGTTAATCATCCTTAGCCCATAAATTACAATCCACTGTTTAGGTTTAAGAATAAAAAATGTGTTTAAAGAGAAAAGTCAATTAGAGAGTACTACATTGGAGCAGCAGCGGTATGCGAGTGTAAAATTTTTGATAGTTGCAAGTTCCGAGAAATGCGAGTGAGGTGTCATGTGATTGACATGATTAGGAAAGCAAAGGGGAACTGAGGAGTAAACTTGAGAATGTCTCAACTTGAGCAAACCTGGAAAAGAGTAGGCTTATTTTTCACTATTTTAGTACTAAGGAAAAAAAAAAAAAAAAAAAGCTGGCTCGACATGTTTTTATTGTAGAGCCAATAATCATGGGGTAGAACTTAGAAGCCCTCAGCATGTTCCACCAGTGACAGACTAGCTAGTACCATTACCTTGTCATATACTATCATCCAATTTGAAAGTTTGAACTTCATCAAGTTTTTTGGAGATGGGATTTGAGGCAGAAAGGATGACGAAATTTTCATAGTCAAAGAAAATCATTTGATTTGGAGTTAATGTTTTTGTCCTAACAAAGACTTATATTTACTTGCGGGTGCACTTAATTACCAAAGTACGTATTTCGTCCATTTCGAATTGGATTATCATATATTTTTTTTAGTCCGTGGATGATCGAAGATATAAAAGTAAGAAGAAGATCCATCACAGAAGAAAGGAAGCATGGGGCGCGGAAGATCTCAGCTATCTAAGAAAAGAAACAACTGGTATTGAAAATCATTAGCTAACTAAGGAAATGACCGTGTGAAAGCATTTACTAGCTCTTCCTTGTTCTAAAAAAAATACCGTATCATAAAAGATCTTTTTTTAGGATATCAATTCTTTTGGGTCAAACAAAGGAATATTGCAAATCTAAGTTATTTTGTCAAAGCCAATCACGAACTCAATCAGATCAATCGAATTTAAGCATAAGGAAATTTATGGAAAAAGATCAATCAATGCTGAAGGGAAGGAAACTGATTTCAAGTGAAGTTGAAGAGGAGCACAAGCAACGATTAATTCAAAAGAAGACTTTATAAATAGAAGACCTCAAAGAAGCTGCTTACGCTACTATCTACTGTCTACACTATTTTCTAGCTTTTACTTAATACTATCACTGTATATTTGAAAGTTTACGAGTGTTCAAAAGAAAAGTAAGAGAAGATCAAGGTAGAAGTAATAGTTGTGTCAATTAGTAAAGTTTGTTTGATAAGCTATAAATCAGACAGTGTCGTTTGTTGGTGAGCGAAGGTCAAAACCAATGAGTGATTCGTTTGTGGTGAATGACAAACCACACGGTGTACTTGAATTTAAAAGAGCTGAAAGAGATACTATTCCTTGCGATCCAAGGAGACTAGATTAGCAACCACATTGATTCTGAACTAGTATAAAAATCATTGTGTCCATTTTATACTTCTGCATTTAATTTCTATTCAACTTTATTTCTTATTGGACAGTCAACTGCCTATTACTTTAAGTCGACTAACTGAATTAAAACGAACAATTCAACCACATCTTGTACTTTCAGTTAGATTCTAACCCCAGGCATTTGTAAGAAATGCAAATATGAAACAGTTGAATATACTATTTAAAACTTTTATCTCTAGAAGCCTTCTCTGGTCCATCCAATTTTATTAGAATGGGATGTACGAATTTTAGTTCCTTTGAACTGTTCTTCCTCAAAATATAATGATCTTAACAACTATTCCTATAATTAAGAAGAAAAAAAAAGGAAAGAAACAAGGATTACAGATTTTGGGTAGCATGAGATGCTGTTTAACATCACCATCTGTTAGTGGATAAGACTTGAGATCGATGTCGATGGTTCTGTAAGGACACGTGATAACCCACATGGCCAATGAAGAAGAATTAGTAAGAGCAATAACTTAACCCCATGATTTGTTTCTGGAATATTATCTGGAAACTAAAGAGAGAGACAGGGTAGCCTTGTGGGACTCATTCCCATTTCCCAGAGATCAGTGGAATCCTTCATACGAAGCTTGTTTCTGTCTATCTTATGGCTAACCTAACGTTTCTCTTTCTGTCTCTCACCTATCCTTTTTATTTTCTCAAAATATATATGCTTTTCTTAATTCAGATTCACGTGGAATAAGACATATATAGCCGCTCCTTTGTTAGGGTTATTTTTATTCTTTATATTTAAACTCGAGATTTATGTTAAGAATTAAGAGATCGTACCTATCCATAACATTTCTTTTGTGGAAACATATATACTCATTTCACCACCAACGAATATGCTGAAATAGTTAAAACTATCTCTACTATTAATAAGAAATCTTTAGGTTCGAACTTTGGTAGTGAAGAAACTTTTGGTTCACAACACTCTAACTCCCTCAGTCATATCAAGTGTGAATGCTATATAATCAGTGTATTGGATAAAAATCGACCCGCCTATGTGGCACCTCGGTAACATGATCTTGGGTTAGCCGAACAGGTATTGGTATTTTGCGAGCAGAGGTAAGTCATAGGTCACCGAAGTCAAAGACCAAAGTCAATGACCGGGGAAAGAAAACAAGATGTTCGCCTCGGTGAAATGTCACCTCGGTTGATTGCGAAGCCACACACCAGAAGCTAATGGCCCTGGCTTCGGTGGATGAGGCCGCTAGCAATCAACTGGTTCTCCTTTTATTTTGGCCCACTAACTCCACTATCTGAGAAGTGGGAGCATGCAGATCTTAATGGAAACGTGGGGTCATGGTCTTGTGTTACTGCTAGTCTATAAATAGCTTCTCATTTTACAATGTAATCATTCGAAAATACATACAGAAACTATGGCAAAATTCGTACTCACTGGCATATATTGAAATCTCGTTCTTTTACTTATATTCATGTTCATTGTTGTTCATATTTCGACTTTGATACATTGATTTGCTTGTATTCACAATCCAAATTCGCTTTGTGATCCTAAATCAGTTTAGGCACATACAAATTGGCGCCGTCTGTGGGGACACGAGCATAAACATTTTGTTCCAAAGTTGAACGACCTTTTCGTTTGGATTCACATTTTTATTCGACAAAATGGCTGACAATAGCTGAAATCCCACTGAACCGCAGCAAACTCCCGATGGACAGGGTAGCGTTCAATCCAACCCAAACTCCAACGTACCTCTAATATCACCAGCAACAAACTCTTCATCTTTGATGTCAACCGAAGCCTTTCAGGCCTACGTTGTTTCCACACTGAAAGTTCTTCAAGAGCAGCAAGCCGAGCAGGCAAATATCAATACTGAATTCCGTGCCTCGTTAGAGGCGAGGAACAGTTCAACTCCGAATGGAGTCCCACCTGTGGTTCCAAGTGGAGGCATCCCACTCTTCGTTCCTACGGGCGCGATAACAGGGGGACCTCAAAATGGGGCCACATCTGGGGGTTCGGACACATTACCAAGCACCACGCCACACTTCGGGACGATTCCCACCGTAGCAGAAACTACCTCCTCGGTAGACGTTGAAAAGCTAACCAAGGAGATCGAAGCCCGAGTTGAAGCTCGCGTAAAAAACGACTCGAAAGCGTCCCCGGGGTGACTAAGACCCAAGACGCTCTTGATATTGACCAATATAGGCAACTACCGTTTATGCCCGAGGCTGCTCCAGCACCAACTTCAAAAAATTTCAAGATTCTGTTTCTAAAAAAGTATGATGGGACTACCGACCCCGTCGAACATGTGACCGGATACATGTCGATGGTGTTGAGTAACGACTTAATAGAGATAGAAAAAGAGTCTATGTTTTTGAAAAATTTCGGCGAGTCCTTGGAGAAGGGAGCATTATGATGGTACATGCGTCTACCATCGGGGTCAATTTCAACTTTTAAGGAGTTGGTTAACGCATTTGTTAAAGCTCACACCGGGGCACAGAAAATCCTTCAAAGGAAGGAGGATATATTTGAAGTCAAACAACGGCCCGGCGAGCCACTCAAAGACTTCCTCGAGCGCTTTCACGCCGAGCGCATAGAGTTGCCTACCATGGATGATACACTGGCCATCATGGCGTTCGAAAAGTGTGTTAATGCTCGAAACTCTGAGGCCGCTGCTGAGTTGCGAAAAGAGCTCCAACAGTATCAAACCTTGAAATGGGATGATTTGCACAACAGGGCATACACCAAGACAAGGTTGGAGGAAGCCGAGTGGAAAAATAATGGCCGAAATCACTACAAGAATCGAAACAAGTCCTCATATCGTGTCGAGGCACCGCGAGGAAACTCGAAGGGAAGGTATGACCCATACACCTCATCGAGGCAGCCTGTTAGTCAAAGGCTTGGAAATTCACTTGGAAATTTACATGTGAGCCACGGCTCGGTGGAAAAGTTTATCCCATCACAAACCAAAGGAACTCCTCGAGCCCAGCTCTGGTCTCAAAGAATAGGGAGTTACCCCATATCCCCGATTACAATTTCAATATATCGACCTCGGAATTGGTCAATATAGTGAAGGGAACAGACGGGGTGAGAATACCAAAGGACATGAGAACTCCTGCTGACAAAAGTGATCAAAATCTACACTGCGAGTTTCATGCAGACTATGGTCACCGCACAGAGGACTGCAAAGCTTTGCGCCTCGAGGTGGCACATTTATTAAAGAAGGGCGTGCTGGCTGAATTCCTCACTAATAAGGGGAAGGAAAACTATACAAAGAATCGAGGTGATGGAAAACCACCTCGGGCACCACCCCCCAAGAGAGTTGTGAATGTGATCACCGGGGGGTCTGAGATAAATGGAGTGAATTTCGCAGCCGCTAAGAAGTTTGCAAAGCTGTCGATTACTATGGAAAAAAGAACTCGAGTTGGAGGCTCGGGAAAGAAATTGTGTTTGATGATGACGACTATGATGGGATGATGTTTCCCCATCATGATGCTTTGGACATCATGCTACGATAAATGACTCAGATATCAAACGAGTCCTGATTGACCCCGGTAGCTCTGTCAACATAATCAGCTACGGGGCCATAAAAAAGATGTGGTTGAAGGGAGAGGTTATCCCTAAGGCAACTGTGTTGACTTGCTTCAACAACTACACCGAGGACATTGGGTAAAATCTCACTCAAAATATTCACTGAAGGAGTTTGCAAGGAAACACTGTTTCAAGTTCTACCTGAGGACATGGCGTATAATGTGATCCTCGGTAGACCACGGATTCATTCCGTGGAGGCTGTTCCATCAACTCTTTATCAAGTGATCAAATTCCCTGCTCCATAGGGAATTCGGTCGATTAAATGAGAGCAATGAGTAGCGAGAGAGTGCAATTCGGTTGCGCTGAAGAGTGGAGTCGTCCAGACCGGAGTCAAACGAAGAGGACCCCCGAGGAGAAATAGAGAAGATCCCGGTATGAATTCAAGAACCTCGGAAACAAAAGGCCGAGGACTCAACTTTTGAAGAATTGTAATCTTTCACGTTATCGAAGGATTTTCCAGAGAGAAAAGTGTTTGTCGGCTCGGAGTTGGACCTGGAGTCGAAGAAAGCTATAATCGAAGTCTTGAAGTCCAACAACGATTGCTTTACTTAGTCCCATTCAGATATGGTCGGTATCGATCCGGAGATCATGACCCATAGATTGAATGTGGATCCTCGTTTTTCCCCGGTAAAAAAAAAAAAAGAAGAGGTCGCATGCCTGTGTTAAAAAGAAAGCAATCGAGGATGAAACTATGAAGTTGCAAGAGAATGGCTTCATAAGAGAGGTGAAGTACCCCGAATGGCTGGCTAATGTCGTTGTCGTGCCCAAAAAGAATGGCAAGTGGAGGATGTGTGTAGATTACACAGATCTAAACAAAGCCTGCCCCAAGGTCTCCTATCCACTGCCCTAGATAGACAGGTTAATAGACTCCACGGCTGGACACAAACTATTAACCTTCTTGGATGCCTATTCAGGGTATAACTAAATTCACATGGACCCAAAGGATAAAGAAAAGACCTCGTTCATTACTAACTGAGGCACCTTCTGCTACAAGGTAATGCCCTTCAGTTTGAAGAAGGCTGAGGCGACATACCAAAGACTGGTGTGCCGCATGTTCAAAGATTACATCGGAAAGTCTATGGAGGTTTACATAGACAATATGTTGATCAAGTCTATTCGGATGGAAGATCATTTAAACTATTTGAAAAAAGCTTTCGATGTTCTGAGGCAATACGGCATGAAGTTGAATCCTGAAAAGTGTGCCTTCGATGTGGGGTCGGGCAAATTTTTGGGATTCGTAGTCTCTGAAGGAAGTTCAGCGCTTGACTGGCCGAGTCACTGCCTTGAGTAGATTTATCTCAAGGTCTTCAAAGCGATGCCACAAATTCTTCTCTACCCTAAGGGAATTGAAATGCTATCTGGCTAAAACGCCGTTACTCGCCAAGCCAAAAGATGGTGAAACTTTGCTAGTGTACCTGGCTGTATCCGAGGTGTCAGTTAGTGCTGTGTTGGTTCGGGAAGAGGATGGCAAGCAACAGCCCATCTACTATGTGAGCAAGACACTCCTCGACGCTGAGACCAGGTACCCTCATTTGAAAAAACTAGCACTCGCTTTAATTATTACTGCTCAGAAACTACGTCCCTATTTTCAATGTCATCCAATAGCAATAGTTACCACCTTCCCATTGAGAAATGTATTGCATAAACCGGAGTTGTCCGGGAGGTTATCTAAATAGGCAGTAGAATTAAGTGAATATGATATCACCTATCAACCCCGAACGGCCATTAAATCCCAAGTCTTAGCTGATTAGTGGCTGATTTTAGTGTTGGGATCTTACCCGAAGCTGAAAAGGAAAATTCGATGTCGAAGGGATCGACTTTGGGACTGTGGGTACTCTACACTAATGGGGCAACTAATTCCAAATATTTGGGATTAGGCATAGTATTGATAGCACCCACCGGGGAGAGAGTCAGGCACTCGGTTCGGTTAACAAAAGTGACCAACAATGAGACCGAATACGAAGCAGCTTTAGCAGGCTTAGAGCTGGCACAAGAGATGGGGAGAAAGGGTTGAATTAAGGTGTGATTCACAACTGGTGGTAAACCAAGTGCTCAATGAATATACGGCTCGTGAGCCCAGAATGCAGCAATTCTTGATCAGAGCGCAAAGAGTCTTGGCTCAATTTCAAGAATGGCAGATCAAACAAGTACCTCGGGAGGAGAATACCGAAGCCGATGCCTTAGCAAACTTGGGTTCGGCGGTAGACGAAGGACACTCGGGGACTGATTCAGTGGTTCGGTTGCTTTCTGCACAAATGAGGGAAATGAAATTGGAAGTCAACTCGGTGGACCACAAATGGGATTGGCGAAGTAAGTTTATCTCTTACTTTGACTCGGGGTTTCTCCCCCAAGATAAGAAAGAAGCAAAGAAATTAAGGACTCAAGCGGCTTCATACTCAATGATTTGGGGTAAGATATATTGGAGATTGTACAGCGGCCCGATGGCGAAGTGCTTGGGTCCGGATGAAGCTAGGTATGTGATGGCAGAAATACACGAGGGCGAGTATGGCAACCACTTGGGGGAAAATCTTTAGTGCGCAAACTACTTCGGGCTGGATACTATTGGCCCACCATCAGCGCAGATGCAAAGGCCTTCGTGAAAAAATGTGACTAGTGCCAACGCCACGCCCGAATGATTCATCAGCAAGCCGAACCTCTACATTCGGTCGTGTCACCATGGCCCTTCATGAAGTGGGGGATGGATACCATTGGCCCCCTACCGAAGGGAAAATGAGGGGTTCGGTTTATTCTTATTTTAACCGATTACTTCACAAAATGGGTGGAAGCAGGAGCTTTCACCAAAGTTAGGCAGAAGGAGGTGATCGATTTTATCAGGAAGAACATCATCTACAGGTTTGGTGTCCCAAAGGAGATCACTTGTGACAACGGTCCACTATTCATAGGGGCAGCTATCACTGATTTCCTTAAGCAGTGGGGAATAAAAAGAATAGAGTCAACTCCTTACCACCCAAGTACCAATGGGCAAGCCGAATCTTCAAACGGAGTGATAGTTGAAAATCTCAAGAAAAGACTTGACGAGAAAAAAGGTCCTTGGTCCGAAGAGTTACCAGGGGTGTTGTGGGCAATGCGAACAACGGAGAAAAATAGCACCGGCAAAACCCCATTCTCCTTTGCTTATGGCATGGATTCACTTATCCCCGTGGAGGTGGGCGAACCAAGTCTTCGGTACGCTCACACCACCGAAGATGCCAATTAACAAGCCATGTGCATAGAGTTGGACTTGCTCGAGGAGAAAAGAGAGTTGGCTTTGGTTCAGTTAGCAGCACAAAAAAGGCAAATCGAGGCATATCTCAACAGGAAGGCCAAACTTAGAGATTTCAAAGTTGGCGATTATGTGCTAAAGGCCTCGAATCAATCAACAAAGGAAGAGAATGGGGGAAAACTCATTGCAAACTGGGAAGGGCCTTACAGAGTCAAAGCAATTATTGGAAAGGAATCTTATCAAATCGAAGATTTATAAGGCAAACCCGAACCTTTGAATTAGAACATCTCCAATTTGAAGCGGTACTACTTTTAAAATCAAGGTAAGCATTCCTTGATCACTTAAAATTCACCTACAGCCTCGAGCCGGAAAACGCTCTTAAGGCTTCGGTCGAAATATGCTAACTTGCTCCTTGTTTCATTTTGCTTGACCTTTTCAGGAGGATAAGACGATCTCCAGTGCTCGGATCTTCATCAAGATTCAAACCCGAACACTGGGGGAGTAACAGGCGGGATGCAATCGAGGTCGGCACCGAACCTCCCCTGCCGAAGCCTATCTATTCAGAACTCGGGGACTAGCGTCCAAAGAATAGATTAGCGCCATGTATTTTCGTCCAGTAGTGACGCTTTCTAAATGTGTTTTTGTGCCTGAGCTTGTTAGGCTAGGCCTTATGTAAAGTCCCTTCGGAATTCGAGTGATATTATCAATGAAATAAACTTGATTCAATATCTCTTTGTTTCTATGATCTTACATACCAAAGTTATATTTTAAATGCATTGACTCGAGAACGAGACATCGTTCTAAGTTCGCATCGGTTTTATATGATCAAGTCTTGCAAGCGGATTACTCTAAGTGTTCAGCTCAATAACCCTTGAAAGGCAAAACAAAAGCTAACACTGAAAACATAAAATGCAAATTCATTAAGTCAAAAGCCCGAGGGCTGTGAAGTTCTTTACTTCAAAAAAGGACCCAAAGGTCCAAAGCATATACATCAAAAGGCCCGAAGGCCTATACAAAAACAAAACAAGAAGTGAAAGTAGGAACTCTAAGCTTCGGGCCCATCATCTCCCTCCTCGGAGGCCCCATCCTCGGCATCCTCATCACCTTCATCTTCTTCTTCTTCATCATCTTCGGCATCTTCGTCGTCCGAACCTTCACTTGAAGGATAATCGTCAATAATGGCTTGAGCTTTGGCTGCTTTATCTTCAGCCTTTGCAATTTCTTCCTCCAAGTTCAACTCACCGGCATGGCATTGTTTAAGCAGCCTTAGCCGAGACTTGATAACAATCCAGTGCTTGTCCAACTCCGCCCTCTTGGCCTTGATCTTGGCCCTATGTTTACAATCAGCGACTTCTTCTCGAAGCGATTTAACTTCGGCCTCAAGAGTTAGAATCCTGGAGTTTTCGCCTTCCAGCCTTCGAATGTGAAGCACATGGCTTCTTAGCTGCTCATGGTGCTTGTTAGCTATCTCCTCGAATTTAATCCTAGCTTGGGCTAACTCTGCATCGAGCCTCGCGACTTCGGCTTCCAACTTCGAGCGCTCTGCTTGAAAACCATCATCAAGGGCCCGAATCTTAGCCTCAGCAGCAACCTCGGCTTCGTGCAAGTCGGAGCAAGACTTGGTCAACTTATTTTTCAATTCAGCTATTTGAGCATTGAAGCTGTCCCTCTGTCTATCCCAAGCTCCAGCAACGCACTGAATCTCCTCATGCCTCGTGGCTTCGAGCTCGATAGCTCTCAGCGACAGAACGAAACCCTGAACAGGAATTAATAAAGGGTCAACATAAGCGAATACACGAGGATAGAGATAAGAATGATGGCATCGAGGCTTACTCTGAGTGCGTTGGCAGCAAGAGTGTTAGCTAACCGAACCGGGGAAAATTGCTGCACTATGGCGTCCTCTTTTGGGCCAAGCAGGGATAAAAGGCTCAATATATCACTTTGGTGCTCTCCAAAAGGTTTGAAGAAGTTGACACCTCCAGCTTTCGCAAGGACCCCGCTGAAGTCGAAAGCCTCGCAAGTTTAGATTGCGCCCTAATAGCGCCAACATCTGTCTCTTTCTCAGTACCACGAGCCCTGACTTCTCCAACTTTAGCCTTGCCTTTGGCCTTGGCAACAGCTGCTTCAGAATCATGCTCATGATCCTCGAGTCCACCACTTCGACCTTCCTATGAGATTCCAAGCCCTCGGTGTTCTCATCGCTAGGCTCGTCGATCAGCCTTCGACGCGTTTCAATTACCGCTTTGGGCGGAGGGGAGGTCGTCACCTCAATGCGAGGATTCACTGAGCGCGAGGGTTTCTTTGGAACCACTCGTTTCTTCTTCACGCCCACAAAGAATGATGTAGAAGGATCATCAGCACAGGAACGAAGAGAAGCAAATGCAAATATATTAATCGAAGACAATGTTACCTTTTGAGGATCCTTGACCTGAGGACCCCTTAGAGGACTTTGAAGGCTTAGAAGCCTTGAGCTCATTCAGGTCACCAGCAAGACCTGCCACCGAAGCTAATTCATCATCGGAATCGGTATCCTCTTCACCCTTCTTTTTCTTCCGTTTTCCTTTCCCTTTTTTATTCTTCTTCTTGTTGATGGCTCGATTTGGAAAACCTGCCACCGAGGGAAAAGAATTAATGACAAAATAAAAATTTTGTATGACATTCTTGATAAAAGGTCATAAACAACTTACCGTGCCTTTTACATTGCCAACCGAAGCTAGCAGTCATTTCCATCCAAGACCGAATGGAATGCGAGCGGGCTCTGGTCATAGCTCTGACCTATTCGGTCAATCCCTTGGGAGGGAAAATAGCAACCTTGTTGGCTGGGGAGCAAGAAATGAGTTGAGGTCAGAAAACGAGAATGATTGCCAAAAAAAATTAGGAGCGAGGGGACACTTATGTGTTTCATTCCACTTTTCTGGGAAATTAGGCTCGGTCTAAGGCGCTAGTCTCCAAGAGAATGTAGTGATCACACCATCCTTGGTCTCCATGATCCTCGCTCTTGTGGAGAAGCACGTGTTTACCAAGGTTGTTCAAGGCCACGACCCCAGCCTTGTGAAAATATGGATAGTAGAGAGAAATAAGATACTGCAGAGTAAAGTCTACCTCGGCTTTCCAACTCATCCAGTCCAGACATTGCACGACCCTCCAAACACCGGGGCCTAATTGAGCCAAGCATAAGTTGTATGCTCGGCAGAATTTATCAATCACCCTATGAACGGGGAGAGTAAACCCAATGGTGAATGGATAGGTGTATGCGAAGGATAACCCTTCCACATGATCGCAGCATCTGCTAGCTGGATCGGGGATAACTATTTTCACCTCGGGCTCGAAGTTACAATCCTTTTGAATTTTTTCTATGCGAGCTTGGGTAAGGCGAGTAGGCGTTGTTTGCACGGGTACATTTCTATTCAGCTCCTGCTGGTCAGCTGATTGCTTTTGTAGCCTAAGGTCCTTGCTGGTGTCGAAGTGTGAGGGAATAATTTGGTGAGGCTCGAGCTCTTGCTAGAGGGGAATCTTCGGGAGTTTCTTCTCTGGACAGGAGGGTTCAGCCTCGGCAGTGTGCCCACCCTCGGTAGCAGGCAATTCACCCCGGTCTCTGTGGTGGCCTCAACATCGTCATCCTCGTCCTCGGCGTCGTCACCTTCGACACCATCATTTTTATTGCTGACCTCCTCAGCGTCAGCAGTAGCTATAACCATGGCGTCTTCCCTGATGATGTCATCCTCTCCTTCCATGCTGACATCCTTGCTCGCCTCAGCTCTATCGCCCCCAGCTCTAGCCTTGCGCCGCCTAGAGCCGCTCGCCAAGGATGTCACTTCGCCACCGCCAACCTCTGCTTCAATAACTTGCAGTGGCGGAACGGCGGCAATAAAATCGCTGCTAGCAATCATGGTGGCTATGCGAGAAGACTTGTCTCCTGAGTCACTGGAATCTTGAGTAGAGTGCGTCGCAGACATGATTATGATTATGGGTGTAAAAATTTCTTGGAAATACGAAGCTGATCAAGACGAAAATGGATGTTTTCTCTTTTCTTGGCGCTGTTGCTTACAGAATATGAAAGTAATATGGAGAAGCTTGAAGTGGAAATACTTATAGGTTATTGGGAAGACAAGTTGCGAAAAGTCATCATTATAACGTTGGAAGAAGGAAGAAAAACGGCGTGACCGTTCGGCAGCCAATGAACGGTCGCCACGTTTCACGAAATAGTGATTTGAAAGGACTTGTACCGTCTGCGGAATTTTGAAATGCTTTGATAAGATTGAGCCACGTCACTCTCCCGCGGAAGTTCATTCCACTCCTCGGTAACTTCGGTAATTGCCTGAGGAGTGGTAGGACTATCTGTATTGGGTAAAAATCGACCAGCCTACGTGGCACCTCGGTAACATGATCTGGGGTCAACCGAACAGGTATTGACATTTTGCGAGCCGAGGTAAGTCATAGGTCACCGAAGTCAAAGACCAAAGTCAATGACCAGGGAAAGAAAACAAGATGTTCGCCTCGGTGAAATGTCACCTCGGTCGATTTCGAAGCCACACACCCGAAGCTAATGGCCCTAGTTTCGGTGGATGAGGCCGCTCGCAATCAACTGGTTCTCCTTCTATTTCGGCCCACTAACTCCACCATCTGAGAAGTGGGAGCATGCAGATCTTAATGGAAAAGTGGGATCATGGTCTTGTTTCACTGCTACTCTATAAATAGCTTCTCATTTTACAATGTAAAAATTCAGAAATACATACAGAAACTCTGGCAAAATTTGTACTCACTGGCATATATTGAAATCTCGTTCTTTTACTTATATTCACGTTCATTGTTGTTCATATTTCGACTTTGATGCATTGATTTGCTTGTATTCGCAATCCAAATTCGATTTGTGATCCTAAATCAGTTTAGGCCCATACAATCAGGACAGAGAATGAGTATATAAGTGTCGAATGAATCAGGTTCTGAAGTTTATTTAGGCGAGTAAAATGCATTGCATCAATAAATGTGTTGCGCTAAAACCCACCAAATAATTGTTTGAGTCAAAATGGGCGGTCAATTTGGTCTCAAAACGTCCAACTCAATTTTTTTTTCATTTTTAATTTGTTTAATTATCAAAATCAGACTAATAATAGAGTTTTCTTTATTATCATGATTATTGCAAACAAGGTTATAATTTTTTTCCTCTGAGTCAATTGAGCTATATATACAACGGCCTAATTAGCCCAAACTTATAATTGAGCAATTTGGGTTATGTTTAAAATTATCGACCATGAACATATGTTCAACCCAACCCGCCTAGGTCTGAGCGGTTCAGAGTGGATTATGCTTTCATGGGTTAAATCTGATACCCTGACATGATGGTTCATGCAATTTACAATATATTTCACCCATTTCTACCTATTCTTATTCCCCAACAACTTAAGGAGAAATTGGGATGTAATTTGATAGTCCTGAACTGCAGCTACCACCATAATTTGTCCATACTCCATTACTAGCTATGAACAGATAGTGGCATTTTGGATGGCCTGGAAGCCCAATATAAAGAGTTAAAAGTCCAGTCATTCAGTTGCAGGGGTAATATTTCTACTCTATTGTTGGTTCCTGCGTTCAAATAAGTTAGGAGATACAAAACCTGCAGTAAATAATCTGTTAGTATAGGACGATCCCGAGCCCACAAGTTACTTGTGTCTCCTTAAGAAATCTAACCCCCTCACAATGCCCAAGGTTCACGGGTTAATTCCTCCCAGGATGGAACGGGATAACAGTTCTACCGTAGCGGCACTTCAAACGGTTAGAACACGGCGAACACAAAGGAACGGAGCAAATCACACGACTCACTTAATATGCAGAAATGGAGGGGATGCAGTGAGATATGCTTTCTGTCAGTGAGATATGCTTTCTGTCAGTGATTTTCTCTGCCCGAGTGTTTCTATCTTCTGCCCGAGGTACTGACTATCTGTCCGAGTTTAAGTCTATACCTCTGTCTAAGGTTGAGTCTCTCTTCTCAGTGTTTCAGTCTATGTCGTCTATCTATGTTCTATATCGTCTGTCTGTCGTGATCAAGGACTGGCAAATGACCAGTTTATATAGATATCCAAGGGCAGGTGAAGAGACACACCTGGTGATTAATGAGAAAACGTGGGAGACTTAACTGTCCACTAATGACTGACTTCAATGTGGAGCAATTAATCTACCAATAATGACTGACTTTAATGTGAAGGAATTAATCTACCACTAATGACCGATATTAATGTAAAAAATGTGGAGGGAAACGTGGAGGAATTAATCTGCTGATGTTGCTTCAGCTGCCCGGGTACTGAACTCACTTCAGCTGCCCGTTGCTGACTCACTTCAGTAATGTCGGTACCCGGGCAGCTGAAGCAACATCAGCAGATTAATTCCTCCACGTTTCCCTCCACATTTTTTACATTAATGTCGGTCATTAGTGGTAGATTAATTCCTTCACATTAAAGTCAGTCATTATTGGTAGATTAATTGCTCCACATTGAAGTCAGTCATTAGTGGACAGTTAAGTCTCCCACGTTTTCTCATTAATCACCAGGTGTGTCTCTTCACCTGCCCTTGGATGTCTATATAAATTGGTCATTTGTCAGTCCTTGATCACGACAGACAGACGATATAGAACATAGATAGACGACATAGACTGAAACACTGAGAAGAGAGACTCAACCTTAGACAGAGGTATAGACTTAAACTCGGACAGATAGTCAGTACCTCGGGCAGAAGATAGAAACACTCGGGCAGAGAAAATCACTGACAGAAAGCATATCTCACTGACAGAAAGCATATCTCACTGCATCCCCTCCCTTTCTTCATATTAAGTGAGTCGTGTGATTTGCTCCGTTCCTTTGTGTTCGCCGTGTTCTAACCGTTTGAAGTGCCGCTACGGTAGAACTGTTATCCCGTTCCATCCTGGGAGGAATTAACCCGTGAATCTTGAATAAATACTGATTAAGGAGACTGGTTAAGGAGACTAAAACCTTTGTGGTTTTCTACTCCTAAACTGCATATTAATCTACTCGTGGAGACTAAAACCTTTGTGGTTTTTCTACTCCTAATTACGGTGAAATAATCTGTTTGTGGAGAGTAAAAGCCTTCGTGGTTTTTCCTACTCCAATTGTTTAAACAGTTTATTGACTTTGGTTCTGCTCGTGTCATTTTGCAGAGATGACAAACGGAGTGGATACAACTGTCCCTGTTGGGAGTACTAATGCTACCACAGTTTCTGGTACTGCTGGGCCTAGCCGTGCTGCTGCAACGGTTATGCCACCTGCAGAAAAGCCGGGGAAGTTTTCGGGTGTGGACTTTAAGAGATGGCAGCAAAAGATGTTCTTTTATCTGACCACCTTAAGCCTGCAAAGGTTTATTAAGGAGGATGCTCCAGTCTTGACTGATGAAACACCTGAAAACGAACGCTTCCTCGTGATTGAGGCTTGGACTCATTCTGACTTCCTATGCAAGAATTATATTCTTAGTGGCTTGGAAGATGACTTGTACAACATTTATAGTAACGTTGAAACGTCAAAGAAACTGTGGAATGCGTTGGAAAAGAAGTATAAGACTGAAGATGCTGGACTGAAGAAATTTGTGGCTGCCAAATTTCCGGATTATAAAATGGTGGATAACAAATCTGTTGTGTCCTAAGTCCAAGAACTTCAAGTCATTATACATGATCTCCTTGCTGAAGGTTTGGTGATCAACGAGACGTTTCAAGTTGCAGCCATGATTGAAAAGTTACCTCCTTTGTGGAAGGACTTTAAAAATTACTTGAAACATAAGCGCAAGGAGATGACCCTTGAAGATTTGATTGTTCGCTTAAGAATCGAAGAGGACAACAAATCAGCAGAAAAGAAGGCTCGTGGAAATGCTACAATAGCGGGAGCAAACATTGTTGAGCATAATCCAAATAAAAGGAAGAAGCCTTCTGGAGGGAAGACCAACCCTGCCAAGAAAAAGTTCAAGGGAAATTGCTACAATTGTGGCAAGAGTGGACATAAGTCTGTAGACTGTCGTACTGCAAAGAAGGACAGGAAAAACGGAAAAGGTCAAGCAAACATGGTTGAAGACAATAAACTGTCTCAAGGAGTGCAAGACATTGATCTGTGCGCTATGATTTCTAAATGCAACTTAGTTGGAAATCCTAAGGAGTGGTGGATTGATTCAGGAGCCACCCGCCATGTTTGTGCTGTGAAGGAAGCTTTTGCTTCATATGCTCCCGCTGGACCTGATGAGGCGCTCTCTATGGGCAATTCTGCAATGGCGAAAATTGAGGGATATGGAAAGATATTCCTCAAGATGACGTCTGGGAAGGTTGTGACTCTGACCAATGTTCTTCACGTTCTTGTAATAAGGAAGAACTTGGTGTCAACTGCACTTGTCGTGAAGAACGGGTTTAAGTGTGTGTTTGTCTCTGACAAAGTTGTAATAACTAAGAATGAGCTGTATGTAGGAAAAGGTCACCTGACTGAGGCCTTTTTAAACTCAATGTAATGGTCATTGACAATATGAATAAAACTGCAGCTTCTTGTTATTTACTTGAGTCAAATAATTTGTGGCATTCTCGTTTGGGACATGTCAATTATAAAACCTTGCCGAAAATGATCAATTTGGAAGTATTGCCTAAATTTGATTGCGAAAAGTCAAAATGTCAAATATGTATTGAGTCTAAATATACGAAACACCCTTACAAGTCAATTGAAAGGGATTCGGAACCATTAGACTTAATTCATACGGACATTTGTGACATGAAGTCAATACCATCTCGCGGTAGAAAGAAGTACTTCATAACTTTTATTGACGATAACACTCGTTACTGCTATGTTTATTTACTTAGTAGTAAAGATGAGGCAATTGACGCATTCAAGCAATACAAAAATGAAGTTGAAACGCAACTTACCAAAAAGATCAAAATGATAAGAAGTGATAGGGGTTGAGAATATGAATCTCCTTTTGAACAAGTGTGTTTGGAATATGGCATTATTCATCAAACAACTGCCCCCTACACTCCTCAATCTAATGGGATTGCGGAAAGGGAAAATCGAACCTTAAAGGAGATGATGAATGCCTTGTTGAGTTCGGGTCTACCCCATAACTTGTGGGTGGAAGCCTTATTCACGGCTAATCAAATACTCAATCGAGTTCCCCATAGCAAAACACTGTCCATTCCATATGAAAAGTGGAAAGGAAGGAACCCCAACTTGAATTACTTCAAAGTGTGGGGGTGTTTGGCTAAAGTGCAAGTCCCAAAACCCAAAAGGGTTAAGATTGGACCGAAAACAATTGATTGTGTTTTCATTGGGTATGCTAGAAACAGTAAAGCATATCGGTTTCTGGTTCATAAATCAGAAAATCCCGACATTCATGTTAATACGGTGATGGAATCAGATAATGCTGAATTCTTTGAAACCATATATCCGTATAAGAAGGAATGTGAGTCAGTTGGTGAAAGATCCAAACAACCTCGGGAAGGAAAGTCACCAAATGAGGAAGAACCAAGACGGAGCAAGCGTCGAAGAGCTTCTACTTCATTTGGAGATGACTTTGTCACTTTTCTTTTGGAAAGTGAGCCTCGGACGTTTAAAGAAGCAATGTCTTCTTCAGACTCTCCATTTTGGAAAGAGGCAGTCAATAGTGAAATAGAATCTATTTTGAGCAACCATACTTGGGAGTTGGTTGATCTTCCTCCGGGAAACAAACCATTAGGTTCTAAGTGGACTTTCAAAAGGAAAATCAAAACTGATGGCACTATTGACAAGTACAAGGCAAGGTGATGCAGCCCAAAGTGCTGATCAACCGAGGACACTTCAACCGAAGGCAGTGACTGATCAACCGAGGAGACCAATTACTCGAAGCCAAGCTAAGCTGCTCCATGACATGCACATCCAGCTGGCTATGTCGGGAAGAAGCATGTGTTCGGAAGAGGAATTGCAAAGTGATGAAACCAAGGGCTACATCTTCAAGTTTGAGCCCGAGGACAAAGTTCCCGAACAGCAGCTCTTGGCCCCGGGCAGCGCAGAGCCGAACACAACATCATGTGTTCGAAGCCAAGTCAGCGCCCGATGACAAATGTGTTCGAGCAAGCCATAGAGAACCGAAGCCAGGCTCACCGAAGTCAAGAACCGAAGCCAGGCTCACTGAAGTCAATATTGCTGAGCACATTTAGGCTCAGCCCTGCGTGGCTTATTTCTATTGGTCACCTGTGACCTATTTACTAGTTTACCCTTAGTATTTCCTATATAAACATTGTTCTTTTTCATTGTAAGGAGCTAGTTTTTGGATATTGACGAATTGAATGAAAGTGCCGAGCACATTTCTTCTTGTCTCCGTCGTGAGCAAAACCCCGGTGAGGGCTTTTAAGGACTTGTGGCTTTCGGTTAGTCCGATTGAAGATTCCTCTTGATCATTCAGTTTGCAAGAGGCAATGTTCTCTTGAGGATTGTTGCATAGTTAGGGTGATTCTTGTATCCCTTTCGATCGAGCTTTGAGACAGGTTCCTCACTGTTCTTTCGAAAGAAGCAAGTTTTGTCTTGCTTCTATCTTTATCTTCTTATTTGTCTTCCGCGTTTTGTGCTAGCAACCCCTTCGGGAATTGCATTGCACCATCTTGGTATCAGAGCACGGTTTGGGCTTGTTTCTACAACCCCAAATCCTGTTCGCGTTATCTTTATTTTTCGTGCGATTTGTGTCTTTGTTTCCATTTCGTGTTCCTGTTTTGTTTTGTTACTGTTGGTGTTCTTACAAAAAAAAAAAAAAAGTGTTAAAAAGAAAATTCAAAAATTGTGTTTGATTGTTGGTTGTTTGGGAAAAACGATCACTGATTCTTGATCTCCATTGTTTTCTGATTCCAACGAGTACCCGACGTACTGATTTAGTGACTAGGGTTTCTTGGTGAAAATTTTGGACTGTTGAGCTTTAATGGTGACTGAAATCGAACCCTATTGTGTTTGGAAGAAACCGATGAAGAATGGTGGTTCTTGAGTGATTTGGGTTTGTTTGTTGCTTAAAAATCGAAGTTCTTAAGTTAGAATCGTTGTCCGTACGCCGGAAAATTGTTACAAAATCGTAACAGTGTACGACACGATGAGCTGAAATTCTTGGCTTGAAGAACTCGACTGATTTCCTCCGTTGTTACTGAGACTGGAGTTGAAAACAACCCAGATCTTGTTAGAAATCGTGGACAGTGAACCGAAGTTGATTTGACCGTACGCCGGAGCAAGGTCACTGTTCCATTGAAGAAGAAGGGGTAAAAGTTTGAATGTTAAAACCTCAGGTGAAATTTGTCGGCTGAGAAAAGGAAAGTGGATAAGGTAAAACCCTATCCGTACCAAAGGGGACCACTCTTGTACGGACAGGAGTGGGTGTGAACGAAAAAGATTCCAAAGGGAATCAAAGGGTAGATTCTCCTAGGTTTTCACTTTCTTTCGTGTCAAAATTCTAGTTGGTGGATCTTTTGAGTAACTATCCTACTCGAGGTCGTACCAACTCATTTGAGCTGATAGGAATTCGTGCGAATGGGTGACCGAAGTCCAAACTTTCGTAGAAATTTCTTTTGACTCCCCGAGCTCAGTTAAAAGCGTCCGTTCCATCGAGTCGAACATCACTTCACTCTTCCCGAAGAGACAGTGACTATTGTCAAACTTGAAGGATCTTAGAGGACCGATCAATTGGACGAGCCACTGTTGACAAGTCCTTGAGTGATCAAAAACTGAATCCATAAATTGAGTGGACCCGAGCGCCACCCATCAAAGGTGAGGGAGAGTGTGAGGTGATTTCTAACCTTAACATTTGTTTGATCTTTGACTTGTGCAGGTACCATGGCTGGAAACGAAGGCAAAGGAATTGAAAGGCCCGAGGTGTCGTTAGCCGATCTCATGGCTGCGATACAAGGCATCAGTGCCGAAGTAAGAGGAGTTAGTGTTCGAGTAGCTCAACTCGAACAAGGAAGTGTGTCCGTGGCCAAAAATGGGTCCGGCGCTGGAACGAGCGAATCCACTCCGATGAAGCCAGAGCTGTATGCTGAGCTTCTTCGACAACATCAGTTGACGAGTGAAGCAATTCGAAGAGAGCTTAACTTGGGCAATCCCCAAGCACAACAAAACTTGGGCGATCCCCAAGCTGGAAATCAAAACTTGGGCATTCCCCGAGGAGAGAGGTTACCACCTCCAAGGGCCCGAAGAGACCTTGGTGCTGTAACCGAAGAGGCTGATGAAGAGGAATTTCCCGAGGACGAGTATGAACGTGAGCTGCCATTCGCTCAACGAGGGCAAGCTCACCGAGGTCGTGGAAATTTCCGAGGTCGAGGCCGAGGCGCAAATGTTGGAAGAAATATTGAGCGTGAGGCTGATGATCGAGAAGATGAGTAAGTCGAACAGGTTCGTGGTGTTCGAGACTCAAATCTGAACAGCGTCAAGATCACTATTCCTCCCTTTAAAGGAACTAGTGATCCCGATGAGTATCTTGAATGGAAGCTTAAAATGGAGCGCATCTTTGAAACCAATGAGATGACCGAAGAGAGGAAAGCTGCCCATGCCATTGCTTCGTTCGAAGCTTATGCATCAACATGGTGGGAATCTGACGAGGTCCAAAGTGCATAGGAATTGTCTGCTCGTTCTTGTCAAATTCTAATATAGTTTAAGATATCGTCCCACAGAGATTGGGTATTCTATACTACGGACTTGTAGTATTTTAATTACTATTTGAGAGAATCAAATTGATGAAAAGTGAGATTTTAGTTTAAATTTACTTAAATTAAATTAAAGAACTTCGGGAAGATTTCAAATTTAAAAGGAGTTGGGAATCGTTGAATTCACTTGGTAATACTTATAATAAATATTTCAGTTTTGACATGTATTTCTCTTAAGAATAATTGCTTATTGATAATTCAATTATATTTTGCTCACTAAGAAAATAATCAATTAATAACACTCCGTGAGGTTATGCATATTAATCAAATTATAACTAGTGACGATTAAACCGAAATATTTTTCTTGCCTGAATTGTGCTAAAAAAGTAGTAAAAACTTCGTGAGAATATTTTTACGGAAAATCAATAATCTTACCTACAACAATTCCTCCGTGAGAATTAAAACTGAGGTAAACAAGATTACAGACTTGAAAAAATAGTTTTTACTCTACTACTTTATTCATCAGTTATTATACATTAATTTTGCTCCGTGAGAATTACAAAACTAATATAACAATAACCTAGATATAAAATAGACAGATGTGAAAATAAAGATTTAGTAAAAACTATAATTCTAGCACAGTGTTAAAATGTGATTAAAAACTTCAGGGTAAGCATGTATTAAAATTGAGATACGTATTATAAATATTACCAAGTTTCATCAACTATCCCAACAAAAGAGATTACTCCATTATGGAGTAAGAAAGCTAAGTTATAAAATATTAAGACTATGAAGAAATAATATTTCTTCTAAAGAAGAATACTACAAAAGCAAAATAAAGAAAGAGAAAGCAAGAGAAAGTAGTTCTTGCAAATGAAAATTTGATGATTTTCCATACAAAGTTTACTACCTATTTATAGATAAATTCCAAAGCCAAAGTTCTACCTAAGATGGCATATCCTAAGGTGGTAGGAAAATTTTCAAGATGGCCAAGGTGAGTTGGGTTTAGATGACAATTTCAAATATTCATACGTAGCTTCCTTTCATGAACTTTCTTCCGCTTGCACTTTTATTCTTCAGCATAAAACAATTCACGGACATTACTATCAGTGTTATAATCACACTATGAATAATGTAATCATCAATGGTCATCCCTTATTTTTCTTCACCTTGGATAATTTCTTCTTCCTGCAAAATATGTTAGAAAATATGCGAGAGATGGATATATTTATTCACGTTTTATTTAAAATACTTAATATTTAACTATAAAAATATATCAATAAATTATATCCATCAAATTCCCCCATACTTGAATCTTTGCTCGTCCTCGAGGAAAAAGATCTTCTTCTTTTTTTTTTTTTTATTATTATTAAATAAGAATATTTTCTTCAAACTTATGATCTTTGTAGGATAGAAAATTTATTAAAGATAAACTTCTTTCATCATGCTCAATGCAATTATTCTTTTTACTTCACCAAATTCTTTACCTTATTTCTGAATTTTGACTTGATCAACAAGAACTTGCAGCCTTCTCCCCTTGAATCTTTTAAAATTGATAGAGTTATGATCATGTATTCAGTAAGTATCATTGTCTTGTCCATAGGCTTGCTCGTCATGTTCATCTCCACTAATATAGATACAATACTGACTTTCAAAATCTTTTTAGGACTTTTCATGGCTTGTAATGTTAGGCTTCAGGCTGGTAGGATAAGGATATTTGATAGTGACTGTTCTTTCTCCAGCTTGGAGCTCACATTTCTCAATTCTTTCTCCATTCGGTAATACTTTTTTTTTTTTCAATTTTTTTCCCTTTTTTTTTTATATATCATATATATTCATATATTCACAACATTGCTTCTTTTGGTAATATTTCTTCCTTTTGGTGATGTTTAATCTTTGCTCATTCAAAGCTGGAAGAAACAATAACTCTTTTTTTTTTCTTTATATATATGTAAACAATATATACATATATCATATATATCATTTTTTTTTTTGTAATATATCATGGTGTTGGGAAAAAAAATAGGATTAAGGCTCAAAGAAGGGTTTGAAAAGATAAAAATATGTATATTTGGATAGAAAATTGAGAGGCTTGAATTGTGTATCAAAGAAGGCCTAATTTCATTTTTCAAAAATCAGTATCATCCATTATTTCGCCTCGAAGAACATTCAGAGCAAGTTCTAGCCAAGTTCATTGATTCTACCTTCTTTGTGATCATAATTTTTCTCAATTTCAATGATTTTCTGAGTTGAAGATGTTTGCTCTTGCTTTCACAAAGTCAAAATCATAGACATGAAAAATCATATGGTGAATATAAAAGAAATAATATTGAACAGAACGAACAAAAATTTATATTGTTAATTAAAAACCTACAATTAAGACCATAAATAAGAGGAAAATAGTATATAATATATAAATAACCTCCCCCATACTTGAACATCTCATTCTCCTGGATGAAAATGCTTTTTAAGATAAGTGAAAGAAAGAAGGGTGAAAAAAAAAAAAAAAGAATGAAGAAGGATCAAGTGGTAGTTGGATTATATAAATATAATATAATTAATATAAAAATACTATTTTATTAGTAAAATAAAAATCTTTTTGGCTTTCAAATATACGATCACAGAAGAAAGCTTGAAAGAAACTGTGACCACACATGTTCTATGTGTAATAGACTGGATTATTTTTAGACCTTATCAGTCATTAGGTCCTAGTTTGAATATAAACTAGAAATTTACCTGTGCCAACATTAGATTTGGACAATGGAATGGTTAACCAACCAGTAACTTAGGCATACCGATCACCATGGAGTTACTCCTGTCTAGGTGACTCTGTTTTTGTAGAGGCCTTCATGAGATGTTCCGGTTGTACAATAATCTGGATATTGACCAGATCAATTGGTTAAGCATTTAATTAGTCAGATCTAAGTGGGACTTATGAGGCTCCATTGCTTCACCCTCAATGGCTACGGGATAAAGAACCATAGTTCTGAGTTTAACGTCGTCAGCTCGACGTAGTAACTGTGGCACTCATCATACTATCATGGTTACTGAAGGGTGTTGCTCAAAATGTCCTCCAAAGTACAATTTTAGCCTGTGACCATTGACCTTGAATTTCTCTCCTCCATTACTTTGTTGAATTTCAATTACTCCGTATGGAGTAACATCTGTAACATTGTAAGGACCTGTCCACCTGGATTTCAGTTTTCCTGGGAATAGCCTGAGACGGCTATTGTAAAGAAGTACCTGATCTCCAATTTTAAAATTTTTTGGTCGGATCAAATTGTCATGCCATTTTTTTGTTTTTTCTTTGTAAATCTTGGCATTTTCATAGGCTTCCATCCTTAGTTCATCCAACTCATTAACCTGCAAAAATCTATTTTTACCAGCAGAGGTTAAGTCAAAGTTCAATGCTTTCAGTGCCCAAAAGGCTTTGTGTTCCAATTCAACAGGCAAATGGCAAGCTTTTCCAAAGACTAATTTATATGGAGATGTTCCCATTGGCGTTTTGAACGCCGTTCGGTATGCCCATAATGCATCATCTAATTTTAAAGCCCAGTCTTTCCTTGAGATTCCAACAGTTTTTTCAAGAATTCTTTTTAGTTCACGGTTGGAAACCTCAACTTGCCCTTGAGTTTGAGCATGATACGGTGTTCCAGTTTTATGAGTCACACTATATTTTGACAATAAAGCAGAAAATTGCTTATTCATGAAATGAGTCCCTTGGTCACTAATGATGACTCGTGGTGTGCCAAATCTAGTAAAAATATTTTTTCTGAGAAAATTGCACACTGTTCGAGCATCATTCTTTCTTGTGGGAATGGCTTCAACCCATCGTGAAACATAGTCAACAGCCACAAGGATATATTCAAATGAATGAGATGAAGGAAAAGGTCCCATAAAATCTATACCCCAGACATCAAATATTTCACATACCTGAATAGATTGCAATGGCATCTCATCTCTCTTTGAGATATTACCTGTTCTCTGACACCTGTCACATTGTGCAACATACACACGGGCATCCTTAAAAAGTGTTGGCCAGAAGAATCCAGCTTCCAAAACCTTGAAAGCAGTTCGGTTTGCAGCATAATGTCCTCCAATTGCTCCATCATGACAATGATACAAAATCTTTGACATTTCATCTTCAGGTACACATCTTCTAATGATATTATCTGCACAAATTCTAAACAAGTAAGGATCATCCCACAGATAATATTTAGCATCAGATATAAGTTTTTTCCTCTGTTGGTAAGAGAGATCTCGAGGTGTCCATTTTCCAACCAAGTAATTTGCAATATCTGCAAACCAGGGTGGTTGAGTCACTACTGAGCTGACAGAAAAGATGTGTTCATCAGGAAACTCTTCTTTTATATCACTAGACTCAAGAGGAGGGTTCTCTAATCTAGACAAATGGTCAGCTACCTGATTTTCTGTCCCTTTCCTGTCTTTTATCTCAAGGTCAAACTCTTGGAGAAGTAAAATCCATCTTAACAATCTAGGTCGTGCATCTTTCTTTGCTAAGAGGTATTTTAAAGCTGCATGGTCAGTAAAAACAGTGACCTTGGTTCCTATCAAATAGGAACGAAACTTATCAAAAGCAAATACTACTGCCAGTAGTTCCTTTTCTGTTGTGGCATAGTTGAGTTGAGCTTCATTCAATGTTCTACTGGCATAGTAAATGGGACGGAAAATTTTATCTTTTCTCTGGCCTAAAACAGCTCCAACGGCTGTATCACTAGCATCACACATGACCTCAAAAGGTTGGTTCCAATCAGGGGACACAACTATAGGGGCAGATGATAATTTCTCCTTAAGAGTATCAAAAGCTTTCATACAATCTCCTGAAAAATCAAACTTAACATCTTTCATCAAAAGGTTAGTCAACGGTTTTGAAATCTTTGAAAAATCTTTTATGAACCGTCTGTAAAAACCTGCATGACCTAGAAAACTTCTAATGCCTTTAACAGTTGTGGGAGGGGGTAATCCTGCTATAAGATCAATTTTTGCCTTATCAACTTCTATCCCTTTAGCAGTGATTTTATGTCCTAAAACAATTCCCTCGGTAACCATAAAATGACATTTCTCCCAATTAAGAATCAAGTTTGTCTCTTCACATCTCTTAAGAACTAAGGTCAAGTGATTAAGACAATCTTCAAATATTTTACCAAAAAGGGTGAAATCATCCATAAAAATTTCCAAAATTTTTTCAGTCATGTCTGAGAAAATAGCTGACATGCAACGCTGAAATGTAGCAGGTGCATTACACAAACCAAAAGGCATTCTCCTATAGGCATAGGTTCCATGAGGACATGTGAAAGTTGTCTTATCCTGATCTTCTGGTGCAATTGATATCTGGTTATACCCTGAATATCCATCAAGAAAACAGTAAAAACCATAACCTGCTACCCTTTCCAACATTTGATCAATAAATGGTAAAGGAAAATGGTCTTTTCTTGTGGCATCATTGAGACGTCTGTAATCAATACAGACTCTCCATCCTGTTACTGTTTTGGTAGGTATGAGTTCATTATTTTCATTTTTGACAACTGTCATACCTCCTTTCTTTGGTACCACCTGAACAGGACTTACTCAAGGGCTGTCAGAAATGGGGTAAATAATACCTGCAGCCAAAAGTTTTATTATTTCATTTTTCACAACTTCCTGCATTGTTGGGTTCAATCTCCTTTGGGGTTGGACTATTGGCTTGTAGGTATCCTCCATGAGGATTCTGTGTGTGCAAATAGCTGGACTAATGCCTTTGATGTCTGCTATAGTCCACCCTAAGGCTCCTTTGTGTGCTCTCAGTACTTCAATCAATTTATGTTCCTGTTCTGCAGTTAGAGAAGATGAAATTATCACAGGCAATAATTCAGGCTCAAGATAAACATACTTCAAATGGGAGGGAGAATTTTGAGTTCAATTTTTGGCTGAACATTTTCTGATAGCATTTCTCCCTCTTCTTCAGAATCATTTTCCAATATTTCAGCTTCACTTCTAATTGTCGGATCATCATCCTGCCTTGTGCCAGATTGGGCCAAGCATCTTTCCATTGAGTCTGAAATCAATTGGTCATCTTTGAATTCATCTGCAAGATCATTAATCATGTCAATTGAAAAGCAAGAAGATGATGTCTCATCTCCGGGAAATTTTAGAATCTTGTGCAGATCAAAAATGACTCTTTCTTCGTCTACTCTCAAAATTAGTTGTCCTTGATGGACATCTATGATTGCTCTTCCTGTAGCAAGAAAAGGTCTACCCAAAATTATTGGCTCATCAGGACATTCTTTCATTTCAAGTACTATGAAATCTACAGGGAAAACAAATTTATCCACTCTCACAAGCACATTTTCAATTATTCCCTTAGGTTTCTTAGTACTTTGATCCGCAAACTGAAGAGAAACAACAGTATCTTTCATATCACCAAGATCCAATTTTCTAAAAATAGAAAATGGCATCAGATTTATTGAAGCTCCGGAATCACAAAGTGCTTTTTCAAAATATACTCCTCCCAAAGTGCATGGAATCGTAAAACTGCCTGGATCGCCAAGCTTTTGTGGTAGCTTATTTTGAAGTATAGCACTGCATTTTTCAGTAAGCATTACCACAGAAACTTCTTCTAATTTCCTTTTGCTTGACAAAATTTCTTTCAAAAATTTAGCATATGAAGGCATTTGCAATAAAGCATCAGTGAAAGGAATATTAATGTGAATCTGTTTCAGAATTTCCAAAAACTTTGCAAATTGACTATCAAGATTTTCTCTTTTCATCTTTTGTGGAAAAGGGATTGTCACAGGGAGAGGAGTTATTTTTTCAAAATTCTTTTCATCTTTTTTCTTGATTTCATTCTCTTCTGATGGATCAGATGGTATATCAACATTCTTACCCTTTGCTGCCTGGTGTTCAAAATGGTTCTTTTCCTGTCTGTCAGCATATGGATCATCAAGATTCTTACCTGACCGTAAGGCGATGGCCTTAAGGTGTTCCTTTGGATTTTTCTCCGTATTGCTTGGTAAGGGACCTTGAATCTTTTCTGAAATAAGAGTTGCCAATTGGCTTACCTGAATTTCCAAGTTTTTGAGGGTTGAGTTTTGGCTTTCCATCTTTTCATCAGTGGCCTTAATGTACTTGTACAACAAGTCATCAAGACTTGAATGAGCTTGTTGAGGCCTTTGCTGATATGGAGCTGCTTGTTGATATGGCCTGAAATTCGATTGCCCACGATTTTGATTTTGGTATCCAGGTGGACCCTGTGCTGGTTGCTTCTGGAAGCTTTGAGAGTTCTCCGCACCATTTGGATTGCTCCACTGAAATCCTGGATGTTTATGTGCCATTGGGCTTCCGAAAGGGTACGGCTTGTAACCGATGACATTAGCCTGCTCATCATTCTGATTGTTTGCGCGACATTCATGGTTAAGATGGTTTCCTCCACACATGTCACAAGCCTCAGACTGAATTGGTTGTTGTGCATTCACCTGAAAAGATTCAAACTTTTGTGCCAAGGAGGCAATCTGTTGTGTTAGTGTATTAAATACATCTGCCTGATTTACTGTGGCTGCCTTTTTGATGGTTACACGATCAGATGGCCACTGGATTGCATTCTCAGAAATTTCATTCAACAATTGCAATGCTTCTTCTGTGGTCTTTCCCATGATGGAACCTCCTGCAGCTGCATCTATCACATTTCTAGAAGAGCGTGTTAATCCGTGATAGAAAATATACAACTGCATATGTTCAGGAATGTCATGATGTGGACATTTTCTTAACATTGATTTTAATCTTTCCCATGCTTGATAAACTGACTCAGTGTCAGTCTGCAAGAAATTAGAAATATCTTGTCTTAACTTTGTTGTTTTAGCAGGAGAAAAATATTTGTTCAAAAACTTCTGTGTCATCTGATCCCATGTGGTTATAGAACCTCGAGGCAAACTTCGCAACCAAGTCTTGGCATCTCCTTTTAAAGAAAAAGGAAACAGTCTTAACTTAATTGCCTTAGGAGGCACTCCATTATATTTAGCAGTTTCAACTAGTTCCAAGAAATCAATTAAATGGCTATGTGGATCTTCACTTGGATCACCAGTAAAGGTGCAAGACTGTTGAATTGTTTGAATTAGGCCGGTCCTAATTTCAAAATTGTTGGCTGCTACAGGTGGGTTCCTAACACTAGATTCACAATTGAAGTGGTCTGGTCTAGCATAATCCCTTAGGATTCTGTTTGCAGGTCTTGGTACCACTTCATCAAACTGATCCTCTACATGGATTGGTGGTACTCCCAATGGGTTATTATTATCTCCTACTTGGTGCTCCATTTTGTCAAAAATTACGCTTTGAGAAGATGATAGTTGTCTTTTCCTGCGTAATTGCAAAGATCTTTCAATTTCAGGATCGTAAATGATCAACTCTTTGTTAGAGGAGCGGGTCATAAACTACTTGAAATTAGTTAGTGAAGTAGTAGTAATGATAGTATTACAGAAAAAAAAAAGATTAAAAAATAGTAGAAATAACTAGTATTAATAGTTTAAAATATATAACAAAAAAAAATTAGATATTAATAATATCAATGAAAGAAGAAGATGATAAATAATATATAACTATTAGATAAGAACGATAGTTTAGAGAGGTAGTGATTAATAATAAATAGTAGTAGGACAGAAAAATTTAACAACAATTGGTGTTCAGTGTATGGTGATATCGTTATATGTAAATAATACTAATATTAAAGGTAACAACAAAAGTTAGTAAGAAAAGGATAATGACAAAAACAGTGGGATTAATAATGAAAATAATTTGTATAGTACTATTATTACATAAGTAGAGAATTAGTGGTACTGGTAGTCAATTTTAGAAGATAAATAATAATAATAATAATAATAATAATAATAAATACTAGTAATACTTAAAAGTAGTAGAACTTTTAATCCAAAAAAAAGTAGTAATGATGGTAGCAGAAGAAGCGAAACTAAAAAAATTTGAAGAGAAACAAAACGAAATCACAAAAACAGTAAGTAGCAACACTAAAAATGAAAAAATAAAAATATAATGCAAATTAAAAGTAGTGGTATTAATAGTAGTGATATTTGAGAAAGTAAATGTGATGATATGAATAGTTAATTATAAAGTAGTGTGATGCTCTAGGTAGAAGTAGTACTAAAAAAAAAATAGTATAGATTGAAAACGTTGATGACGGAATAATTGGATAGATGTACTGCTAATGTGAAAACACCAAAGTACTTTTGTTATTATTATATTTTTTTTTTACCTTTTATTTTCCTTTATGTTGTTAGAAAAAAAAAAGAAAAAAAAATAAGAAATACTTAATACAATTAGAAAATAATTTATATATAAATATATTATATATAGTAGTAAGTAGTAGGTAGTAGTAGTAAGATAAGGTAGTTAAAGTGATGGAAGACAAGATGGTGATAGGAAGAATGATGTGGTTTTATAGGTGGAAGTTCATACGGTAAGTGTGAGAGTTATACTATAGGTAGATATACTAATAAGGACAAATGTAGGAAGAAGCAATAGGTAGAAGAAAAAAAATTAATATACTACTACTATATGATATAGATAAAACTCTTAGTAGTACTTAAAATTATAGTTATAGTAACAATTACAATAATAAAGAAAATCACAATGGTGATAAAAAGTTAAAGACGGTATACTAGAAGTAAAATATACTTATAAAATATTGTTACTAAATATAATAGTATAATAAATACAATAAAGAAAAGATAAAAATGATGTACTAGTTATAACAAAGGTAGTAATACTAGTAAACATAACAAAGTGAACAAAAATGATGATTTTAAAAAAAAATAGTGGTACTTCAAAATAGAACGAAATTAAAGAGAGGGAAAAGGAAAAGATAATACTAAGACAGTAGTTGTTAATAGTAGCAGTGATTAGTGATACTAGTAAAGAACTTACAATTAAAATAATAATATAAAGGTAAGAGTTCAATAAAATAGTAGTTATAAAAAAATAATAATAGTAACAGTGAGGAAGAACGTTAAGAATTAATAGTTAACAGAGAAAGAGTAGTAAAAAGTAAGTAATAGTAATGTACTAATAATAGAAAAGACGCAAAAGACAAAGACGATAAGTACTAGTATCAATAACTAAGTAAGAAAAAAAAAAGTAGTAAGAAAAAAAAAAGTAGTAAGAAAAAAAAAAGTAGTTAGAAAATAGAGATAGTAATAAAAGTTATAAATAACAATATATATACTAAACAGAAACGAAAATGTTAGACACGAAAATGTTAGAAACAAAAACAAAAATGTTAGTAATCAGAGGTTAGTTATAGTAGTATTTATTAGATCAAATTAATATTAATTATATTAATAAGTCTCAAATTAGTAATCCAATATTTAGTCCGAAGTAGATGTACGCCAATCCCCGGCAACGGCGCCAAAAATTTGACGAGGTCCAAAGTGCATAGGAATTGTCTGCTCGTTCTTGTCAAATTCTAATATAGTTTAAGATATCGTCCCACAGAGATTGAGTATTCTATGCTACGGACTTGTAGTATTTTAATTACTATTTGAGAGAATCAAATTGATGAAAAGTGAGATTTTAGTTTAAATTTACTTAAATTAAATTAAAGAACTTCGGGAAGATTTCAAATTTAAAAGGAGTTGGGAATCGTTGAATTCACTTGGTAATACTTATAATAAATATTTCAGTTTTGACATGTATTTCTCTTAAGAATAATTGCTTATTGCTAATTCAATTATATTTTGCTCACTAAGAAAATAATCAATTAATAACACTCCGTGAGGTTATGCATATTAATCAAATTATAACTAGTGACGATTAAACCGAAATATTTTTCTTGCCTGAATTGTGCTAAAAAAGTAGTAAAAACTTCGTGAGAATATTTTTACGGAAAATCAATAATCTTACCTATAACAATTCCTCCGTGAGAATTAAAACTGAGGTAAACAAGATTACAGACTTGAAAAAATAGTTTTTACTCTACTACTTTATTCATCAGTTATTATACATTAATTTTGCTCCGTGAGAATTACAAAACTAATATAACAATAACCTAGATATAAAATAGACAGATATGAAAATAAAGATTTAGTAAAAACTATAATTCTAGCACAGTGTTAAAATGTGATTAAAAACTTCAGGCTAAGCATGTATTAAAATTGAGATACGTATTATAAATATTACCAAGTTTCATCAACTATCCCAACAAAAGAGATTACTCCATTATGGAGTAAGAAAGCTAAGTTATAAAATATTAAGACTATGAAGAAATAATATTTCTTCTAAAGAAGAATACTACAAAAGCAAAATAAAGAAAGAGAAAGCAAGAGAAAGTAGTTCTTGCAAATGAAAATTTGATGATTTTCCATACAAAGTTTACTACCTATTTATAGATAAATTCCAAAGCCAAAGTTCTACCTAAGATGGCATATCCTAAGGTGGTAGGAAAATTTTCAAGATGGCCAAGGTGAGTTGGATTTAGATGACAATTTCAAATATTCATACGTAGCTTCCTTTCATGAACTTTCTTCCGCTTGCACTTTTATTCTTCAGCATAAAACAATTCACGGACATTACTATCAGTGTTATAATCACACTATGAATAATGTAATCATCAATGGTCATCCCTTATTTTTCTTCACCTTGGATAATTTCTTCTTCCTGCAAAATATGTTAGAAAATATGCGAGAGATGGATATATTTATTCACGTTTTATTTAAAATACTTAATATTTAACTATAAAAATATATCAATAAATTATATCCATCAGAATCTGACAAGAGGCATAGAAGGAGAAATGACTATCCAGTAGTCACTACGTGGCCACAGTTGATGAGAGCTATGGATGGTAAGTATTTGAGTGCTAAGTACAGGCAAACTCAGATGCAAAAGCTATATGAGCTAAAACAAGGATCTAAGTCAGTTCAAGAGTACCATGATGAATTTGAAAAGGTTCGATTGAATCTTGATCTGATCGAAGACGAGGAGCAAGCCATTATCCGGTTTAAAAGTGGTTTGGCTAGGGAAGTGTCATCTCAGTTGAGACTCCACGTGTACCACACGTTGGAAGATTTGTTCAATGCTGCTACCGAAGCTGAAAAATTGGTGAAGGAAGAAAAGGCAAATCGGTATCGAGGAGTCACTACTTCTACTCCCTTGAACCGAGGAAAAGAATGGAAAAGTCCTAACCAAGCGAGTGCTAACACTGTTCGAGATTCGAAGAAACCCTTCGAGAGAGGTGTGACCGTTAACCAACCAAGAGAAGTGGGAGGTAAAGTTCAACTAAACTCTCCTAGTGCTTCAAATATTCAGTGTCATAAATGCAGAGGTTATGGTCACATGGCAAAAGAGTGTCCAACTCGCAAAGTTATGCTTCTGCTCGAAGATGGAACCGTCCATGAGCAAGCGAGTGACACCGAGGAGGAATTAATCGAGGAGATTGACCGAGCTGAAGGTGATGATGATCATGAGGCTACCGAAGCTGATCATCCTGAAATGTTTCTTGTGGTTCGAAGGAATTTGAGCTGCATGACTCTCGAAGAAGAGGACAACCAAAGAGAGAACCTCTTTCATGCCCGATGTCGAATAAGGGGAAAGGTGTGTTCGATGATCATTGACTCCGGAAGTTGTGCCAATGTAGTGAGCCAAACTTTGGTTTCACAAATGGGATTACCAACGATGAAGCATCCCCACCCTTACAAATTACAATGGCTGAATGAGTGTGGAGAATTGAGGGTTGTCAAACAAGTGTGGATCAAGTTTAGAATCGGCGAGTATCAAGATGAAATGATATTCGATGTGGTGCCGATGCAAGCTTGTCATTTGCTCTTGGGTCGACCGTGGCAATATGACCGAACAGCTGTTCACAATGGCAGATCCAACACTTACACCGTAAAGCTTGATGGAAAGAGTTTCATCCTCAAACCATTGTCTCCAAAGCAAGTCTCCGAGGACTATAAATGGATGAAAGAACTGAAAGAAGCGGCCAAAGCTAAGCTTCCGATGGGAGCAAAATTGGGAGCCGATGAGACAAACTCACCGACCGAGGAGAAAGGAATTTGTGCAATCATGCAACCCGGTGAGATCTTACGAGGCAACGACCACGGTCAGATGATGATTTGCCTCGTGCACAAGGGTATCCTTCTAAACTCTAATGATGATTTTTCTAATGATAACCCTTTGCCCTTGTCTGTTCGTAAAGTTTTGCAGGACTTCGAGGACATGTTTCCCGAGGAAATGCCAGGTGGATTGCCTCCGTTGAGAGGAATCGAGCACCAAATTGACTTCGTGCCGGGATCTCAAATCCCCAACAAACCTGCATACCGGTGTAATCTCGAAGACACCAAAGAGCTCCAAAGGCAGGTTGATGAGTTGCTGAACAAGGGCCTTGTTCGAGAGAGCTTGAGTCCTTGCGCCGTTCCAGTTATCCTTGTCCCGAAAAAGGATGGAACATGGCGAATGTGCGTTGACTGTCGATCAGTCAACAAAATAACGGTAAAGTATCGTCATCCTATCCCTCGATTAGATGACATGCTAGATGAATTGAGTGGTTCTTCATGCTTTTCAAAGATTGACCTCAGGTCCGGTTACCACCAGATCCGAATGAAACCCGGTGACGAGTGGAAAACCGCATTCAAGACCAAATTCGGTCTCTATGAATGGTTGGTAATGCCATTTGGCTTATCCAACGCCCCGAGCACATTCATGCGATTGATGAACCACGTGCTCAAACCGTTCATAAACAAGTTCGTTGTCGTTTATTTCGATGACATCCTTGTTTATAGTCGAACCATGGATGAACATGTCGAACACCTAAGGCTTGTGCTTGAAAAGCTTCGAGAAGAAAAGTTGTATGCCAACTTCAAGAAGTGCGCCTTCGGAGTCGATCGTGTAGTCTTTCTTGGATTTGTAGTCAGTGCTAATGGTGTCGAAGTCGACGAATCAAAAGTCGAAGCCATCAAAGATTGGCCAACTCCAATCTCGGTATCACAAGTTCGTAGCTTCCATGGCTTAGCTAGCTTTTACCGAAGGTTTGTTCGTGACTTTAGCACCGTGGCAGCTCCTCTAACCGAGCTGGTTAAGAAAGACAATCCATTTGTGTGGGGAGAGTCCCAAGAAAGGGCTTTCCAAGAGTTGAAACGGAGGCTTTGTTCTGCCCCGTTGTTGCAACTCCCTGACTTCGGCAAAGCATTCGAAGTCGAGTGTGGAGTTGGGATCGGAGGAGTGCTGATGCAAGAATCAAAGCCGATCACTTACTTTAGCGAAAAGCTTAAGGGTGCAACTTTGAATTATTCAACATATGACAAAGAGTTGTATGCCCTCGTTCGAGCACTCGCCCATTGGCAGCATTATTTGTGGCCTCGAGAGTTTGTGATCCGAAGTGATCATGAGTCCTTGAAGCATCTTCGAGGACAGGAGAAATTGAACCGAAGACATGCCAAGTGGGTTGAATTCATTGAGAGCTTTCCCTATGTAATTCATTACAAAAAGGGAAAAGACAATGTTGTGGCCGATGCGCTATCAAGGAAATTTGCTTTAGCGACCACTCTCGCCTCTAGGCTCATGGGATTTGAAAGCATCAAGTCGATGTACGAAGACGATCCCAAGCTAAAATGCGTTCGAGACGCAATCTTGAGTGGCCGAAGAGTTGAGAAATATCAGTGGCACGATGGCTACCTCTTCAAGAATGGGAGGGTTTGTGTGCCAGTGTCATCGTGGAGAGAGCTTTTGGTTCGAGAAGCTCACTCCGGTGGACTGATGGGACACTTCGGTGTCGACAAAACTCTTGGTATCTTGACCGAGCAGTTCCATTGGCCCAAAATGCAACGAGATGTGGAAAAGCTTTGCAACGCTTGTCTCGTTTGCAAGAAAGCTAAATCAAAGTCCAACCCTCATGGTTTGTACACCCCGTTGCCTGTGCCTGATCGACCTTGGGTTGATATATCCATGGACTTTGTCTTGGGGTTACCGAGGTCGGGGGGAGGACATGATAGCATCTTCGTTGTGGTTGATCAATTTTCGAAAATGGCTCACTTTATTCCTTGCAAGAAGTGTGATGATGCACAGCATGTAGCTACATTGTTTGTTTCTAATGTGTTGAAATTGCATGGTATCCCTCGTACTATTGTGAGTGATCGAGACACAAAATTTTTGAGTCATTTTTGGAAGTGTCTATGGGGTGCCCTCGGTACCAAACTACTTTTCTCGACGTCTCACCATCCTCAGACTGATGGACAGACCGAAGTAGTTAACCGAACCTTGGGATCTTTGCTTCGGGCAATGACCAAAGGAAAGGTTGGAAATTGGGCTGATCGTTTGCCCATGATGGAGTTTGCATACAATCGAACGGTGCATCGAATGATTAACATGACCCCGTTCGAGTGTGTGTACGGATTTAACCCTTTAATTCCACTTGATCTAACCCCATTGCCTCGAGATGTTGTTATCGACTTTGCAGGTACTCACCGAGCCAAAGCTCTGCTCGAGTTGCATGCGAAGGTGAAGAAGAACCTCGAGGACGCCTATGCAAAGGTTGCCTTAAAGAAAAACAAGGGGCGTAAAAAGTTGGAGTTAAAGAAGGGTGATTGGGTTTGGGTTCACTTCCGAAAGGAACGTTTCCAGAACCTAAGGAAAGGAAAATTGGCTCCTCGAGGGGATGGTCCATTTCAAGTGCTGAGCAAAATAAACAACAATGCTTATGTCATCGACCTCCCAGGTGAGTATAATGTGTCCAACACCTTCAATGTTACTGATTTGACTCCTTGTGTTGTAGGCCAAACATCAGAAGCAGAGGATGAATCGATTTCGAGGATGAAATCCTCTCAAGAAGGGGAGGATGATGCAGCCCAAAGTGCTGATCAACCGAGGACACTTCAACCGAAGGCAGTGACTGATCAACCGAGGAGACCAATTACTCGAAGCCAAGCTAAGCTGCTCCATGACATGCACATCCAGCTGGCTATGTCGGGAAGAAGCATGTGTTCGGAAGAGGAATTGCAAAGTGATGAAACCAAGGGCTACATCTTCAAGTTTGAGCCCGAGGACAAAGTTCCCGAACAGCAGCTCTTGGCCCCGGGCAGCGCAGAGCCGAACACAACATCATGTGTTCGAAGCCAAGTCAGCGCCCGATGACAAATGTGTTCGAGCAAGCCATAGAGAACCTAAGCCAGGCTCACCGAAGTCAAGAACCGAAGCCAGGCTCACCGAAGTCAATGTTGCTGAGCACATTTAGGCTCAGCCCTGCGTGGCTTATTTCTATTGGTCACCTGTGACCTATTTACTAGTTTACCCTTAGTATTTCCTATATAAACATTGTTCCCTTTCATTGTAAGGAGCTAGTTTTTGGATATTGACGAATTGAATGAAAGTGCCGAGCACATTTCTTCTTGTCTCCGTCGTGAGCAAAACCCCGGTGAGGGCTTTTAAGGACTTGTGGCTTTCGGTTAGTCCGATTGAACATTCCTCTTGATCATTCAGTTTGCAAGAGGCAATGTTCTCTTGAGGATTGTTGCATAGTTAGGGTGATTCTTGTATCCCTTTCGATCGAGCTTTGAGACAGGTTCCTCACTGTTCTTTCGAAAGAAGCAAGTTTTGTCTTGCTTCTATCTTTATCTTCTTATTTGTCTTCCGCGTTTTGTGCTAGCAACCCCTTCGGGAATTGCATTGCACCACAAGGCTTGTTGTTAAAGGATATAGACAACAAGAAGGTCTTGACTACTTTGACACATACTCACCGTAACGAGAATAACATCCATACGTATGTTAATAGCGTTAGCCGCAGTGTATGGTCTTGAAATCCATCAAATGGACGTTAAGACAGCGTTCTTAAACGGGGTTTGGAGGAAGAAATTTACATGGAACAACCTGAAGGGTTTGTGGTTCCAGGTAAAGAAAAGATGGTGTGTAAACTTGTTAAGTCGCTTTATGGACTAAAACAAGCACCGAAACAATGGCATGCGAAATTTGATCATACAATATTGTCAAATGGCTTTAAAATTAACGAGTGTGACAAATGTGTCTACATTAAGAACACTCCTAATTATGTAGTCATTGTTTGCTTATATGTGGACGACATGTTGATAATGAGCAATGACATTGTCAATATCAATGCTACAAAGCGCATGCTGACTAGCAAATTTGATATGAAAGACTTAGGAGTTGCGGACTTAATTCTGGGTGTTAAGATCCATAGAACTCCTCAAGGTCTGGCGTTGTTTCAAACTCACTACATCAATAGTGTTCTTGAAAAATTTAAATATTTGGATTTTAAAGTTTCAAAGACTCCTATTGATGTAAACCTTGCTCTTAAGAAGAACAAAGGTCAAAGCACGTCGCAACGGGATTATGCACGTGTTTTGGGAAGTTTGATGTACGTCATAAATTGTACTCGACCAGATATAGCTTGTGCTATAAGTAAACTAAGTCGATACACGAGTAATCCCAATCAGACCCACTGGATGGCAATGAAACGTGTTTTGGGGTATTTAAAATACACTCAAGACTTTGCATTGCATTATAACAAGTATCCTGCAGTCATTGAAGGATATTGTGATGCCAATTGGATCACCGGTACAACTGATTCTAAGTCCACAAGTGGATATATTTTCGCACTTGGTGGAGGAGCGGTTTCTTGGAAATCGTCCAAGCAAACGTGTATTGCACGCTCTACTATGGAAGCTGAATTCATAGCCTTAGATAAAGCCGGTGAAGAAGCTGAATGGCTTCGGAACTTTTTGGAAGACATTCCGTTCTGGCCTAAACCGTTGACACCAATTTGTATACATTGTGATAGTCAATCGGCTATAGGAAGAGCGAGGAATGTCATGTATAACGGTAAGAATCGTCACATACGACGAAGACATAAAACCGTTAGGGACCTACTCTCTAGAGGAATTATCACCATTGACTACGTGAAGTCAAGGGATAATGTGGCGGATCCGCTTACAAAAGGCCTAACTAGAGAGGCGGTTGAATGTTCATCGAAGGGAAAGGGACTATGGCCAAGGACAAGTCATCACGGCGGCAACTCTACCTAGGAGACTGGAGATCCCAAGAACTAGGTTCAAGGAGAATACAAAGTTGTGTATAACGGTCCAACATTGTCAATTAAATGTTTGGTCCATTCTCGTGATGAGACAATGTTCAAGTACCAAGGATAAAATGCTAGAGGCATTTTTTAATGATTATCTAAGTTTGATATTGTGTTTATCAAACAGTGTATATCTATAGGATTACACGTTTAGAAATCACCTATGTAAGTGTGAAGTGGAAGCCGCTTCAAGGAGAATTCTGTATGGCAAATTCTTTAAGCACTTATGAAACCAGGCGGTGTTCATGGCTGAAACGAACACAACAGTGAGAACCAAAGACGGTAAAGGGTTAGTTGTGTGACTTACATTGTCTAGGTATACACCAAAGTTCGACGGTTCAAAGATATCAAATCTACCGATTGATCGAGTATATCCGATGTATGTTCACTACGGAAAGTTCAAAGGGAAATCTACTTATCCAGATGCAACTAATTCTTTCTTGCAAATCACACAAGTCTGTCATGCATTTGTCCATTCCCCATTCATGTGGGGGATTGTTGGGTTTAATGGAAGAATATGAATGGGAAATGGGTAAAAAGTGAAAAGATTCCCTTTTGTAGGGAAAGGTTCCCTTTTGTAGGAAAATGCACTTTCTCCCACATTGGTAGAGGAAAAGGATTTTGTTGGGTTTAAACAAAGATTTACTTCTCTTAGCTCTTAAAAGGGTTGAGAAGAAGGGAAGCCTCGCGCCGTCGTCGTCGCTCGGATTCGGATTCGGATTTGGATTTGGTCAATTGATATGATTGATTGAATTAAATTTTTGGACCAACAAAACTAAAATATTAATTAATTAATATTTTATCCGTTTGTGTAACGGGCAGCTGAAGTGAGTCAGCACTGAGTTCAGTACCCGGGCAGCTGAAGCAACATCAGCAGATTAATTCCTCCACGTTTCCCTCCACATTTTTTACATTAATGTCGGTCATTAGTGGTAGATTAATTCCTCCACATTAAAGTCAGTCATTATTGGTAGATTAATTGCTCCACATTGAAGTCAGTCATTAGTGGACAATTAGGTCTCCCACGTTTTCTCATTAATCACCAGGTGTGTCTCTTCACCTGCCCTTGGATGTCTATATAAACTGGTCATTTGTCAATCCTTGATCACGACAGACAGACGATACAGAACATAGATAGACGACATAGACTGAAACTCTGAGAAGAGAGACTCAACCTCGGACAGAGGTATAGACTCAAACTCGGACAGATAGTCAGTACCTCGGGCAGAAGATAGAAACACTCGGGCAGAGAAAATCACTGACAGAAAGCATATCTCACTGCATCCCCTCCCTTTCTGCATATTAAGTGAGTCGTGTGATTTGCTCCGTTCCTTTGTGTTCGCGTGTTCTAACCGTTTGAAGTGCCGCTACGGTAGAACTGTTATCCCTTTCCATCCTGGGAGGAATTAACCCGTGAACCTTGGGCATTGTGAGGGGGTTAGATTTCTTAAGGAGACACAAGTAACTTGTGGGCTCGGGATCGTCCTATACTAACAGATTATTTACTGCAGGTTTTGTATCTCCTAACTTATTTGAACGCAGGAACCAACATCTATCTCATCTCTCTTATTATTATTTTTTTCTGCAAGAAATTGCAATGGCACATGAAAGACAGAAGGGTGCTCCAATCAAGGGTGTTTATAAAAGATAAAAACTGAAAATAGAAAGTTGAGCATTAGGGGGTACAGCTCACAAAGTTCTAAAAGAAAACTCCACATATAGATCATCATTTGTCAGACTTTCCTCTGAACAAACTACTCGATTTGTTCCCTCCCTTCACAGATTCCCTCGCAAATATAAATGCAACACTAACACACATCTTTTTAATTGCCAATGTTTAAGTTTTATCACATGTTCATGCAATTCGTACTACGAGTATTTTATAAATATGGAAAATCAATATCATGCACTAGTGAGCAGTTAACGGAAATCAAAACTTTGGAAAAACATAATCAAAGTTTCCTATATATATCTTGGGTCTCATATTTAATCAATACTGGACAAATATATGCCATGGAAGTCATCTATTCCATTACAAACTTCCAAGTCTTGAAAATCATTGATTGTTTGTTTAACCAGGAAAGTATGAATCCTATCCTTTATCCTCCATGAGATAATATTATTTATAGCAAAAACCACATGACAAACTATAAAGTACTCCTATAAGCTAATGACATGGTACAAATCTTGTTGTTGTCAGGTCATACGGAAAGGAAAAACCCACATGACTACTAGAATTTAATTTATATAAACTGATTACGAATAAAAAAATCCACACTACTTATTTAGCATATAGTTTTAACTGTTTTAATAAGTAATATGCCTTATATTCTCATTTTGATGGACGGTAACATGTAACAATTCTTTAAGTGACTTGATACGTTATAAATTCTTTTATTACAAGTTAAACACATAAGTATAAGCTAATGACATGGTATTAATCTCTGTTGCCAGCTGATATGGTTCATTGGATTCCTTTTGTTTGGGATGTCTGAAAACATAAAAGAAAAAGAGAAGAAGGGCATGGGAATTATCAAAAATTAGAGTAATTAAAAGTTACTCGAGAAAGAGAGTTCACCTCCTGACTTCCTTATCTCTGGGTTGTGAACATTTTGTCGTTAAGTGCTTTTATGTTCCATCTCTCACTGCCTACTGGCCAGTGGCTATTCTGTTGCATCAATCTCTTTCTTATTTTTCTACTCATATACGTACCTGATCTTAATTTAATTTGTTGTTCAGTAAAGAACTTTTGATTCAGTCATCACCTTAAAAAGATGATGTACTTAACTTTTTGTGTGTGACATATGTACCTGGAATAATGGCATGTAGATCAAAGGACACAAAAGGATATGTCAGATAATGCTATCATTGGATTGGACCTGTATAAAGTTACAATTAGGGCTAGCCAGCGGCCTGGTTCGGTCCGGGACTGATTTTTTTTGCTGGTTATGGTCCGGTCCGGTCGCTGGGGATGGGGGCACCGGACCTAACCGGCCAAATCGGTCCAGTCAATACTAGTCTAAAAAAATTAAGCCGGGATGGAACCGGCACCGGCAACCGTTACGCCGGTCCAGTCAATCCGATTTTTGCAATTTTTTTTAATATTTTTAGGCAAATATAATGAAAATTAAAATAGAGGAGCTATAAAAAATTATTAAGATAAACACTGAATAAACTTTGATAGATTGGAAAAGAAATACAAATATTTTATTGAAAATTCGGGAAATACATAATTGAAAAGACAAACTAGAAAATTAAAAGTTACATAGATATTTCCTTCACCATTTCTTCAATTATTACGCAGATATTTGCCCCTCGCTCGACCACTATATTCGGTATTATGTTGTTTGTCTACGTGCACCTGAAGCTACTTCGTCCCACCAGTGTATAAGTTCCACTCTCTCTGACAAAGTAAATATTTAGTTTTGTGAGTTTCTAAATTATGCTCCATAAATTTTCAAACTTCAAATCGAACTCTTCGTTCCGCAAGTTGAGTTTCACTAGGACCAGTAGGTTGATTTGAAGCCATTATAATTGTTTGGAAGAAATTTAGAAAAATAGCCTTTGAGAGTAATTTGGGAGAGAAATTGATAGAAAGTGATGAATTGTGTGATATAATAATGAAATAATAGGGTATATAGATAAAAATAGGTTGGGGAGGTATGGGGGCGTTGGGGGGTGGTAGGCAAATATAGCCGTTTTTTGCCGTTGGCCAACAACTATATTTGAAAGTGGGTTGATTGCCCAATTCAAATTGCTGGCCCGGAGTTCGGGATTTTTTTTTTATTTCATTTCAATTTTCAAGTGATGGATAATTTTAAATTTTTGAAAATATTACTAACTTTGTATATATATATATTTGGAATGTTTAGTTTATTTCAAAGTTCAAACTTAGAATAAAAGAACTTGTTATATTTTTTCAAACATTGAATTAATTTTAAAGTTTGAAATTAGATTCAAACCTTGAATTAATTTGACAAGTTCAAACTTTTGAATTAATTTGATAAGCTTAAACTTTGAATTAATTTTATAATTTCAATTCGAATTAATTTAGAAACTAGTAATTAATTGTAGTATTTTTACCCAAATAATAAATTTTAAAAAAATAAGAAGACAGGAGTTGTGAATTTGTGATGGAATTACAAGATTTGGAGTAATTTTATTGAATTTTTTAAAACATAAGTAGTGCAATACATACTGCATAGCTATACTTTCAACCTTGTAATTTCAAAATTCTAATTTAGAAAATTACATTCTTTTAAACATACTGGCTAATTTTTTGATGATATTTGTAGGCATTTCTTTAGGAACTGGTCATTCTTCTTCTTCTTCTTCTTCTTCTTCTTCTTCTTCTTCTTCTTCTTCTTCTTCTTCTTCTTCTTCTTCTTCTTCATTTCCGGTTTGACTCCCTTCTTCACTTGTTCTGTCACTCAAAATTTGATCGAGATATACTTTGCCTTTTTTCTCATAAAGTTCTGGTAGTCCAAAGTTTCTTCGCTCTGCTCTGATCCAATCCCTGAATAAAACTCATGTCTCCATTGCCTCCTCCTTTAACGAATATCTGTGATCTCCAATTTGAAATCTTCCTTGGCTAAAAGCGCTTTCCGATGCAACTGATGAAGCTTGAATTGTTAATATATCCCGGGCCATTTTTGAAAGAATTGGAAATTGCCATTCTTGATTCTTCCAATAACCCAACAAATGATGAGTTCCAAAGTTTGTAAGTTTTTTTGGATATTGAATTAAATACACTTGGAACTCGCTGTATTCCTCCCCGTACTCGTCCTGTTCTGAAAGCAACTTTTGATCAAGTCCCCCAAAAGTGCACATCCCCGCATGCCTTTTGCCCATTTAAGAAGAACTTTCATCAGTGGATTGTATTGGTGCAGTTAGTGTAGCAGTCTCTGCCCAAACTCTATACTTTGCAAAAACAGTCACGGTATCTGCATAAACTTTAAGAACTGCATTTTCGACACTTGGAAATCCATTAGCCTCAATTTCAGTTTCTGTAATTTTTAAATTTGCATATATTTCTCTAACAAGTCGTTCAGTTAACTTAAGTTTAAAAGCAGGATGCAACACAGAAGCAATGTAAAAAAGAGGAGGAATTGAGAAAAAATATTTTCTAAATTTTTCAATCGTAGCCTCTACAACCACTTTATATACTTCATATTGCTTATATACTTTCAATAATTTCGATATTCCAGCTATATAATATAACATGGTAGGAGCAGTTGGATAATATTATCCGAAAAATTCTTAAGTAGCTTGATAAAAATTTTATAAAAACTGAAGGAGATGTTGAACAAGTTTCCAATCGTCCTCTTTAAGGTGATAGATTTCCATAAAATGCTTATTATACATTTGAGAAATAGGCACTCTACATTCATAAGCAACATTCAATGCTTCATATAAAGTGTTCCATCTAGTATAAACTTCCTTTGGGACTCTCCTAATTGGCATTCCTAATTCTATACATTTTCTTTCTCATTCTCTTTTTCTTTTTTGGTTTTTATTTCTAAAAATATAAGGAACAGTTATTTTCACCTTTTTGATAATGTCGTTAAACAAGTCAAAGCCATCTTTTACTACTAAGTTGTAAATATGACATGCACATCTAACATGAAAAAATTCCTCAAAAGGGGGGTTCAAAATAGGTTTTAAGTTCCTAAGTGCTTCTGTGTAGTTTGTAGCATTATCTACCGTAATAGTAAAAACTTTGTTAGTTAAACAGTATGTACGGCAAATTGTTGAAACTTTATTTGAAATATAATTACCAGTGTGTGGCTCATCAATAATTTTATAAGCAATAATACGTTTTTGAAATACCCAATCAGGATCTATCCAATGAACAGTAACAGCAATATAATCACAATTATTAGTAGAACGACCCATATCCATAGTAAGACATACTCTAGTGTCAAAATTATCAAATAAATATCGCAAATAATCTTGATATTTGTTCTTAAATTTAATAATATCATTTTTAACAGTAGTTCTTGAAAAACCTTTATAAGAGAGATTATATGTAGACGGAATATTGTCACGCCCTAAAATTTACTAAAGTTTTGTTTAAAGACTTGTGACTGGGTGTTTTAAAAGCACACGAATTATTAAGAGATTTTTGGAGTCGCCACTTGACAAGTTAAAGGTGTGCCAAGTCACCAGAGTGGTATACCTAGAACACCTTTGACTCGTAAATGGTCCGCATCAGAGTTCCGGGTAAGGATCTCGGCTGACTCTAGGGAAGGTGTTAGGCACCCTCGAGTCCAATGCCAAGCACAGTTGCTTTATTGACGCATTTCGACTCTTTGGATTTGTTTGTTATATTTTTGCCTTGATTTTGTTACGCTTCAATTTATTATTAATTTTTATCGTTTGACAATTGAAACTCCAATCGAATATAATCGTGCGAGAACTTCACTCTTTCGAAATCTTTCGACTTAAATCAATTAAATCGCGCATGTACTTCGCCCGTTCGAAATCTCTAGACTTAAAATGAGTATCCAATGAACAAATGTATATTTCCTTGATCTGATTTCAATAGAACACCTCTATACACTTGCCTAATCGGGTTTAAGTGAGACCGTCAATTTACTTTGCTTTAAGTGTTTTGACTGAAAATTGCATTATCAATTATTTTTAATAACATGAATTTAAGCTTGTCTACGGTGGCAATAGGTTGAAATGAACAACTAACCAAAATTATCTCTTAAACTTTAAAGCGTGATTTTATCTCTTGCGAAGACTATGGCCTCAACTTAAAGACACAAATTAGTACTGGGTTGCAATCTGTAAAAGCCAACATTTGCGGCACAAGTTCACTGTGCTTCAACTTTTACGTTTTTTTTTTTAGAGGGTTTGCGCTAATTGCCTCATTTTGCTTGCCTATTTCAGATTTTTCCTAGGCCTTTAAGTCAAGTTACTTGCATTTTTTTTTACAGATATGCTCTGACACGGCTAACCTTTCGACAGAAATCATGAACATACTCCCATTTTTGTTACATCATACAATAGGTGTTGTTAACTCATCATGAACCAAACATTAACAATTTTTTTTTACTATCTCATTCGCTTAAAAAAACTACAAACAAGCTTGCAACATAAATATTTGAACATGCATAAACAAATAATTTTGGGCATAAATCCAAGTTATTTCATGCATATTTAAGCATTGAACAAGGCTGAAAATTACATAAAGGATGTAAAAATTTACCTGATACAAAAGCTTAAAGGATAAATACCTATGAGTTGAAACTCCTTAGAAAATAGCAAGATGCCCCAAAAACCAGCAAAACGTCACAGCAAACAACAGACAAGGTGCCTTCCCTTAAAAACAGAATCTTTCTAACTTCAAACCACACTTTCCAACTCTTTCACAGCTTTCTTTCTATTTTTTTTCTCTTTTCTTACTATGTTTTCTTTCTATTTCTACTATTTTTCTACTTTCTTTCAGATCTGAATATTTCTAGAGGGAATCTATTTTTCAGATCTTCTTGTGTGTATCCAAATGAGAGATAAAACTCTCTTTAAATAGAGTGGAAGAGGAGTGTGTTGTTGGGTAAGGGACAAGAGAATTGAACGCTTGGTATGCCTAGCTAACTAGACAACAAAAAAGGGCAGGGAATCTTTGCTTTATTGCCGTCCAATTTTGTCTTGCTATTTGACTTTTGAGCCTCAAAGAAATCTGAAATTCAAACTCAATCTAAAGTCCAAGACCAACATTAATTTCATCCGAAACTCAAATCCTAACCCAACTAAAGACACCAGACCTTAAACTTAACTAAGGACTAATTTATTAGGCTAGAAATCAATTCCCAGACTTCAACAATTAACTTGAACTAAAAATTACTCAAGATCAAACGACTGGAAATATGTTTCATGCTCAGACAAACTTAAACCAATCAAAATTCATGAACAACTCCAAGCTTTCAACACTCCAATATCAGAACAAGACATTCAAATAGACATCACTAACTCAAACCATCCTTAAACTACAAGTTCAGATCAGTTTTGCCACTTAATAACTTTTTACTGGACTGATGCAATGGAAAATGAGGAAGCTAAAACATAAGATACACGGAAGCAAGTAAATGAGATAAACAAGAAAACGAGACTAGGAAGGCAAGAAATTAGAAGAAAGAATCGAATTCAATTCACTCACGTTGATTGAATTCAAAAGGGAGAAGGGAAACTCGAACCTTACAATGGAATCAAACTAGGTGTCGATCCCCATAGGTTCCAAGTCGAGACATACACGAAGCCTCGGTTGTGGCTTTTATAGTTTTCCCACACTCCTAGTAAAATGTCTAAAATGCCCCCAAAGCTAATTAATACATACAAGCCACTTAAGGGCAAAATAGGAAGTTCAATGCCAAAAGTGGCAGTCTTCAGCGTTCCAGCCGGGGCGCCAGGCCTAGGTGGGGCGCCTGGAACTTAGGCAGTGAGCTGGGAGGCTTGTGGCCAGGCGGGGTGCCTGCGTGGCCAGGTGGGGCGCCTGAGTTGCTGGGCGGGGCGCCTGGGTTGCTGGGCGGGGCGCCTGGCTCCTTAGACAGTGAGTCCTCCAGGCGGGGCGCCTGACTGTGTTGGGCGTCCCTTCTCCTCCTTAGGCGTGGGGCCTAGAGCCGAAATCATCCGAAACACCTTCCAAAGCCTCTTGACTTCTAATCTTTGCATCCTTCAAGCTTGGCACACGTTGAAAAGTGTCTTGGCTCGATTTTCCCTGCATCATCCTTCCCTTCTTGAAGAGATTTCGTCCTCGAAATCAATCCACCAAGCCTACGTCCAAAGACAAATACAAACAAAAACTTTCTACTCCAAGAGTAGGTTAGTGCTCAATAGTGTGGGAAAACACACTCTTGTGATAGAGCCAAGTGTCAATAACAATTGAAAAGTTCATGCCTCCCAAGGAGACAACACGTACTTGACTCGACAAGAAAGTACACCCAACACAACGACAAGCAAAGAAATCAATAGAGCATGGAACATGCAAGATGTAGCAATCAATTCCCCTATGATCTCTAAGCTTACTACCAACAGACCAAGCCTTCAAATCAATTTTATCACAATGTGACACATTGGCTTTGGCATGCTCAACACTCAAGGTGTGCTCAACATATGGGATGGAGTAAGTAAAATAGTACAATTCACAACTAACATCGACTACTCCACTCCCCTTCTTAGAAGTACTCTCACACACACCGAGAGGTACCTCCTCACCTCCAAATTTTCCTCCAAGACAACCCTCATCACTAGACAAACTCCCAAAGAAAGTCTCAAACAATGGATTATCTATAGAGTTAGGCATTCCAATCCATGGAGGTCCAAACGCACACTCTACTCTAGTTTGATACAATTCACCATTTTCATTGAAGTTGCCCTTATACAAAGGATTAGTATAGGCACACTTCTCAAGTTCATTAGCAAGCAAAGGTGAAGTTCTCAAACTAGAGACAACATCTACACTTGAGGAGTCATCGAACACAAGTCGATCTATCTCATTCTCAAGAGACTCCTCAAGGTTACAACCTTCCTCACTACGACACAAGAGACCACCACTAGCAAGTAAGCAATCAAAGGGAAGAATAGGGTAATCATGCAATTCATCTTCTCCTTTATCAAATACGGGTGGGGTGTCATAACAAGGTTCACAAGCAAGGTCAACTTCAACATTTTCACTAAAGAGAGGTTCAATGAAAACCGAGCTCACATCTTGATGTGGCTTTTCAATCCTCTCAACTAGTGGTTCATTTGCACACACAAGTTGACCAAATGGCTCTACACTAGTTGCAAACACATTGTATTCATGCAAATCATCAACTAGCCTAGAGTTTTCACAAACAACATCACAAGACAAGGAAGTATTAAGCTCAAGGGGGGAAGAATTATCACATACCTTTGAAGTGTCATGAATGTCTCCATCGTGTAGCTCACATTCAGCATCTCCTTCACCTTGTCTTTCCATCTCGGAACATGGTTGAGGCTCCATTGGTTTGCCTCCAAGAATCCCTACACAAGAATTCAAACACATAGAAGAAAAAGATAAAGGGTTAAGGTTAGAATAAGGGGTGTCCTCACTCTCAATTTTTCTTTTTCCCTCTTTCTTTTCCCTCAATTTTTTTCCAAGGTCGAGTGTAGATTCGGGTGGTGACAACCCACTCACATCACTCATCACAACCTCTCCTTTTTCCACTCGAGAGTTGTCACCGGTCACTCCCTTAATCCTCTCTATCTTTTGTCTCTCAAATTCGGGTGAATTCGGACGAGGCCCAAGAATACCCATAGCCGGAGTAGGTGGACTTTTTACATCAACCCGAAATCTAGGACTTGGAGACTCATCACTTGACGTCTCCTTCTTCTTCGTTGGTGAACCACTTGGCATTGAAACTTGTGATCTCGGGTTCACCTTGTTGATGTGTATCAACCCTTCACTTGCACTAGTCCCACCACTTCTTGTAATTGTAGGACTTCTCGTTTGCACCCTTTCAACCAAGGAATGAAGTTCTTGCTCCTTACTCCTTTGCATAGCCAAAGAAGGTGCACTAGTAGGCACTTGGCCCCTTGCCCGATAAGGCACAAAGTTATAAACTCTTTGCCCTATGCCCACAAGAATCACATCCTTCAAAGCACTATATTGCGACCTCTTGTCATGCAACCATGGCTCACCTAGCCAAACATCAACATGTTGCATTGGATATACATCACACCACACATAACTTCTATAATTCCTATGAGATAGAAGTACCCGAGCCTCCTTAGAACCCCACACTCCCTCATACTCATAAGGACTCTCTAACTTACGGCATGGTATCCTCAATTTATCAACCAAAGAGGTTTTAATGCAATTGGCATCGGTATCATCAATTTTGAGCAAGTATCCTCCAATACCATTTACCCCAACAACAAACCTTCTCCTACCCAAGTTTCCTAGAGATGCATCCAAGAGAGAACTTGAATGCCCACGAGTGTCAACACCAACAACTTGGGTCTTCCTTATCCCTCCACTAGTGGCAATACTATTAGAACAATCTCCACTTCCCGTCACTCTCCCAACATTAGAGATGTTGTTGGAAGTTGAGGAAGGAACCTTGCCATGGAACTCATAAGTGCCTCTCGCCTTGGTTCCATAGCCCATAGTACTACTCCTACTACAACCATCCACGCCCTTCACGGCATATAACCCATTTGTAGCAAAAGCAACACTATCTCTCAAACCATCCTCCACATGGGAATTAGAAGCATTAGGTCGCTTAGCGTACCTAGAAGATGCAAGCTTCTTCTTCTCCATGGAACAACCACCACCTCCTCCCATACTAATGGAAGGACCTCTACTACTCCCTTGTACACCACAAGCAACACCAAAAGAAGATGCATATGAACAATTTCTATAATCAACATCATCATCAACTCTATCTATGTCACTACCAACATTTTCAAATTCATCACAAGAAGAGTAAGTAGGATCAAGGTACCTTGAAGCGTCACCATCTTCGAATTCTTGACTAGAAGCACAAGGACCAACACATTCGTCATCACAAGCCTCATAGTCTTCGTCAACCTCACGATCATCATAGTGAACCGCTTCATCCTCAGGCGAGCCATAGTCCCCCGAGTCATCATAGCAAGACCCATCATCACCGTCGTAGGAACCATAGTCTCCTTCGTCTCCACATGAGCCATAACCTCCACATTCATCGTCCGACATAATTGCAACACCAAAAGATCAAACCTCCCAAGAGTCACTCCCTCACGTGTATCACTCAATTTATGAACACTCAAGAGCGAGGCCTTAACAACTTGGGAACCAAGGTGATCACAACTAGTATGTCTAAGTAAAAGTTCGGAATGGAGTTAATGAGAATCGATGTACGGACGGCTATTTAAAGTGTGCACTTGAGGCCAAAAAGAGTTCTACGACTCTTCTTTGAATTCTAATCTCCTCTACGCACGAGTGTCCTAATACACTCAATAGTTAGTGTCAGTGGAGTAGGCCAATTACCCTAGAAACACTAACCAAGAAGTTAGGAAACAAACGGAGCACAAAAAACTACGAAAAGAAGTGAACCGGACCAAACTGGGTGCTAGGCGGGGCGCCTGGACACTTTCAGCAACCTAGGCAGTAGCCCAACTGGGCGGGGCGCCTAGGCCTGTTCGACAGCTTTTTCCAAAAACGGTTTTTTGGTGATTTTGGCCAAATTTTTTTTTCGATTTCAACCCGATACACAAAACCAACGATACCCAAAGGTGTATACAACTATTATCATCAATTCCCAATAATTATTCAACCCCAAACAACAACAACAACAAGCTTCGATTCAAGATTGAAGCGTCTTCACGAATTTTCAAACCTTTTGGATTTTGATTTTGGAATTTTTGAATCGTAACACCAAAATGCGATATATGGGTATCAAAACGACGGGAATACAATAAGGAACAAACCCCAATACTTTTTAACACTTGGGAATTTTGATTCCAACCCGTTCTACCAATTTTTCTTGAGTTTTCTAGTTTTCAATTTTTTTATTTTTCTTCAAATTTTCAAGAACAAACACAACAACAACAACAATACTAACACGATGAACAAGGAACGGGGGTTTGTAAGAACATAACCCGAGCCTTGCTCTGATACCAACTGATGCAATGGAAAATGCGGAAGCTAAAACATACGATACACGGAAGCAAGTAAACGAGATAAACAAGAAAACGAGACTAGGAAGGCAAGAAATTAGAAGAAAGAATCGAATTCAATTCACTCACGTTGATTGAATTCAAAAGGGAGAAGGGAAACTCGAACCTTACAATGGAATCAAACTAGGTGTCGATCCCCATAGGTTCTAAGTCGAGACATACACGAAGCCTCGGGCTTCAACAAGAAGGGCTCAGCCTCTTCAATGTTCTCTCTCAAATTCTCTCTTCTATCAATGGCTAACTAATGAAAATGAAGACTAAGTGTGGCTTTTAAAGTTTTCCCACACTCCTAGTGAAATGTCTAAAATGCCCCCAAAGCTAATTAATACATACAAGCCACTTAAGGGCAAAATAGAAAGTTCAATGCCAAAAGTGGTAGTCTTCAGCGTTCCAGGCGCCCGCCTAGGCCTAGGTGGAGCGCCTGGAACTTAGGCAGTGAGCTGGGAGGCTTGTGGCCAGGCGGGGTGCCTGCGTGGCCAGGCGGGGTGCCTGAGTTGCTGGGCGCCTGCTGGGCGGGGCGCCTTGGTTGCTGGGCGGGGCGCCTGGCTCCTTAGGCAGTGAGTCCTCCAGGCGGGGCGCCTGACTGTGTTGGGCGTCCCTCCTCCTCCTTAGGCGTGGGGCCTAGAGCCGAAATCATCCGAAACACCTTCCAAAGCCTCTTGACTTCTAATCTTTGCATCCTTCAAGCTTGGCATCCTTCTAATCCGAAATCATCTGGACAGTGAATGACATTAGAATTGATGTTCTTAAAGCACAATCAGGGAAAACTCATGTCCATTTGGATCAGCTTCAACATACATAAGCTGATACATATATATAATTCTCATGCTCAAACCAATAACTCTTACTTGATATAAAATAGCTAAGGATACATACATAAACAAATACACACACACTTAAACGGGTTCACGAGCGACAATAGACTATAATAAACAAACAGATTCAGCCAGCTTCTACAATTCAAGCATAGACCATACATACAACATCAAAACTACTGATTCAGACAAAGCATCATTTCAGACAGAGTCGAGGCAAAATAACAGGAACATGAAACTTTCATACTTTGATAAGCAGGATCCAACTTGAACTAATTCCATTACTCAATAACATAATGTACAGATGGGTATAGACATGACTTCAAAACATGTTCAAACTAAACTATTTCATGTCACTTTTTACACTATCAAAGCAAAGTTAGGAACAAGAAAAGCAAAGAGTCTTCTAACCGTTATCCAGACTGTTAACCAACATTATTTTAATCGCTGATTTGCCTTGTCATTGTAACCGTTGCCTCGTGTCATGAGGATGCCATCACAGTCATAGTTTCACCAAATTCGATATCGCCCTCGAAGCATCAAGCAACGAGAAGCACCATTAACAACCTCGTTGCCTCCGCTGCCTCATCGCCTCTACATCGCTGCACCAATGTCTCGGACCACGCTGCATCGCCTCGCCAACCACCAATGAAATTAAACTCACCACTACCTAACAAGTTGCGTCGCACTGCACTAAACAGCCTCGCCATCTCATAGTAACAGTATCATCACACCCTTTCAGCTTCGCTGCTACATGCCATCGACGACTAAACAAATCCCCATCTCTCAATTTTCTAGTCAAAAACGATCCTAACGGAGTCATTTTCCATTAGAAAAGGAAGAGAGAAGGATATGGAGGCCGAGAGAAAGAAGAATATGTAAGACTCACCGAAAAAATAGAAGATCGCCGGAGTTAGGGTTCCGTTGATCATTCTCGGTCCGATCTACGGCCATTCACGGAGTTTTTGACGAAACAGAGTTGAGAATCAGGGTGAACATGTCAAGAGGTTCCTAGTGGTGTAAAATTTGGCCGGAGAAGGTGGTCGTCGGCGGAAGTCAGGTGGCTTACGGTGTTTTTCGGTGAGGGTGATAATTGATAGAGTTTTCTCTTATTTTGGGAGTATTTTGGAGAAAGTGGACATAAAAGGCAATAAATTGCTTTTAAAGTAAGGGAATTGGGCCGGGTCGGCTGATGGGCTAAGGGGTTGCACGACTGGGCTGGTTGCTTGTTTTTCATTCACAATTGGCCACTAAAATGTCCAAACAAATTAAAGCATAAACAATAAACTAGAATTAAAACTACACAAATTACAACATTACCACAATTAAAATATAAAATAAAAATTAAACACATAACAAGTATTTTTGTTAATTTTTATTTTTCCTTTTTTTTTTTCCATTTAATGACAAATTTTAGCTATAATAAAAGACTAGAATTCTAGAAAAACTCGGCGAAATCCTAGAATGTTAGCTCGGCTATTTCGAGCTATCTTTGACTTTTTGTGCCAAAATTAGGTGATTATAAATATAACGAACAAAACCAGTGGAAGAAGGAAAACTATAAGGTAAACCCTTGACCATTCTTTAGGATGTTTAGTTCTTTAGTGGGTCCTAATTTTACCCGTCTCACCACCATTACCCCCACAGTTCTAAAAACTCACTCCAATTGAGAAAGCCCACATACGGTCGTCTGTTGTTCAACTTTCTTTTCCACAAGTTCCCACACCTCAGATCTATCCTTACGTTTAACCTGTACTCTAATAAGAGGTACAGGAGGCAAGTCAAACTGAACTTCATGTGAACTAGCTTGAAATTCATGTGTTTCTTCTAAATTAACCCCGCTTTGATGGCCATATTGTGCTTCTAACATATTATTATCAAGTGGATTATTAGCGCTAACATCATGATAATATTGAGAATCATCTTTGTGGGTGAACAGACTAGAACTACCAGTAATTCCTTTACCTTACCTCTATTTCCCCCACGACCACGTGCTCGCCCTACTACTAGTTCCAATTAAACCTTTTTTAGACATAATTATAGCAAATAAAATAAATATATGACAAAAAATTATAAAAGAGTAGGAAATAGGAACAACCAACCAAATATAACCGTATAATTGAGGTGAAGTTGAAACTTGAGCCTTCACTTCAATTAATTAGTTGAATACTTGATAATCGAAAAATTACAAAAATATCCAAATTGATATTTCAACCAAGTAGCGCCTCCAATTGACCAAATACTTGATATTTGTAAACTTCACCAAATAACCAAATATAACTGTGATAGCAACTCCAATTCAAACTTGATAAAGTAACCAAATTGTAAACTTTTAATAAATAGGCAAAGTAGCCGGTATTGAAGGAACTGAGTTGTTTTTGTTATGTTATATTCTTCTTAATAATACTTTACACAAGTTATAAAACGAGAGCTTCACCATTTATGTAAACCCAATACCTAAATTATCATTTTTTAGCACAATTCTTCATTTCTTACCCGAAAGACAAATTTGCATATATTCTGAACTTCTTTTTTCACCATTTACCCACATCAATGATAGATGTCAATTATAATGTTCTACACTTTTATACAAGAGGTACATTATTAATTTATTATATACTTCTATACAAGGTAAGTATATAATTTAAATTTGCATATATATATATATATATCTATATAATAATGTATAAGGGTGTATAAATTCATTGTTGCAAAAGTAATGGTTATGCGGGTTTAAGCTGCAATTGTGGCTACATAATTGCAACATATTGTGTTGGATTGTATATTTTTGAAAAAATTCCTTAGCAGAATCCTCAAAACTGGAAGCTCAATAACCGAATACCACGAGAGGATAGCAAACCCATTCTTGAAGGTATCTGCGGGGTTGGCACATTTTGGATCTTTCAAGTAACATGAGTCCTGCTTCTTGTAGAATCAGTACTTCTACTTGCAAATCATTTTGTTCAATCTTGGTTTAGACATGTAAAAATCAGGTACACTTTTCATATAAAAATCCCGTTTTCCATCACATATTTGGATGTGAACTACATCTGGATTCTGAAACCCAAAGGCATATCGTTTTGACCTCCAAGGTATAAGACCACTAGCTGCTTTTCAGCAATTCACTAGTGACATTCCACTTTATGTTACATATCTGTCCACGATTTTTCACTGTAACATATAATTGCGCAGCAACAATCAAACATTTACCCTTATGATCATCTTCCCTGCTCTAACTCGTATCACAGCATCAACAGTAGCCAAAAATCTTCTTCCCAAGATGAGAGGAACCTTTTGGTCAGCCCCATAATCCAAAGTAATGAAATCAACAAGAAGGATAAATTTGCCTACTTGTACAAGAACATCTTCAATAACTCCCTCGGGACATGTCAAAGATCTGTCAGCTAACTGCAGGGTCACTGTTGATGCGATCCGGATGAGTACTCGAAGCCATGGAGGATTCACGCTCGACGTCCGGAGCTTGGAATGCTACAAAAGGGCTTGGAAGCCAAGAATCAAGCAAAAGGACTGGCCAAACAAGCAAATGAGAGCTCACTGGAAGTTGTGTCTACGCGATCACGAAGCAACAGGCGCGACCGCGTAGAAGAAATCTACTCAAGTGTGCGATCGCAAGACACCCCACGCGATCGCGAAGAAGCATCAGCCCACAAGGCGCGATCGCGAAGAAGCGTCAGCTCGCAAGGCGCAATCACGACACCCATGGCGCGATCGCGATGAAGGACATCTGGGCAGCTTGGCAGAATCAGTAATTAGGGGCTTTTTAGTCCATTCCTTCATTGTGTGCTGACTACTATAAATAGGATAATTAAGGGTTTATTCATTAGTTAGACTTTGATGATGAATATAATTGTGAGTGAACAATGGCTAAGCATGTTGCTTGAGTACTTTATTTTCTTGGTTTGCAATTGAATGTTGATTCAATTGAGGACTAAAATAGTATAGGTTCTTTTTGGTTGTTGTCTTAAGGGAGTGATTAGGCCACTTTTCCCTAATCCACTTCCTTAATTCCAAATCAATTCAAATTGGGTCTTGTTTTTATCATTTTATTTTCTTGTTATTTTCCTAATCCTAGTTAGGATCATATCATTTGGTATCAGAGCTGGATTAGTGTTTGTTCTTACAATCACTAACCCAAATTTATTTATCAAATCTGAAAAATCACAAAAAAATCAACAATCCAAAAAAATTGAGTCATAGGTTTAGGTTTCCTTTGGACGAAATATTTGTTACCAATTGTTGCTTGGTGATTCTAGAAGCTGATTCTCGAAAGAATTGAACAACAAACAACATTTGGTGTGTCAATTTGAAGAATCAAAATCTAGCGTTCTTCAACAAAGATTTGGAGCTTTTGCATTTTGGGTGTTGTTCTTGAAGAATTGATCATTGGGGTTTGTTCATGGACATATAAGGAGCTCATATCTCAAATTTGGAGCAAAATAAGTTGATTTGTGAAGATTCAAGTGAAGAAAATTTCCATAAATTCGGGCTTCAAGTTCTGCATCAGACCAAGAATTTTCTCTTCGCGATCGCGCAGGCATTTTATTTATTTCTCTTCGCGATCGCGAAGCGACAGTGCAGAGTTATTTTTTCTCTTCGCGATCGTACGCTGTCTGTCGCGATAGCGCTGAACAATAATTATTCCTCTTCGCGATAGCGCCAGACATCACGCGATAGCGCTGAACAAAAAATCAGTCACTTTACAGATTGCTCGGAATAGTCCCTAAACAGTTTCAGATCACCCAAACCCTTTTCATATCATCAAATACAATAAGTTTCTAGATCACACACAAAATTTCATCCAATTCAAATTTCATTTCGTGCCAATTCGATTCGAGCCTTTCTTTCTTCATTTCCTTGACTTTTTTCTAATTCCGTTCGATTAGCTTTCATTGTCCGTTCTTTGCTACAACAATTCCTTTCCGTCCCGAATTACATTGAGTTTGATTGTCAAATCGAAATTGAGTGCGAAAAGCAACTTGATTTAGCCAACGATAGGTAAAAGGCTTGAGTGGTGAGAACATTAGAGTGTGGTCACAAAAGCCATTGACTTTGAGTGTATACACGAGTGGAAAGAAAATTGAGTGATCATATATCGAGTGATACATGTGAGGGAGTTAATTTGTGAGGTCCTTTTGTTATTATTGTTGCAAACATGTCTTCGGATGATGATTGTGGAGGTTATGACTCCTATGGAGATGATGGGGATTGCTACGATGATTGTGGAGACTATGGTTCCTATGATGATGGTGGGAGTTACTATGATGATTCGGGGAACTATGGCTCTTATGAAGATGAAGTGAGTCACTATGGTGATCATGAAGCTTGTGGAGACTATGAGGCTTATGAGGATGAATGTGGCCATGAAAACTCCTATGCTTCTAGTCTTGGAGATGATGAAAGTGACGCTTCAAGGTACAATGTTCCTACTTACTCTTCTTTTGATGAACTTGAAAATGTAGATAGTGACGTAGAGAGAAATGATGATGATGTTAATTATAGAGATTATTAATTTGCATCATCTCTTTGTGTTCCTAAAAATAAATAAGAGAGTAGTAGTGGTCTTTCTAACGGTTTGAGGAGAAGTGGTAATTACTCCGTGAGAAAAAGAGAGTCTACATCTTCTAATTGTGCTAAAATGTTTAATGTCTCTAATTCTTATGTGAAAGGCAACTTGAGGCCTAGAGTGAGAAAAGGTGATACATGTACTATAAGTGATTTGTCTTGAACTAACAATGCTTTGAGAACTATGTTTAAACGGAATCATTTTGTAGACAACCATGAGTGTGATGAAGTTTGTGTGGAGCAATTTTTGGAAGAAAGAAAGAACTTCTTCCACACAATTTGTAAGGTTTGAGGGCGCACTTGTGCTATGATCATTAATTATAAGAGTCATACTAATGTTGCATGTTTCTTTGGTTGAGCAATTAAAGTTGAAACTTGTAGTCATCCCTTACCCTACAAGTGGCCTTGGTTGAATGGAGATGGGTTTGTGGACATTACACAACAAGTGTGGGTAAAGTTCAAAATTGGCAATGATAAAGTACTATGTGATGTGATGCCCATAAAAGATTGTCACTTGTTGTTGGAAAAATCATGGAAGCTTGCTAGGAATGCCAAGTATAGTGAGAAGTTGGGAAGACATGCTCTCACTTTACGGGACCAAAAGTTTATTCTTGGCGCCACCCCTCCAATAAAAGTCAAAGAATTTTATTTGGGAATGCTAGAAATTGCAAGAAAGACAAAGGCAAAAGGGGTGAGGCAAAGGTTGGATGAAGGTTCTCAAGGAGAAAAATTGAAAGATGAGGTCAAGAGTACCCCTACTCCTTCCAAAGGGATTCTTGGCACATGTCCTAATCCAAATGAATTTGAGAGAAAAAAGATTGAGAGGAGTAAGGGAGTGCAAGTGACAACTCAAGAAAGGAAAAAGGAGAGCTAGAGTTGAGTGAAGTGAGTGAGTTGTCACAAGAAAAGAGAGAGGAGATTGAAAATAAAGTGAGAGAAAAGAAAGAGGGAAAACAAAAGAGTGAGGGTGAGGATTTTCCTTATTCTAACTGTTGAACCCCAAAAATTACCCTTTCTTTTAAGAAAAGATGGGTTTCGGGTATAATGTTCAACAATATGGGACTCCAAAGGGCTTTCTTTGGAGTCGCCACCTAATTTAGGAGAATTAGGAACCAATTAATTAAATAGTGCGTGCAAGCACTCCGTTTTAAGGAAGTGGTCTATTTCAGAGATTCTAAGTAAGAGGTTCAACTATTTCCGAAAGAAGGTTTCAATTTGAAAGCACTTTCGAAAATCCGTAAAATTACGGTTAATTCTTCGGTTTTCACAAAATAGCTTAAATAAATGAAACTTTCAAAAAATTAATCTAAAAGTCTTAAAATTAATGCCAAAATTCTAAAATTACATTAAATTATGCCTTAAAGGAATAGGGATTTAAATGAACTTAGACTTGAAAAAGTTACAATTTTGCTAACATAGAAAATCTAATTAATTGGAAAGAAGTTGCAATTTATTGAATTTTAAAATCAAGTTATTTGCTTAATCATTTTCGGATTCAATTGCACGCGCTATTTAACTAAAAGGTTCACAATTCATAAATAAGATGGAGATTCTAAAGAAATAAACTATTCACAAAATAACTCAATAACTGACTAATCATTCATTCATAAACAATCAAACAAATTATTCAATAACAATTAATTATTTACGGGGAATTCCTAAAGACATGCAATTTCTAAGGATGGGAAAGAGGAGGTTTAGAAGAAGAACCCGAAAATTGGCAAACTCGCGGGAGCCTTGAATTTATTTTTTATACATTATGCCCATGAGTCTAAACATCACATGACTCAACAAAGCATTTTTTTAAAATTTTCCTAGATCTTCGCTTTCTTGAAAGCTTGAGCCCCGACTTGAACCCAAACGGCTCCAATGCAATGCAAGCAATCCCCAATTGAGTTTTACCAACTCGATCCCATGGAGTTCATGCCAAAATATACCTCGCAAAAACAAACAAATAAAATTGAATTAGTACGATAATAAAGCGTAATAACTAATGGAAATAAAATAATAATACTAAAGTAATAAAGTAATAATAATAAAATATATAATAATAATACTAAAGTAATAATAATAAAATATATAATAATAATAATTACAATAATAATAATAATAATAATAATAGTAAGGGGGTTTGTGTTTTGCAAAATTTAGGCTCAGATTTGTATGGCGCGTCATGTAGAGGCTCGGGATTTGGTACGGTTGCAAACACGGAGCCCGGGCCGTGTTGCCATGCCAAAGCACCAAACCCACTACTCTATTCGACTTGCTTTGCATTAATTTCATACTCTCATCATCGCCTTTTGCTTTAGGGACACGGGAACGGGACGGATCAAGTGTAGTATCATGTTCAAAATCCGTCAATTCATTATCCGTCAATTCCTTGTGTCGGCCTCAATACGTGCATGTGTATTTTTTCATCGGCCAGTAGTAATTGTTCATATCAATTCAAATGCCTCAAAACAAAGTATTTTCATAGGTCTCAATCAGTGTAATATTTGTTTCAAGACTCCAATTAGTGCAATATCTGTTCAAGTCAAGGGTCAAACTGTATAACAATGCATAATCAATGGTCAAAGTTGCATAACCAATCCATCCAAACCATAAACAGGTCTACCGCAGCAATTACTCAGCAACATCAGAAATAAAAAAAAAATTTGAACGGGACAAACGAAGCTCAGAACCAGTGCTTGAAATTCCCAAATGAGTCACACTTTGAATTTAACAGTTTGTTATCAAAAGCCAAAGAAACAACCACAAGCAGAAAATAGGCAGAACTGAGTCGTAGCACCACCGGCTTAAAGTCGACATCGGCGAACAAGTTGGGAGGAGCAACACCAGACCCGCCAAGGCGGCGTCGCTGCAACCCACCAACTCCTTTACTTTATCTCGTTTCTCAATAATATACCAGAAAGCAGAGGAAACCCGCGACGATGGCCTTCCGGCCAACAACAAGTAACGAAACCATTTCCACCATTATTTCCGGTGAGGCAATGGCGACGACAACCAGGCATAGCAGAAGAGGAGCGACCGCCGGCGAGGATTTCCGGCGAACCTCACGGCATCGCTGCCACTCTTTATTTCAAGCCATTCTTTTGTTGTTTAGACGCAGAGAACAAGGAAAAATAAGCCCCCGATGTCCCCTTCCCCGATTCCCTTCTCCCTTGTTTCAGATCTGTGTGCGTGTGTGTTGTAATAGGTTTTTGTTTGTGGGAGATGTATTGTGGGTATTGAGGAGAAGAGGATCAGGGACGGGGTATTGTTTTATGAGGGAGATGAATGGGAGCCGACGAGAGGGTGAGGGAGATGATTCGTGAGGGAGTAAAAATGAGGGGGCTCGGCTGATCCTCCAAAAATGGGTGTTAGGGTTTTTGTTATAAGGGTGGAGAAGGTGAATAATGGGTTGGGTTTTGTGTTATATGGGCTTTTGCAAAAACAATTCTAAATTGCAATTTAAGAACATATTTAGCCCCTTATTAAATCAAATCAATAATTATATAACACGCTGCAAATAAAAGGACGACTTGCGATTTTGGTCATTTTCTTTTAAAATTAGCTATTTACTTGCAGTTTTTAAAATTTAACTTAATTTTAAAATTATTATACTTTTAATTAAAATCCGGGACAAAATTGGGTGTCAACAGCTGCCCCTCTTTACTCGAAAAGGATGAAAGAGTTTTCAGGGTAAAGAAAGTTGACGTGAAAGCCAATTTTGTCACGGTAAAGCCAAGACTTCGATTTCCTGGGATCAAAATGCGAGGCTTATGAACATGGCCGAACTTCGATTTCCGAGTTGCCTACATATCTCGGGCTAAAAGAGAATCAGGCCATATGTAGTTCGACGCGATTTGAAAATCAAAGACGAGATAGTGATGACTACTCAAGCGCGGGAAAAGAGGCTTGTAATCGCCCAAGTTATGAAAATGTGGTCGACGACACACCCATAAAGAGGGGTTTACATGGACATAGCTTCCACTGCATCTCGATAAGTGAGCCATCTTGTCTTCAATTTCAAACCCCAGACTCAGGGTTAACAAGAGACTTACCTCTAGGGTGGATGACTTATGCGGGTGCGATTCTTCAGGTCTTCGTTGACGAGTCCAGCTCATATCAACGATTGCCCAGTTCACCGCTAAGAAAAGCTCCACGCAATGCTCCAAATGCTGCTGCGGTGCTGCTAAAATCCTGTAATAATCTCAACAAACGGTAAGCGTGCAACTGCTAATAAACTGTAATAATTGGAATAAGAAATAAATAAAGTGATAACAAAAATTGTAAATGCGAGTGGTGATACTATCAACAAGTTCTTCTCTCGATCAACTGACGAGGTACTCCGCCCGGGGAACCTCTAGGCTGATCCTTATTCTGAAACAGTAAAGCAAAACAATAAGTAAAGCGAGATCGAATAGTAAAATGCAAGGCTTTCATAAAATAAGTCGACTAACAAGACATAATATCTCAAGTCGACTTGGCTAATCTATATCCTACGCAGATAACATAACGTTCATTTATAAGGCGAACGAGCCCAAACATTCAATTATAAGGCGAATGAGCCTAAAACGTTCAATTATAAGGCGAACGAGCCTAAAACGTTCGATTATAAGGTGAACGAGCCTAAAACGTTCGATTATAAGGTGAACGAGCCTAAATTTGATAGCATCCTGCAAAACAAAGTTGCAAACTGGATTAATTAAGGCAAGATAATGCAAAACAAATAAGCAAAGTTGGGTCTTGATATCATCCAAAGTTCTTCCTTCGATCAACTGGCAAGATACTCCGCCCGGAGAACCTCTAAGCTGATCTGTTAACCTGAAAAGTAAAACAAGACGTAATACAAAGAAAATACGAAGGCATAATTTAAAGCAAATGCAAAGCAATTTGAACAATCTTGACAAATCAACTGGCAAGCCGGCCGGGCACGCAGCAAGGAGGGTCTTGGAATTGATTGTCTACAAATCAGCTGGTGATCCGGTCCGGCACAAAGCAAGGAGGGTCTCAGGGCTGACCTGTTAAACTAAAAGTAAAGCAAGTCATAATATAAAGCAAGTGCAAAGGCATAATTGAAAGCAAGTGCAAGGCAATTTGAACATCTTGACAAATCAACTGGCAAGCCGGTCGGGCACGCAGCAAGGAGGGTCTTGGAATTGATTGTCTACAAATCAGCTGGTGATCCGGTCCGGCACAAAGCAAGGAGGGTCTCAGGGCTGACCTGTTATACTAAAAGTAAAGCAAGTCATAATATAAAGCAAGTGCAAAGGCATAATTGAAAGCAAGTGCAAGGCAATTTGAACATCCTGACAAATCAACTGGCAAGCCGGTCGGGCACGCAGCAAGGAGGGTCTTGGAATTGATTGTCTACAAATCAGCTGGTGATCCGGTCCGGCACAAAGCAAGGAGGGTCTCAGGGCTGACCTGTTATACTAAAAGTAAAGCAAGTCATAATATAAAGCAAGTGAAAAGGCATAATTGAAAGCAAGTGCAAAGGCATAATTGAAAGCAAGTGCAAGGCAATTTGAACATCTTGACAAATCAACTGGCAAGCCGGTCGGGCACGCAGCAAGGAGGGTCTTGGGGTTGATTGTCGAACAAATCAGCTGGCGAACCAGTCCGGCACGAAGCAAGGAGGGTCTCGGGGCTGACCTGTTAACCTGTTAAACTAAAAGTAAAGCAAGTCATAATATAAAGCAAGTGCAAAGGCATAATTGAATGCAAGTGCAAGGCAATTTGAATATCTCGACAAATCAACTGGCAAGCCGGTCGGGCACGCAGCAAGGAGGGTCTTGGGGTTGATTGTCGACAAATCAGCTGGCGATCCGGTCCGGCACAAAGCAAGGAGGGTCTCGGGGCTGACCTGTTAACCTGTTAAACTAAAAGTAAAGGAAGTCATAATATAAAGCAAATGCAAAGGCATAATTGAAAGCAAGTGCAAGGTAATTTGAGCGTGAAATGTAAGGCAACGCAAAATCGATTTAGCGAATCAATAGGCGTGAAAGTCCAACAAGGGAGAAGCCCCGCCTGGTAGTCAACCTGAAAAATGTAAAGCAAGGCATCAATTTTAAAGCAAGTGCGACGACATAATTCAAAGCAAGTGCAAAGAAAAACAGTGCGTGAATGTAAGGCAATGCAAGAGCCATTTGGCGAATCAATGGGCGAGATAGTCCAACAAAGGGAATTCTCGTAGCCGATGGTCAACCTGAAAGAGTAAAGCAAGGCGTTAATTTCAAAGCAAGTGTGAAGACATAATTCAAAGTAAGTGCAAAGCAAAGTAATGCGGTGATGTAGTCAGTGCGATAGCCATTGATAAATCAATTGGCGAGACAATCCAGCAAGGATGGCCTTGTGCGGATTATAGCCTGAAACAAAGCGATGCCCTATTTGGCTTAGTTTTGAAAACACAAAACAAGCCTCGGCTTTGTCGTCTGTTAGGAATGAAAGTCATAGGGGTAGAAATGCCGCCTGTTCGGCAATAACTCATGACAAAGCATAATGCTTTAAGTCATGAAAAGGGATTGCGACACAATCTGCAAGACAACTTGGAATGCGAGTTCAACAAATTGTTCATCCATAATGTGAATGATCCTTTCATTGCAAGCTTTCATATTCCTGCTCTCAAAGAAAAATTGTTAGCTTTGGGGAGGAAAGGGGAAGTATTTGATTTGCGCAGACTTCATCCTGATCTTGCTGCTTCTGCTGCTTCCTCATCTTCATTGGACTTGGATTTGCAAATTGCTTTCAGAAACTTGGCTCATGAACTCAAATAGCATAGATTTTGAAAAATAGAGGCAAGATAAAATATTTTAATGCAATATAGCGAGTGAAATAAGCATGCAAATGAGGTCAAAGATGCACTTTGAAAATTTTGCCTTGACTTAAACTTGTAACATATTTTAAAACAAACTGAACGTCCTTTGTCTTAGGCTTTGCACTGTTTGCTTAACCAATCTCAAAGTTCTTGCCGATTCTGCCTCTTATAACCAATGCTGCTTCTTGCAAAATTTGCCCCAGTTATTGTCTTTCGCATCTCCAACTTGTTTTTGCAAAAATTGCCCCAGTTGCTATCTTTCGCATTTCCAACTTGTTTTGCAAAATTGCCCCAGTTATCCTTCTTGGGGAAAAATAATAATTTAGATACTAAAGGGTCGAGCCCGATGTGGGAGCCTACGTATCCCTCCTCGGGAATCAGACCGTGCGTAGTTCTGCATCACTGCTTCAACGCCATATACCAACAAATAAGGCTGCCCCAGTTGAAGTTCTAACAGAAGTGCGATATCCAAAGAGCGCAGACAACAACTTTCAGTGCGTCATTTAAATTGTTCAGTTGTTTTGCCATACGTTACAAGCAAAGCTTTGGCATATTTATCACTTTTAATTTTGAAATGGAGACAAATGCAATCGTAAATAATATAATAAGAATGAGATGCATTTTATTTCAACTTTCATAAATTCAAAATGAGTTGATTCATATTAACACAAGCTTTAAAATATAATGCAATTCAGGGCCTCAATCTGAATTAAAATTGAAAATAATGCTACTAAGTTCAATCGCCAAGTTCTTTCAAGCAATGTCATTAGCTTCTGGTACTGCATCGTTCACGAGCTAGAGCGTCTACCATCAATCATATCTCGAAACCTTTGCATGGTGGATGGTCAGCCACTTCACAAATCCAACATTTGCCGAAGAAATAAACAAAACAAAAGAAACATCTCAAAGGGTAACTAAGATAGTTTGCATGTCATTCATAGGATTGCATACAAGCAAGCAACACCTAGTATTTAACGCATTTTGAGCAAACAAGCAAGGCAAGCAATTAACATGTAAGAATCACAAGTAGTTGAGCGTAAATAAATATGCAAACGCGTCCTACCCTGTAAGGTGCCTCTTTATGCCAGAGGTAGGCCTAATCGTCAAGTTGCACGCACATGTGGTTATTATAACGACACAAGCCGTTTGTCAATACAATATCTGAGATAAAATAAACTGACATAATTGTCAACTCCTCAAATTTGACATGGCAAATGGTTTGGGATTCGTTGTAATATCCACACGATCACATAATATGCAATGTCGTTGGGATTCAATAACCCGTCAACAAAAGGGCAGTTTCTTAATTCTTGGAAACGGTATCAATGACCGGATCCAAAAAAGGTGTATATGCATGCATGTTCCTAATGGAAACTCTAGAGTGGGTTCACTAGACACAAGGCTGTTTTGAGTGGCAAGCGGTCACGCGGTAGTAAAACTATCCGCTCACCCCGCAGGTACGCGCACTCTTTCTTAAAGGGTTTTTTGTGAGTTGCGGGTGTATATGCATACACCTCGCGGGTTTAAGTAACCATGAAGAAGCTCCCAGGAGTGGGGGGAAATATGAACGGAATGCCAGTTTAATATGTGCGCAAATAAAAGTGTAGTGACATGCTTTCAGTGACAAACAATTGCAAATAATCAAATTAACTAATCATGTTATTTTTGCAAATAATAAACAAATAAAGAGTTATCTTGTGAAAACCTTGCGGTTAGAACCTTAAGGTATCCCCAGCGGAGTCGCCACGCTGTTGAACCCCAAAAATTACCCTTTCTTTTAAGAAAAGATGGGTTTCGGGTATAATGTTCAACAATATGGGACTCCAAAGGGCTTTCTTTGGAGTCGCCACCTAATTTAGGAGAATTAGGAACCAATTAATTAAATAGTGCGTGCAAGCACTCCGTTTTAAGGAAGTGGTCTATTTCAGAGATTCTAAGTAAGAGGTTCAACTATTTCCGAAAGAAGGTTTCAATTTGAAAGCACTTTCGAAAATCCGTAAAATTACGGTTAATCCTTCGGTTTTCACAAAATAGCTTAAATAAATGAAACTTTCAAAAAATTAATCTAAAAGTCTTAAAATTAATGCCAAAATTCTAAAATTACATTAAATTATGCCTTAAAGGAATAGGGATTTAAATGAACTTAGACTTGAAAAAGTTACAATTTTGCTAACATAGAAAATCTAATTAATTGGAAAGAAGTTGCAATTTATTGAATTTTAAAATCAAGTTATTTGCTTAATCATTTTCGGATTCAATTGCACGCGCTATTTAACTAAAAGGTTCACAATTCATAAATAAGACGGAGATTCTAAAGAAATAAACTATTCACAAAATAACTCAATAACTGACTAATCATTCATTCATAAACAATCAAACAAATTATTCAATAACAATAAATTATTTACGGGGAATTCCTAAAGACATGCAATTTCTAAGGATGGGAAAGAGGAGGTTTAGAAGAAGAACCCGAAAATTGGCAAACTCGCGGGAGCCTTGAATTTATTTTTTATACATTATGCCCATGAGTCTAAACATCACATGACTCAACAAAGCATTTTTTTAAAATTTTCCTAGATCTTCGCTTTCTTGAAAGCTTGAGCCCCGACTTGAACCCAAACGGCTCCAATGCAATGCAAGCAATCCCCAATTGAGTTTTACCAACTCGATCCCGTGGAGTTCATGCCAAAATATACCTCGCAAAAACAAAAAAATAAAATTGAATTAGTACGATAATAAAGCGTAATAACTAATGGAAATAAAATAATAATACTAAAGTAATAAAGTAATAATAATAAAATATATAATAATACTAAAGTAATAATAATAAAATATATAATAATAATAATAACAATAATAATAATAATAATAATAGTAAGGGGGTTTGTGTTTTGCAAAATTTAAGCTCAGATTTGTATGGCGCGTCATGTAGAGGCTCGGGATTTGGTACGGTTGCAAACACGGAGCCCGGGCCGTGTTGCCATGCCAAAGCACCAAACCCACTACTCTATTCGACTTGCTTTGCATTAATTTCATACTCTCATCATCGCCTTTTGCTTTAGGGACACGGGAACGGGACGGATCAAGTGTAGTATCATGTTCAAAATCCGTCAATTCATTATCCGTCAATTCCTTGTGTCGGCCTCAATACGTGCATGTGTATTTTTTCATCGGCCAGTAGTAATTGTTCATATCAGTTCAAATGCCTCAAAACAAAGTATTTTCATAGGTCTCAATCAGTGTAATATTTGTTTCAAGACTCCAATTAGTGCAATATCTGTTCAAGTCAAGGGTCAAACTGTATAACAATGCATAATCAATGGTCAAAGTTGCATAACCAATCCATCCAAACCATAAACAGGTCTACCGCAGCAATTACTCAGCAACATCAGAAATAAAAAAAAAATTTGAACGGGACAAACGAAGCTCAGAACCAGTGCTTGAAATTCCCAAATGAGTCACACTTTGAATTTAACAGTTTGTTATCAAAAGCCAAAGAAACAACCACAAGCAGAAAATAGGCAGAACTGAGTCGTAGCACCACCGGCTTAAAGTCGACATCGGCGAACAAGTTGGGAGGAGCAACACCAGACCCGCCAAGGCGGCGTCGCTGCAACCCACCAACTCCTTTACTTTATCTCGTTTCTCAATAATATACCAGAAAGCAGAGGAAACCCGCGACGATGGCCTTCCGGCCAACAACAAGTAACGAAACCATTTCCACCATTATTTCCGGTGAGGCAATGGCGACGACAACCAGGCATAGCAGAAGAGGAGCGACCGCCGGCGAGGATTTCCGGCGAACCTCACGGCATCGCTGCCACTCTTTATTTCAAGCCATTCTTTTGTTGTTTAGACGCAGAGAACAAGGAAAAATAAGCCCCCGATGTCCCCTTCCCCGATTCCCTTCTCCCTTGTTTCAGATCTGTGTGCGTGTGTGTTGTAATAGGTTTTTGTTTGTGGGAGATGTATTGTGGGTATTGAGGAGAAGAGGATCAGGGACGGGGTATTGTTTTATGAGGGAGATGAATGGGAGCCGACGAGAGGGTGAGGGAGATGATTCGTGAGGGAGTAAAAATGAGGGGGCTCGGCTGATCCTCCAAAAATGGGTGTTAGGGTTTTTGTTATAAGGGTGGAGAAGGTGAATAATGGGTTGGGTTTTGTGTTATATGGGCTTTTGCAAAAACAATTCTAAATTGCAATTTAAGAACATATTTAGCCCCTTATTAAATCAAATCAATAATTATATAACACGCTGCAAATAAAAGGACGACTTGCGATTTTGGTCATTTTCTTTTAAAATTAGCTATTTACTTGCAATTTTTAAAATTTAACTTAATTTTAAAATTATTATACTTTTAATTAAAATCCGGGACAAAATTGGGTGTCGACACTAACAATTCTAACCTTTCTTGTTTCTATAGTTGTTTTGTGTCTCTTGAAGGTACTCTTGAAGAAGCTAAAATTGGGAATCCTTCTTTGAAAGTGGTTCCACGCTTGGAAGAAAAAGAAGAGACCAATGTAAAGTCTCCAAATGAACAAGTGAGCTTAAATTTGAAAAGCCAAGGTAAAGAAGAATCTTTAGGTGTGCTACAAGGTAACAAAGCTAATCCCAACTCTTGTACTTCTTTGGGTGAGCTTGATAGAGACTTGAGTATGGTTGATAGCTTTACTTTTTGCAAAATTAGTGACTCTTTATCTTGCATTGCTAATAGTCAAAGTGAAAGTTGTGAGAATGCACTAGTTGGACACACTTGTGAAAAGATAATGTGTTATAACACACCACCTTTGTTTGAAAAATATGCCAATGAGTTTCTTGATCTTGAGGTGATAGCATTTGATAGCACTCTTGATTGTGGTGGTGGTTTGTGTCAAGGTTTTAAACTATTTGAAAATCTATTGTTTGTTTAAAATGAGCAAGATGAAGTGTTGGAAGGTGATTTTAGTATTAACAATCCATTATTTGCTCAAAATGATTCTTGTGACTTGCTTGAGAGTGATAATTGTGTGGATGTTAGCAAGCAAACTCCCAAAATATTTGTTAAAAGCTTGTCCAATATTTGAAAGTCCTCCAAAGGTGAAGATTGCTCTTTAAAAAAGGAAGGAGGCACTAGTGATTGTAGTGGTAAAGTAATATATGCTAGCTTTAGTGTAAATTTCTTTACTTTCTCTATTCCTAGTCTTGAGCAGACATTTAAAGTGGATTTTGCTAGAGCCTCTAATGTTAAGAGTGATAAATTATCAATGGAGGCTTGGCATGAGTTGAATGAGTCTAAAAATGAAGATTGTTTTGTAAATGAGCTTGCTTATTGTTACTCTTATAGCCAAATTTTTGATGTTGGGATTGGAAAAATATTCTTTATGGTTGATCTTGATACTTGGTTATATCATAAGAGTGTGCACTTTGAGCATGAGTATGTGAGTCTTGTTCCACTCTCTTTATTGTGTAGTGCTTGGAAAGTTATTGAGTTGGTACTCATTCGCGTCATGGTTTTGCAAGGTACAAATTCGAGGACGAATTCCTTTAAAGAAGGAGGGAATGATGCGATCCGGATGAGTACTCGAAGCCATGGAGGATTCACACTCGACATCCGAATCTTGGAATGCTTCGAAAGAGCTTGGAAGCCAAGAATCAAGCCAAGGGACTGACAAAACAAGCAAATGAGAGCTCACTAGAAGCTGTGTTTACGCGATCACAAAGCAACTGGCGCGACCGCGCAGAAGAAATCTACTCCAGTGTGCGATCACGAGACACCCCACGCGATCACAAAGAAGCGTCATCCTACAAGGCACGATCGCGACACCAATGCAATCGCGAAGAAGCGTCAACTCTCAAGGCGCGATCGCGAGACCCATGGCGCGATCGCGATGAAGGACGTCTGGGCAGCTTGGCAGAACCAGTAATTAGAGGCTTTTTAGTCCATTCCTTCATTGTGTAGTAACTACTATAAATAGGCTAATTAAGGGTTTATTCATTAGTTAGACTTTGATGATGAATATGATTGTGAGTGAACAATGGCTAAGCATGTTGCTTGAGCACTTTATTTCCTTGGCTTGCAATTGAATGTTGATTCAATTGAGGACTAAATAGTATAGGTTCTTTTTGGTTGTTGTCTTAAGGGGGTGATTAGGCCACTTTTCTCTAATCCACTTCCTTAATTCCAAATTAACTTAAATTGGGTCTTGCTTTTATCATTTTATTTTCTTGTTATTTTCCTCATCCTAGTTAGGATCATATCAACTGTAGTTGGTCTTGGTTTACCCAGGCCTTGCTTTCGAAACACCGATGATGGCATTAAATTTATGCTAGCGCCTAAGTCACATAAAGCTCATCCAACCTCATGCTTCCCAATTTTTATAGGAATAGTGAAGCTTCCAGGATCTTTCAATTTTTGAGGAAGTTTACTTCTGACTCTAGAACTGCACTCTTCAGTAAGTGCAACTGTCTCGAACTCAGTCGGTCTCCTTTTATTCGCCATAATATCCTTGATGTACTTAGCATATTTTGGAACATCTTGCAAAAGTTCAACAAAAGGAATATTAACTTGTATCTGACTCAAGATCTCCAAAAATTTCTTGCAAGCTGCATCTACTTTCTGTGTTTTAAGCCTTTGAGGGAAAGGTGGTGGTGGTCTAACAGTATCAAGTTCGGGCTGCCTCTCTACCACTTTTTCAGCTTTCTTTTCAGCTTCTTTTTCGGCAGTCGGCTCCAATTCACCAATAGGCTTCCTCGGCTTTGGAGGCACTTTTTCTAGAGCTCGTCCGTTCCTCAGAGTAACTGCTTGCACAAATTCTTTAGGATTTTTCTCAGTGTCGCTTGGCAAGGCACCATGAGGTCTTGTATTTTGTGCTCCAGCTAACTGCCCCATTTGGTGTTCAAGGTCTTTTTGAGCATTAGTAAGATCTTTTATGGCCTGTGCCTAAGCTGCATTGTCAGCTATAATTCTCTGCTGGCCTGCCAACATCTGCTTTATCAAATCTTCAACTGAGCTGGTTGGCTTCTGTGGTTGAGCATGAGGTTGTGAATTTTGATAGTTATTCTGAGATCTCATATTGCCTTGATTATTTTGGTTACCACCCCAAGAGAAATTTGGATGATTGTGCCAATTGGGATTGTAGCTGTTACCAGATCGATTCTGATTCTGTCCCTATTTTGATTCTCCACGTAATAAACTAACTCTGGATTGGAGGGGCAAACCTCAGTAGCGTGATCCTCTCCACATACCTCACAAAAAACTTGGAACTGTTGTACTTGTTGAACTGGTTGCACTTGTTGCTGAGTTGGTGGCAATGATAGCTTGTTGATCTGATTAGCTATGGCATCCATCTTTTCATTCAACGCTGAAACCGCATCCAATTGAAGTACTACAGTAGCTTTTTTACTTGGAGCTCTGCCATCACCCTGCCAGTCAGGATTGCTTTGAAAAAATTTATCCATCAATTTATAAATCTCATTAAAATTCAAGGCCAAGACTTGGCCTCCAGCAGCTGCATCCACCACGATCTTGGTATGAGTATTCAAACCTTCCACAAAAGTATGGGCCAACACCTCATTAGACTGGTTGTGGTGCGGGCAATCTCTCAATAATGACTTGAATCTCTCCTATGCTGAATACAAGGATTCTCCGTCTCTTTGTCTGAAAGACATAATTTCACTCCTTATTCTGGCTATTTTGGCAGATGGTTAGAATTTAGTTTTCAGCCTTTAACCATCTTGCTGCCTCGATCAATGAAAACAGGAAGAGTATTAATCGAACATAATCAGTTGAGACACTTGTTGGTGTGTATGTATCACTAATCTCCAAGAAATTCTGGATATGTTGTTGTGGATCCTCAATGCAGTAATCCAGCATATTGCCCAGTCGCATGGAGCAGTTTTATCATTCCAGACTTAATCTCAAAGTGTCCAGTAATTTCAGGCTTAACAATGCTCGAGGCTACTCCCTCCAGACTAGGAAGAGCAACATCTCGCACAGCTAAAACTCATTCTTCTTCCATTCCAATAGGTAAGGAAACGAGTACAACTGCAAGTGCTTTACGGTCTTGCTTCTCTCTCAACCTCCATAGAGTCCTTTCAGGTTCGAGATCAAAAGGTTCAAGTGGTTCGTCCTTTTTCTCCTTTCGCATTCAAGACCTATTACCTGAAACAACACAAGAAACTCAAAACAAAAATAAACCCGAATAGAAAATAATAAATCGGTAAAAAAAGAAAAAAGTCAATTATTTAGTCCCCGACAACGGCGCCAAAAACTTGTTTCTCCCAAACGCACCCGCAAGTATACGTGGTCGACAAGTAATAAAGTGATAAGATTGAGTATCTTTCCCACGAGGACTATTATTCAGACTGAATCCTAGCGAACAATTTCCTAAGAACTATTTAGGGATCCTTTCAATTGTGATTGATTTTCACTATCTAAAGAAGCAATAATTAAAAGAAAGTAATTGATGTCACGTATTCGAGAGCAAAATTATGAGTTGTTATCAATTAGAGAGAAACGGTCCAGAGTAGAGCGACAAACAATCCAGTTGTGTTTTCCAGTTGATTCTACTTCTTGATTTCCTAGATTGCTAACTAACAGGTTAATTATATTCGCGAAAAATTGTCGATTCTTCACGACTCTATGCAAGCTACTTTAACGCCTATATTTCTATGGAATTAAATCACATGCATGTATTAAAGAACTCTGTATTTAGCTAAGCAAGGCGAATAGGTATATGTCTATCCTACCCGCAAATCGATTCCTTGATGCCTAGGTTCACAATCAAGCCCTATTCTTTCTTATATGCATTCACAAGTTCCCTCTGTCGAGTTCAGCTTATAAACCGTAGATAGTATTCAATTACCAGGCCTCAATAACCAAACAATTAGGCTCAAGAAAGAATAAACAATCTATAATGGTAAATCAATAGATAGAAATCAACTTTCAAACATCAACCTTCATGCATTTGCTCTAACCCTAGAACGGTATGTTTAGCTACGCATATTCATAATAACAACACAATAATTCATAGAAGAAAGATTGAATATTGTAATAGATAATGTAAAAGAATTAAACCCTTGGTTCAATGTGTTCTCTGACAAAACTCTGCTCCAAAACTGACCTCCCTCCTAATAATAACGAAATAATAAGGCTTTTATAGCGTTTACAAAGTGCTAGGATAAGTTAAACCAAAGCCTAAACTAGTTAGGAAAACTTGAGTCTCGCCAGCCTCAAAGCTTTCTTGGAAGCCTCGCTTCCAGTATAGCTTCCAAATTTCAAAGTTATCTTTGAAGCTTTGCTCTCAAAACAGCTTCCAAATTTCAAGGCTTTCTTGGAAGCCTTGCTTTTCAAAGTACTGTGCTCCAATTTGATTGTTCTTGCCTCGAATCCATCCAAAACAATCCTATAATAACAAGCACAATAAGTGAGCACAAGAATCGCAATTATCCTATATAATGAAAGAATAAAGTATCAAAATGCGAGGAAATGTTAAGGTAAATTAGTCAAATATTTCCAAACATCAATTACCCTTAAGGCGGCTAGGTATGTGCCTTTCGGCCCTGGGCCCATGCCTAATAAGCGGTCATAGCTACGAGGCAGGTGTATATCCCCAGTACTCGATAACTTGTGGAGTAAGTATCGTCTCTGCCAGCTGGACTCGTATCCCCGTAGTAATAGGTGGTGTATTTTTACCTACACAGGAAGTTTGAAATTATTATTTCTAAATTTAGAATTATTGTGTTATTATTTTTGAAACAGACAAATAAAAAAATTATGTCATTCTTTCTAGAACGGATGGAGTAATTTTTTTTCAAAGTTACTTTAAGTTTGAGCATTCAAGTGGTAACTTTCGAATGGTTCTTGTAGCTTAAGAAAGAAAAATATTGGAATGAGATGCAATATTGTTTTATCACATACAAGCAACGATATTGTTTCAACCAAAAAAATGTTTTCCTGCACACTCACATGGACTTTTACAGTATTGTATACGAATTAACTTGAAGCATTAATTTTGAAACGTCAAAGTAGAGTATTTTAGTGAAGAAATATGACGACAACACTTTAATTATTTTGATAATAAAGAAAGTTATTTGCTTTTTCCTTCCTATCGTCTTCATTTTGTGAGAATAATAGAGTAAGAGACATAACTTAATCTGTATATGCTTGTTTCCAATTTCCAGAACTTCGTGATGCATCATCCGTTATCCTTTCAAAGTTCAATATTCTCTCTTCGACAAGCTCCTCAACACATTCATGGCAAATTATAAAGCCATCACACAACTGTCATGGCCAATTATTCAAAATTGATTGATCATTTGAGATATCAACTCGCAAATTGAATGGGTAAAAATTATTTATACCCTTAACTTTGCTTTAGAAGTCAAATTTTCCCTCAACTTTAAACAGACATTCTTCCCCTTCTCTCTTATTTGCTATTGTTTATAAAGATTTTTTGAGTTGTGATTGTCACAGTGGAATATTTTCTAAATTTTAATTTAAAATTCATTTACCATGTAAAAGTAATCTTCTAGGAATTATTCATAAAACATACCTCTATATTCAACAACTTAGTATCATTTTTTGTACTACCAGCATTGATTATGTGTTTATAAAGTTATCACCATCTTTTTTACTGTATAAATTAAATAATCTGACCGCTATCAATAAAGTTACCATATGAGCAAATTATTTAGTTCTAAAAGTCTTTATTATGTTCATTTATTTCATTATAGAACATCATTAGCTTATATGCTTAGTTACTATATTTATCACCTTTTTTATATCGTTCAAAAATTATATTTATAGGTCTGTTTATGGATTAAAAAGGTAAATAAATTATGATATTAAAGAGGTCATTAAAAGGCAAGGTTTGATAATGTAAGGGACAAATAGATAACTGAAATTTTTTTATTGAGATATGAGGGGGAGAATATTTATAATTCAAAGTTGAGGAAGTTTGATTTTAATGTAAAGTTGGGGTGTGATCGATATTACCCCAACTCAAATACATTAATATAATTATCTTCCACTGAGTTCACACAATGAAGATCTTTCACTTTTTGTTTCCAAACATAGTGAATGCACGCTGGAGTATCAAATGTGCCTCTATTTCATACAGAGAACTAGTTTCGGCTAAACTTTTTATCATCAACATTGGGACGAACAGTATAAGCAGGTGCATTGGCGGAAAAATTGTTTAATGTTAGCCTCTTATGGTGACAAATATATATATATATATATATATATTTTTTTTTTTGCTGAAATTGAAATTCTATTATTATCACCGTCAAGAACTATTACATGCTAATACAATGCCCTGTATAAACCTTACTCCAGCCTACTTACTCCATCTACTCTATCTACCTACAATTACAGAAACAACAAGCAAACTCCAATAAACAAAAACACCAAAACAAACACAAAATACAATGTAAAATGTAAGAAAATACAGTATCTATATCCTACAACTCCTTGCTATCCATATATTATTTGTATAAGTTCTCTATCCATCCTATCTCCTTCCTCTTCTGTCGCTTGTATGTCACCACTTAAAATCTATCTCGATATGTCTCTTTAATGCTCTGAATCAGAATTTGTGGTTTGATCACTTTTTTCTCCCATTATGCTTTATTGCGAGCCATCCAGATCATGTATACCCGCACTGTCAACACACTCCAGACAAAGTACTTGCACATTCTTCCTACCCCTCTTCTAGTAATTCTTTTTCATAAGCCTGAAAATATGGTGACAAATATTTATTTGACTGAATTCTTGGCTGTACACCCGGAAGTGCTACCGATTTTGGTGATGAAGGCGACAAGTTTAATGTTTTTTTAATGGGGGCTAGAAGTGTAACGATGGCGCTGAAATGTCCTATTTCTATAAATTTCCCGACGGGAGGATCAGGCCTAAGGAACTCCAATTATTTAGGGATAATTACACTAAAAGACAAGCAAAAGACGAAAATTACCAAAAATAGCTCATATTTTCTAATCTTACCCGAGTTGTCACCCTTTTCCCGAGATAGCAGTCGCCGCAAGTTTATACAAGTTTATACAAATTTATACAATGTATAAAAGTGTATAAATTTGTATACGTGTGTATATGCGAGTGAATAAATCTGTATATTAAGGATGTTTATATGATTTTTTAATTTTTTTGTGTATACTTCTGTATTTCTCTCATTGCTACATATTTATATATGTATATTCATGTATAATTTAATTTTTAGAGGGAGATTTGTGTGTATAAACTTGTCCAAAGCAATGATTTAGACGCAATAAACAACATAAATTCAGTAAAATACAAAAAAGTAATGACACCATTGGCGGGGGAAGGTATTTGCTGGTGGCTTAGTGGCTGAGGAGGGGAAAATTTGATAGCAATTGTGTTTTTTATGAAGGAGTGCTCAAATTTGTAATTTTAGGGGTGGGTGCTATGCATGAAAAAAAAATATAGCCTCCTGTTTGTAATTTTGGGTAGTGGGCTACCTATTTTTAAAAATTCCCCAATTATTTACCATGTACTCCCCCATTTCAAAAAGGATGATATGATTTGACTTGGCATAATGTCTAAAAAAGAAATTATAACTTTTGAAACTTGTGATCTAAAATAAGTCGTAGATAATTTGAATAGCTATAAACCATCTCATTAAGCGTAAAGTTGGAAGCTTGAAATTATGTTTTTTTCTAAATTTAAAATTGTATCATTTTTGTTGAAACGAACTAATAATTAAATTGTGTAATCATTTACGAAATTGACGGAGTACATATATAAATAGTAAATCGTGTCTTTTATAGCTTTGTTATTAATCACATAATACCTATAAAGGTAGATGCATCAAACAATATACATGGACATATATTGAGTCATATGTCATGTTTAAAAAAGGGAAAAAGCTCTATTTGCTCTTTCTAAAATTAAACTTATTACTAAACCACAGTTTATTATATTAGCTGCATCTCATCACATCAAGAACGTACTATCACTATAATAAGAATTAATCAGAAAGGGAGGAGAGAATGCAAGTGGTTCCATGATGTACAGCAGTTTCAAATTTTCAAATTACAAGGGTTGGAGTGCATTACATGCATCTCCGGAAGAACTTCATGCAAGCTGGAGCCGATCACTCACAACTCCGCCTTTCCCAAAGACGCAATCTAGCCTTAGAGAGTACTAGTGTGACTAAACTCATTAGTTTCGATTCATATTGTATATTTAGGTAAAAGAGTCAAGAACACATAAGAAATGTCACCTATAGGCCGAACTCATAGACTCTTTTAATGCTAGATCTGCCTCTCCATTTTCTTTTCCTTTAGAGTTATTAAAACCACCCTAATGATGTTTAGGGTCAGGTCCACCGGGACTAATTCGGTTCACATCATACTTGATTTCATGTGTTGTTCTCAATCTTTCCCTTAAAATTTCTCGGGCAGTTTCCATCATTGTCTCCCTTCTTCTCTGTATATATGGCTCGAGTGGACGGCTTTGGGAGCCCAGACATGAAAGCAAGATAAGAATGAAGCAGAACCAAAACCTAGGACTAGCCATTCTTTGGAGCTGGGTTTTGCAGGTTGAACGAAATGTAGAGGTCTATTGGGATGTTTGAGTTTATATAGGCCATAATGATCCTACATTTCATGATATTTAATTGAGGGAGGACGTCAAGTAGCACAAGTATGCGGCAAACAGGAAGATTACCACTTAGTTAGGTCATCATCAACACTTCAAGTGGGAGTTGATTAAGCTGCTGGCAATCAAGGTGAAGATTTCGTGATACTAGTTTAAAACAAAATAATAACTCAACTCAGTTTTATTTAATTATTTATAAGGCAACAATTTGAATCCAAAGGAAGAACAAGAAGAATCAAGTGAATATTCAAGTTACATAAGTGGATAAATGTTTATGAGTCTTTTTGTTTTTTATTGATTGTGTAAACCATATTTTGGTGCCGTCTTTTGTATTTCTTGAAACGAATTAGTCACAAGTCACAATCTGATAAACACACGACGAACCAATGCATATATAGATATGTGATGATATAATCATACATCATTACTTGCCAAAGGACATAAATATATATATAAATAACCCCCAATACCCCTCAGTGAAGATAAACAGTCCATGAGTCCAAGTCATTAAGGCTTGGACTTTAGCAGCTGCAGCTTTGGTATTGGCTTGACAATGGAACACACAATATCTATTCATCTGCAGAATATCCCCATTGAGGTTCTGAAAGGTCAGTCTTTCCCTACCTTAGCTCCTTTTCTTTACCAACAATTAATTATTAATTTGGTATTCTATTAAGCTTCGCTAAGCCTAGATTCCTTTAGAATTGATGTTTCTTCTTTTTCTGCAATATAAATTAAGGTAAAAAAATTATATATCCTCCCCCACCCATTAGGCCATGAGACCCTGACGACTTAGGTGGAAAAGAGTTACCTGTCTCAGCTTCCAATGGAATGGCTGTATACCTCGTCACTGCTCACATGGGCCTCAGAAAAATCCCTTGAAGAGGACTCGTTCTGAATTTCTGATCAGCACACCTTTGTGCTCTTGGAAATCAAGAATTAATGTCCAATACCAAGTTTCCTAAGTGGAAATTTGCATACGGCCTCAGTCTCAATTTATGTGCAGAATTTGATTCGACACAGAAGAGAAAATGACATAAACAGTCCATTAAGTATTGGGGTAGGTTTATTTCTATCCTTTAAATATAACACTGGACAGAAATAGTCCTTAATGTTTCTAAGAAGTGACCAGTTTTAGTCCTCAGCTAAACGTGATGCCTTTTTTGACGGAAAATGGTAAAAATAACGTGAAAACTAACGGAAATTACTAGACTAAACAAACGGAAAAAGGAAATAACTTCACAAATTGGGAGGAGTATACGTAGCTAACATTCCTATCACTGGAACCGGGAAGATGATGATGGCGTCTGCACTGGCGGAGGTGACGCACGCAGCTCCGCCACATCAATGTTGGAGACATGACCTCGTCAAATAAATTAAAGAACTTGCACGACCGCTGGGACGACACCTTCGATTGTTTCGGCATCAATGAAGACCTCGTATACGATGAGCTTGAGAACATAATAGAAGGCGGTGGATACATTGTTGATTATCATGGTGTGACTTCTTTCTTGAACATTGGTTTGATAGTGTGGTTTTGTATTATTCTTTTACTTTTTAGCAGATTGCACAATTAGTTTTATGTCCAATGGGTTTCCCTAGCAGTAGTTGTCTTAGACTATCATGCTAGAGTTTCCTAGCAGACCATGTTTCATTCTGATGAGTGCTTTGCATTATGCTATTGCCATGGCAGTTACCCAAAAAAGAAAAAAAAAACTTCACGAATGATCTTTTCTGAAAGGCAATAAGCTAAAGCCCCAACTCAAATCTCTTTAGTTTGTCTAAGAAATCTATTTTTGGTTGTTGCACTGCTAAAGTTTTATGGTGTAGTTGATCCATTCATGATGTTTTGATGATGCTAATGCTGCAAACTCTTCATTGCTGGTCTTCCGTCTTATTTAATTTGATTGATGGTATATTTCCCGTCTAATATATTTGTTTTGTAAATTGAGATTTTATGTACAATAATACTTAATACACAGAGAGCAATGTCAGCTGCTTTTGTTTTCATGGGGATGAAGCTCATTCTGAACTTCTAACCATTATTTCCGTCAGTCTTACGTTTGGTGTCTGACTTTTTCTGTTAGTCATTCAAGTTATATTCAGATGAGGACTAAAACTGCTCACTTTTTAGAAACATAAAGGACTATTTTTGTCCAATGTTATAGTTAAAGGATGGGAATGAACCTACCCCAATACTTGAGGGACAATTTATGTCTTTTTCTCCTTGTTAGAATAAAGAGAAAAAGGAAGAAAGAGAATAGAGTAATAAAAAAATTGGTAATAACTTTTAAAGTAGTGGGACCCAACAAAGGCATAGTAAAAAATTTACTTTCTAGTTTTAATTTATGTGAACTTTTTTTAATTGTCACAAACTTTAATAAAGAAATTAATACCCTTAGAAATTTGTTGTCTAAAATGAGTAATTGATATTTATGTGGCTATAAATCATCTCATTAATTAGAGTCTGAAATAGAAATAATAATTCTTTTTGGATCGGACAAAAAAATAAAATGAATTGACATAAACTGGAATGGATTGGGTATCAAATAGTTATAAAAAATGGAAGTGTGCTATATTTCATTTTTTTTAAGAGGCTAAGAAAGAAAGTGTGCCACATAAATCATTAAATTGGAATAAATAGAGTGCAACATTTCCCGAGAAGGAAGCTTCTTTTTTTTTCTTCCTTATTGTTTTCAATCTCGGCCTTTTGGTGCCACTTCCTTTTCAAGCCCCTCTCCCACCACGATTCACTATTTTTGTTATTTCAGTTACAAAATGTTAGTCAAGTAAGAAAATGATATATTCAATCACTGTTTTATGTGGTAAAAAAAAAAGTCACCTTTTTATGATGTTAAATTTAAATTTCTTTAAGTTATTTTCATTTTGGATCATTAATGTATGCACTATGATTTACACATCTTCTTAATTTTTATGATATTCACCCTAATGTGTGTATTTTTCTTTCACTACCTTCCAACATTGACGGTACTTTCAACTCCTCAACTAATACAGGTGGCGTCGGTGGAGTGTTTAGAAATTGTGAGGCCCAATGGATAATAGGTTTCACAAAAAAATTTCCTTCACCCAGTGCTATTAATAGTGAGCATATTGCTCTGCAGGAAGGGCTTAAACTAGCCAAAAGCAGGGGTCTAACCCCACTGATCATTGAAACTGATTCACATGTATTATTAAACAAAATGAATATTGCTAGCAAATTATACTCATTACTTTTTAATGATTGCAGGCGCTTGATGGAGGAGATGGGGACGGTTCAGTTGGCCCATATATTCCGGGAAGGAAATAGCCTAGCAGACTACCTGGCTCGTCATGGGAGCTCTAACAACAAGTCCAACAATGTTATGCACTATGTTAATCATTTTATGTCATGTTTGTATTTGGTTGAGAAAGACAAGTATAGCACATCTATTGCTATACCTGAACAACCATATGTTAATATTCCTATGTCGTATAATGTGGATAATGTCAAGAATGGCACTGCTGTTGCTACTTCTGAACAAGCATGTAATGCTTTTGCTAAGTAAATGAATGCTAGTAAGCTTTTAGTATAAAAAAAAATACCTTCAAATAGACTATTCTCTGGGGACCAACAACCAGCAGAACTACCATCAGCAGCTTCCACCACAGTCACCGGTCACCACCCACCACCCACCAACTTACAGTCATCATTGCCAACCACCATCACAATCGCTACCATTTAGAGACATAATTTATATAATACCATGTTAATAGCATCTCTTTTTTAAATATTTTGTGGATCAAATAATTTATTTAATTTATTTGAGAAATTCTATCTTTGTTAATCCTAGTTTTAAACGAATCATTTTACACATTTGAGTTGTTGAATAAACAATTTTTTTTATCTAGTAATCAGATCTAGGCATGCATTATCTTAATAATCAAATATTTATTTTGATATCTTAATCTTAATAATTAAATCAAATGGGGATGTGTCCAGTATTGCTATGCAGTAGGCTTAAATTCCTTAATTGGTATTGTAGTTAGATGGAAAAACATTAACATTATCTGATAATTAATTAATCTATTGGTAAGCTAAACATGCATTTGTTTACAAATTGTGTTCTTACCTTTAGAACCCTAGATTCATAGGTCACTGGTACCTCAAGGGAGGAAAATGAGTGCCATAAGGAATTATTTACACCTACGTGTAAGATTACATTATTGTTTAACCTGGATCCGATTTTAGGCCAATTAACAATTAAATTTATATTTGCTGAGTCACGATCAATAGTTTAGATTAAGAGTTTAGCCAAATTAAATACGGAATTACATTAATTACTGGATTATAAATATACGCATGGTTTCCAATGATGATAGTTGACGATATGGAACTAATAAGAGATAATTGAAAATAAATAAAATTAAAGCGCGAATAAAATAGATAAAAGGAACCGTATCGGGTCACTTGATCCCGGTGAGGATTCCTCGTCACTGATTATGCTTGAAGGCTTGAGAACAAAGTATCCAGCGAATATAAAAGAGGAACAATATTGAACAAGAGCAAAAGAGTATTTTTATTGATATTGTAGACAGATGATAGAATGTGTGTTCATAGAAGGAAGAATGTGTGTTACAATGATCCGGAACGAGTGCTATTTATAGATCTGATAGGCACCCGTTGGGCTGGTAACCGCTGGGTGTGTATCTGTTGGATACGTAACCGCTGGATGTGTAACCATTGCCTTTATGACTATTCATTAAGCAATCGCGTACGATTAGGTAACCGCTCATTCAAATCGCGCTGATTTGGGAAGCGTTATGCTACTGCTCTGGGCTTGCTCGTGGTAACCGCCTGGCCAGTCATCTGTCCGTTAGACGTCTGTCCGGGGAAACCTCTGTCCGTACCACGTGGCAGACACGTGTCACTTTTTAAGTGACGTCGGTTTTATCCAATACAGATAGTCCCCGCACTTCTCGAGCAGAGTTTCTGCTCGAGGAGTGGATGTGAATTTTGGCGGGAAATTTTATTCGCAAAGTCCAACCTTCATCCGCAACATGACGAACCTTGGTGACGTGCGCACTTTACCAGCAACGTGACAAGTTTCAATGACGTGCGCATTAAATGCGCAATGTAAAAAGTACCTGCAGCAAGCACGTCTGCACGTCCGCCGTCAGCTTCGAAGCGACTACTACGCGTCCCAAGGGTAAAAGCAATGATTTTAACCGCCTCAATCACGTGCACACGCCCATTTGCCTGTTGTGAAGTGACCGCTGCACTTCAGGATAATGATGCTGCTTCGAAACCCGGCGATACCTACTTCCTCTTTTGACGGTTGGATCTAATCGTGGCCCTTTTGATGACCTCCACGTGTCTTATGGGAATCTGATGGGCCGGTCTTTTTACTCCTATAAATAGGGGTTTGCGTATCTGGCGAGAGCCGGATAGTTGGTTGTGGATAGAGGTCTCTTAGGGACTCTCTGATCCTTGTTTGGCCGGTCCTATTGGCCTTGATCACTCTGCAAAACTTTTGTCAGCCGTTTTCGGCATTTTATTGTTTTGTCAGGATAATGTATATATTCAGACCTTTTTTAATTCAATGACTGTATATAGCCTGAATCTTTAGTCTTTCGTTTGGATGTGTTGTGGCCTTCGTGCCTTTTATCTAAGAGCTTTTTAGAAGTTTGAACTTTGCTAAGTTCTGGTCTTTAATAAGTCTGTCCGAATGTTTTAACTTAGCCTTTCCCAAGGAAGAGGTCACAAGTTGTAAATGATCTGCGCAGATATTTCGTTCTGACCGAGTCGTCGTCGATAGGTTCTGGCCGAATCATTGGCCTTGCGAACAACTTTGCTTATCATTTGATAGTTGAAAGTTGACGCAGAAAGTTTGCAGTTGAATTCTGGCCGAGTTGCTTGCCTTGTGAACGACTCCTCTTATTTTCGTGGAAGCTTGTCACATAAAAATTTTAAAAACTCACCTTTTTGCAAGGTCTTTTGCCTTTATGAAGGTCTTATCTAGCCTACGAGGGCCTCCTGCCACCCCCCCCCCCTTATTTTTATGTTGAAATACGCGAAGTTTGGACATAAAAAGAGGTAAGGCTTATCGTAGAGAAAAGAACACATATAACCAAATGAGGAGTGTGTCCGTTGTGGGATTCGAACCCACAGCCGCGAAGTTGAAAAACTTCGAGCTCTACCAGTTGAGCTAAACGGATCTGGCCTTGTTTAGGTCGTTAGTACCATTTAGGAAAAATATAATGAAAGTAAGAATGCCGTAAAAGTGAAAGGTAGGTAGAGACTAACTGACCGTTTTACCATTCGGAAGTGATACCTTTTGAGGTGAACCACATTCCAATTGTTTGGGACGATTGAGCCATCGGGTAGTGCCAAACGGTAAGATCCCTTGCCGACTGATGCGACCACCTTGTAGGGGCCTTCCCAGTTAGGGCCTAACTTTCCCGAGTTAGCTTCCTGCGTGTTCTGGGATACTTTTCTCAGTACAAAATCTCCAACTTGGAAGCTCCGTACGCGCAGTCCCCGAATGTAGTACTGTTCAATTCGTTCCTTCTGGGCGACTACTCATACAAGTGCCAAATCCATCCGTTCTTCGAGGAAATCCAACTCTTCAAAGAGATTGATCGAGTTGGATTCTTCAGTGGCATGCGCATACCGTAGACTTGGCTCTCCAATTTCGACCGGAATTAGAGCATCTGCGCCGTATACCAATGAGTAAGGTGTCTCACCTGTACTCATTTTTATTGTCGTTCAGTAAGCCCACAGCACACCGGTCAGCTCTTCTACCCAACATCCTTTGGCCCGCTCAAGGCGCTTTTTGAGTGACTCAACGATGATTTTGTTTGCCGACTCTGCCTGTCCATTGGCAACCGGATGGTATGGAGAAGAAGTGATCCTTTTGATGTGCAAGTCGTCGAGGAACCTAGTCACTTTCTGGCCGATAAATTATGGGCCGTTATCCATGACTATTTCCTTAGGTGCTCCAAAGCGGCACACGACATATCGCCAAAGGAAGTCAATTACCTCTATTTGTCGTATCTTTGCATATGCTGCCGCTTCGACCCATTTGGTGAAGTAATCGGTGATGATTAGCAAGAAACGTACTCCTCTTGGCGTAGCGGGGAGAGGACCAACTATGTCCATCCCCCATTTCAAGAACGGCCACGGGGAGATGATTGAGTGGAGCGGTTCTTCCGGTTGGTGAAGAAGATGTGTGAACCTTTGACATATATCGCATTTTTTGACAAACTCATTTGTATCTTTCTCCATTCTATCCCAATAACACCCTGCACGGATCAACTTGTGCGCCAACGCTTTGCCCCCGGAATGACTACCACAGCAGCCTTAGTGGACCTCCCGCATTATGTAATTGACTTGGTTTGGCCCTAGGCATTTGGAAAGGGGTCCTGCGAACGTCCTGCGATAAAGATCACCGTTGAGGATCGTATATCGAGCAGCTTTTATTCTGAGTTTGCGGGCAGCTTTTGCATCATCGGGCTGAGTTCCATGAAGAATATAGTTTGTGATCTCATTTTGCCAGTCCCAAGTTGCGCTGATAGCATTAACTTCGAACTTTTCCCGATCTATGGTCGTGCAGAGGAGTTGAACGAAAGCCGAGGAGCTGGTCGCCCCAATTTTTGCTACTGACCCCAGATTTGCCAGGGCATCTGCCTCATGGTTCTCTTCTCGGGGGATCTGGAGCGCTTCCCATTCGTCGAATTGGGCCAGGAGTTCTTTTACACGGGCAAGGTACACTTGTATTCTGGATTCTCGTGCAATGAAACCTCCGGTCACTTGGTTGACTACCAGCTGAGAGTCGCTCTTGAGTTTGATAGCATTTGCTCCGTAGCTTCATGCTAACTCCAGTCCTGCAATTACGGCCTCATATTCGGCCTCATTGTTAGTAATAAACGGGCACTTGATGGCCTTCCTGATGGTTTCTCCGGACGGGGGTGACAAGAACTAGTCCAAGACCGGACCCTTTGACACTCGAGGAGCCATCGGTGAATAGGGTCCACACACCAGGAGCCTACCCAGCATAGAGAATTGCATCTTTTTCTGCCTCAGGATATATATTAGCGGTATAGTCCGCTACGAAATCTGCTAGGGCTTGTGATTTTATTGCTACCCAGGGCTGGTACGTAATATCGAATTCGCTTAACTCTATAGCCCATTTAACCAACCTTTTCGAGAATTCGGGTTTATGCAAGACATTGCGTAAAGGAAAGGTTGTTACTACAGCTATTGAGTGACCTTGAAAATAAGGACGTAATTTACGGGCAGCCGTTACTAGTGCTAAAGCCAGATTTTCTAAGGGCTGGTAGCGTGTTTCCGCATCGATTAGAGCTTTGCTAATGTAATAGATGGGAAGTTGCTTACCTTTTTCTTCTCGGACCAAGACTGCGCTTACCGAAGATTTTGAGACTGCCAGGTAGATCAGCAACTGCTCCCCGTGTTGAGGTGTAGAGAGTAGCGGTGGATTGGACAGATATTTTTTCAGATCCCTCAGCACTTGTTGACATTCGGGGGTGCAGTCGAACTCCTTGTTCTGCTTCAGGACATCAAAGAAACTTTTGCACCGGTCTGACGAGCGGGAGATAAACCTGCGCAAGGCTGCCACCCTTTCGGTCAGTTTCATGACATCCTTCCGGTTGTGGAGCACGTCTGGAATTGATTCAATCGCCTTGATTTGAGCGAGATTGAATTCAATTCCCCGTTGAGAGACGATGAAGCCCAAGAACTTTCCTGAACCTACTCCGAATGCGCATTTTTCTGGATTAAGCTTCATTTTGTATTGGTCGAGTATCCGGAAGGCTTCCTTCAAGTGTGTGAGATGATCTTCTGCTCGTTTTGACTTGATCAGCATGTCATCGATGTATACCTCTATGGTCTTCCTGATTTGATCGTGGAACATACGATTGACCAATCGCTGATATGTTGCAACTGCATTTTTTAATCCAAATGGCATGACTTTATAACAATACGTACCTCTACACGTTATGAATGATGTTTTCTCCTGATCATTGGGATCCATCAATATTTGATTGTACCCTGAATATGCATCAAGGAAAGTGAGCACCTCGTGCCCGGCTGTTGCGTCAATCAGCTGATCTATCTTGGGGAGAGGATATGAGTCCTTCGGACAGGCTTTGTTCAGATCTGTGAAGTCAATGCAAACCCGCCATTTTCCATTTTTCTTGGCTACAACAACCACATTGGCTAGCCAGTCTGGATACTTAACTTCACGTAAAGATCCAATCTTCAGCAATCGATCGACCTCATCGTTGATGATCTGATTCCGAAAAGCTCCTTGTTGGCGCTTCTTCTGCTTCACCGGACGGTGGTACGGGTTGACATTCAGCTTGTGAGAGATAACTTCTGGAGAAATACCCGTCATGTCTGCATGGGACCAAGCGAACGTCGTATGCCGCTCTTTGAGGAACTGAAGGATGTCTCCTCGTAGGCGTTCATTCAATTCCGTCCCCAAGTAGACCTTCCACTCCGGCATATTCGTGAATAGTCCTTCTGGTTCTCAAGCTTCCACGGTCGGTGTGTAACTTTCCCGTGCCTCTAGCTTTGTGATGAATTCCGGGACCTCGTACTTTGCTTCTTCGTTTGTTGCATCTGATCCCGGTTGTTGTAGTTGCTATTTGCTTTCCTCGGACAGCTTGATGGCCACCGAGTAGAAATCCCGAGCAGAGCGTTGCTCTCCTCGCACCTCATGTACTCCCCATTCTGATGGGAATTTTAATACCTGATGGTATGTAGAGGGAACAGCCTGTATATCATGGATCCATGGTCTTCTAAGGAAAATGTTGTAGGCTATGTCTCCGTTGATAACATGGAACACCGTTTCCTTTACCACCCCCTCGACAAGAGTTGTGAGAGTGATCTCGCCAAGGGTCTTCTCGCTTGAATTGTTGAAGCCGGAGAGAACTCGTGATACTGGCACGACCTTCTCCATTAGCTGCATCTCCTTGGCGACGCGTGACTGAATGATGTTCGCAGAGCTGCCCGCATCGACGAGCACTCTTTTGATATCATACTCGGCCACGCGCAATGTTATGACTAGTGCGTCAACATACGGGAACTGCAAGCCTTAAGTATCCGAAACATCGAATGCCATTGTTTCTTCTGGCCGTGGATGCTTGGTCTTTGTAATAGAGACCTTTGCGTACTTCTTCGCCGTGAAAACAACGGAGTCAACTTCGATCCCGCTCGAGATAACGTTGACTGTCATCTTCGGGGAGGATGCCCGCAGAGGGCCAGATTTGCTCTGTTGAACCCTCGCATGAGTTTGCTTTCCCTTCTCGGTTAAAATCTCCTTCAAGAATCCCTGTTTTAGTAGGTGTGCGACCTCGTACCTTAAGGCCTTGCAATCTTCAGTGGTGTGACCGTGGTCGCGATGAAATTCGCACCATAGGTCCTGATTTCTTTTGCCTGGGTCGGTTTTCATGTCCTTCGGCCACTTGACCTTGTCGCCCATATATTTGAGGGCTGCAATCACTTCAGTCATCTCTACGTTGAAGTTTGGTAGTCTTGGGGCTCCACGAGCGCTTGATTCTAAATCGTTTCCCCGTGATAGCCCTTTGTTGTTGCGGCTGCGCCCTCTGGAGTTGTTGCATGACTGGTCAGGATACGGTTCATAACGCACATCTGACCTTTCCGACTCCATTTTTCCGCCAGAGCCACCGCTTCGTGATTGGTTCCTTCCTCGGGCGCTGGTTCCTATCAGTTTGTCTTCATCAATGTGTACCTTGGAATTGTAGCGATTGTAAACATCTGACCAGTCGGCTGCTAGGAATTCACGAAGAGATTCGTATAGCCTGCACGTAGCCTCTGAGCTTTTGACATCCAAACTGTTGGTGAACGCAATAGCCGCCCATCTGTCAGGTACCTTGGGTAACAACATGCGTTCCCGTTGAAAACGGTCCACATATCTTCGGAGAGACTCGCCGGGCTTTTGCTTGATTTCGAAGAAATCCTCCACGCGAGTTTCCGTCTTCTAGGCGCCTGTGTGGGCTTTTACGAACAGTTCAGCCATCTCCGCGAAGGACCCAATGGAGTTTGGTGGCAACATTGAGTACCATCGTAGAGCTCCATCCGCTAGGGTCCCCACGATATCTCAGAATGTTTGGCATCTTGAATGTTTTTGGTATCGCCTTTGGTGCCGCTTCCTTCTTCCAAGGCCTTTGCGAGTAGAGTTGAACATCGACCTTCTTTAACGTGGGTGGAGCGCCTGGTATCTGGTCAATCCTCTCGTGGAGAGATTTTTGAAGCGCTTCTTGGCTCTCCTTGAACTGCTTGGTGAGTGCCTCCATGACGACGCTCATTTCAGTGGATACCGCAGATCCTCCGTTCTGATTTTGATTTGTCGGATCCATGGTTCCTCCGTTGTTGGCTACGTTCTGCTCTCCATCTTGCCTGGAAGTGCGTGAAGAAGGGACATCTCAACCTTGGGCTGCAGGATCAGTCCTCGTAACTGGAGGGATTTGGCCTCGAAGAGAGTTGATCGCCTCGTTTATTCCCCTGTTGACCTCCGCTTGTTGCTGTATAAATTCAAATATCGTTTCCTGGAGGTTCTTTTGGTCATGGGAGAGACTCCTATGGCGTCGTCTTCTAGGCGGGGTCTCGCTCTGAGAGCGTCTGCGCCTGTTCCATTGCCTGATTGGCCCTTGGGAAGAGTGTTCCTGCCCATCGGACGAGTAATCTAGAGAATAATTAGGGCTTGGTGAAGGGGTACGTACCTGATTTTCGCCCACCATAGTTCGTTGTGAATTGCTTTCTGCCATATTAGTTACAAATAAAAAATCGACAGAAAAGAACACAATACAGGGAAAAGATAAACTTTTAACCTATAGAGGCTATTGACCGGCTCCCACTGTGGTCGCCAAATTGTTTAACCTGGATCCGATTTTAGGCCAATTAACAATTAAATTTGTATTTGCGGAGTCACGATCAATAGTTTAGATTAAGAGTTTAGCCAAATTAAATACGGAATTGCATTAACTACTGGATTATAAATATACGCACGGTTTCCAATGATGATAGTTGACGATATGAAAATAATAAGAGATAATTGAAAATAAATAAAATTAAAGCGCGAATAAAATAGATAAAAGGAACCGTATCGGGTCACTTGATCCCGGAGAGGATTCCTCGTCACTGATTATGCTTGAAGGCTTGAGAACAAAGTATCCAGCGAATATAAAAGAGAAATAGTATTGAACAAGAGCAAAAGAGAGTATTTTTATTGATATTGTAGACATATGATAGAATGTGTGTTCATAGAAGGAAGAATGTGTGTTACAATGATCCGGAACGAGTGCTATTTATAGATCTGATAGGCACCCGTTAGGCTGGTAACCGCTGGGTGTGTATCCGTTGGATACGTAACCGCTGGATGTGTAACCGTTGCCTTTATGACCATTCATTAAGCAATCGCGTACGATTAGGTAACCGCTCATTCAAATCGTGCTGATTTGGGAAGCATTATGCTACTGCTCTGGGCCTGCTCGTGTAGTAACCGCCTGGCCAGTCATCTGTCCGTTAGACGTCTGTCCGGGGAAACCTCTGTCCGTGCCACGTGGCAGACACGTGTCACTTTTTAAGTGACGTCGGTTTTTATCCAATACAATTATCTATGAAAGTTGCGTATGGTTTTCGCGTGAAGTTCTTTGGCTTGACTGAAGGAGAGTCTTGAAGCAACTGGTAAAATTGTCTTAGTGTGATCTATAGGTCATGGGTTCAAGCATTGGAAACAACCATTGCTTGCATTAGATTAGACTGCGTACATCAAATTTTTTGGAGTAGGGCCCTTTTCCGAACTCTGCGAGAATACGGGTTGCTTTGTGCACCAGGCTGTCTTTCTTTGGCTTGACACGAACAATTGGAGAGATGGAATGATTAAGCTGAGGTAGATAACCGAGGAATGAGATTAGAACTCGTGATACAATAGTTTAAATCAATTATGGCCTTTCGGACTACTGGATTGTCTCTTCAAGTACTTTTTTAAGTAAAGAATGTTGAGACTGCTATATAGACTCCAAAAGATTCCACTATCTGTATGTTTGAATAAACAAACGTTCTTTTATAGGAAAATGACTCAATAAATTGAAATGTGTTAATTTTTGCAGTAAAATATTTTGGTCAACCTTAGTGCTTACCCCATCTTCCAGTCCACATCGCCACAGTCATAAATGATGCACATATAAGCTTATAAAACATATATCCCCACGAATACTTGTCACACCATATTGCGTTGACCTAACCGTCTCTGAAACTAAATACTAGATAGTGTAAAGTACAATTTTTAACCTAATCCAATTTTATTGATTAAAAGCCCACTCTTTATTACTTTTTGCCTAGTGGGATAGGGTTTGACTTTTTAATGTGGTGGATGATATTCTTAAGAGTTTAAGTCATATATTAATAGTGTAAAGTTACATTATTATCCGATCACATTTATATGTTGTAGCAGATTATTTGTCTAATATATAAATTTTTCACATTTTATGGGAAATTAACTATAGATATCTAGTGAGTGTACATAGATGGTGTAAAATATTTTTATATGCACCAAACATAAAACCATCCTTAATACATATAGTATGAAGGTTAACCGTTAATTCATATCGAACAAGAATACAATTTGAATCTAATTTTATTTTTTATCTCCCCACTGATCACGTTGGTTACAATGTATATTTATACAAGTAGGATATAACCTAAGAGAAACGTAGGAGATAAAGCGTAACACGTAACTTCTTCTAGCTAATATCGTTATCCCTTTTCACAAGAGTCCTAGCTAACAGATTCAAGTTTGGATAAGCATGTCACAATACTCCCGTTACAAGCTGAAGCAAGGAGGGGAAACTACATTTAGCTTGGAGCAAAGAAACTCAGATCTGTCTGAGGAAATAGGATGTTAACCGGTAAGAACGTCTACAAGTTGATTCCTAGCCACCGTATCACGAACAAAGTGGATTGCCACATGTTTCGTGTGTGCGCATGAAAGACTGGATTGATTGATGGATATGTCACGCAAATACTATCACACCATAAAATTGGGGAATAAGGAATCCAAACACCAAGCTCAAAATAATGATTGTAGCCAAGTCAATTCAGCCTCATCATCTGCTCTAGGGCCTTATATTCAGATTCGTGCTAGCAACTGTACGTTGCTTTTAATTAGGAAGATCATGAAACAAGAGCTTTTCTTGAAATAAGGCATAACCACAGTTAGCTTTCTATGGTCGAGAGATCCTGGCTAGTTGTAATCAGTGAAAGCATGAAGCATAAGATGGGATAATTTGGGAATGAAGAATATATCTAAGTATTCATTTGAAACCTTACCGAGGAATCAAGCTTGGAGAATGTATAAGTTGACATACGTTGTTTAGTGATGTTGGAAAATTTTAATATGTGTTTGGTATTAAGTTTTCCTAAGTTTTACTTGTTCTTGATTGTATTTCGTGCGCGCTAAATATGCCCAACATTATGCCAATATTGATAGTGTGTTTTGAATGGTTTAGGTTCACTATGAAACATGTTTGCTGGGAAGAAGTATAAAAATTTTAAGTGACGAAAGCTAAAGGCAAAGATAAGGTTTCTAAATCAAGACAAGCTTCGTAGCTGTTGTCCAAGGCGAAAGTCGAAGTATGTATCAGCAAAGAAATATAAGTGTTCTAAATTGAGGACAAATAGTAAATTGGTTTGCTGGTATTACAATCATATTAGACAAAGGAAATCCAATGGAATTAGAAAAAGGATTATATTTGAAAATTATAAAAGCAAATCAAAGGGAATCCGAGGAGGCACGTTGGTCACGTTGGCACACACGGCCAAAACGCATGCAGCAGCTAGGAGCTTGGCAACACCGAGTTTTTCTTTTCCTTTCTCTTTTCCTTTATTTAGTTTGTTAGTTCTAGAGTTGGGGGATCTTCCATTATTGTTGATATTCGGATATTAATTTGATTTTATTAGTTTATCATATTGGATTATTTAATAAATCCTGCTTTTAATTATTTGATTGCTTGATTATCAATTAAATACTATTTACGAATCTTGAATTGAACTTGGGAAAGGGAATTCTTGATTGCAATAGGATTTAATAGAGCTTGTTCTTGAACCTGTGCATCAGGGAATAGATTCGCGGATAAGGATAGGAATATACCTATTTGCCTTGCTTAATCACTTTTACAGGAATTATTAATTTGTTCTTGTTAATACTAATTCCATAGGAATATAGGCGTTGGATTAACTTGAATAGGCGAGCAAGATATCGAAAGAGTCTTGTGAGCAATATTAACCTTGTCGATTAGTAACCCAGATAAATTAGTTAGTCAAATTAACAAAAGAATTCAACAAGATTGGTAGATTTCCCACAACCTTGGAATATTATCTCCTATTGAACTCAACTTCCTACTAGTTCTATTAGATAATTACTTTTTTTTATTACTTAATTCTACTTTAGATTAATTCTCAATAAACCATTACAATTTTTTTCTTGACTAGATGAGTCGTAATTTTTTTATTTAGTTAATAGTTAATCACAAGTCTCTGTAGGACGATACTTGATCTTATCACTTTATTACTTGTCGACATGTATACTTGTGTGTGCATTTTTGGGCAACATTTACCATAAAAGCAAGATCCGGTCTAGCCGGGGTAATGGACTACAAGGCACAAACAATTGCTCTATGTAATTTTGGATCATGAAGGGGAGAGCTATCTTTATTATGATGTTTTGTATAGACTTCCATTGGAGTTCTTAATACGGCTTATAGTTTTTAATAACGAGCCAATATATTAAAAATGTATTGGCGTTGAGAGAAACACCTAAGGATGACTTGAATACCAAGAAAAAATACTGAGGGCCTAAGAGCCCATTTGGGTGAGTTTATTATAAGTAGCTTATAAGCCATAAGTTGCTTATAAGGCACTTTTTAGAAGTTAGGATTTCCTAACTTCTCCATTTTGGCTTATTTTAAGCACAAAAGTTCTTATAAGCTCATTGCTTTTTGAGTTATCAAACACTCTCTAATGAGCTTATAAGCACTTTTGTGCTTTTAAGCTACTTTTAAGCTTACCGAAACGGCCTCTAAGTGTCCATGGAGAATTCTTTTTCTAGCTTTTAAAAAAACAAAAAACAAAAAACAAAAACTCAATAGAGGATGAGTCGATGCTTGTTAGCACGATGCTTGTTAGCACTATATCATCGACATTTCAAACATGTAAGTGTCCGTTTTTGAATGAGAAAGCTCACTAGCAATAAGAAATTGATAATGCCTCACATATCAAGATCTAGGAGAGTATTTTAAACCCACAAAGAGACTTTCTTAACTGGAAAACATGAGAAGGATACAATGGATTAAGGTTGTGCCATAAAAACTTGCTCTTGAAGCTTCCCATTTAAGAAGACATTTTGCACATCAAGCTGTCATATAGGCCAGTTATCTTGTCCTTCAAGTTGATGAAATTTGTAACGAGCAATTCTACCGAAAGAATGATCTTTTTTTAAAAAGAGACACCCATTTACTATCAAGAATATTCACAGAGGGATTGTGAGGAACCTAAGTCAAAGTTTCATTACGAAGTAGTGCATCCATCTCAAAGACCATGTCTTCCCCACTCCTTGTGTCTATTTGCTTCAACAAATCATAATGGTTGTACTGATTGAGGTGAGAATGTTGAAGTTGTGGTAATAGTAGTTAGATGAGATGAATGTGGCATGTATAGAAGTTACATGTTTAATAAGTTCTTTAGGGTGGATCGTGAGATGAGCGGTGCGGCTAAATGGAAGAGTAAGAGATATTTAAGGCAAAATAGTTAAGGCTGGGAATTAGGAAAACATGATGAACGTTGAACAACGAGTTGATGTTTACTAAAATTTAAACAAGAGAAATAATGGTGGAGATGAAGCTGGTCTGCTAGGGTTTAATACTAGAGAGGAAATACGAGTAGGATTTGAAGGAGAATTTGAAAATGGAGAGCTAGCAGCAGAACTGGACTCATCTGATACAGTAGGAAGCAGATAAGGTGTTAAGACATCCGTTTGAAGAGAAAGTAATGAGGTAGTGATCTTGGGTATGAGGCCCAAGGAGTAGCATTAGGAAAAGAGTTAGAAGCGGCAAAGGATTGATTTGTGTGCAAAAGAAAATAGTACCTCATCAAATCTAACATGACAAACTAAATAAAATTTTCATGAGTTCTATCTAGACAACAATAGCCAAGATGTTTTACACAAGTCAAGAAAAATATAAGAGATGTTTCTAATCCAAAGTTTATGCTTGTGGTAAGGCCTAAAATGAGGAAAACATGGGGAGCCAAACACCTTTAAATAAGAATAGTTTGGAGGCTTTGAAAGACAAGCTCAAAGGGAGATAAAGAAGCATTTATAGAGGAGGCAGACAATTGACAAATAAACAACAATTTCAAATGCATAGTGCCAGTAGCAAAATGGAATAGAGCTATGCGCCATGAGATTGAATCCAATTTCAACTGAATGATGGTCTTTGCGCTCAATCTTTCTCTGTTGTTCGTGAGTATAAGGACAATATGTTGTCGCTCCAAATGCACACACAAGTATACGCGGTCGATCAAGTAATAAAGTGATAAGAAAAGTATCGTTCCCACGAGGACTATTGATTAACTACTAACTAAATCAGACAATTCCTAATTATCTAAGCAAGAAGGTTTCAAGAGTTGAGAATTTATCTAACTAAAATTAACTAATTAAACTAAGAAAATAACTAACACGTAAAACACGATTTTGGATTCAAGAAGGGATAATAGTCTAGGGTCATGGGATATCTGCCAATCCTGTTGAATTCTTCAGTTAATCTGACTAAATCAATTTACCTGGGTTACTAATCACAGGTTTAATATTACTCACAGAACTCTTTCGATATCCTACTCGACTATTCAAGCCAACCAAACGCCTATATGTCTATGGAATTAGAGTTAACAAGAATGCATGTGCTTCTCCTGTATAGTGACTAAGCATGATTGTTAGGTATATTTCTATCCAAACCGTGAAACCATTCCCCGATGCCCAGGTTCAGGAACACGCTCTATTCAATCCTATTGCAACCTATGGTTCCCAGTTTCGGTTCAACCCTAGGTTCATAGATAGTATTCGATTGGTGATCAAACAATCAAATAATTAGGCTCAGGATATGAATAAATAACCCAATAATATAAATCAATAAAATCAAAGTAACTTATGAATATCAACAATCATGGAGAATCCCACAATCCTAGAACTAACAAACTAGCAAATTAAAGAGAAAAGAAAAAAAAGGAAGAACTCGTTGAAGAAGTCCAGCTTGTTGTTGGTCCCACACCAATGTGCAGCCTCCAAAGTCCCACGTGACTAAAAAAAGTCCCATCAAAAGTTCTATTAAGTTACTTATATAGGGTTGCAAATTAATACCACACTTGGACCAATTTTCACTTTTCCTATTTACAACAGGAATCAAACTTTGCTACTACAAAATGCAAGCAACAAGAGCTAAAATGATTCCTCTAATACTGGCACGTTATGTCTTCATTAGTTGCTCATTAGGCTAATCTCCACCAAGAAAATCAAGTCCACTAAAGCCATATAGTTCCAGCACATCCAATATTTGAGTTCAATTTCTCACTTTCGTCCACCTGTGTCACAATGCTCCTAGTAGTTGACTGTTAGCTTCTCTTCGTTCCAATTAATTCCAAATTGCTTCCAAATCATACCTATATTTTCCAAAACACCATAAATCAGTAAAACAATTAATTAAGTATAGTTGGACATATTTAATCATAAAAAGTACTCAAAGGACGGTAAAATTAGGAGTGAATCAATATCAAAATATGTATAAATATGGCCAACATCAACACCCCACACTTAAACTATTGCTCGTCCTCAAGCAATCACAAAAATACTTATACTTTAGACACGACTCAAGACACCATCTCAATTTCATTCACAACAAAGCAACTCAATAATTAAGAACAACTATACTTGTGACCATGGTTGATACCAACAATTAAACCTTCTCACATGCATCTTTCACGCACATCCTCATGTTCACAATGCCAAAACAGTCCAAATATTTAAAAACAATCAAACAACCAAATTATAACATCCTAACCTCAATAGCTGACTTTGTGCAACCAAGTTTCTCAAGTCTTCTCACTTACCTCAACTGAGAGTCTAATAAAATCACCTATCCTTCATGAATCAAGTGCCCTCACAACAAATTAGAAGAAGTAGTCCAATACGCACAAGATATTGTAATTAATTTCAGGACTTTACAGATCGAAAGAATTCACTCAACTCTCACAAAGAAGTTCACATGCCACACAAGAAGTACCATAAGCTTTCCCTTTATGTAAATCTCCACTAATGTAAGTCTACTCAACTCAAAATCAAATAAGACTTATTAAAAGTTGTAATGAAGGCTGCGGGACAGGTAGGATAGATATAGATAAAGTGACTAAACCTCCCTAAGCACTTACAGAACATCAATTTTAGCACACTTCCTTCTTTCAAAAGTTCCTCCCTTATCAATTTCAAGCAACTCCCAATCTTCCCCTTTTTATTTACGCCAATGAATATTTTCAAGCTCACAAAAAGTGCTCTTTTCATTTTTTTTTTCAACTTCCAAATTTTTTTCTACTCAATAGTTGGCCAGGCCATCAAGTCATTTTTTTTTCTTTCACTTTTTTTCTCTATTTTTTTTCACAAACACTTCTTTTACTTTCTAATTGGGACCAATCCACAAACCAACCAACCTTTCTCTCCAACTTTAGTTATTCCTATTCTAGCTCATTATATATATAAGTGCTCAAGGAGATAGGGTATCAAAAGATGGGAAATTCAAATTACAACAGGTCAAGGCTTGTAATATGGCTACCAATAAATAGGATAAAGGCTCAAAGGAGCTGACCATGGTCAATCAAGTATAGGGTAGGCTAGAAGAATCTCAAATGGGTCAAGGAAGGCCTATAATCATTTTTCAAACTGAGCAAAACCTAGGATTTCGCTTCAACCACACTCCGGGCAAGTTCTAGACTCAAGTGAAAAGCTTGGAATACAATAAATACCTCACTCATACAATGGCACATGACTCACTCAAGATGGCTCAATTCGGACTCTCAAACCAAAGCAGTTAAACAGGCTCGAAGAATAAAGCGTAAAGCACTTAGAACACCAGAGTCAAGAAACAGAGCTTAAGCGTCACAAACAAGGTTATTCATTTTTCTTGGAAAAATTTATTTCAAAACTCACAAGGAAGGCATTTCAATCCACGTGCTCAGGTCTAAATCTGTTAGCATCAAACAGGTCACACGACACCTAGACTCCAAACCCAAGTTTTTCTTTCCTTTCTATTACTACAACGACTCAAAGCTAGCTAATAAAAATTAAAAAATAAAAAGTACCCGGTTCAAGTGTACATCCCATGGAAAAGAACCGATGTCAAAAGAAAAACCACGGGGGATTATTATCTACTCTAACTATGCTAACATAAACTAAGAAAAGACTAACTATTATTGGATTTTCTTGTTTTCTATTTTTTTTTGAATAATTATAACTAATACTAGAAAGCAAGAAATAAATAAAACAATGTCAATTGACAAAAATAAAAATAGAACTAAAGCATAGGAATCCCCCACCCCACACTTAAAATTGTGCAATGTCCTCAATGCACTTTAAAATATAAACAAGGGTGGTAAGTGACTCTCTGGCAGCCTCAAGACACTCTTAAAATGGTTTAGGAGGTAGTCAGACTTCCCTCACTAGTGTGCACATATATTTTCACGCCAACAAACTCATTCAAATCAACTAGTGCGCGCAAATAGGGTGCAAGCACCCCGCACTTAATCCAAAGTACTGAAGACGTCAAGAGAGGCACAACAGAGACTACAAACAACAAAACCAAATGAATCTTTTAAGGCGATAATGCAACAGGCAGCATATAGACTTATGTCGTGCGCTACGTCGATTGGCATTGCTCAAACTTGCTCCACCTGAATTCTAGCACCTCGACCATTACCCTAGACTTAGAATTATCCACTCTAAGCTTATATGTAAGTTCAGCTACTCAGACTTCACCAAACATAACGAAAATCTCACTCGGGCAATTTATCGAGCATCTAGACTGCACAATTCTGGACAGCCTTACTCTGCACAATAGGCAGCCCCTATAACCATCCAACTCCTGGGTTATTAACAGTTACACCACCCTCGTGCAGCCCCATACCTCTCCACAATCAGGCACACCCAAATAGTTCAAGATCTTCACCAACTTTTAATACAAAATCAGTAAACAACTAACAGTAGTTTAACGGGAAAGGGGAGGGGTCAGCGTAGGCAGTCAGTAGAAACGAGAATAGACTGAAGAAAGGAGAAGAGAGATGTAAGAAAGCATACCTGGATCGAAAAAATTAAAGCAGCAACTGAGTTCGTGACAGAGGACGAGAGGAGCAGAAGTAGCGTGTTTTATTTTTCCTCTGAACTTGTGTTTTTGTTTCAGTTGTTGTGTGTTTTAAGTGGAGAAAGTATACATACCAGATGGAGCAGAGGTCTGTGTGACGCTTGGGCAGTTGTTTTGACTATTTTTTCCAAAACAGTGAAGGTGGCGATGGCCTGCAGTAGACTGTTTCAAAATTTTCTGCATTCTTTGGTCCCATACACTCCCTAAAGCGAGACTTCCTGGAGTGTTTTGCCTAGACCTTTGCTTTTTGCAATTTTCACCTCAATGTCTTGCTTGCCATTTACCTGTATAAAACTCTCACTGCTTCTGCAACACACGACTAATACAAACAAATTTTACTTTTGCTCTTTTATTTTCTTTTCAATTTTTTTCTTTAACAAAATATAAAACTAACTAATTCACTAATGATCCCAGTAAAGTTTGGGTTGCCTCCCAAAAAGCGCTTGATTTAACGTCGCAGCACGACGTGTATAAATATCACCATTTTTTGTTTCCACTTTGAAGATATGAATATCCTCCCCAAATTGAATTCAAGCTCACGACTATGCTCTTGGGGAGGTGGTACAAAACCAAAATAGCCTAGCAATGAATGTCGCATCTTGCACCTCTTGGCTTTTAAATGAGGGATGTCATTTTGTCTTCTGCATCACAAATTTTAGAATATAGGCAGCTTGTTCCTCCTCCAGTAACTTTTCTATTGGCTCGGAGGGCTCGATTTTCATGTCGCCATCCAAACACAATGTTGAAAAGTGCTTGTAATGAGGTCCCGTGTACCCTAACTCCAAAATTGTATCATCCTTGACATCCTCATTTGCGCACACACTAGAATCTCCAAAAATTCTATTTTTCACTTCCTCACTTGACTCTAGTGCTAACTTGTCAACCTCGGCATCATCAACTACTATTGGGTCGAATGGTTGGAACTCCACACTTAGCTCCTCAAATTGGCTTTTAAATTCTTGAACTTCATCCACCTCAAATATACTATCCACAACAATTGGTTGTTGAGACTTAGACGCCTCAATCTTGTCAATCAAATTATTCTTAAAGTCGTGAATAGCCTCGCCAAATTGGTCAATCTCATGTTTGAGCACACTTTTCCATTCTATAGAGCATCTAGCTGCACTTGTAATGTCATCAAGAAGACCCCCACATGCATCTAATCGTTCAGATTGTTCCATTAGCCAGGTTTTGCTCACAATCTCCACTTCTTTAAAATTTTCCTCATATGGTGATGCATCCTGCACTTCGTTGCTCATATCAAACTCACAGGCAAGGTTAGTATTATCATGAATATTACTTGAAGAAGGAGTACGACACTTAGGACAATCATTCCACAGACCACCACAATTGACAACAGTTTCGATCAAAGGTTGTAGAAGAACGACTAGATAAATAGTCCCGAAGGATATCAAGATGACGACAATCTTCCCACAAGTGACATCCATTACAAATTATGCAAGGAGCACCAAAATACGAACAACAAACTTTCGACCAATTTTCATTAAAAGATGCCATGTTAACAAGTAATGAAATAAACTACACTAAACTAAACGAAAAACTTGAATAGACAAAAGTAAAAGTCTAATCTAGAAACTAGCTAATTCTAAGTCCTGACAACGGCGCCAAATACTTGTCGCTCTAAACGCACACGCAAGTATACGCGGTCTATCAAGTAATAAAGTGATAAGAAAAGTATCGTTCCCACGAGGACTATTGATTAACTACTAACTAAATCAGACAATTCCTAATTATCTAAGCAAGAAGGTTTCAAGAGTTGAGAATTTATCTAACTAAAATTAACTAATTAAACTAAGCAAATAACTAACACATAAAACACGATTTTGGATTCAAGAAGGGATAATAGTCTAGGGTCATGGGATATCTGCCAATCCTGTTGAATTCTTCAGTTAATCTGACTAAATCAATTTACTTGAGTTACTAATCACAGGGTTAATATTACTCACAGGACTCTTTCGATACCATGCTCGCCTATTCAAGCCAACCTAACGCCTATATGTCTATGGAATTAGAGTTAACAAGAATGCATGTGCTTCTCCTGTATAGTGACTAAGCATGACTGTTAGATATATTCATATCCTAACCGCAAAACCATTCCCCGATGCCCAGGTTCAGGAACACACTCAATTCAATCCTATTGCAACCTACGGTTCCCAGTTTCAGTTCAACCCTAGGTTCATAGATAGTATTCAATTGGTGATCAAGCAGTCAAATAATTAGGCTCAGAATATGAATAAATAACCCAATAATATAAATCAATAAAATCAAAGTAACTTATGAATATCAACAATCATGGAGAATCCCACAATCCTAGAATTAACAAACTAGCAAATATAAGAGAAAAGAAAAAAAGGAAGAACTCGTTGAAGAAGTCCAGCTTGTTGTTGGTCCCACGCCAATGTGCAGCCTCCAAAGTCCCACGCGACCAAAAAAATGTCCCATCAAAAGTTCTATTAAGTTGCTTATATAGGGTTGTAAATTAATACCACACTTCGACCAATTTGCACTTTTCCTATTTAAAATAGGAATCAAACTTTGCTACTACAAAATGCAAGCAACAAGAGCTAAAATAATTCCTCCAATACTGGCACGTTATGTCTTCATTAGTTGCTCATTAGGCTAATCTCCACCAAGAAAATCAAGTCTACTAAAGCCATATAGTTCCAGCACATCCAATATTTGAGTTCAATTTCTCACTTTCGTCCACCTGTGTCACAATGCTCCTAGTAGTTGACTGTTAGCTTCTCTTCGTTCCAATTAATTCCAAATTGCTTCCAAATCATACCTATATTGTCCAAAATACCATAAATCAGTAAAACAATTAATTAAGTATAGTTGGACATATTTAATCATAAAAAGTACTCAAAGGACGGTAAAATTAGGAGTGAATCAATATCAAAATATGTATAAATATGGCCAACATCATATGTTCAATGAGAAATGTCAAACTTCATTAGAATAGGAGATAAATATAAAAATTCCGCACCTAGTTTGAGTGCATTGATTTGATATTAGCATTGAACTGTTTTTCAATGGGTAACTCAAACTGTTGAAAGATAAAACTACATCAGATAAGATACATTGAAAAATTGCAAGTATAACTTAAAGTAATCATCAAAAATCACAAGAATATATTCGTGACCTTCAAAAGATAGAGAATGTCGAACCGCAAACAATCAAAAAGTAATAATTGTAAAGCTGAAGTACTTTTATCATATGAGAAACTTAACGGTGTAATTTGTGTTGCTTTTCAGATTGGCAAGCGTTACAAAAAAAGTAGCCTAAGACTAGAAGTAGAACAAGGTAAATTTTGCTTCTAGAACTTGGTTGTGAACACTTTGATGCGCATGCCTTTGAAATGACCTAATCTGTCGCTTTGAGAATAGGAGCTTTGTTTTGTAAACTGAAAAACCCAATAGTTCCGCTATGGCATTTTTGAGTTATCTATAAACTTTGAATTCATTTAGAGATCATTTGATAGGTTTTGAAATGCGATTTCATTCGAGTTTTGGCATAAACCAAAATAAAATTTTAATGTGATATTTTAGGTAAAGGAGCTCTATTTGAAAACCTTCTGATCATGTTAGATTCATATGACTATTTGTGACCGGTAGAAAATTTTAAAATTGAATTTTGAGTTTATTTTGTTAGTTTTGATTCTTGCTTGAAAGTTATTTTTTTGAACTTACCTTTCTTAACCCCTCATTTGACATGTTTGAGGTCCATTTTGAAAACTAAGCCATATTATATAGGTCATAAATATATATTTATGAACTTGTGTGTTACGTTTGATTTGATTCTAAGATGTCTAGACATGTATTTGGAGTTGTAAGCATTAATTTAGCAATGTTAGATGGCAAGAGAGGTCTAAAGCGCGTATGAACTGACTTTAATATGAAAATTAAAACGACCTTGGCTAGTCGTTTTGGGAGTTAGGACTCTGATTAGCATGCTAATAGTCTTAAAAACTCCGAAAGATTCATTACGACCGGTTTGCAAAGTTGAACTAAATTAGACCTCGTTTGGTTGGTCTCAAAAGAAGGTTTCAGTTTTGGTTGCCGCTAAAAATTAAAAGAGGTTTTCGAGCTCGATTATAGCAATTGAGCTCTGATTCAAGATCTGAAAGTGTTGTTAGGTTCATATGGTCATTTGTGACCGAGGAGAACTTTTAGAAGTGAAATCCAAGGGCGTCCGGATAAGTCCCAAAAGTCAACAAAGTTGTAAAATAAAAGTCGGCGAAAAGCATCGCAAGTCACGTTCATAAATTTTGCTGAAATTTGGGTCTAATGTAACTGAGTTGTTCCCCCAATATACTTGGAGTTACGGGGTATTCCACCCACCAAATTTAAGGTCTACAAGTTTAGATTTCAACGCATTAAACAGTTTGTCAATGCAATGTTGGAGTAGAGAGATATTCGCGTTTTTGCGAGACTGCACAGGCAACCCCTTTTGGGACCTACTATGGCGGTGGCTGACCATTACGGGTTTTAAAAAGGATAGAAATATTTATTTTAAGTCATTTTCACATGCAATCAGTTCCTATACTTCCTAAACACTCTCCTAAAGGTCTCTTAAGGGTTTCAAGGGTTGCCATGAAGATTTCACCATAATTCCATATCAAAGTTGCTATCTAAGGTGAGTATATTATCTTCTTGATTATGCTTAAGGTTATTTTGGCGTTGGTTATGTTTTTTGAGTAATGATGTATAACTTCACACTTGAAAATCGTATGAAATGTTGTTGTTCTTGTTGGACTGCGTTGGAAGCTATATTTATAAGTTGTTGTGGCTGAAAAATGAAGAGAACAACTTGAATATGGTATGTTTGATGTTGTTATATATGTCTAGGTATTTATGAAGGAGATTGATGAAAGAAATATGTATAAACTTGAAATAGAAAGTAAAGATGAAAGTGTGGTGCATATTGGCTATTTTGAAAGGATTTATGAACCAGTTTTGGTCTGATTTGATTATGGTGACATATATTGTTGTTGATGTTGTTCAGGTTGTTGTTTTGATATATGGGGTTGGAGGAAATCAATGATATAGGGGAGATGCTGCCCAAATTTGCTTAGACGAGCTACTAACTTAAGTTACAAACGTAATCACTATTTAGTATTAATCATGAACCTAATTGTGCTATTGTAGATTGGACTGTTATGTGGGCTGCTTGGGAGGTGTAAGAAGTGAAAGGATGTCATTAAGTAAATGATTTGACTCAGAACTTCTTGTAAGTGGTTTTATCCTACTGTTGACACCCAATTTTGACCCTCCTTTTTGAAAAATACCTTATTTTTAAGCATATTTAGTATTTTCATGAAAATTACAAAACAATGTATTTTTACACTAATTTTTTAAGCTTTTCTTATTTTTTGTATATTTAATTCTATTTTGTTATATCTCACATGAAAATGACAAAAATAATATTTTTTTTAGTCAATATATTTATTGAGAAAACCACAAAATACTTACATTTTTTAAGTTTTCACTTTTTATTACATTAATTGGAATTCATATTTTATTTTGAAACCCTAGTAGAAAACTTTCATTTAAAAAAAAAAAGAGAGAGAACAAAAAGAAAGCAAAGTCAAAATTAAATTATTTGTTATCCTTGTTCATGTGCACACCATCCTCAAGCCATGCGCACATGTACAAACTTGCACAATACACAACAATCTATAGTAGACTAGTTTTTAGACTTTCTTTACTTATGTTACCTTTTTTTATTCTCTTTTGTCTTCTTTGAAAAATAAATTTTACATGCACTCTTAAATACCACACACCTGCACACACACACTACTATTGAAGCACATAGCACCTCTAGGAGAATAAACAGGACCTCTATATCATAAAGTGAGCATTTTTCTTCATCAACTTTTTCATCCGTGACTATTCTCCGATTTTGACAAAACTGTCTTTTCTCAAGCCGTATTTTTACTACACATTTCCTCTTTTCAGACCCTAACAAAGAAAAGTCTACCCCTCATTAAACTTCAACTCCACATAAGCTACAAACCCAGCTTTCTTCCCAAACAAACTGCACACTTTGTCCCCTCTTCAATTTTTCCATGCCAAATCCATACTTCAGCACCATATCTTTGACCTTGCTCTCCTCATGTCTCTCTCAAGTCTGATCTCTGCTCCTTATTTATGAGGGGATATCTCCATTGAAGAACTCCAAGAGCTCATCACGCAGAAATTTGCTATGTCTAGTAGCAAAAGAGCGAAATCTGCTAAATATAGTAGCAATAGCTTCCCACGCAGAAATTTGCTAAATATAGTAGCAAAAAGAACTAACCATGTAAAATTCTACTATGTACAGTAGCATCCTCTCAGTAAGGAGCTAAAAATAGTATGAGTGAATATTAGTGTGAGCAAGAAAACTGAGATACAAAACGTTGCACATTTTCTTTTGAAAAACGTGAAAGACCCATTGGCGAGCACTGTTAGTAGCATTCGCATTGTAAAGCTTCAGACAGTTCCTTTCTACTTTATATTTTTTTTATCTCTAGTAGATTGTATGTACTACATACAAGATAATTTTATTTACTATTTTTTTTCTTGTATATTCAAGAATATATGATTCTGTAACTTAAGTAGTGGAGTGTAAAACTTAACTTGTTCTTGTGTTCACTGTACAACTTTAGTTTCTCTAGCATTTTTATTTGTTATTCAAAATTAGAATATTAAGTTATCACTACTAAATCTAAGTTATGTAATTTATTTCCATCTCTTCTTAGTTATACCCAACTGGAGTTTTGATCCTTAATATTGTAAATGCGATCCTTTGCTTCCATTCATTTGTTTCTTTATTGTACAAGTAGTTTTTGTACCCTTGAGTATACGAGTTGTGATTTTATGATATTTGTATATATTGCTTTAACCAAGAAGAATAATTTTTGGTAAGTAGGTTTATATATTGCAGTAGTTATAGTACTAGAAGGAAAAACATAATGTTCAGTACATGTGCATGTTTTCATGTCTCTATTAGAATAGAAAGTCCTCATTCCTAAAATGTCCAAGCGAAATGAGTAAAACATGGAGCTTAGTTGATAATCTTGCAGTAGGATACATAACTCTAACCTTTAATACTGTTGTATAATTTTGTATTTTTATATGTCAAGCATACTTTCTAACCATTCTTTCAGTGTGCAAGTATTCATGGGATATCAAAAGTATAAAAATTAAACATCCATAAAGCCTTTAATCTGTACAATTTTAGTTTGTATAAATAGAATTTTGTTAATTAGTTATTAATTGATTTTTGTTTTTTGCCTTAACTACATTCAGAAAATTAATTTAGACTAAACAGGTTACCACATAACGAAACTCGAGAGATGCCTAACACCTTCCCCTCGAGTTAAATGAACCTCCTTACCTTAGAATTTCATAAGTTTTGCAGACCATTTGGAGTTTAATTTTGCATTACTTTATTTAGGTTTCCTAGTATACCTTAAATATTAGGTGGTGACTCCTCAACTTTAATAAACTCCCTAAAATAGCCATTATGTTGTATCCTACTTTAATCTGGTTAAAATGGGGTGCAACAACATGGCGACTCCGCTGGGTATATTGTTGGTTCAAGCCAATGTTTAGTCTATTTTTACTTTTCTAAGTCATTAGTTAAGGCAGTTTGTTACTTGTCTATATTTAATATTTTTGTTAACTGTATTTGAGATATATTGTCTAAACAAAAAGGGGAAAAAAACTAAAAAAATGACTTCCATTATATGTATTTCTGTGTTATTTTGTTGTATGCTTATGTACACATGCTTCGCCATTAACATGTTAGTGTTATTGTTTTGTTAATTGCTCTCAATCCTATTAAACAAAAAACAGTTGTTTTTGTTACTCTATCCAAATGTTTCAAACTTCTAGTGAATACATTTTTCATATTTTATATCTTGGTTGCTTCTTTTTTCTTCTGAATTTAAAAAAAAAAAAATCGTTAGCAATTTTTGTGCTAGTCTTTAAAGTATAGTCATTTGTCTAAGGCCATATTAGTTTTAGTTGGTAAATACTTCTATTTTACTCTTTACTGTAAGAGTGTTATATTTTTATTTAATTAAGGGAAACAAGTTTTTCTCTAACAAATTAAAATAAAAAAGTTCCATCTTTGTAGATAGTCTCTTAAGACGATCTCTTCTATTTTATCCTTTATATAATCTTCCTGCTTGGCTCTATTTCAAAGCATTCTTGTCCTTTCCAGGGACTCCCAAGGATTAGGTTTATTTAGTAAATATCGTTCTTGTACTCTTTTTTATGGAATGTTTGCTACTTAACTGGTGAAACTACCTAATGTTCTTTGGTGTCTTTTTTTTTTTTTCTTTTTTGTTTGTTTCATTAATCAAATAAAGTTTTCATAACACTACTGTTGATTTGTGACAAGCAGATACTAGCTGAGCTGCTTCACACCATTGCAAGCAATGTCAATTGACGAGAAATTTCTCGATGTATCGGCACACAGGCTTGTTTACAACTTTGCAGTTTTTTTTCTTTTAAATTCAACCGTTAATTAAGCTTACTATTCTTTGCATTTTCAGTATGATTCCTTTTTTAAAAAAACTAAATACTTTTAAGATGTTGATAGCATGTAGAAAAAGTCAAAATTGATCAATATTGTGTCCTAGATGAAGTTTTGACTTTGTTGGTACCAATGCATTTGGTGCTGTCCATAGGAAAGGAAATGTGTTTGAATGAATTGGTTTGATGGAGTGATCAATTTTGTGGTGAACCATAGATTCTTTTGATACCTCTTGATTGCACTCTAGTAATACTTGAGAAGCTCTTTTGTCTGAAGCTAAGGCTAGAACAAATCTGACTGCATCATTTTTTTGTGCATTGTGCGGTGAGTTTTAGATTGAAAATTCAATACTTCTTATGTTGATCTAGAACTTGGCCTGAATGTTTGTTGAGGCAAAATTCTGAGTGACACTTGGTTTAGAAAGTGATTGCAGGCTTTCTTTAATTCGATTGTGCCTTTCAAGCCTACCAAATGACATATGATCCTTAGCATTTCTCCTTGGAGACTTAAATCCTTTTCTTTGAAAACCGCATCTTAGCCTATACCAATTTTTGAGTCCTCAAGGAGCACTATCCCTCTTTTGGCCAACCTCCTTGAGTACACCGGCAAGCATGGGGAACTGGGGCAGTAAGGCGACAAAGTAAGTGATGTGCAGTCGAAGTTTCAAAAATCACAAGCAAGCAAAAGTATATGTGAGTCTTTCGTGCCTGCTTATCAAAGCATATTAATTATGCTTGAACAAAAACAGTCTTCCTTCCTTACACAGGCGAGTAGCATTTCTTAAAATTACTTTAATAAAAAAAAAAAAAAAGAGCAAGTAAGCTCTACAATCAGCATATCTTTTTGCCGGACATAGTGTCCTGAACTACGTCCTACCTGATTCTTATCTTGGTAGGATATGTAGGCAACCTTTTCTGGGTTTGTTGACACCCAATTTTGTCCCTCATATTTTTTAAAGCAATGGTTTTCAAATTGTACCCGCGATCGTGCGTTTATTCTCGCCCCGACCATTCTTTCAAATTATCTCTCATAATAGCCTGGCAATCAAAGCCATTTTCGAAAGCATACTATAGCAGTGTTTACAGAATATACGCTTCCATTTTAAAATTCCGCAATTACTTCTATTTTTTGACAAAATTATCCAAGTCGTTTTAAACCCCAAAATTATATTTTCATACACTCCCCTAGTCATTCTAATGCCTTAAAATTAATTCCACAATTTTCCTATAATTTTATACCTATTTTATATAATTTTATACATATTTTATATTAAAATGCGCCAAATATACACTATCTATACACTCCTACTTACACCTCATATATCCACCTCACTTATCCGCGTCATTGCCATGTCAAGCCTACGTGGCTTGATCCCAGCCCTCCATTCCTTTGATCCAACGGCCAGAAACTAAATTTCCTTTTTTAATTACACAGACCCCCCCCCCCCCCAAACCCTGGACTCTCTTCATTTTCACTCACAAAACCACGCCGCCATCGTCTCTTTTTCTCTCTCTCGGCGAAGCCCTACCTCGCCACTGTTTTTCCAGTTTCCGGCTTATTCCACCGGGAAAATTCGAAATAAATTACATCACAATGATCCTCTCATTCTCCTCTACAAAACCTTATGGGTTTGTCACCGTTTGATGAAAAGTCAAAATCGACCCCTCGTTAGAGAAAATTGTAATCATCAGAAACTGTCTCCGACTTCGCCTAAACGGATCCTAGAACGTTGCTACCCCTAAAAGAGGCGAAAATCCCTCATGCAAAGTCGATTCATAACGAGTCGATTTGACCCGACTCGGGTAAACTGGTAACCCTAACTTGATTTCTTTTTTTTTCTCTCTTCTTCTCTAATTGTTCCTAGGCCTGTGTGATGTTAAACCTAAAACTTGCCTAAATTCTTATGTAATTAAGCTTGATTTGTTACTCGTTAATCAATTAGGATGATTATTAGTTCTTGACCACACTGTCAAACGTAATTATTGTTTGAATCTTCGTGTGCCTGATGACAATGCATTTTTTGTCACTTATCTAGTTAAAATGTTTAATTTCTATGATCGCCTGAGTCTTACATTGTATTTGCCCTGCTGGTATGACTAGAAACATGATTGTAATGATTTGATGCCTAAAACTAAGGTAGCAATCTGATTGAAAAGATTTTAGATTGCTTAAAATTGGAATTCTTGATTGAGAACATAAAAAGGAAGTTGGTGATTAGATGTGAATCTAATTTGGTGCAGAACTGGTTTTACTTTGATATTGGGTTTGATTGGCTTATTTTTGGAAGATACACCTAGGATTGCTTTTTTTATTCTTGGAGACAATATTCTCTTACCTTGTATGGCATACCCATTTGAACTAGAAGTCTCTCATCTCACAACTATATAAACAGGTCTTTTATTCTATTCCAAACACAGACATCCCTACATAGACATATACAGGAATACACACACGACTGAAATACTCTCTCCACTACTCTCAATTCTCTGCAAAAGGACTCTACTTTCTCTGTTTTACTTTTTGTACTGTTGCTTGAGAGACTGTCTGAGTTTGTCTTACTTGCTAGTTATTGCACTTAACAAGGTAAAATGATTCTGAACTTGCCCTGACCTGCAGCATGCCTATTACACATGATTTAATAGATGTTTTGTGTGTTTGTAAATCTGTTTGGGGGGTTCTCTGCCTTCCCATGCTTTTCTTCTTTGAAAATCTTTCACCTATGTTGTCATGTTTGTTACTGTGATTGCTCATGCCTCCTTTTGGCCTTACTAACTCTTATGAATGCACCTTTGTCTTGGATGACCATAAAAGGTCATACCAATCTTGTTTAGTTACAGGTTTGGGTTTCTTTGAGAAGTCTCCTAACTGCACTATGCAGTATTTGTTTAAGTACTGTTGTTGAAATGCTAATTCTGCCTAAATTTGGTCAAGACAGACCGCCCCTTTTCTGCATATTTCTCCCTTTAGAAACTGTCCCCATTTTGTACATTCGATAGGGACCCTGCTTATATCTGTAATTAAAACAGGGTATACCACTTTGAGTTGGTGTACTTGGCTACCCAGAGGCTATTTCTGCTTCCCTCTCCTACTTGCTGCATTAAGCATCATGAAAGCATGACCTTATCACTTAGAATTCACACAACAATGGTAATATGTGCTTGTTTAGAGTCTGGACATTGTTAGCATGAACAAGTTTTAATGTTTTAAACCATAACGTTCAAAGTTCTTCCTTCGTAAATCTGAAGATTTTGAACAGGGGCTATTCTGTGCAAAATGTGTTAAAATCTGGACTGTCTCTATTAAAATTCAAAACTGCCCATTTGCATCACTGATTCAGGCCCAAAACTATTTTCGAATATGGCCTTTGTATGTGTAAAAACTATCTTCATCACTTTAAAACTCATATACACTAATCTAATAGTGTATAAGGGTTTATACGTGATTGAGGTTGACTATACGAATCTATAAACGCTTTTTCAAAACTAGTATTATTGATTACTCATGTATTTGCATGCTCATACCTATATCTATGTGCAGCAGCCCTTGTTTGCATTTATGTGCTTATATGAAATCCATTTTCGAAAAAAAATGCATTTATCGATATACTTTTCAAAACTGACCCCTAAACAAAAATAGCCATTAAGGTTAGGGCTCAACAATTAATGACGAGTCACACCGACCCTAAATGGCTAATATTTGGTTTTAAAAATAACACCCATTTTGGTTTTGGTCTAAATCTGAAAATTGTTCATAGAACTATCCACTTGTGCTAAACTGTTTTAAATGTTGAAATTGCACAAATAGACCGAAATTTGGTACTCTTTTGCATGATTAGCCTCACTTACGATTAGGCATTTGTATTAGAAGCTTTAAAACACGATTAAGCTTAAATATAGGGCGTATATGAAACTTATTTGCATATGTGTGGATTAAAATTGCATAGATATATTTACTTTCATAAATTAGATACGAAATTAATCTCCCAAGTTAGTATTGCATGATAGTGTTGACATTATCCCAAAATATAGACTCGGGCGGGAACCACCTTTCGTGGGACTCGGGGGAGTGCCTAACACCTTCTCCCCTGAGTCATTTGGACTTCTTACCCTTCGAATCTCTGAAACCGGACTAGTATGATAATTAAACTCAACCTTAGACACTTAGGTGGCCTAATACACCTTAGAAAATTATATTAGGTGGCGACTCCAACTCCTGAACACAAACGAGTTACCCAATCAAATCCGAAACCCGACTCGCTCCAAGTTGAATCTAAAATAGGTGCGACAGAATGGCGACTCCGCTGGGGATATTCAAAGTCCTAACCACAACGAGTCTTTCAATTTTGGGATTTATTTGATTATTATCTTTCTTTTCGCATTATTATAATTTTACTAACTTGGTTTCTTTTTTGTTTTTCTTTTTTCTTTATTTATTTACTTATATGAATTTGAAATTTTGATGTAACATTGGCATATTTCACTCATACTCCCCCACTCCTGGGAAATGACACTTTGCACACACATGGGCGATTATGTGGACCCTACGATCGCTTCACTACAGAAAAATCTTTAGGCGGGACATTTTGGAATATAGTTGGTCCGTGGTACACCACCAATTTCAAATCCCCTTGGCCGTCCACCTTGTGGAATCGTGTCTAGAATTACACCACTCCTTGAATGTAATGAGCATGCATCATGCCGTAGGAGGGGCTCCCTGTTCTTCAACTTGTCCAAATTACGTGACGGATTTTTGACCTCGAATGGACGTTTGGACATGCTTATGTATATTTGAGAGAAAAAAAATGAAAAAAAAAAGAGTGAAAAAAAAGTGAGACGAGAATAAAAACGCATTTTGATTTGACTAATTATTCTCAAAAAAGGGAGGGCTTTTAATCCTTTATTCTTCTTTTTCTTTATAGGTCACAATGAGTCAAAAATTTCACCATTTTGGAATGACTATGGGCGCACCGATTTTTTATTAAGTGAGCAAATCGAAGTACGTCAATATTTGGGTCATTTAGTTTCATTTTTAGAAATAGAGCCACGTAGAGAGATGATTGAAGCATCGGTGTCATTTTGGGATGAAGAACTAAACGTGTTTAGATTCGGGGACGTTGAATTAACACCTTTGTTGGAAAAAATAGGAGGGTTCGTGTCACACTCGGGGTTAGACAAACATCGTTGGCAAGGAGATCGCATACGAGCACCAAGCATCCCCACAGCTGAAAAGTTTCGTAAAAAGTTAGGGATGGTGGCAAGCGTGAAGGTTGAATTTTTACCACAAAAGAAAATGCCTTTTTCCTATTTCTACAACCGGTTTGGGTATTTGAGTGCATTCGACGACCGTAAGAAAGAGTTCAAGTCCTACAATGATTGGAGGGGAGCTAGACCACTTGCATTTGCTATTTGTTTCTTAGGAGTGATGGTATTCCCTGAAAGCTCGAGTCACGACATATGTTCGAGGCTTGTCATGGTTTTCGATGCAGTATTCAATGGAATTGATAGTTACCGTTATACCATAGTTCCTATGATAGTGACGAACATTTATCGGGCTTAAGGCTGTTGCAAAATAGGAGCAAAATATTTCCAAGGTTGCAACCTTCTACTACATGCATGGTTCAAAGAGCATTTGAGGAAAGTGAAGGGTATACAAGAATTATCTAAGCCGACTGGCTTCCAATACTTGGTTGGAGAGCGGTATGGGGTTCCAAAATTCAAGCAGCCAAGCAGTAAAGAGAAATGGGTAAAGTTGTTTGAAAATATAACGGAGGACTCAATTCAATGGATGTTCACTTAGTTTCCTTCATCAGACTTCATCATTAGCTCTGAGAAGGCACCCTTTGTGATACTTATGGGAAGCGGGAAGGAAGCAAATCATACCATTGATATCAGACACGAAGGACTATCAGTTTGATTATGTTGGGGATGTTGTTCCAAGAGTTAAGAGCATTAGAAAATCCTAGGTAGGAAGAAAAGTTATGGGAGAAGAATCGTTAGCATCAGACAGATACAACGCGGGATGCGAACCAAACTACAAAAGCTGGTTATGCTCTAGCATAAAAGGAAATGTGGTAGTAGGGCCAAACCGAGGGAATGACATAAGAGATCGTGAGGCGGAAACTCAAATTGGATACCAAGAATTCATGTTGAAAGCTGTCAAGTTGGATAAAGAAAACAAAAAAGAGATTGAAGTGTGGAGGAAACGTACATTAGAATTGGAGGAGGAAAGGTAGAGACGTTGGAGGCAAAACTTGAACAATGAAATTCAAAGTGTGCAGAGATAGATATTTTACACTTGGTAGAAGCCAAGGGATACTTAACCAAAGCTATGGAAGAAGTCAAGGAGATTATACGAGAAGCAAAGAGAGCCAGGCTGGAGTAGGAGCGTGCGGCCTAGTCAAAGTGTCATTTTCATTTTTTCCTGTGTATTTTATCTTTCGAAAGAAAGTCATCATGTACTAAATTTCAAAATGGGTTTGGGGAATTTATGAGAATAATTCGCAACAAAATGCGTATTTCATTTCTTTGCATAATCACAAACTTAGGAAGGCTATACGTCCTTGGTGCGTGATAGTCCATTAGTAAGCCCACATCCAAATGTCAAAAGGGTTCTTAACTCGAGAATGACAAAATTGCATCTCTGCATGGATTCGAAGAAATGTTTACACAAAATATTGATCGTCTGCTTAAACATGATCAAAACTATAAGAATATTTTGGTCTTTACCTTTTCTTGTTTTGTTTTCAGACTATGGCTGCAAGAGGTACACTCCAATTTGAGATTGTTTCCCGACCTCCTCACTTGATCAGACTCTGGTGGGAGGATTTGGCCGTTGTCAGCAAGGCTCACATTTAAAAGGTGTTGGGAGAACTGGTGGCTCTCAAGGCCTACACTGCCATGCCTGGTTTGGTTGAAGCTGCTACACATTTCTGGGACTACAAAAGGGCGGTTTTTCATTTCAATAGTTTGGAGTTGGCACCAATGTTGGAAGAATTTGGAGGACTAGTAGGGTTAGAGCCTGGACCTGAGACTATGATTTATCCCCGAGAGGTGGACCCTAAGGAGTTCATTGAACTGCTGGGTGCTCCTTATGATCCATACGTCGAGGGAGTGCATGATGGAAAAGTCACGTTGGAGTACTTGTAGTCTAGATTTGGAGATCCAACGCTTAGGCATGATTGGACTGGAGCATGGGAAATTCAAGACTGGGAGTGGACTGAATCAAATGCTTTCATTGTTGCTTTTTTTGGGAAGCATGGTTTCCCCGAGAAGGAAGGAAAGATCGACATAAGGTTGGGAAGAGTGGTAGAAGGGTTACGCAATGGTGCTCACAAGCGTCAAGTAAGTTTGGTTCCAATGATTCTGGAAAAAATTTATAGGGCTCTAACCAAATGTCGAAGAGGAGGAGACTTCTTCGAGGGGTGCAACCTGTTGCTGCAAATATGGTTGATAGAGAATTTGCACAGTGTCTCCGTCAGTCTGGTAGTACCAAAACCATCATGGAGAGGAGGGATCTGCTCACATAGCACCCGCATGGCTGGAACAACGGCATGGGAAGACCCCACAAACATGGAAGGATGATATACCAAGTTTGAAGAATTGCAAGAAGTACAATGGGTAATTGAAAGCTGTGCTGGCTTCATCATTTCCATACAAGGTCAAGACATCACTTTCTTGACATTAATTGGATTCCGAGGAACCCATCACTATGTTCCTCTAAGAATCCTCCGACAAGTGGGAATGACACAACAAACTCCACAGTTGACTAAGGGGAGAAGCTTCAACATTGATATAAAAGACATCGAGCATCTGATGGTTGGCACCATATTGACAATGTGGGAAAAGAGGCTTACTATGCAATTTTGTCGTGGTCGAGACAGTAGGATGAACCCCGTGGCTACTTTGGCCTATCCTCAATGGCTCAGCGAAGATAAAGCGAAATTTCGATCAAAGACTACACTGAAAAGGACGACCAAAGCTCCAAGTGTCACTGAAAAATACAAGAAGCTGAGACACGAGTTTGACCAAGGAAAGAAGGAGTTAAGAGTGACACAAGAGAGGGAGAAGAGGAGACAGTACAAGGATAAAATTAAAGGGGATGAGCTCAAGTATTGGACAAGCAAAGTCATGGCCGCAAGGCAGGCTGCTGGGAACCTACAAGATTTGCTCAAAGGATGGGGAGAGTATTTTAAGGCAGTACCACTGGAAGAGAAAGAAGCAAAGGGGATAGAAATCTGTGAATTCTTCACGAAGGCTCTGGGTGACATGGAAGCTAAGAAGGATCGGATGGAGATGTTCGCCGATCCTCCACGCATGAGCTTGGTTCAAAAGCCCAAGAAAGAAGCCAAAGAGAAGAAGGAAAAAGAAGACATTGGAATTGATGCTTGATCTGAAGCCTCTTTGCTTGGCGCGTAGCCTGGTCGTATTTGAGTTGAGTCGTCTTATCCTTTTTGTCGTTGTTTTCGTTTTAATCGAGTTCTTGTCTCAAACTAGTGGTTGTAATAAAGCCAAGCAAATCAAATAAAATTTTGTTATTTTTGGGTTTTTAGGCTTGTGTTGGTTACGTTTATGCAAACGAAATGATGTGTTTGGCGCAAATGTTACTTCGAATCTTCGATAGGCCTACCTCTAGCAAAAAAGAGGTCCACTTCATGATAGGACGCGATTTTGTTTAAACTAACGTATACTCACATTTCTTTCTTTTGTTTTTGATGTATCAGTCCCCATGTCCCTGATAGTTTTGTTTGTGCATTCTAGCCGTGCCGCAATACCAGTTGAGATCTAGAGGATCAATTCCAATACCTCTCCCTTTACTTACAAGGACAAGGACGAGACGAAATATCATGGCTGAGTTTGACAAAGTCGGAAATGGAACTCTTAAAAAGCAAGGTGTGGTTGCCTATGAAGACTATGCTAAGTTGGAATAGAGACTGTTCGAGTTGGAGAATAGGATCCCTCTTGCCCGTACTGATCAGATCGTTGAACCAAACAAAACCACCCATCCTCACGGTAAAGAACCACTATACCCTGAAAAAGACATTCCTTACCCTGCCTACACTGCACCGCCAAAAGCACAACAAAACAACTTACCCACCTACACTGTTGAATCAAAAACCATCGCATCACCCACCAATGATCATGAAATGTATGCATGGACCAAGGAAGACCCAGACAACACCAAGGAGCAAGTCCAATTGTAGGTAGAGAAGTTCAAGCAATTCCAAGGCACCAAAGGAACCCGAGGGCTAGCTTATGAGGACCTCTGCTTGTATCCTGACTTGAAGCTGCCCGAAGGCTTTAATACGCCCAAGTTCAATATGTTCGACGGCAGAGGAGACCCAATGGCTCATTTGAGATCTTATTGGGACAATTTGATTGGGGTTGGACATGACGAAAAGATCTGCGTGCAACTGTTCAACCACAGTCTGACCGGAGATTCGCTGGTGTGGTACTCTAAGCAACAAACAAAGAAGTGGACGAACTGGGAAGCAATGGCTGGAGACTTCGTTGATAGTTTTGGGCACAACACTGATGCTATGTCTGATCGGTTCTATTTGGAGAAGTTGAAGAAGAAGCCCACCGAAACCTTCAGAGAATTTGCAACTAGGTGGAGAGCTGAAACCGTCAAAGTCCAACCTCCCATAGAAGACGCCGAGATAGTGGCTACCTTCATCTGCATATAAGAAAACGTCTACTTTGACAAAATGCTGAATCTGCAAGACAAGAAGTTTTGAGATTTAATCAAAATTGGGGATATGGTTGAGGACGGACTGAAGACCGGTAGGATCGTTAGTTTGGCCGCACTACAAGCCACTAACAAAGCACTACAAGCTGGGAGCACTACCACATCAAGAAAGAAGAAGGACGATGTCTCCTTCGTGGTTGCGTCACTCAATCACTCTCCCACCCACAATCAATACTACCAAACAGCTCCTCCGTCATACCCATACATTCCGCCCACATCCACCTACCCAGTATACAACACTCAGCCCGTGTACCAAAACCCACCACCACAAAGACCACCATACCCACAAAGTCCCAACTACCGAAACACCAATGCCTATTCACCAAGGCCTCACGCCAACAATAACCCAAGACCAAAAAGAAACTATACCCCATTGGCCGAGTCTCGTACTCAGTTGTTCGAGAAACTCAAAGCAGCTGGCCATATACATCCCGTACCGTTCAAAATGCTTGATTGGATGATACCCTATTTTGACAAAACCAAAACCTGTGCCTATCACTCTGGAGGACCTGGTCACGATACTGAAAAGTTCTATGCCTTGAGGGACAAGATACAAGACTTGATCGACCAAAAGGTGATACACTTAAAAACTCCAAATATGCACAACAATCCCTTGCCTAACCACGGAGACAATAGGGTGAATCTCATCGAGATAGATGAAGAATGCAGCCTGGAGGGGACCATTCTTAAAGCAAAGAAGACACACCGGCATTTTCCTCAGTTGCTCAAGATGCTACAGCACCAGAGCCCATCGAGGTGGAAGTGGCTCCAAAATTTTATGTTGATGTGGTTCCCCCGTATAACGACAAGGCGGTACCATGGGACTATGAAATAGAGAAGAAGAACAAATCAACAGTTGAGACTGTTGCTGCACAAGGGATGACTAGGAGTGGGAGGATTTATACTCTCGAGCATCTTGTTCAAGGTAGCCGAGACATCAGCGAGGAGGAGTCTAATGAATTGTAGAAGAAGGTACAAGCAAAGGAATACTCCGTGGTTGAACACTTGGGCAAGACTCCAGTGCAAATCTCTGTTTTAGCCTTACTCCTCAAGTCGGAGAGCCATCGAAATGCTTTGATGAAAGTGTTGGACGAAGCACATGTTCTGGTGGACACCTCAGTTGAGAACCTGGCCAGCATGGTCAGACAAGTCATGGAGGCCAACCGAATCGCTTTTAATGAAGATGAGTTGCCACCTGAAGGGTTGAGCCGCAACAAAGCGTTGCACGTTACTATCAAATGCAAAGACTGGTTCGTAGGAAGAGTCCTGATCAATGGAGGTTCTGGTCTGAACATATGCCCGTTCATCACTCTGAAAAGAATGGGAATTGACCAAAACAAGATAAGAGAGATCGATATGAAGGTGAAGGCATTCGATGGATCGCAAAGAAGCACCATTAGGGAAATTGACTTAACCATCATGGTCGGTCCTGTGGAGTTCACTGCTGAGTTTCATGTCATGGACATCTCTGCTTCCTCTAACCTGCTATTGGGAAGACCTTGGATCCATATGGCTGGTGCGGTGCCTTCTACATTGCACCAAACAGTAAAGTTTGAGTGGGACCACAAAGAGGTGGTAGTGTTCGGTAAAGGGAACAACTCCATTTAAAATGAGCAAACCATACGAGCAATTGAAGGGAATGTTCATGACGGTTAGACTTTCTATACTGTAGAGCTCTTGGGAGCAGTACAAGGCACTCGAGGAGGACAACGCAAGAACTACAACCCGAGTTGGAATCCCACAGATGCAAATAAAGGGGGTTATACTGCACACTTCACTCCCAAGTTAGTCAATACACCACCTGGGATTGAAGAAAGAAAGAGAAACTTCTACAGTGCCTATTGGGATGGTTGAGGCAAAGGCTATGAAGAGAGAAACTTAGTGAACCAGCCATATCTGATTGGGGAGTGCCCTCACGTGAATTTCGTGAGACCTTGCCGGCTAAGACAGAGAAGCGACTAGTGTACTCACCTAATGCTCGTCCCAATTGGAAGCGCATCTCTGAAGAGACAAAAGGGAAACAAGTATGGCTGCCTAAAGCACCTGAACCCATAGAGGTGGTGATTGAAGAGCCATATGTACTCCCACAACCTGCAAAATGGCTTGGAGATTGGGTTGTAGGCATCATGATAAAGCAAGGTTACGAACCTGGTAAAGTTTGGGCAAGAACTTGGATGGCATGGTCGAGCCAATCAAAATTGTGATGAGGCCCGACAATGAAAAAGTTGGCATAGGGTATGTTGTGACCTACGAGAAGAGCATGGAAGAATCATCATTGGACTTCAAGTTCTATAAGAAAAGCACCAAGACTCTTATACATATTTTTGTCTCATCTGGATACTTGGATGGCCGAAAAGGGGAGGTGTCCGCAGCGCAAGAGATGGAGCCAAAGATAGCTGATGCTGAAGAGGACCTACTAGCAAGAGTGCAAGAGTTGTTCATATCCAACGAAGACTGCTTGTGATCCTAGAAGAACATGTTGAACCTCCTGGGCTGACAAAGGCTGGATCTGGAGCCACATTGAACAACTGGATCAGCAACTGGGCCCGAGCTTACCGTGGACCTTGGTAGAGCTGGGGGATAGAATCTATTTTATGTTTTCTAAAATAAAACCCGACGTTTAGTCGTGGAATTTGCATTTTTCTTTCTTGTTGCATATGTCTCCCTACAAACTTTGTTTTGCAAGGATTCATAAATAAAAGATAGCACTATTTCCCGTTTAACTTTTGTTTTAATCTTTTAATTTTACAATATTTTATTTTTAAGCATTCAAACTAATAATCCCATTGAGTCCACGATCGCAACGCGTAATGAAACAATAGAGCTTGAGGAAACTAGAGTTGATTATGATGATTTTGATGAAACCACACAAGAAGAAATTGAATGATTTGAAAACAAGCCTAAGCCAAACCTAGAGGAAACTGAGGTGATAAACCTAGGAGATAAGGAAACTGTGAAAGAGACCAGGATCAGTGTACATCTCACCGCCGAAGATAAAAAGTGGTACACTGAGTTTCATAGGGAATATGAGGACGTATTCGCCTGGTCGTACGATGACATGACTGGCAAAAGCACGGATGTGGTAGCTCATAAATTACCTATTAATCCGGACTTTCCGCCAGTCAAACAAAAGGCCCGTACTTTCAAGTCGTCAGTTCTTTTGAAGATTGGGGATGAGGTAACCAAGCAGCTCAATGCAAGAATCTTGAAAACAGTCAAATACCCAACTTGGCTGGCTAACATTGTCCTGGTGCTAAAGAAAGATGGAAAACTCCGAGTTTGTGTGGATTACAGGGATCTGAATAGAGCAAGCCCGAAAGATAATTTTTCTTTGCCAAATATACACATCCTGATTGATAATTGTGCGAAACATGAGCTACAATCCTTCATAGACTGTTTCGCCAGTTATCATCAAGTGCTCATGGATGAGGAGGATGCTACGAAGACATCTTTCACTACCTCTTAGGGGACTTATTGCTATAAGGTTATGCCATTTGGATTAAAGAATGCTGGAGCAACTTATATGAGGGCAATGACAACTATGTTCCATGACTTTATGCACAAAGAAATCGAAGTCTATGTGGACGAAGTGATCATCAAATCAAAGAAGAGTTCTAAGCACCTTGACAACTTGCGCAAGTTTTTCAATCGCTTTCGAAAGTATAATCTGAAGCTAAATCCAGCAAAATGTGCTTTTGGTGTTCCAGCAGGGAAGCTCCTGGGTTTCATCGTCAGTAGAAGGGGTATCGAGCTAGATCCGTCCAAGATCAAAGCCATCAAAGAATTGCCGCCGCCAAAAAGCAAGAAAGAGGTTATGAGTGTCCTGGGAAGGCTCAATTACATCAGCCGGTTCATAGGACAAACCACTGTCATCTGTGAGCCGATCATCAAGTTACTAAAGAAAGACGCAGCGATCGAGTGGACAGAGGACTGCCAAAAAGCATTTGATCGGATAAAGGAGTACTTGTCTTGCCCGCCTGTGCTGGTTCCACTTGAGCCTGGGCGACCTTTGATCTTGTACCTGTCTGTGGTAGATTTGGCCTTTGGTTGTGTATTGGGACAACACAGTTCAACTGGAAGGAAGGAGCAAGAAATATACTATCTAATCAAGAAGTTTACTCCTTACGAGGCCAAGTACACATTGTTGGAACGCATGTGTTGTGCGCTGACCTGGATAGCACAAAAGCTGAGGCACTACTTGACATCTTACTCAACAATGCTGATATCGAGGATGGACCCTCTCAAGTATATCTTCCAAAAATCAATGCCTACTGGAAAGCTGGCTAAATGGCAAATGCTGCTCAGCGAATTCGACATCACTTTTATCACTCAAAATACAGTGAAAGCTCAAGCCTTGGCTGATCATATGGCCGAGAATCCGGTGGGAGATGACTATGAACCGTTGCACACCTATTTCCCCGACAAAGAAGTTATGTTCGAAGGAGAAAATATGACCGAAGAGTATGATGGTTGGAGGCTATTCTTCGATGGAGCAGTGAATTCCAAAGGAGTCGGCTTTGGAGTGGTATTAGTCTCTGAGACTGGACAACACTACCCTGTCACAGCCAAATTAAAGTTCCCTTGCACCAACAACATGGCGGAGTATGAAGCCTGCAACTTGGGTCTTAGATTGGCGGTAGACATGAACATACAAGAGCTGTTAGCAATCGAAGATTCTGACTTGTTGATTCACCAAGTCTGAGGAGAATAGACAGCAAAGAACTCCAAGATACTGCCGTACCTGGAATGCATAAAAGAACTGAAGCAAAGGTTTACCAAGATAGAGTTCCGGCATGTACCTAGGCTGCAAAATGAGTTCGCGGATGCTTTGGCCACCATATCTTCCATGATCAAACATCCAGACAAGAACTACATTGACTCAATACCCCTGACAGTGAGGAAGCACCCAGTATACTGCTATCATGTAGAAGTAGAATCAGACGGACAACCTTGGTTTTACGACATCAAAGGGTTTCTCAAAGACGGCATTTACCCAAAGGATGCAACAAGTCTCCAAAAGAAGACATTGAGGAGGCTAGAAAATGGTTTCTTTCTGAACGGACAAGTTTTATACAAAAGGACACCTGATTTGGGATTGTTAAGATGTGTGGACGCCAAAGAAGCCGCTAAATTGTTGGAAGAAATACATTTTGGGATGTGCGGCCCACATATGAACGGTTTCATGCTTGCAAAGAAGATTTTGAGGGCTGGCTATTTCTTGATGGCAATGGAGCATGATTGCATAAAGCACGCAAAGAAATGTCATCAATGCCAAGTCCATGGAGATATGATTCGAGTGCCTCCTAATGAATTGAATATCATGGGGTCACCTTGGCCTTTTGCCGCCTGGGGAATGGATGTCATAGGGCCTATCGAGCCAGCCGCTTCCAATGGACATCGTTTCATATTGGTGGCCATCGACTATTTTACCAAATGGGTAGAAGCTGCATCGTACAAGTCACTGACGAAGAAAGTGGTGTCAAACTTTGTCCGTGATAAGATGATCTGTCGATTTGCCATCCCTGAGTCGATCATCACTGACAATGGGTCCAATCTCAATAGTGACCTAATGAAAGCGACATGTGAGGTCTTCAATATCAAGTACCACAATTCCATCGCATATAGACCTCAAAAGAATGGTGCGGTCGAGGCGGCCAACAAAAACATCAAGAAGATATTGCATAAGATGACAGACAATTCAAAGCAATGGCACGAGAACCTACCCTATGCTCTGTTAGGGTACCGCACCACAATGAGAACATCAACGGGGGCTACTCCTTACTTGCTGGTGTATGGTACTAAGCCAGTGCTACTCGCGGAGGTCGAGATACCATCTTTGAGAATCATCCAAGAGACACAGTTGAAAGACGTCAAATGGACCAAAGGAAGAATGGAGCAATTGGCCCTCATAGACGGCAAGAGACTGAATGCGGTGTGTCATTGGCAATTATATCATAGGAGAATGGCTAAAGCATTTAACAAGAAAGTTTGAGAGAGATCCTTCGAACCTGGGCAATTGGTACTAAAGAAGATATTTCACAATCAAGAAGAGGCGAAAGGCAAATCTGCACCAAATTGGCAAGGGCCATACATGGTTCATCGAGTTCTGAATGGAGGAGCATTGATACTGGCAGAAATGGATGGGGAAGTTTGGCCGAAACCGATTAACTAAGATGCTGTCAAAAGATACTATATATAAGAGCTTGTACTAGCTAGTGATTTTTCTGTTCTGCAATACATTATGTAATCTGAACTACGTCACGACCTGGTTCCCACTTTGCAATACATTATGTAATCTGAACTACGTCACGACCTGATTCCCCAAGTGGGATACGTAGGCAACCTACTCAAGGTTCGGTCGCATAAATATAAAAACTTCATTTTCCCATAAAGCAAACACTGGGGGGTAGAATTTTTTAGGAACTCTCAAAAATTCCTAGAGGACAAACATAGCTAACACTGGGGTTTGAGACCCTCTCAAAAATTTCAAACACAAACAGGGGCAAAATTTTGAGGTCGCCCTCAAAATTCATTTGATGGAGTTTGGAACGGCATGAGGAGCAACGACTATGGTTTTACACAATGCGACTCGTGACTCAATGGGAAAAAACGTCTCACTTTACTTCTTTCTTATAAAAGTTTTCAAAAAAACATTTGCATTATCTGCTATTTTATGCATATCCCTATCAGCCTGGCCAAGGTCCCGACACTCATGGGCAGCAAACACAAAGCAAGCCAAGAATGCACAAACCAAACCACCCTGCACAACTCACCAATCTTTCTTTGGATGCAGGTACGAAAGACACGCAACTTGACAACACATGACAGACATATTTCGACAAAGGTTATCAAATCCCTCCTATCCTATTTAAATTTTCTGAGGGTACGCAACCCGAAGCGTCGATTGAAGGTACACAATCCGATATCGATTCGCATTTAAATTTGTTGAGGGTACACAGCCCAAAGCGTCGGTTGAGGGTACACAGCCTGATATCGATTTGCATTTAAATTTGCTGAGGGTACACAGCCCGAAGCGTCGGTAAAGGGTACACAGCCCGATATTGATTTGCATTTAAATTTACTGAGGGTACACAGCCCGAAGCGTCGGTTGAGGGTACACAGTCCGACATCGATTTGCATTTAAATTTGTTGAGGGTACACAGCCCGAAGCGTCGGTTGAGGGTACACAGCCCGATATCGATTCGCATTTAAATTTGCTGAGGGTACACAACCCGAAGCGTCGGTTGAGGGTACACAGCCCGATATCGATTCGCATTTAAATTTGCTGAGGGAACACAGCCCGAAGCGTCGGTTGAGGGTACACAGCCCGATATCGATTCACATTTAAATTTGCTGAGGGTACACAGCCCGAAGCGTCGGTTGAGGGTACACAGCCCGATATCGATTTGTATTTAAATTTGTTGAGGGTGCACAGCCTGAAGCGTCGGTTGAGGGTACACAGCCCGATATCGATTTGCATTTAAATTTGCTGAGGATACACAGCCCGAAGTGTCGGTTGAGGGTACATAGCCCGATATCGATTCGCATTTAAACTTGCTGAGGGTATACAGCCAGAAGCGTCGGTTGAGGGTACATAACCCGATATCAATTTGCATTTAAATTTGCTGAGGGTACACAGCCCGAAGCGTCGGTTGAGGGTACACAGCCCGATACTGATTTTTCATTTAAATTCCTTGCGGAGGGTACATAGCCCAACGCATCGACTGAGGGTACAAAGCCCGACGTCGAATCTAACACTTGACAGCAAAGGACACACAGTCAGGCATAGCAGACACAACTACATACGGTAAAAATCCATGACAGATGATCCAACCCGACAAGAAGGTACGTTCTACATTCGCTTATACGTACATTGTTTTGCAGACTCATCTTTGTTGCAGGACGTACACTCGGACAAGGCGAACATTATGACCTAATTTCTCCATAGTTTCTATAAGTCATAGGCACTTCTCTCGAGTTGCGACAAAATTGGTCGTACTGTCAACGTCTTTGCCCGAAGATTCTATCATCATCTCCAGGCAAAGAGGGGCAGCTGTTGACACCCAATTTTGTCCCTCATATTTTTTAAAGCAATGGTTTTCAAATTGTACCCGCGATCATGCGTTTATTCTCGCCCCGTCCATTCTTTCAAATTATCTCTCATAATGCCTGGCAATCAAAGCCATTTTCGAAAGTATCATCGCAAACTATAGTAGTGTTTACGGAATATACGCTTCCATTTTAAAATTCCGCAATTACTTCTATTTCTCGACAAAATTACCCAAGTCGTTTTATACCCCAACATTATATTTTCATACGCTCCCCTAGTCATTCTAATGCCTTAAAATTAATTCCATAAATTACCTATAATTTTATACCTATTTTATACAATTTTATACATATTTTATATTAAAATACGCCAAATATACACTATCTATACACTCCTACTTACACCTCATATATCCACCTCACTTATCCGCGTCATTGCCGCGTCATTGCCATGTCAAGTCTACGTGGCTTGATCCCAGCCCTCCATTCCTTTGATCCAACGGCCAGAAACTAAATTTCCTGTTTTAATTACACAGACCTCCCCCCCCCCCCCCAAACCCTGGACTCTCTTCATTTTCACTCACAAAACCACACCGCCATCGTCTCTTTTTCTCTCTCTCGGTGAAGCCCTACCTCGCCACTGTTTTGCCAGTTTCCAGCTTATTCCACCGGGGAAATTCAAAACAAATTACATCACAATGATCCTCTCACTCTCCTCTACAAAACCTTATGGGTTTGTCACCGTTTGATGAAAAGTCGAAATTGACCCCTCGTCAGAGAAAATTGTAATCATCGGAAAATGTCTCTGAGTTCGCCTAAACGGATCCTAGAACGTTGCTACCCCTAAAAGAGGCGAAAATCCCTCATGCAAAGTCGATTCATGACGGGTCGATTTGACCCGACTCCAATAAACTGGTAACCCTAACTTGATTTCTTTTTTTTTTCTCTCTTCTTCTCTAATTGTTCCTAGGCCTGTGTGATGTTAAACCTAAAACTTTCCTAAATTCTTATGTAATTAAGCTTGATTTGTTACTCTTTAATCAATTAGGATGATTATTAGTTCTTGACCACACTGTCAAACGTAATTATTGTTTGAATCTTCGTGTGCCTGATGACAATGCATATTTTGTCACTTATCTAGTTAAAATATTTAATTTCTATGATCGCCTGAGTCTTACATTGTATTTGCCCTGCTGGTATGACTAGAAACATGATTGTCATGATTTGATTCCTAAAACTAAGGTAGTAATCTGATTGAAAAGATTTTAGATTGCTTAAAATTGGAATTCTTGATTGAGAACATAAAAAGGAAGTTGGTGATTAGATGTGAATCTGTCCAGTTGTTCAAGGTAATTTTCAAACCTAAGGTAGGGTAGTATAATCGATTCTAAACCTTGACTTTGACAAGGTTAAAAGGAGGGAATGTAATTTGGTGCAGAACTAGTTTTACTTTGATTTTGGGTTTGATTGGCTTATTTTTGGACGATACACCTAGGATTGCTTTTTTTATTCTTGGAGACAATATTCTCTTACCTTGTATGGCATACCCGTTTGAACTAGAAGTCTCTCATCTCACAACTATATAAACAGGTCTTTTATTCTATTCCAAACACAGACATCCCTACATAGACATATACAGGAATACACACACGACTGAAATACTCTCTCCACTACTCTCAATTCTCTGCAAAAGGACTCTACTTTCTCTGTTTTACTTTTTGTACTGTTGCTTGAGAGACTGTCTGAGTTTGTCTTACTTGCTAGTTATTGCACTTAACAAGGTAAAGTGATTCTGAACTTGCCCTGACCTGCAGCATGCCTATTACACATGATTTAATAGATGTTTTGTGTGTTTGTAAATCTGTTTGGGGGGTTCTCTGCCTTCCCATGCTTTTCTTCTTTGAAAATCTGTCACCTATGTTGTCATGTTTGTTACTGTGATTGCTCATGCCTCCTTTTGGCCTTTCTAGCACTTATGAATGCAGCTTTGTCTTGGATGACCATAAAAGGTCATACCAATCTTGTTTAGTTATAGGTTTGGGTTTCTTTGAGAAGTCTGTTAACTGCACTATGCAGTATTTGTTTAAGTACCGTTGTTGAAAAGCTAATTCTGCCTAAATTTGGTCAAGACAGACCTCCCCTTTTCTGCATATTTCTCCCTTTAGAAACTGTCCCCATTTTTGTACATTCGATAGGGACCCTGCTTATATCTGTAATTAAAACAGGGTATACCACTTTGAGTTGGTGTACTTGGCTACCCAGAGGCTATTTCTGCTTCCCTCTCCTACTTGCTGCATTAAGCATCATGAAAGTATGACCTTATCACGTAGAATTCACACGACAATGGTAATATATGCTTGTTTAGAGTCTGGACATTGTTAGCATGAACAAGTTTTAATGTTTTAAACCATAACGTTCAAAGTTCTTCATTCGTAAATCTGATGATTTTGAACAGGGGCTATTCTGTGCAATATGTGTTAAAATCTTGACTGTCTCTATTAAAATTAAAAACTGCCCCTTTGCATCACTGATTCAGGCCCAAAACTGTTTTCATATATGGCCTTTGTATGTGTAAAAACTATTTTCATCACTTTCAAACTCATATACACTAATCTAATAGTGTATAGGGGTGTATACGTGATTGGGACTGACTATTCGAATCTATAAACGCTTTTTCAAAACTAGTATTATTGATTACTCATGTATTTGCATGCTCATACCTACATCTATGTGCGGCAGCCCTTGTTTGCATTTATGTGCTTATATGAAACTCATTTTCGAAAACAGCCCCTTTATCGATATACTTTTCAAAACTGACCCCTAAACAAAAATAGCCATTAAGGTTAGGGCTCAACAATTAATGACGAGTCACACCGACCCTAAATGGCTAATATTTGGTTTTAAAAATAACACCCATTTTGTATTTGGTCTAAATCTGAAAATTGTTCATAGAACTATCCCCTTGTGCTAAACTGTTTTAAATGTTGAAATTGCACAAATAGACCGAAATTTGGTACTCTTTTGCATGATTAGCCTCACTTACGATTAGGCATTTGTATTAGAAGCTTTAAAACACGATTAAGCTTAAATATAGGGCGTATATGAAACTTATTTGCATATGTGTGGATTAAAATTGCATAGATATATTTACTTTCATAAATTAGATACGAAATTAATCTCCCAAGTTAGTATTGCATGATAGTGTTGACGTTATCCCAAAATATAGACTCGGGCGAGAACCACCTTTCGTGGGACTCGGGGGAGTGCCTAACACCTTCTCCCCTGAGTCATTTGGACTTCTTACTCTTCGAATCTTTGAAACCAGACTAGTATGATAATTAAACTCAACCTTAGACACTTAGGTGGCCTAATACACCTTAGAAAACTATATTAGGTGGCGACTACTACTCCTGAACTCAAACGAGTTACCCAGTCAAATCCGAAACCCGACTCGCTCCGAGTTGAGTGTAAAATAGGGTGCGACCGGGTTCGGTCACCTTTATAAAAAAATCAAAAAAAATGAAATAGAAAAGCAAAAGAAGAAGTAACCAGCGGAAAGAGGAATCATTCAGAAGTACTATAAGGAAGCAAAGCAAAATCAAGTGCAGAAGCATTGGGAAAACAGTGTAGTGCTCAAGGAAAGTAGTCACTCTTATCCAAATATATCCTACCTCATTCCCTAAGCCTACATTACAAGCCGATGATAAAGCCCTACTTGATCTCATTCTGAGTTGTCTTCACATTAGTGGATACTTACATGACGGTCAAGCATATGGTATCTCGTTTGTATGCATTGAATATCTTTGAGATTGTAAGTGCATTTTCTATTCGTCTCAACATTAAACTATCTCTATTGTGTGATTTGGGACTTTTCCTTCATGGTGAGGGCACTTAAAATGATGCAAGCAGGCATAGTTTAACACTTTTGTTAAAGCAAGATGAGCAGATCTTGTTAACACTTTAGCGTGCTTAAGGTACCACTTGAAACTGTGGGATCACTTTTAAGTTGATTTCGGCTTGTTGGAAAGAAATTGATTGTAATTCCTATGCACAATACTAATTTGTTGGTTCTAACTAGAGTTAAGACATGCTTGTATGATCAACTATCTTTTCTCTCAGAACCAAAAAGGTGAAAGTCATTGTTGAATTAGTTTTGCATGTCTCTACCATGTCTTTCCCTATTATTTTCCTACACTTCGATAGGGCTTTTGTTGCACTGTACAGGAAAAGCCAAATTTGCATTTTAAAGGAAATCCCCATGGTAAAAATCTGGAGTATACACATCAATTCACAGGATCCTCTCTGCTTTATAAGCCAGACAATCCTGCCAATTGATCGGATCGCTTTATGCTTCTTAGCAAAATTTCTTTATTAGTTGATCGGATCGCCCCCAAGATTGCCTTGCAAATTGCTCTGAATTGCTTCTTCATGACTTAAAGTGTTTTCATTGTCAAGAGTTATTGCAAAAAAGGCGTCATTTTTATCTTCAACTATTATTGTAGAATTTGCTTTACATTGCATCTATTTTATAAGCTTTCCTTTATATTTCAGAATGACAATCAGCCCCAAGATCCTCCTAGCTTCATCGCCGGACCACCTTGCCAGTTGATTTGTCAAAGTTGCTCTTTTAGTGCTTTATATTCTGCGTTAAGATAGCTTTGAACTTGCTTTAAATTATGCCTTGCTTTACTTTACATGATAGCAATTAGCCCCGAGACCCTCTTTGCTTTATAAGATGGATCGTCTCGCCAGTTGATTTGTCAAATTGCTCTTACACTACTTTACATTTCTCGCTAAAATTGCTTTGTACTTCCTTTAAATTATGCCTTGCTTTACTTTTCAGGGTAGCAATCAGCCCCGAGACCCTCCTTGATTCGTGCCGGATTATCTCGCCAGTTGATTTGTGAAATTGCTCTTACATTGCTTTATATACCACACTAAAATTGCTTTGCACTTGCTTTAAATTATGTCTTTCCACCTGCTTTAAATTATGCCTTGCTTTACTTTTAAGGATGATAATCAGCCTCAAGACCCTCCAAGCTTCGTGTCGGATGGTCTTGTCAGTTGATTTGTCAAATTACTTTTACACTACTTTAAATTTTGCGATAAAATTTCTTTGCACTTGCTTTAAATAATGTCTTTGCACCTGTTTTAAATTATGCCTTGTTTTACTTTTCAGGATGACACACAGTCCCGAGGTCCTCCTTGCTTCATCGCCGGACCACCTTGCAACTGATTTATCAAACCATTTCATGCTTTATTTTCCCCGCCAAGATTGCTTTGCACTTGCTCTAAATTATCCTTGATTTATTTGACTTGAAGCGTTTTACGCTCTGTCATAACTTTGTCTTGCTTTACTTATAGTATGACAATCAGTCCCGAGGCTCTTTTTGCTTAACCGCTGGACCGCCTTGCCAATTGGTTTGTCTAATCACTTTTACACTGCTTTATTTTCTCGCCAAGATTTCTTTGCGCTTGCTTTAAATTAGCCATGATTTATTTGACTTGAAGCTTTACGATCTTTCATAACTTTGCCTTGCTTTACTTTACAGTATGACAATCAGTCCCGAGACCATCCTTGCTTAACAGTCAAACCGCCTTGCCAACTGATTTGTCAAATTACTTTTGCACTGCTTTATGTTTTCCACTAATATTGATTTACATTTGCTTTAAATTATCCATGCTTTCATTGATTTGAAGTGTTTTATGTTCTGACATGACTTTGCCTTGTGTTACTTTTCAGTCGGTGCCAACAATTCCCCGAGTCCTTCTTGATTTATATCAAAGACCACTCTGCCAAATGATTTGGAAACACCTTATATCTCAACAATGCAAATTGGAGCGGCATTTCAATAAGCATTTTATATTGAAAACAAACGGCAGCTCCCGGATTCTTCCCTGCTTTATGTTTAAGACTCTTCCAACTTAATTCCCGTAGTCCTCTTTGATTTATATTGATGACCGCTCTGCCTGTTGATTTGGAGATACATTTCAGTTTATCCAGCAAACTGGGGCAGATTTTGTTGGGGAAGGACATCAAGCTCTTCAACAATGGGTTATCGCCTCCACTCAGCATGCGTCTCATTGTCATCCTAGTGTTGTTGCAACCTAACGCTGGGCGATTTTGCAATCTGTCTGTGAGGCAGCGAGGGTCTTTTCCATTGTCGCTCACTTTTTGTCTCTCACCTTTGACCTCACAGGGTCACCACACTATTCTCAAACTACACGTGATCTGATTCCTTTATTACCCGGGATATGTAGGCTACTCAGAACTAGTGTTTGGTCACAAATTTTTGTAGAAAATCCTTTTCATCAAATAACTAGTCGGGTAAAAATTGGCTACAATGTCAACTTCTTTTCTTGAAAACTCTATCAAATTTTCAATAAAAGAGAGGCAGTTGTTGACACCCAATTTTGACCCTCCTTTTTGAAAAATGCCTTATTTTTAGCATATTTAGTATTTTCATGAAAAATTACAAAATAATATGTTTTTACCCTACTTTTTAAAACTTTTCTTATTTTTGGAATATTTAATTCTATTTTGTTATATCGCACATGAAAATGACAAAAACAATATGTTATAATCTAAGCACCTCCTATTGACACTAGAAGGAGGGTTGAATAGTGTCTACCGATTTTTTCGAGAACCAGATTCTTACCGGCAAGAACCTTGCTCTTGATTCAACAATCTTCCACTGCAAACACCACAACACATACAAATAACAAACTCAAGGAACACGGTGTTTTTACGTGGAAAACTCCTTGCTCCAGGGAGAAAAACCACGACCACACTCTGGGATTTTCGAACCAATCCACTAACACAAAGAGCAAGTTTTAGATTGCAAAACTCTGTAACCAAGGGGCTACACTCTAGACCCTAATCACTCAACAAAGCTAAACTCTAGCTTTACAAAGTAATCTCTCAAAAGTTCACCTAATACAATTGCTTCTAACGTAAGAATATAGGTAACAACAATGGTAGTATCAATTTGAGACAACTTACAAATCAAGAACCTAGACAGAATATCTAGATTTAACTAATTTGACTCCAACAGTTGTCTCCTTCAGTTAAGTCACTTTGAAAGTTGTTGGATTGCCTGTGTATGCTCTCAACTCTCTGTATGTGAATAACTGAGTTTCGGCTGCATCAACTACTTACTTTTATATGGGTCTCAGAACCCTAATAGAGTTCCACAAAGAAACCTTGTAATTATGGCAAGACAAGATTTCCTGTGACTCTTTCCTTATTTAGTTCCAACTCTTATTCGTACTTCGAAGACACAGCCACGGCACAACCTCTTCAAGCTTACTAGGATGCATACTCGTACACGCGCCACTTTTCCTAGTTTTGCAAGGATTTACAACCTCCAATCTTTTCGATCAGTTGTGCCCTTCTATACAAGAACCAGGTTCTCCTCCAGAACCACTAGGTTATTCTCGTTTGTCACTCTTCAAAACATTTACCTCAACAAATTCCCTCTTTCTGATGATGACAAACAAATATTGCCAAATAACCTGAATAGACAAAATTACCAAGAACACAAAAACAAAAATACAGTTTGAAAAATTTTAAACAGATAAGTTAGGTCACAAACACCCCAACATTTCCTTCTTCCCCCCTTTTGACATCATTGAAAAGATTCAAAATTCTGCAGGAACAAGTTAATACCATCCAGTCTAGAGCACAAGGCAATCAAGTCAACTGAAAATAAACACACAGGAATAAGGCTAAGGGCCCAAGTAGAACCAGATATATTAAGAACAGACCCAATTCAAGCAAAAGAAATTTAAAACCAGTTATCCAGAGAGTGACAACCATACAGCCCCTATTAAGTACACATATTTTAAAAGATTGTCTTAAAATCATACATCAAGGAAGGACACAGAAGGAGATAAAGAAGGGAATTTAACAAGGACAGGAAGGAAAGAAGGTAAGACTCAGGTCTTCAAGTTGAAGTGCTTGACAAGTGCCTCAATATTCTTGGTATTCTTGGCCCTTTCCATCACCAGCTCGGCGTCATACTTGTGGCACTCGATCTTCAAGTGATCAATTTCTTGATCCTTCAACTCTAGCTTCTTCTGCAATTCAGCATTTTCTGCATTCACTTCTAGAACATGCTGCTCCAGTTCCTTCACTGCTGCAATTGCTTCATCTGGCCCAAAGTCGTCACTTTCTTCAGACTGTTCTTGCTTGACTGGAACTGGTCTCTTTGAAGCTCTCTTTTCTTTGAAGAAATCACAATTTTTCAGCACATTTAGACCAAACATCTTATGAATGGTTGGCTTCTTTCCAGCTTCCAAAGGTACCCCAAAATGCTCAAGAACCTGCTGTAGAATGTAGGAATGCACCAAAGAATGTGGCTTCTGATCAGTATCAGCAATCCTTTTTATGTGTCTGATGATCAGATCTGGTAGATTGATCCTTACTCCTCTGTCCAGCAGGTCCATGTAAGTCAAGTCAAGTGCACTACCCTCACTGTTCCATTCCCCCTTGGCAGTAGAAACCTATGAACAAACTCAAAAAGTAACTGATAAGTCGGCTCCATTTCTTTCTTACCAACTTTTCTTTCTTTTCTGAGTTTGGTTTTTCCTGAGAATGTTTTCACCACACTCAGAGGAGTCACACCATCAGTCCTTTTTGGCCATTTCAGCTTGATATACCTGCAATAACCCTCAGCAGGAACTTCAAGCATTACACCCAGTTCTGTCCTTCCAAACTCAATCTCTACTCCCTTGACAACTGAAAACACTTTTCTGGCAGCCACTCTGTAGTTTGAGTAAAACTCCCTAATCTCCTTAGAATACAGAAACCTGTCCTTCTTAGCAAAGAGGTTCAACCAGCCTTGATCCTCCACCTTCCTTAGTAGAGGTTTCATGTTGTGCTCCTAAAGGTCACTCAAGATGCTTCCAGCCAATACTTGGTGCCTTGCAAAGAAGGCTGCTCTGTCGACCTCCTCATCAGTGCCTTTCCACTTCTTCTTGCTTTCTAGCTCACTATCTGTATATGTATCACTGGGCTCAACAAAACTCCCTGCTTCATCACTTTATTCCTTAGCTTCAACAACATTTTCTCATTTTTCTTCTCCTCCTGTTTTCCATCACTCATTTTCTTGACCTTCTTTTCAAGCTTTTCCACCTTTTCTAGCTGCTGCTTCAGGGCAGACCTAGTAGCCACCCTTCTAGGTGCTGGCTGAGCAGTAGTTTTATCATCACTCTCAGTCTTCTCCTCCTGAGAGTCCTCATCATTCTCATCCACCAACCTGCTTTTGTACACAGCCTTTCCCCCTTTCAATAGCCTCCTCCTCTTATCTGTTTCAGGCTTTGTCTCACTCACAAATACAACTTCCTCTTCTTCACCCTCTTCCAACAGCTTCTCATCTTCTTCCCCAAACTTTCTTTTTACACTCTTCTTTTTCTCTACCTCAACTTTCTTCACAACTTTCTCACTTTCACCATCACCCTCCAGAATTTTCTCATCTTTTTCTTCATCAGAATCAGTCCAATTTAGTTCTGCAGCCATCCATTCCTTCAGTAGGTACGCCTGTTGACCAGCCTCTCGGATAACCTTGTTTGTCCAAAACTTGATCTCATCTTCCTTGAGCCTGCTTTGGTATTGCCTTCGTATCTCTCTATCTTGGGTCTCCTTCAACTCGGCTTTCTTTTGGTCAAATCTAGTCCTCAATCTTTTGTACTTTTCTTCGAGAGTGGAGATTTTAATTTTTCTCTTGAGTGCAGGTTTAAGTGTCCTAAAGTTCTGCTTATCTTCTTCGAGCCACTCGGCATATTGCATGAGGACATCGGGCTTCGCTCGGCTGTCACGACGAAATTATATCTCCCTGCCAATTTTATTTCCCACATTCCCCTTATGGCCTTCAACATTGGGTTGTTCAAACCCTCAATTTCAATATTAAAATTCCATCTGTCTTCTAAGTCGGGTGTCGGTTTTCGAATTCCAGCTTGCCTAAGAACCCTTAGAGGAACACAGTGATGAGTCCCTCGAAATCCTAGAAGTGTCAGAAATGCTATAAGTCGACTTTCAGTGATGAAAGAAGCACAAGCGTTGTATTTCGAGCGGCTATGGGAGGTTGTGGGCTAACCCTAAAATTTTGGAGATGTTCAACCAACCATACCTGAAGTAGAAGGTTGCAACCTTCGAAGAAGTCACTCCTTTTCCTATATTTGGTCTAGTCTCGATAAATGTTAGCTACCACCATTGGAACCAAGCTAACTCCATACTCTTGAACGCCGGTGTATAGCGCTTTGGCTACATATGCCAGCCGTATGTCAATCTTTCCACTCTTTTCAGGAAATACCACAGTTCTTAAGAATGGCACAATAAAAGCAACAGATTTAGTCCAACGCCAATCATCAACTGCGACTCTCCTTGATTTAAACATCGCATGGTCCAGTCTCCAAATCTAGATTATAATTATTCCAGCGAGATTCTTGAGTCTTTGATCCCTTCAAGGTACACCTTAGGCATAACTCTCAAGTTCGTAAAGAATTCCGTTGGATCTGCTTTTATAGGATTCAACATATCAACTGCCCCTGGTGACAACCCTACTAAACCTCCCACTTCCTCTAGCAGTGGTGCCAAATCATTGTCGTTGAAATGAAAAATCATCCCTCTTATAATACCAGAAATGTATTTCTACCCTGACTAAACCAGGTACAGCGTCGTACCACAGAAGAGAGACTAAATCACCTAATGCCATCCTAACACGTTCTTTGCCAGCCTCATTCACATCTCCCCACCAAAGCTTGAGCACACATGGGACTTTAGCAACCAAGTTGAACTGGAGTGAACCTTTCGCAGCCATAGTCTGAAAACAAAATAAAAATTAAAGATAAGCCTAACATTTTGATTAATCTCAAGCATTCAATCTATGTTTGGCGGTAGCATTGTTAAGAATCTATGCACATAAGGATGCAATTTTCTCATTTTCGGTTCGTGGACCCTTATTGACATTTAGACAACGTTTGCTAATGGACTCTAACGTACTAAGGACATTGGGTATTTGCTATGTTTTATATGAATATTTAGAGAATAAAATAGCTTTTGTGTGTTATCCCAAATATCAAGATTACAAAAACTTCCCAATAAAAATAACAATTTTATTACTACATCAAATCATAAAGAGGTAAAAGAGCTTATCTAAGCAGTATGGTATTCCCTTGGCTTCTTCAAGTTTTCTTGCATCTTCTCAACGTCACACTACACTTGTATCAAATAGGCCATCGTGAGCATCTCTCCATTCTCCATGTCTTGCTGAAAACAATCTTCATATTTTTTTTGCAAGTTTTTGCCTTAATCTCTCCAATTCTCTTCCCAAGTTTTTGATCTTTTATTTGTTGTTTTTGGCTACAGCTTCAACTTCCCCCAAGACTTTCAAAAATTGATTTTGTAATATAGCTTATGCTTCTTTGTCTTCAACACTCCCACTCTTGTGTTCTCTGATTGGAGCATCCATTGCCCAGTTGGCTCAGACCTAGTATAAGTAGGCATTGTAACAAGCTTTGAATCGGTTGGGAGCTATGTGTTCTTCAGTCGATGACTTAAAATTTTTCCAACCTTTAAGAATATGGTCGGCGCATGGGATCCTATCTTCGGTGTAATCAAATTGGTACTTCTCCATATTTTGCACGCGCACTATGCTTTGCACTCGACCTCCTTGCCTTAGTACCCTGACCAGAGCACATGGTTGTATCCCCCTAACACCCATCAACACCAAGAATGGCAGCCCCTTGACAAAAAGCACCATTTCTTTTGAAGGAAACCATGGGAACATCTATTGCACTGAGTTATGATCAAGCTGTTGGAACAATCTTCTCCATCCTTCCACATCGACTGGAAATCTAGGCAGGCTGACTACATAGTGTATTATTGTGAGATGATTTGACCCACTCAGCTTCAATATTTCTTGCGACCCACTAAGAAGTAAAAGGTGCTCCTTGATCCATAGTTGTAGTAAAATATTACAACCCTCAAAGTGTTTAGCTCCCTTCTTGCAACGCCCCAATGCTCTATATATTTCTGTCAAAATCATGGGAATAATAGTGACCAGTTTGTCCCTGATGTTGTTGACTAATGCCTTTGTCACCATAACCAGTCTAATGTTGATGTCATGATCGCAACACTGCAGAAATAACATAACTTCTAAGAAACACACGGTGAAAGCAAATTCCCTTTTTGATTGCCAATCATTGCGGGAAGCAAACTTTGTGGAATTCTTGTCATATGCCCCTCTATACCCAAAGAGATTGTAAAGGTATGAAAAGGGAATCATTCCTTCTTTTATGTATTCCAAGCCTCCTCCTTGTTTAAACCCAAAACTTTTGAAAATCAGTAGCAATAGGAATACGCGGGATAACGACGTCTAATTTACCGAGTCCTTTTCTTGATGTATGCACAACTGTCTTACATAAAACCTCCTATCTCTTCAAGAATTGGTGTCATTTCAACTTCCTCAAATCAAAATATGTTTCTTTTCTCATCCCAAAATGATGTCGCTGCTTCAATCACTGCTTTCTCTAGTGTCAAGTCCATAAGTAAAGGTAAATGTCCCAGGTGCTTGCGAACTTCATTTTGTCCCAATGGTCCCAAACTGTTCCACCATGTCTTGAGCTCATTTGGTACTTCTTGTAGCATGCCGAATCTCAGATACTCGTACTTTGAACCTATGTTGTTTTACAAAAAGAAAAAATGTAATTAAAATACGTCCTAACCCCTTTCATTTGTTCATCACAATGAACTTTTTTATTCTCCAAAATGCCAGTAAATCATGGCCAATTATCGTTAAGGTCAAAAATCCGTTTCAACTTTTGGTCAAGTTGTCAAAAGGTTTCGAAAGCTCGTGGAGGATTCAAGACCTTTTGAAGTATGGTAAATGATGCATTAGCCTAAAAGCTCTAGGAGTAGGAAAGACCGGGCTATTCCTTTAAAGCGGACAACTTGAAAGGTGAAAGTTTCGGGGATGTCATCTGCACCGCTGAATGACTCGACCCCGGGGATTCTTTTCAAATTAGTGTGAAAAAAGGAACGATGACCAAGAATCCTTGCATCGACATAGTGTTCATTTTTTAAATGGAGGACATATGATTTAGAAGAATGAAAATAAAAAAAATTCATTTATTCACTATTTCATCATTCTGAAGAAACAAATACAAATAAAAAATGCAATATTCGAAAAGAATAAAATCTCCTACACAAAGAAAAAGAGAAGTTAGTAAGGAATAAACAATAAAACCCAATTCAAAAAGTCGTAACAGTTAGAACATTCCTCTCTCTCCCCAGTGGAGGTTGCACCCCATTTTTTGGGACTCGGTTGAGTTGAAAAACGGGTTTGACTAGGTGACTCGTTTGAGTCAAATTTTTGAGTCGCCACCTAATAATTGTAAATAGGCATATTAGGTCACCTAATTTTGTGTCTAAACCTTCCTCCTTTCAAGTTGTCCATTTGTCAAAGCGCCTGCGGCTGTTTGGGATTAAAACGCCAAGTTCCCAGTCCAAACAGTCACCCACTCGAAGCATGGATTATCGTATGTGCAGAAATCTCAACTTTAGCCCATACAACCCATGATGCGAGGCATGGGTTGATGTTTTGCCTGTTTGATGCCTCAAATACTTGGAGCGACCTTGAACAACACCTATGGAATAGCTTCAACGCATTAACACACATTGGATTAGCTCTTATCATCATTCCATCACTACATTATCTAGATTATTATTCATTAATTTTATTATTAGCTAGGAATGTTTATGTAAAGCTATTTCTCAAGATGATATACTTATTTTACTTGGTGGTATTAACATTTAATTATGCTCAACCCAAGGGAGTAAGTGTAAAATATTGGCAAGTAGTTCTTAGTTTTCTAGCAAGGCATTACTTAGTATTAGTATGGCTCGATTTTATCATGATTGTAAAGACTTTAGTTATTTTTGTTTTCTTTATTTTTAATAAAACTAGCCACTAAGCTATAAATTTAGTTGTATTTGCTATATAAAAAACCAAAAAAAAAAAACTCCATGTAGGTCTACGCTAAAGAGAATTCTAGGTAAGATGTTCAAGTGACTCAGGAAGAATCTGTTAGGCATTCCCCAAGTCTAAAAAAAATTGTTCCAGGCTGACTTTTGAAATTGGGTAGAAATCGTTTAACAAAAAGAACCTTGTCTAAAAGAGCGGGCTAATTCTCAAGTCATGCTCATAGCAGGCTATCCCACGCATATTCAATTTACGTCTCCGTCTAACTGTCCCAACCAGTATATATTTGCACAAATACTCCATATTTGCAGTTTTCTTACACTTTTTGCCTCTGTCTCATTTTATATTTTATAGGTGGATAAAATCACAATTTTGCCTCAAGACTAGACTGTTTCTGCAAAAGTATTGAGTTGGTCAGTTTTAAAAAATAGTCAAAATATAAATAGAAATCCTTAGTTATACAGTAACTCTTAGACAAGGTAGTATTATTTCTTCTAAAGAATGTTAGCCAAATCGGTGGAGGTCTTTTGACATGAATTGTCAAGGACCAAAGACCGTTATGGCTATTTTATGTAGGGTCACATAAAAGGGGGTTATAGCAAAATAAGTTTTTATTTGAAAAACAAGTTAAAAGCAGGACAGTAAAGAACATTTTTTTGTGTAAACATAGTAATAGCAACGTAGTATAGTATGAGTATAGCACGATGTAGTAATATAGTAATAATAGAGTAATATTAGTACTATTACTTAGAATCATTAGCTTTAGCCCCCCCCCCCACCCAGCTCTACGCCCCCGCTTCACTGTTTTCTATTAAATGTAGCCCAAAACATGCATATAGAGTCACATATAGTCATTATCACACATAGCTATCATATATACATATCAAACGCACACATATTATTACGCGGCACCTTCTTGAGTTTGCTTAGAAGGGCAACGTATGCCGGTCAGTGGTCCCCTCCGCACGCTAGACTAGAGCGTCAGTGCCGTGCGGGAAAACCGATGTCAATCACAGAGTGTATAAAAAGAGTAATTGAAAATGAAAGTCGTTGCACTAGCTTGTATTAATCAAAAGCCAACCGATTACAAGAAAGCCAACGGGGGTGAGACACCAGAGCAGAAATATGAAAGCAGCTTACAATTTGTTCGAATCCTTATACCCCCTATATATGTTCTTAAAAAATAAACCCATGTCATAGCAGAAACCGCTAAGGGGCTAGACAATCATACTAGAAAACTAGAGAAAGATAAAACTAACTATATTTACATGATGTGCGGCACTTTGAGGGGCGGCATCCTTGTCTGTGTCTTCATGGCTTGCGCACAGGGCGCAAGGCTTTGGCGCGTGCAGGCGCGGGGCAATCTGCGTTGAGGAGCGCATGCGTTGGTCGCATGGCATAGGCGCACTCTAGTGCGGGATGGGCAGCATTGTGGCGCGCATGCGCAGGTCGCATGGCGTTGGCGCACTCAAGTGCGGGGCGTGCGGGCGCTGGCTTCGGGCAGGCTTTGAGGGCGCTGTCTGCTTGCTACGCGCGGGCACGCTCAACCGGTGGGGCGACATACGCAGATGCGCATATAGATCTTGGCGCGGCCACAACCGTGGCACTAGGCGTCTTGAGGCTTGCAGGGCACCACGGGGTGCGCCCAAGGAGTCATGGGGCACGGATGAGAGGCCGCCCATGACATTCTCCCCCACCTGAGTTGGCGACGTCCTCGGCGCCTTCCTTGCAAGATAATCAGCTATCAGGTCCTTGAAGGCTTTGAGGTCTGTTCCCCTCTCCCAGGTGTTCTCCTCTGCATCACATCCGCTCCATTTCACCAAAAATTCCTGGTGATCTTTCCTTGAGGCATGAATAACACGGTCATCTAGGATAGCTTCTGGTACTTTCTTCCCTGACCACTTGTTCATCCTGATGCTCGGCATGGTGAGCTGGCTTCTGGAAGGATCATCCTTGTCTTCTTGGAAAGGCTTCAGCAGGCTGACATGAAAAACGGGATGGATCTTCCACCAAGCTGGTAATTCAACTCGATAGGCAACTTTTCCAACACATTTTACAATGGACAGAGGTCCAATGTATTTCTACAAAAGACGTGGCTCATGAGCTCTCGCGAACAGATATCTCTTGGGGATCTTTACCATCACCTTATCCCCAACTTTATACTCCACAAAACGCCGGTTTTGATCTGCATACTTTTTCATCCTCCTTTGTGCTTTTTCAAGATAGCTCCGCACTATCTCTATATTTCTCTTCCACTCCCTTGAGAAACTCGCAGCTCTAGGGGACTTTGACACATTTGGTGCATCAACAGTATGTGGGAGAAGAGGTTGTTGTCCCATGATAATTTCAAAGGCACTCCTGTTAGTACTTGAGCACTTTTGGGCATTGAAGCACAACTGGGCAGAATCCAGTAGCTTCACCCAATTTTTCTGCGATCCAGTTACAAAATGCCTAAGATATTCTTCAAGCATCCCATTAAACTGCTTCGTCTGGCCATCAGATTGTGGATGAAAACTGGAGCTGTGGCTTAACGTAGACCCGAGACACTTAAAGAGCTCAGTCCAAAAGTTACTAGTGAATAGCGAGTCGCGATCACTAACGATATCTCTAGGCAGACCCCAATACTTCACAACATGAGCAAAGAAGAGCCTGGCCGTCTCTTCAGCTGCTATATATTTTGGGGCTGCTATAAAAGTTGCGTATTTAGAAAACCGATCAACCACTATTAGAATAATGGTTAAATCTCTGACCTTGGGCAATTCGGTGATAAAATCCAGAGAGACGCTTTCCTAAGGCCTTTTTGGGACAGGTAGCGGCTGCAATAGTCCCGCTTGCGTCAAGCGGTCTGGTTTGTCTTTCTGGCAAACCAAACAGGTTCGCACATATTGATCCACATCATCCGCCATCTGGGGCCAATAATACGCATGTTAAAGCAGCGCTAGGGTCCTATCCATTCCAGGATTACCGGCCCAGAGAGTATCATGGCATTCCTTCAATAGGGTCTTCCGCAAATCGCCTCCCTTTGGCACATATCGCCGCTTCCCTTTTGTCTTGAGAAAACCATCATCCATATAGAACTGACGCGTCTTCCCTTGTTCCACAAGGCTGATCAAATCTTGAGCAGCAGGGTCACGAATAAGAAGATCCTTGATCTAATCCTTAATATTGGTGGTTACCTCGCTTCCCCTAAGGGCGGCGAGTACACACACCGCGGCTAAGTCAGCCCTCCGACTTAGTGCATCAGCAGCTTGGTTTAACTTCCCACTCTTGTATTCCAAGTGGAAATTAAACTCGGCAAGAAGCTCTTGCCATCTCGCCTGTCTCCCATTCAGTTTGGGATGTGTCATAAAATAGCTGACAGCAGTGTTGTCAGTCTTGACGCATACGTTTGCGAAACGGCCTTTTAAATGCTATAGTTACTTAAGAATGTCTATGATAGGACATCTTAAAAACACTTGTTTATTTAATGAAATAATTTGTCGATGTATTTGATGTGGTAAAAATCATTTAGGCATTTCTAACTCAAATATAGTCAATTTAAAACAATAAATATCGGTAGGATAAAATTGGATTTCAACAACAGTGTCATTTTGTGCACCTCTACTTCTAGACTTTCAGATGTTCAGTGCGATCACGACAAGGCAGGCACAATCGCGAGCCTCTCAGAGTTGTAACTCAGCGCGACCACGGCTGATCAGAGTGCGACCACGCACGAGCCTGGCTGAAGCTTTCTCATCGCGATCGCGTGACCTAGGTCGCAATCGCGAGAGTCTGCCGGAGTCCTTCAATGCGAAAGCGAACTCACTGGCGCGACGGTGCTGAAGGTGAGCCTGAGCTATTTTTAGTATAATTACCTCGCTTGTAGCCCACTTTAGGGGTAGAGTTGGTTGATGAAATTTGATGCTTGTAAGCATTTGGCTAAGCTTGTTGCTTAAACACTCTTCCATGATTTCCAATTTGGAATTCTTTCAAATTGAGGGTCATATAGTGTAGGTGTTTATTGGTTTATTATGTTTAAGGAGGTGATGATCACCTCCTAATTATTGTCTTAATCCATATCTAATTTTTGTCTAGCTTTTATTAATTTTACTTTGTTCTTATTATTTTCAATTCTTAGAATCTAGGATCATATCATTTAGTATTAGAGCCTGGATTAGTGTTTGTTTTTACAAACACAGTGTAGGATTTGTTTTATCAAATCTTAAAATTTAAAACAAAAATCAAAAATCCCAAAATTGAGTCATAGATTGAGGGATTCTTTGACTGAAATTTTTGTTGTAAGTTGTTGATTGTTGATACTATTTGATGAATCTATTTGGTACTTTAAATCAAGGATTCAAAATTTAGGCTTCTTCAAACTTAAGAACAAGGGGGTTTCTTAATTTTGGGTGTTTGGTTTTGAAATTGAAGCATTGAGGTTTGTAAGCAGACAGATAAGGAGCTTATATCTGAATTATGGAACAAAAACAAACTAATTTGTGAAGATTGAAGGGAAGAAAAATTGCAAAAATTGAGTTTTTTCTTCAACCCAACAAGGACATGCGATCGAGCTCCTGCAGTTGTGATCGCGCCCCTTCGCTGAGTTACTCTCCACGAATGCGCCCGAAGCTTCGCAGTAATCCTCTGAATACACACGCGACCGCGTCTGAGTACTCCGCGGACGCGCAGAAGATACTACAGCCCAAATAATAGAGAGCTGAAAACAACACCTAAACCATCTCAAATCACTCAAACTCTATGATATATACACTGAGTGTCTAGATCACATACAAAATTCCATCTAATTCCGACATCATTTTGTGCAAAAAGCTATTCTTGTTTCATCTTCTTTGCCTTTCCCAATTCCCGTCTGTTAGCTTTAATTGTTTGTTCTTTGTTTACATCAACTCCACTCTATCCCAAATTAGATTAAGCAGATTGTCAAGGATTGGATTGAGTGTGAAGAGAAACTTGTGCTTTGCCAAGAGAGGTAAAAGGAAAGTGTGGTGAGAATATTAGAGCGAGCAAGATCCGATCATTGAGTGTAAACACGAGTGAATTGAGTGGAAACACTTAGGGAGTGAATTGGTGATGACCTTTTATTACTAACATTCTTTGTCTTTGTTTGTCTTTTGTAGGTATCATGTTGCAAAAGGAAGGTGAAATGAACATGGAAATGAAAATCATGCTTCTAGCTAATGGCTCGTGTGGATGGAATGTATGATGAATTCAAGGAAGTCAAGGGAACCATATCAGACCTATCTCATAAGGCTAGGATCCAAGAAACCAGAAAACAAGTGGTTGAAACACCTCCAACCGTGGGTGTTTGGGTGATGGCCCTAGTCGGCCTTCGCGTGCTATTGATCATTATCATCAAAGGGTTTCCCAAGATACTTACTCTCAAAACGCTACTCTTTAAATAAAGGATCCTCCTCTTGACCCTCTAATACATGAAGGTGTGACGCACCAACATTTTGGACGTCAACATGATGAAGAGACTTATCATTCCCTTGGAGAGAAAGATCAATACTATCAACTGGTAGGAGCACAACAAAGAGGGTATCCATAAGGAGGGTATAGAGGTCAAGGTGGTCGATTTGTTGTAGCATATCAAGGAAGACCAAACCGTGAAGAGAACCACTATGACTATGGTGGTCAAGGGGGACATCGGAGATATCATGATGATCAAGATAGAGCATTGAACACCATCAAGATCAACCTTCCTTCTTTCCAAGGAGGTAGTGATCCCAAAGAGTATCTTGAGTGGGTGGTTAAAATGGAGATAATCTTCTAAACCAACAATGTGCAAGAGGCCACAAAGGTCAAGTATGCAATTGTACAATTTGAAGGGTATGCTTCCACTTGGTGGGAATCGAAGCATAGACAAAGGAAGACTTATAGACTACGTGATGATGGTGGATGGCTTGCATTGAAGTCTATGACGAAAAAAAAAGTTATCACCTAAGAACTATGAAGAAGAATTACTCAAGAAGTTCTACACCTTGAGACAAGAAAGCAAGGGGGTACCGAAATACTTTGATGCATTTGAAAAGACGAGCATAAGGGCCAACATCTATTATGGAGATCGACTTCTCATTCCAAGATTTTGTGGAGGCTTAAATAGAAACATTTCTTCTCCAATGGAATTGCACACCTATGCGACCTTATTTGATGCATTTCGAGTGGCACTTAAGGTAGAGAGAAGGCTCAAGGTGAACAAATTTTATAACTCCAAAGGAACCGATTCCACTTGGATTAAAGGGAGAGACAATGTGAAATCTTCCCCACAATGGGACAAAGCAAGAGAACTAAGGCAAGACTTCAAGAATAAAGTTGACAAAGCGAAGCCCAAAGATAAACTGAATGTGGAGGTAACTAAGCTAAACTCGAAATTTTATCTTCAATACAATGTTTGAGATGTAATGGGCGGGGTCATATAATGACATTGTCCTAATCGGGGAGCCATACTTGCTTTGCTTAATGAGGGTTATCAAACGGATGGTGTTGAAAAAGAGGAGAGGGATGATGTACCTTGTGGAGATAACTTTGGGAGAATAAAGTGGGGAAGATGGGAATGAGAAGAAGGAGTACTTTGCTCATGTTTTAAGGAGAATCATGGGGGCTCTAGTAAAGTAGAACTTGGATCAAAGAGAAAACTTATTTCATATTAATTGTAGGATCCAAGGAGCCATTTATTCTCTTATCATTGATAGTGGGAGTTGTGTGAATGTCGTGAGTGCTTCTTTGATTGAGAAACTCAAAATTCCCACGAGGAAACATCAACAATCCTATAGACTACAATGGTTGAATGAATGTGGGGAATTGAAGGTGGTCAAACAAGCTTTCATCAAATTCAAGATTGGGAACTACCAAGATGAGATTCTATTTTATGTGGTTCCAATACAAGCTTGTCACATTTTGCTTGGTAGGCCATGGCAATTTGATAGAATGGCAAGGAATGATTGCATGACCAATAAGTACTCTTTGTAGTTAGAAGGGAAAAAATTTATACTTAATCCTTTGACTCCCGGTCAAGTGAGTGAGAGATATAGAAGAATAAAAGAATTAAAAGAAGAGAGAGAGAGAGAGAGAGAGAGAAGAAGAAGAAGAAGAAGGAGTTGAGGAGAGCAAGAAAATGGGAGCTACAACACAAAAGAGAAAGGAATCAAAAGAAAGAGTGAGTGTGATTTTGTCAAGAAAAGAGTGTAGAGATGAGTTAAGAGAGGGAATCCCTTTGATCCTCTTCATGCATAAAGATCAAGTTTAATTATTCATGAACTAACCTCTTCTTTTCCTAACTCTATTTCTTCTCTTTTGCAAGATTATAAAGACATCTTGTTCGATGGTTTGCCTAGTGGGTTGCCACCACTAAGGGGAATTGAACATCAAATTGACCTTGTTCCTGGTTCACAATTGCCCAATAAGGCCGCTTATAGAAGCAACCCGTAAGCCATCAAAGAACTCCAAAGGCAAATTGAGAAGTTGCTTGAAAGAGGCATTGTGAGAGAAAGTTTGAGTCCATGTACGATTCTGGTCATTTTAGTACCTAAGAAAGATGGGACTTGGTGCATGTGTGTGGATTGTAGAGCTATCAACAAGATCACGGTAAAGTATCATCATCTTATACCTAGGTTAGATGGTATGCTTCATGAATTGGCTGGTTCTTGTTTGTTATCCTAGATTGACTTGAGGAGTGGTTACCACCAAATCTAGACTGGGTGATGAGTGGAAGATAGCCCTCAAGACCAACATTGGTCTCTATGAATGACTAGTCATGCCTTTTTGTTTCACCAATGCTCCTTCTACCTTTATGAGGTTGATGAATCATGTGCTTAAATATTTTATTGGGAAATTTTTTGTAGTGTACTTTGATGACATTCTTATCTATAGTATATCCTTAGATTAACATGTTGATCATTTGAAACAACTGTGTGATGTTTTGAGAAAAGAACAATTGTTTGAAAATTTGAAAAAGTGCTCTTTTTGTATTGGTAAAGTTGTTTTTCTTGTTTTTTGTGAGTGAAAATGGTGTGGAAGTTGATGACACTAAAGTGGAGGGCATAAAGAATTGGCCAACTCCTAAAAGCATTGGTGATGTGAGAAGCTTCCATGGGTTGGCTAGCTTCTATAGGATATTTGTGAGAGGATTTAGTACCATAGCCGCACCATCTACCTAAGTGACAAGGAAAGATAAGCTATTTGTGTGGGGAAAAGAGCAAGAAGAAGCATTTGTGAAGTTGAAAGATGTGCTTAGTTCTACAGCTCTTCTTCAATTTTACGATTTTGATAAAACTGTTGAAGTGCAGTGTGATGCAAGTGGGGTGGGGATTGGAGCCATGTTGATGCAAGATCAAAAACTCATAGCCTACTTTAGTGAGAAACATAGGGAGCCATAATAGGTACTCTATCTATGATAAGGAGTTGTATGCTTTGGTGGTGGTGTTAATTGGCAACATTATTTTTGGTCCAAGGAGTTCATTATCAAAACCGACCACCAATATTTGAAGCATCTTTGAAATGAAGAGAAGTTGAATTTGAGGCATTCCAAATGGATGTTATTTATTCAAACTTTTCCTTCTGTGATTCATTACAATAAGGAGAAGGATAATGTGGTAGCGGATGCTTTGTCTAGGAAGTTTGTGCTACAATCAAGCAGGCATGTGTTGTTGAATACTTTGGGGTCTAAACTCATGGGTTTTGAAAGTATGAAGGGGATGTATTCCAACAATCTTTATTTTGGAGAGCTCTTTGACATTTGTGAGTTGGAAGAAAGAGGGAGAATGGTCATTGGATTGTTTAGAGAGGAGGAGATAGTTGAAGATAAAGAGAAGAAGAGATATCACAAGTTTGAGGAGTTTTCGTTTAGAAATGGCAAGTTGAGTGTTCCTAATTCTTCTTAGAGGGAGCTGCTTGTGAGGGAAACTGATGATGTTGGTTTGATGGATCATATTGGGATTGGCAAGACTCTTGAAATCCTTAAGGACCAATAGTATTGGCCTAGAATAAAGGAGGATGTTGCAAGGGTGTGGGATCAATGATTGGGGCAAACAAGCTAAGCCGAAATTACTTCCACATGGTTCGTACTCATGATACGTGCCAAATTTAGCTTAAAGCACTTACCATCAAGAGCCAGGATTGGAGGATGCAAAGGACGAAAAGCCAAGAGCTTTCGGAGCGATTTGAAGAAGTGTCAAGAGCACCCAGGCCCAGGCGCTCCGCCCAGGACCCTAGGCGCTCTGCCCAAAGCATGAAGAAGCCAGGCGCTCTGCCCAACTGTCACACTGTCCAAAAATGTGACAATTCCAGGCGCTCCGCCTTCTAGACTAGCATTCCCGAGATTTTAGTCTAGTTATTTACTATTTTAGCCCTACGTGACTTATTATGTGTAATCAACTTGTAGGGGCTTTTATGTCATTTCATTAGGAGTGTGGAACATCTATAAATACCACACTTAGTCATTTTATTTCATTAGCTAACCTACATTTGAAGAATAGACATAGAAAGACAGGCAAGGCCTTCTTTGTTGAAGCTTGAAGCTTTGGATTATCTTTTTGCTTGGAACCTATGGAGATTCGTCTCTAGTATGAATTCCTTGTATGGTTCAAGTTTCCCTTCCTCTCTCAGATATTCATTCATAGTTTGAATCGTTTATCCATTCTTTTCTTCTATTTCTGTTCTTTCCGATCCCTATTTTCTTGCTTTCTTGTGGTTATTGCTTCCGCGTCTTATTTTATCGCTTCCGTGATTATGATCCTTATCAGTTTTTTATCAGAGAAAGGCTCGGGATTTGTTCTTACAAACTCTCATTCCTTATTCATCTATCTAGTATCTTATTGTTATTATTCTTATTGTTCTTGAAAAGAAGAAAAACAAAAAAAAATGAAAAAGTTGAAAAATACAAAAAAATTGATAGAACTTCATGGATATGATGACCCAACCAATGATATGTATTGGGGATTGTTCTATATCATTTACCCATTAATTTGGTACCAATTTTACATGATTTGGAGTTGTGAATCAAAAGTTCAAAAAATTGAGACCCAACTTGAAACCCTTGTTTAAATCGCTTTGAACCTTGATTGTGATCTTGTTATTGAGTGTTTGATGTTAAAAATCATTTGGGTTTGTTAGGATTAGTGAAAAACAACTTTGGGTACCAAGGGACTCGAGAAACGTCTTGAAAACGTTGAGATTTGGGTGAAAAACCATCAAAAACACGTTTTCGGAAGAGCTGGGAACAGGACCCAGGCGGACCGCCCAAGCACTAGGCGGACCGCCCAGCTGAGTTACTAGTTAACAACCATGTGGATTGCCCACCCACCCAGGCGGACCGCGCAGTTCATTGGTTGGTTTGGTTAGCTTCGTTTCGTGGTTTTTTGTGTTTGTTTCGTTTCTGTGCTTCTTTGTTAGTGTATCTAAGGTAATTGTCCTAATTTATTAACACTAATCTTTGAGCTTTTAGGATGTTGTGTGTCTTGAAGTCTTTACTTAAAGTCATAGAACTTTCTTTGCTTCAAGTGCGCATTTAAATAGCTTCCCTACATCGAGTCACATAAACTCCATTCCGAACCATTACTTGGGTGTACTAGTTGTTGATCTTGCCATTATGGTTACTAAGAGAACAAGAAGGTCTTGAGTGGAAAAAGGCTTGAGGGGTAAGAACAATAGTGTGGTCACAAAAGCCAATGACCTTGAGTGTATACACGAGTAGAAAGAAAATTGAGTGACATCTTTTGAGTGATACACTTGAGGGAGTGAATTTGTGAGGTCCTTTACTCTTTATTGTTACAACTATAGCTTCGGATGATGATTGTGGAGGGTATGACTCGTGTGGAGATGATGGAGACTATGGTTCCTGTTGCTCCCAACGCACAAGCAAGTATACGTGGTCGACAAGTAATAAAGTGATATGTAGAGTATCGTTCCCACGAGGACTATTCAGACTGGACTCCTAACAAACAATTTGTTAAGAACTATTCAGGGATCTTTTTCAATAATGATGGTTGTGAAAGTTACTAACTAAAGGAAATAATTAAAAACAGGTAATTGAAGTCAATAATCGTTATCAATAATGGAGAAACGGACCAGGGTCAGAGTTACGAACAATCCAGTTGAGTTATCCAGTTGATTCTACTTCTTGATTTCCTAGATTGCTAACTACAGGTTAAATGTACCCGTGAAAACCTTTCGATTCTTCACGGTCTATGCAGGCTACTCCAATCCCTTTATATCTATGGGTTGAATCACGTGCACGCATTAACGAATTCTGTGATTAGTTAAGCTAGGCGAGCAAATATATGTCTATCCTACTCACAAATTGGTTCCCCGATGCCCGGGTTCACAATCTAGCTCTACTCTTTCTTATTGCGTTCATAAATTCCCTCTTTCGAGTTTAATCTAAAAAACATAGATAGTGTTCAATTATCAGGCCTCAATAACCAAACAATTAGGCTCAAGAAAGAATAAACAATCCGTAATGGTAAATCAATATATAGAAATCAACTTTCAAACATCAACCTTCATGTATTTACTCTAACCCTAGAACGAACAAACTATAGAATTAAAGAGAAGAATAAGAGAAAGAGAGAAAGAACTTGGTTAGAAGACATCTAGGGCTCCTCCCCTCTCCTCCAAAACTTTCTCCAAAGTCTGAACTCCCTTCCAAAAACTAAGTCAAAGAGTATTTATAGGGTTTACAAAGGCCTGGTAATAAGTTAGACCTAAGCCTAGACGAAATAGGAAGTCAAAATACGCTCCAGGGGCGCTATAACGGGCGCCCCGCGCCCACGATCGCGCCTAAACAACCAGAAGACGTCGAAGTTTGCACGCCTTTGGGGCGCCCCGCGTGGGAAAACGCACCAAGCAGCCAGCGCTATAAGTGGCGCGCCACGTGCCCCACAACGCCCAGCAAAAATCAGCTCTTCCTTGCTCCGCATATCGCCTCGTGTCTTGCCCTCGTGTGCTCAATCCAATCCTAAATCAATTTCCAATCATTCATTGCTCAATCACGCTCCTAAGAGCTCCAAATTCACTGCACACCAACCTACACATGCACGACATCAAATTAGTGCAAAACCACATTCATAAACTATAAAACGGCGAATAACAAGCTCAAATATGCGGAAATATTAAGGAAACATTGGCATAAAATGCCAAACATCAGTTCCTATGTTGTTGATGATGGGTATTGTTATGATGATTTGGGGAACCAAGGCTCGTATGATGATGAAGCGGGTTACTATGATGCTCATGAGGATTATGAAGACTACGAGGCTTGTGGAGATGAATGTGAAGATTCTTATGCTTCTACTCAAGAAATCGAAGATAGTGACGCTTCAAGGTATATTGATCCTACTTACTATTCTTGTGATGAATTTGAAAATGTTGATAGTGATATAGAGAGAATTGATGATGAGGTTGATTATGCGAATTGTTCATTTTCATCTTCTCTTGGTGTTGCTAATGGTATGCAAGGGAGTAGTAGAGGTCCTTCCATTAGTTTGGGAGGAGGTGGTGGTTGTTCCATGGGTAGGGAGAATCTTGCCTATCCTACTTGTGCTAAACGGCCTAATGCTTCTAACTCTCATGTGAAGGGTGATTTGAGAGATGGTGTTGCTCTTGCTACAAGGGGCTTGTATTATTCTATCAATGCCGTGAAGGGTATGGGTAGTTGTAGTAGGAGTAGTGCTATAGCCAATGGAACCAAGGAGAGGGGTTCATATGGGTTCCATGGCAAGGTTCCTTCCTCGACTTTCAACAACACTTCTAATGTTGGAAGAGTGATGGGAAGTGGGTGTTACCTTAGCAATGTTGCTAGGAGAGGAGGGATAAGGGAGACACGAGTTGATGATGATACTAATCTTGGATGTCCAAGTTATTTCTTGGATGATCCTATACGAAACTTGAGTCTAAGAAGGTTCGCTGTTGAGGTAGATGGTAATGGAGGATACTTGCTCAAGATTGGTGACACCGATGCCAATTGCATTAGCACCTCGTTGGTTGATGAACTAAGGCTACCATGCTATGCCCTAGATCATCCTTATGATTACAATGGAGTGCGGGTCTCCAAGAAAGCTTGGGTGTACATATCTCATAGGAATTATAAGAGTTATGTTTGGTGTGATGTGTATCCCATGAAATATTTTGATGTGTGGTTAGGTGAGCCATGGTTGCAAGACAAGAAGGTGCAATATAGTATTGTGAGGGATAAGTATCATGTGAGCAAGGGTCAAAGGACTTATGACTTTGAACCTTGTCGAGCAAGAGACAAGTTGCACTAGTGCACCTTCCTTGACAATGCAAAGAAGAAATGAGCGGGAACTTCATTCCATGGTTGAAATTGAACAATCAAGAAGTCCTACAAACACAAGAAATGGTGGGACTAGTGCAAGAAAAGAGCTGACAAATGTCAACAAGGTGAACCGGAAGCCACAAGCTCCAAAGCCAAGTGGTTCACCAACAAAGAAGAAGGAGACCTCAAGTGATGACTCTCCAAGTCCGAGATTCCGGGTTGATGTTAAGAGTCCACCTACTCCGGCTATGGGTATCCTCGGTCCTCGTCCCAACTCACCCGAATTTGAGAGACAAAAGATTGAGAGGAGTAAGGGAGTGACAGGTGACAACTCTCGAGTGGAAAAAGGAGAGGTTGTGTTGAGTGATGTGAGTGAGTTGTCACCACCCAAATCTACACCCGACCTTGAAAAGAAAATGAGGGAAAAGAAAGAGGGAAAAAGAATTGTTGAGAGTGAGGACACCCCTTATTCTAATACTTACTCTTTATCTTTTTCTTCTACTTGTGTTAGCTCTTGTGTAGGCATTCTTGGAGGCAAGCCAATGGAGCCTCAACCATGTTCCAAGATGGAAGGACAATGTGAAGAAGAACTTCAATGTGAGCTTCAAGGTGGAGGGACAATTCATAACACTTGAAGTGCAATGAGTGATCAAGATGGCCACTCAAAGGTATGTGATAGTTTTTCCCTTGAGCATGTTACTTCCTTGTCTTATGATAGTGTTTGTGATAACTCAACACTAGTTGATGATTTGTATGATTACAATGTGTTTGCAACTAGTGTAGAGTCTTTGGGTCAACTTGTGTGTGAATGTAAACTACTAGTTGAGAGGGATGATAAGCCACATCATGATGTGAGCTCGATTTTTATTGAACCTCTCTTTAGTGAAGATCTTGAAGTTAACCTTGTTTGTGACCCTGGTTATGACACCCCACCTATATTTGATAGAGGAGAAGATGACTTGAATGAATATACTATTCTTCCCTTTAAGTGTTTATTTGATAATGGTGGTCTCGAGTGTCGTAGTAAGGATGATCATAGCCTTGAGGAATCTCTAATGAAGGAGATGGATAGGATTGTCTTTGATGATTCCTCAAGTATGGATGATGACTCTAGTTTTGATGCATCACCTTTGATGGGTAGTGGACTTGTTTTCACCAACCCTTTGTTTGAAGAGGATTTTAAAAGAGGTGGTGATGTGTATCAAACTAGAGAAGAGTTTGGATTTAAACCTCCATGGTTTGGAAAGTTTGACTCTATGGACAATCCATTATTTAGAGCTCCAAGTGAGATGAGTGGTCTTGATATTGGTTGTGTTGGACCATCTTCTAGTAGTCCTAACCTTCATTGTATGGACTATAATGATGAAGAACCTATTTTGGAGACCTTCCTTGGGAGTTTGTCTAGTGAGGGAGATTGTCTTAGAGGTGGATTTGGAGGTGAGGAAGTCACTCTTGGTGTGCGTAGGAGTGCTTCCAAGAAGGGGAGTAGAGTATTTGATGTTAGTTGCCAATTGAACTATTTTATTTACTCCACCCCACATATTGATCACACCTTGGGTGTTGAGCATATCAAAGTCAATGAGTCACATTGTGATAGTAATGCATTGAAGGCTTGGTGTGTTGGTTATGAGCTTAGAGATGATAGGTTCTTTGATTGCTTAATCTTGTATGTTCCATGCCCTATTGATCTCTTTGCTTGTTATGGTAGTGAGTCCTTGTCATTGTTGAGCTAAGAACTTGTTATTTCTTTTGGAGACATAAGCTTTTTGATAAGTATTGATACTTGGCTCTATCACAAAAGTGTGTTTTCCACAACACTTGCAGTCACCCTTGTTGGACTTGCCTACTCGTGTAGTGGGAAGTCTTAGTGTGTTAATGTTGAACTTAGGGATCATAGGAATTTTTATTGCTTGATCTTGCATATTCCATATCCTATTGATCTCTTTGATGAATCTTGTGTTGAGTGCACCCATTGGGGAAGCCAAGTACTTATTGTTTTCTTTGGAAACATGCGCTTTATCATTGTTATTGATACTTGGTTATACCATAAGAGTGTGTTTTCCACACTACTTGCACTAACCTACTTTTGTAGTAAGACATTTTGGTTGTGCTTGTCTTTGGTTGCAGGTCTTGATGGTTTGATTTCGAGGATGAAATCCTTTCAAGAAGGGGAGGATATTATTGGTCAAATTTAGCTTAAAGCACTTACCATCAAGAGCCGGGATTGGAGGATGAAAAGGACGAGAAGCCAAGAGCTTTCGGAGCGATTTAAAGAAGTGACAAGAGCACCCAGGCCCAGGCGCTCCGCCCAGGACCCTAGGCACTCCGTCCAGGACCCTAGGCACTCCGCCCAATTGGCCAGGCGCTCCACCCAATTGTCACATTGTCCAAAACTGTGACAGTTCCAGGCGCTCCGCCTCCTAAACTAGCATTCCGAGATTTTAGTCTAGTTATTTACTATTTTAGTCCTACGTGACTTATTATGTGTAATCAACTTGTAGGGGCTTTTATGTCATTTCATTAGGAGTGTGGAACATCTATAAATACTACACTTAGTCATTTTATTTCATTAGCTAACCTAGATTTGAAGAATAGACATAGAAAGAGAAGCAAGGCCTTCTTTGTTGAAGCTTGAAGCTTCGGATTATCTCTTTGCTTGGAACCTATGGAGATTCATCTCTAGTATGAATTCCTTGTATGGTTCAAGTTTCCCTTCCTCTCTCAGATATTCATTCATGGTTAGAATTGTTTATCCATTCTTTTCTTCTATTTCTGTTCTTCCCCATCCCTATTTTCTTGCTATCTTGTGTTTATTTCTTCCACGTGTTATTTTATCGCTTCCTTGATTTTGATCCTTATCAACTCACCTCTTCTCGTTCCTTTGGGTCCTTGGCTTAATATTTCTACGGATTTTATGCTTGGTTTGCCTAGGATCAAAATAGGAAAAGATAGCATATTTGTTGTTGTTGATAGGTTTTCAAAAATGGTACATTTCATTCCATGTCATAAGAGTGATGATGCATCCTATGCTAAATTTTTTGTTGAACATGTGCTTAAATTGCATGGAGTCCCTAAAACTATTGTTAGTGATAGGGATTCTAAAATTCTTAGTCACTTTTGGAATAAATTGTGGGGAAGACTTGGCACTAAGTTGTTGTTTTCCACTTCTTCTCACCCGCAAACCGATGGCCAAACCAAAGTTGTTAATAGAACTCTGGGCACCATGCTTAGGCCCCTGGTTAAGGGTAAGTTTGCTTCATGGGAAGATCATTTGCCATTGATTGAATTTGCATACAATAGAACTATTCATACTTCTACTTGACTGACTCCTATTTGAAGTTGTATATGGTTTTAACCCACTAACCCCATTAGATTTACCTCTTTACCTCAAGATGTGGTTATAAGTTTAGATGTTAAAGCAAGAGCACAAGAGATGAAGAAGCTTCATGAGCAAGTAAGGAAACAACTTGAGAAGAAGAATCAAGAGGTGTCCAAAAAGGCCAACAAATAGAGCCGTCAAATGGGCTTGGCCCGCTGGGTCGGCCCAGCCTAGCCCATGATTTGATAGGGTTGGACTATGATTTTTCTAGCCCATAAAACACCAAGGCTTTTTAGCCCGGCCCACGCAAGCCCACAGCCCGTGAGGCTTGATCGGTGCTAGGCTGGGCTGGCCTGTGGGTTTAGTAAAATAGCATATGCCTTTTTTACCCTTCATAAGTGCATTTAACTGTGGATATAATTGTAATGACAAAAATAAGTCAATAATTCAAAATTAATAATTGATCTTACAAAATGACTCAGAATTCTAATGTAATAATATCCGTAGATTATACTACCACCTACTTCTTAATCACGAAGAAAAAAGAATATCCTATTAGGGTTAGACAATCACATTTTATCTAGCGTACTAGGTTGATAGATAACATCAAATATGTATGGTAACTTGATCGAAGTTTGTGATTTAATTCTTAATTCTTGTGTTATCTGAAGTTGCTTCAGGAACGTTTGAAATTATTATTCACTTTCTTTTAATGAAAGATGAAGTGATTAAGTTCAAATTAAGTATTTGTTGTAATCAAAGTTTGGACAGTATTTTTAAGCTGAAAATAATGGTAATGCCTTGAGCACTTCCAGTTTAAAATGTTATCAAAAATTCAAAATTAATATTAAAAAAATTGAAATAATAATAATGGTGGGATGGCTCGGCCCTGCTTGCGGCCTACATTAGGCTGGGCTGAGCTTGGCTGATGATTTAATGACCCGTGAATCGTGGGCCAGCTCGGCAAATTGCAAAACACAACCTGGCCCATATTGACAGTACAACAACAAATGAAGGAGGAAGATGATTTTTGAACTGAGTGATTGGGGTTGGGTCCATTTTCGAAAGGAAAGGTTCCCAAACAAGAGGAAGAGCAAGTTGATGCCAAAATACGATGTCCCTTTTCAAGCCCTTGAGCGCCTCAATGATAATGCATACAAGATTAATTTGCCTCATGAGTATTAAATGCATAATACTTTCAATGTTTGCGACTTGTCTCCTTTTGATGTAGATGATCAATCAAATTCATGGATGAATTCTTCTCAAGAAGGGGAGAATGATGCAGCCCGAGCTACATCAAGTCCATTGACAAGGAGCCAAGCAAGAGAGTTGCAAGAGTTTCACTTCTTGTTCTTGAAGATGGAGGTGCTGGAGCTGATTTTGGATGACACGGTGCAATTTTGCGCACTCTCTGCTTCTTGAGTTTCAGATATTCAGTGCGATCGCAACAAGGCAGGCACGATCTCGAGCCTCTCAGAGTTTCAAATCAGTGTGACCCCGCAGGAGCCTGGCTGAAGATTGCTCATCGCAACCGCGTGACCTAGGACGTGATCGCACCAGTCTGCCTGAGTCCTTCAGCGCGAAAGCAACCTCACTGTCGCGACGGCGCTGTTTTTAGTATAATTACCTTGCTTGTAGATCACTCTAGGGGCAACTAAAGCATTTTATGCCAATTTAGGAAAATAATATAAAAGCCCTTTATTCTTCATTAGCTAGGGTTAGACTTGGTTGATGAAATTTGATGCTTGTAAGCATTTGGCTAAGTTGCTTAAACACTCTTCCATGATTGCCAATTTGGAATTCTTTCCAATTGAGGGTCATAAAGTGTAGGTGTTTTTTATTTACTGTGTTTAAGGAGGTGATTAGGTCTCACCTCATAATTATTGCCTTAATCCATATCTAATTTGAGTCTAGCTTTTATTAATTTTACTTTATTCTTGTTATTTTTAATTTTTAGAATCTATGATCATATCATAATCCCCAAGAAAAAGAGAAGAAGAGAACAAATAAAACAATAAAATAAAAATAAAAAAATGCTTGTCCACAGATGAATCGAGCATGTTTGGAACTAGCAGCTCGGGCATTGGCATTGTCCACATTGGCAATGTTTACTTCATAATTACATGGGATAAGCTTAAAAGTCTACTCCTGGCAAAGGAAAAAGAATAGATCAGAGAAAAAAAGTATAACAAATAGGAGAACAATGCAGGCTTTTGGACTCCATAAGGTAGGACAATAAGCATAATCAAGTCTGTTGATACAGCCACACTTTCAGCTAGTAGATTTACAAATTGAAGGATTTTTTCTCTAAGAATTAGGCATTGCTAGAATAACAAGCTACCATAGTTACTCCAACTCCCAACATAGATTATTTTGCATTACCGCACATCCTATAGTTTTTCTTTTATCGATTCTAGAGCAAGATACAACAACATACCTAGTGTAATCCCACTAGTATGATCTGTGTGGGTAAAAAATACATCACATACAATTACGGGGATATGAGTCTAGCTGGCAGAGGCTAAACTTACTCTACAAATTATCAGGCACTGTGGATATATGACTGACCCTTGCCACGGCCGCTCATCAGGCATAGGCCCAGGACTGTAAGGCATATGCCCACCCGCCTTGATAGTAATAGTCTCCTAGTTAGGGTCAACCTAGTATCAGTGCCTTATGTATTCAAGCCACGGCCTAAAAACATAGAAGTTTTCCATAATGATTTGGGGTAAACCTAATGCAATATATACTCATCTCCCTTATTGTATTCGACACAAGAGATTCACTACGAATCTGCCTATTCTCAAGGAATAATACAAATTTTATACTACTTTGGTACTATTTTCTTCGTATTTATTTTATTGCATGTGACCCTCTTCTAAATTTATCTATTTAACCTATTCGGCAAGTTTTAGGCATAAAAGTTTGGCACCAACCGTGGGGCCCAAGAAATTATTAGTTTTTACGAAGGAAACACTCGACCCTGTAAGGCGACAATGATGGTCTCCCACCAAATTCTGCTCATGCAGTCGATGATGCATCAAAGGATCTCAGCAATTAAGCCAGGCACGAAAAAGATTCATCCAAGGAACCAATCAGCGTGGCAGAAGAAAGTGACCATGACGAGTCATTACATGGAAGCCCCGTCAGGGCCAGTGATTAATTTGAGAATCTTTCGACAGATTTCTCAAGACTCAACAGCAGCATTCGGTTTAGAACTCGACAGCGATGTCCGAAACATTAGCCAAGCATCTAAAGGCAGTCTTTGCCAAGTTAATTCAATGGCCAGGATCCCCATGTGGATCGGAGCCCACAAGTAGTACCCCAGCTTCAGTGCCCAGACAAAGGATTAACTTAGAGGCCGTCTCAACAAGTTTAATGGCAGCCAATAACCTGGCATCCACATGCTCTTGTCATTCAAGGCATACTCAAAGAGTTGCAGGTAGTCCAAGAACGGATAGGTAATATTCCAGGCGCTCCATTTCTTGTGACCGTGGTGGATGAGTGATGTAAACAAAAATACTCGAAAGCAAATAAAGATAGAAATCGAGCATTCAACAAGAAAGTTATGATTAGGAAGAACAGAAATAGAAGAAAGAATGGATCAAACTCACATATGTAGATTGACTCCAAGGAAGAAAGAGAAACTTGAACCTATCAAGGAATCATACTAATGATGATCTCCATGGGTTACAAGGTTAAGAGATAAAGCAAAGCTTGAGAGCTTCAACAAGAAGGCAATGCCTTTTTTCTGTTTTCTCAATATTCTGAACTAGCTAATGAAATAAACCTAAGTGTATGGCTTTTATAGGTCAGCCCTTATAGCCCTAAAGTGTCAAAAAATAGCCCCCAAATAGGCTAAAAATAAAAGACCACATAGGGCCAATAAAGTAATAATGTTGTAAAGACTAAACTAATCCTGTAATGGAAATCTGGGCACAGGAGCGGCCGCTGAGCCATGGGCGCTCAGCCATGGAAACTTCAGAGAGTTGTCTTCTTCAGACTTAGACAAATTTTACAAGTTTGGAGTCTGGGGCGCTCCACCCTGAGTCTGGGTGCTCCACTCTGAGACAAGGGTGCTCCACCCTGGGACTAGGGTGCTCCACCTTGGGACTGGGGTGCTCCATCCCAAGACTGGGCACTCCACCCTTTCAAAAAACTGCAACCTCGCACGTTTGTTCCTTAAAGCTCTCTTCAAAAGATCCTTAGCTTGAGTCTTGATGGACGACATCTTGGCCTGGATTGGATTTCATCATCCTCCCCTTCTTGAAAGGATTTCTTCCTCAAAATCACACCATCAAATCCTACAAACAAAGACAGACACAACCAAAACTTTCTACTGCAAGAGTAGGTTAACTCAACAATAGTTAGTGCATGATGTGCGAAAAATAAACACTCTTATGATATAGCCAAGCATCAATAACGATGATAAAGTCCATGCCTCCAAAAGAAACAACAAGTTCCTGGTTCAACAATTGCACACACTCAAGATAATAACAAGCAAAAAGATCAATAGGATATAGAACACGCAATCTCAAGACATCAAAGACCCTATTATCTCTATATTTATGGCTAACACACCAAACCCCCAATGTATGATACTTTCAATTTGACACAATGGGTTTGGCATGCTTACTATCCAAGGTGTGATCAACAATTGGAACAGAGTAGGTAAAATAGTTCAACCTAATACTAACATCAACTACATCACTCCCCTTCTTGGGGTCACTCTTACTCACACCAAGAGATACCTCCTTACCTCCACATTCACTTATAAGAAAACCCTCCTCACTAGACAAACTTCCAAGGAAAACATCAATTATGGCTTCTTCATCCTCAGTCCTCACAACCCACACAATCAAGATTAGGACTACTAGAAGATGTGTCATCACACTCAATACCATGACCACTCTCCTTACTTGGAGTTTCAAATAAAAGGTTATCTATAGAGTCAAATTACTTACACCATGGAGATTCTAACTCACTCTATACTTTAGCTTGGTATAAGTCACCACCTCTATTAAAGATGCCCTCAAATAAAGGATTAGTAAAATCAAGCATCTCAAATTCATTACCAAGCAAAGGTGAAGTATCAACACTTGATTCATCATCATCTAAGGAATCACCTTGTACAACCCTATCCAGCTCACTCACTAGGGACTCCTCAAGACTACTATCATCCTAACTACGACATACAAGATGTCCATTATCAAATATATCATCAAAGGAAAGAACATGATAATCAATCAACTCATCTTCGCCTCTATCAAATATGAGTAGTGTCATAACAAGGCTCACAAACATGGTCAACCACAACTTCTTTACTAAAGAGAGGTTCACTAAATAGATTTACATTATCCTACAACTTATGAAATCCATAACTTAGTGACTCATGCTTACACACAAGTTGACCACAAGACTCTACACTAGTTGCAAACATATTGTATTCATATAAATCATCAACTAGTACTCTACCACTAACACTCTCACAAGACAAGGAATCATTATGCTCATGGAAGGAAGAGTTACCACTTACACTCGAGTTGCTACCTCTATCACTCAAAGTACTTGAAGTGTCATGACAATTTTTACCCACCTTATAACTTATAATGAGGAACATCACCTTGCCTTACCAACTTGGAACATGGTTGAGGCTCCATCAGCTTGCCTCCAAGAATTCCTGCATAATAGCTAAAACAAGTAGAAGAAGAAGATAAAGAGTTAGTGTTAGAAAAAGGAGTGCCCTCACTCTCAATTGTTCTTTTTCCCTCTCTTTTCTCCCTTATTTTTCTTTCAAGGTCAAGTTTAGATTGAGGTGAAAACCCACTCACATCACTCAACACATCCTCTCTTTTTTCCACTCTAAAGTTGTCACCAGTCACTCCTTTACTCCTCTCAATCTTTTGTCTCTCATGTTCGGGCGAGTTGGGATGAATCCCAAGGATGCTCTTAGCTGGAGTAGGTGGACTCTTAACATCAACCTAAAATCTAGGACTTAGAGAACCATCTTTAGACGTCATCTTCTTCTTAGGTGAACCACTTGACTTAGAGTCATGCGGTTTTGAAATCACCTTTTCGGTAGTTCTCACTTTACTTCCCTTTTGATTAGGCCAAGGATGTTCACTAGTCGATGCCTCAACTATTCTTCCCCTAGGCACAAAGTCATATTATCCTAGACGAATGCTTAGACAGTACATTTCCCCTTTAGCACTACATAGGAACTCCTTATTTTGCAACCATGGGGAACCTAACCAAACATCACAAGAACGCAAAGAATATACATCACACCACACAAACTCCTTATAATCCCCTTTAGAGAGGAACACTTTGGCTTCATCAGAAACCCACACTATATTGTATTCATAGGGATGCTCCAATTTGTAGCATGGTATCCTTAGCATATAAACTAATGACGGGTCAATACAATTGGTATTAGTACCGTTAACCTTTAGCAAGAATATACTCATCAACTTCAATGTAAAACCTAGTCAAGCTATGGTTTAGCTTAGTTGCATCCAAGTAAGAACTTGAATGATCATGAGTAGTATGGCTATCAACTCAATCTCCCACTCCCTTCACCTTAGCCCTCATTCTCCTTATTTCGGCCGAGAGGTTGGACTTAGTCACCTTGGGAGTGTAGTAAAAACTCTATCCATCCGACCTTTCTCCATAGCCAACCATACCTCCCTTGTACCTTCAAAAGACATATCAAGAAAACGGGGAAGGAAAAAGGTTAGTATAACAACCTCACTAGCACTCCCTCACTTTAGTGGTGGCACTCAACACTCTTTAGAGTTCACACTCAAAATACCCCCACCCAAAGATTCTTATTATCTCTTAAGAATCACGGTGCTAAGATCACCAACTAGTATGTCCAAGTATTGGCTCGGAATGGAGTTTATGTGACTCTATGGACGGACGGCTCTTTAAAGTACGCACTTGAAGCCAATAAAGTTCCATGAATATTGGAAAGGATTTAACATGCACGAGTCCCTAAACACTCAAGAGTTAGTATTAATTGAGTAGGACAATTACCTAGGAAATACTAACTAGGAGTACGTAAACAAGGAACCAACGAAAGCCTAGAAGAAAACTACCCAGTTGCAGAAATTGGACTGGCGCGCTCCACCCTGGGGACTGGGGGCGCTCCACCTTGGGAAAGGGCGCTCCACCCTGTGCAGAAATCTGCAATTTCCTGCAACCTGCAACTTTTTCCTGACCTAGTTTTTTCCCCTTTTTCACTTCTTCTCCAGCCATTGAAACACGTCTTTTCCTTCAGAAACAAGGTCTAAAGATGTTCTTGATGATTTTAATCAACACCCACCAATTCCAAACCCTAGATAACCAACAAAAAGCCTCAAGATTCAAGACTTGCCTCAAAACTCAACTACGGTTCTCAAGGTTTGGGTTCAATCACTCAAGAACATCAATAACTTCAACAAAAACATGTTTCAATGACATAAAACGACTGGGTAACTTCACCACAACAATCCTTAACAACAATTTCGGTTGGGGAATCAAAACCCAATTCGTTTTTCTCCTTTTCTTCACGTTTTTTTAAAACTTTTTTTGTCAAAAACGAAAATCAAGAGAGCATAAAACTAGAAAACTAATATAGGCACGAAGATTAGGATTGAGATTGTTAGAACAAACTCGTTCCTTTCTCTTATACTAACTGATGTAAGCAAAAATACACGGAAGTAAATCAAGATAGAAATCAAGCATTCAACAAGTAAGTTATGATTAGGAAGAACAGAAATAGAAGAAAGAATGGATCGAACTCACATATGTATATTGATTCCAAGGAAGAAATAGAAACTTGAATCTATCAAGGAATCATGCTATTGATGATCTCCATGGATTACAAGGGTAAAAGATAAAATGAAGCGTAAGAGCTTCAACAAGAAGGCAATGCCTCTTTTCTGTATTATCAATATTCTGAACAAACTAATGAAATAAACCTAAGTGTATGGCTTTTATAGGTCAGCCCTTACATGTCTAAAGTGTCAAAAAATAGCCCCCAAATAGGCTAAATATAAAAGACCACGTAGGGCCAATAAAAGTAATAATGTTGTAAAGACTAAACTAATCTCGTAATGGAAATCTGGGCACTGGAGGAGCCGCCCTGAGCCATGGGCACTCAGCCATGGAAACTTCAGAGAGTTGTCTTCTTCAGACTTAGCCAAATTTTACAAGTTTGGAGTCTGGGCGCTCTACCCTGAGCTGGGGCACTCCACCCTCAGACTGGGGTGCTCCACCCTGGGATTGGGGTGCTCCACCCTAAGACTAGGATGCTCTATCCTGAGACTGGGTGCTCCACCCTTTCGGGAAACTGCAACCTCGCTCTTTTGTTCCTTCAAGCTCTCTTCAAAAGCTCCTTAACTTGAGTCTTGATCAATGGCATCTTGGCCCGGATTGGATTGCATCAATGAGCAAAAGTTCTTCAAGCACACATACAAAGCAAGCTCTACAAAGGTTCCAATACCAAAGAAATTTTGTCTGCCGAAGAATCTGGGAGAGGTGAACATCATAGTTGACAAGCCATGAGCAGATCACATTACATCTTTTCATGTAATCAAAGAATGTGTCCCTTATAATGCTATCGTAGGACGGTCGTGGATCCATCAGATGAAGGCAGTGCCTTCCACCTTACACCCAAATCTCATGTACCCTACTAAATAGGGATAAAAGAGATACATGGAGAGCAAGAGACGGTAAGGGAGCGTTATGCAGTAGCCATCCTCGGAGCGGCCAAACCTAGCATAAGGGAAGGAGTAGGCCCCCGTAAAGATGAAGAAAATCCTAAAATCTCAATCAACTAAGATTATTGCTCCAGCTACTTGGTTGATTAGAAGTTGGGGGGAAGAGTGACAAGCACGGCACTTTCGCGATCTCAGCAGGCAGGTCCAAATCAGTGATAAGCACGGCAGACAAATTTGTACGATCTATCTGGCACTCAAAGCACTCATTTGTTCAGTTAGCAGGCGAGAATCATTACAAAGCTTGTCACAAACCTTCTCCAAGGATTGGACCTTACCCCGCAGTTTATCACTCTCATCCTGAAGGGAAGCGGAAAGGCTCCTAGCTTCATAGGCCTCCCTCTGGTGGCCCTAACTCTTTTCTCCATCGCAAAAATTTTCTGTCTCAGAGCAACGTCACTCACCTCCAGACGAACCACGTGAGCCCGCTGCATTTGCCTCATAACTTTGGCTTTGTGAAGTTTAGATGACAGTGTTGCTATTTTCTCCTTATGCTTATGGATCTCAGTATCCACAGTAGCATCAAGTTGATTGGCCCGCATTTACACAAGACGATGGGCATTATATGTAGCTAGGACCTCTTCCTCCAGCTGCTTTACTCTGGCTGCAAGAGGCTGTAAATGGGCAACCTGGCTCCGAAGATCATCAATTCTCCTCCCTCAAACACTCATCAACACCTCCATGATGAATAATCTTGTGACAAGTCATCCGCCTCTGAATAAGTATCATGAAGATATTCAGAAGAAAGTTAAGGTTCCGTTTAAAGTAAAGAAATTTAGGAAAGAAGAACATACCATAAGAGAATACCCGGGGCCGATCTTCAGCAGATCATAATGATTGTAGCCAGAAAGGCAATGTTATTCTGACGGCCCGACCAACTCAGCAGTATGGTCAGCCGCATCATCAATGTTCTGAAAAAAGTTAACTCCCACCTCGATAGGGATAACAATCTCACGGGACCCATCGATGGGCTCTTCAGCGGCAACGCCACCTCCAACGACCTCCTTACCAAGAAGATGCTGAAAAGAAGAATCAGTTGATTCAGAGGTTGGGACTATAATTGCAGGATCTGTGTGTATCCAATGACAAGCACTTAATAGAACGCACAAAGTGCATAATAAAAGGAAGGGTGAATAGGTTAAGCTAACCTGTAACCTAAGCCTTAAAGTGGGCAGCAGGGATGACAACCTAGTCCTCCACACCGGTTTTCTCTTAATCTATGAGGCCTTCATCAACAAGGTGTTTGTGCTTGCACGCAGAGGGGTCGGACGATGGGGTGACGATGGCAGCAATATGAGGGTTAACACCTTTGCGACCGGGCACTCGTGGAACTTCTCAATGTCAGAAATTATCAGGGGTTCACTGGCAGCAACTCTCTCCAGCTTATTGGGTCTTTTCCTTTTTGATGAACGGGAACAACTAGCCCTCTCGATGACCCTATCAACAGAGGCCAACAACATCGGGCAAAAGAGCAATATATGGAGCATAAATTAGAATCTCTTTCAATTCAGGCATTGTATGACGGGAGAACCCTAAAAGGGATCAAACGCAGATAAGAAACCATACTTGCAGCCATTAAGCAAGAATGAAGAAACAACATACCATGATCCTTTACCTTCCAATCGTTCATACTGTCTAGGGCTGCGAAATTCATCGTCCGAGCAGGATTCTTGGTGAAAAAAATGGTGATCCATATAGCCAAAGCATCGTGGGAAATTGGGAGCTTAGTCACAAGGTTTACTGAAAGGAAGGAGGTTAGCACAAAAATGAGGTAATCAAAGTATGCACAATTAAAATACGGAGACTTACATTTCCCATTAAAGACTTCCGGAAAGGGGTAGGATGAGACAATACTTGGAGTACGCACTTCTACGTATTGGTTGAACCAGCCACGGTCCTTGGAATTCTCATATTTGGAAATAATACCTTTCCTCCCTTGCCTCTTGTAGATCAGCATACCCACTTTATGAAGGCAGGGAGAGCAGAAAGCATGGAGGTGCCAGAAAGTGAAGTCCAACTCAGCGTAGGTAGCCAAATTATCAAGCATGGCGACCAGACGCCAAACAGAAGGCCCGACTTGGCACAAACAGATGTTATATCAATGACATATCTCCTCGGCAACCTAGTGTATGCGCTTGTTGAGATGAAGAGTGAAGGGGTAAGTATGAACCATCGAATAGTCGGCCCAATGGGTAGAAATCCTTTCTTCAGCTATAGGAACAATGATGTCGATTATGGATGGCCAATAGCACTCAATCCTGATGCGGGAAATATCATCAAGTATGACGAGAGAATGGTAACACTTGATGGAAACGTTGTCATTCTCACCTTCCTGTCTAGCCGTTTGCACTTGCATCTTGCCATCATTTTCATGATGCAAGATCGTGGGAAGGTATTCTTCAACCCTAAAGCTTCTGGGTAAGAAATTTGTTTCTTGGGCTATTGAGAGATGAATAAGTTTAGGAGAATACAGAAAGATTTTGAAAAGTTGAATTACAAAAGCGTATGAGGGTGAATGAAGGCTCTCTGTAATTTTGATTTATTTATACACACACAATAAGTCCTAGAAGGAAAGTAGATCGTATATAGATTTTGATCGTGATAATAATGGCGTACATGATAAATCCCCATAATTATGGGATATGGTAGAGCAGTTGCAGCATTGGAAAGATGTGGGTGTAATCCTTTAATAAAAAGGCTTCACGTCATTATACTTAAGTATTATCAATAATACAAAGCATGCGATGAGACGGGGATGAATACCAGGCATAGACAGGTCCCTCTATTTCCTATCACGCCTCTTTCATTTCCTGACCGCTTGTGTCAGCACTCAGCAAGTTGGTTGACTGATTGTGTGGATAAAAATATTCCACCTATGATTACGAGAATACGAATCCAGCTGGTGAAGGCTACACTTAGCCTACAAGTCACTGGGCATAGGATACACGTCTGCTCCATAAGCCACGGCCGCTCAGCAGGCATAGGCCTTGAGACGCAAGGCGTACATCCCGGCTCCTTAGGGTTTACAGTCTCCTAGTTAGGGTTAATTTATATTACCACCTTGAGTAAACAGGAACACGACCTATAGTCTTAGTATTTTACCATAATTAGGATTGGAGTAAATCACAACAATAAATACCCCTCCCCTATTGTATTATTCATCAAGCGATTCTCCCAGAATCCGACTTTACTCAAGGAATACAATCTCTTTTCTCTGTTTTATTTACTTTTCCTTAGTATTTAAATTATGTCTTGTGACCCTCTTATAAATTTTATCTGTTTAACCTATTGAGCAATTTTTAGGCATAAATACAACTGATGAAGAGTTGAAGGCACCGCCTCCATAGCATGAATCCATGGCCGCCCGAAGATCACATTATATGCCATGTCCTCAGACATAACTTGGAACATTGTCTCCTTCGTAACTCCTTCAACATAAGTGGTGAGTGTGATCTCATCGACCGTCTTCTCCGTGGAGTTGCTAAAGCATGTGAGCACGGTTGACTTTGAGACGATCTGGTCCTTCAACCATAGTTTCTTCACAACTTCGTAATGAATAATGTTCACGGAACTTCCAACATCTGCCAACACTCGCTTGAAATTTGAATCATTGATTCACAACATAATCACCAATGCATCATGATGAGGAAACATCATCTCATCGGCGTCATCACCACCAGAAACTATCTCTCCCTTTGAGCCACTGTCACAGGTCTTTTTTTCATGAGTCATGGAGACTTTGGCAAACTTTATGTCGTTGATTTCTGACCCTCCGGAGATCACATTCACTACCTTTTTTTGGGATGAGGATGTTTATGACTAAAAATTGCTTAATAGGTTAAACAAATAAACTTTATAAGAGGTCACAAGCAATACAATAATTACTAAGGAAAAACAAATAAAGTAGAGAAAAGAGATTGTATTCCTTGAGTAAAGTCAGATTTTGGGAGAATCGCTTGATGAATAATACAATAGAGGAGATGGATATTTATAGTTTTGATTTACCCCAGTCCTACTTATGGTAAAATAAAAAGACTGTAGGTCGTGGGCCTATTTACTTAAGGAGGTAATACAAATTAACCCTAACTAGGAGACTGTAAACCCTAAGGTGGCGGGATGTATGCATTGCGTCCCAAGGCCCGTGCCTCCATTATGGAGCAGGCGTGTATCCTCTATGCCCGGTGACTTGTAGACTAAGTCTAGTCTTTTCCAGCTGAACTCATACCCCCGTAATCATAGGTGACGTATTTTTACCAAGTCAGTCACCCCCCTCCACTTGCTCAGTAATGACACAGGAAGTCAGGAAGTGAAAGAGGCATGCAAAAGATATGTGTGAAAGGATATCGCACTGACTCCTTGAAACTCAGAGTCATTTGGAATGAATGAGACGCCTGATTCTTTCGGGAACTCCACACGTCTGCTTTTCATTGGTTTATGTCGATTCTTTGCACTTTTCCCGTAACTACTATTACTGCGGCGAATTGTTTCATATTCCTGACCATTATTACCTTTTACCATTTCGTGCTCCATCATTATATTCTTTTGCCTATAAAAAGGCCTTTCTTAACAGATATTCTTCTCAAGTTCTCCAGAAACACATTGTCTTTCTTAGAAAACTCCCATTTTATGAAATAACTTTGCCTTCCCTTTTGAAATTTTCACCTTCGATCCTTGTTTGATATTCCTAGAACATCTCCTTCATGCAGAGTGGATGGTGTATGAGGAAACTGAAAGCAAAAAAACATCTGTTGCCTTTTCTCTTCGTTTTTCTATCCATACCAGGAAAGCTTGATCGGGATCCTAACGCTATTCTTCAGAATGTCTCCTTTATGGCATGTGCACTTATTACGGTGCACATATTTTCTAACGCATTGGTTGTTATGATATTCCTCTTATCATGCAGCAGTCGAGTAAAGCTTTTGCATCTGCCCACTCTCTGGTTCTCACAAGGGTGTGTTAATGCAATAGGGCTTAACGACTCCTCACTCTCCTTCAAGTGGTCGGTCTGCTGCCTTCCTCCAAAGCCACTGCTAAGTCAAGGCGGTCGCGTACCTCTACCCTTGTCTGCAACCTGGAGTTCATCTTCGCTTTCGACCATCAAGCAAGGAGAGCTGATCTGACGTCCCCCCAATAGCTGGTTGCTGAATATAGGTTTCTCTCCATATGGTACTCACTGAAAATACCAGTAAAGTCATGCTCCTGCCCCGTTCTACTGACGGAATCCTTAGTTGGGATGATATTCCGGTGCCTGTGTGACAGCAACATGCTGACATTGCTGCCCGGGGAATTATGTTATTAATGTCGTGTTCTGCGCACCGAGAAATACTCGTATGCGGCCGCTGAGCAGGAATTTAAAGTGGGAAGCTTAAGAGACCTTTTCACTCATAGTCCCCCGGGACCTTTTAGTTTCTTAAAAATATCTGTAATGAACAGTATTGTATTCAAAAGAACTTGATTGTACATTGTAGCATATATGCCTTTGATATTAATGAAAGCTGGCGTTCATCATTATTTTATGCGTACTTGTGTATTTACTTGTAATGTAGTCAAGTAGCATTTTTTTGTGCCTTTCTGGGCGTTTATTTTTTAAAGACATTTGTGCACTTGTTGAATATTTTTTTATTATGCATCAGCAAATGATGGCTTACATTACGTCTATTAATAGATGTCTTTCAATTAGGGCAAGGCTCGCGCCCTAAAGGGGATGTCTTTAGCTCGTTATATGCAACAGACATTTTTGTGATCAAGCTAGAATAGTTGTGCTTGTCCACTCAAGTGCTTAAGTCTTTAATAGCACGATGCGGACGGGCGTCCCCACCGCTATGTTGGTTTAAGTGTTGAATTGATGATTTTAACTTACAGTAATCTCTGGTGGCTTAACTAGAAGTGGTCTAGCTTTGAGCAAGTAGTTTACTCTAACTCGTAATGAAGAGTGAGTGTATTACTTCAACTCAAATATGGCTAAGGGCTATGAATAATTGGATCATTGATGGATCTGAATATAAAATTTACCAAAAATAGAATAGTAGTCTTATTGAAAAAAGAAATAGGCGTGTGGGCCAATAAAAGATTTAATAACAATGATGGGGGCTAGATATCCTTTAGAAAATGAGAAAGAGCTTGAAAGAGAAATACATGTCTCATGTATGGCGGTTTATGGACCTTTCAAGAATAGTACTTCTTAAGCCAAGTAATGTTCAAATTGTTTGGAATGGTTGCTCCTTCCATGTCTTCGAGTGTGTATGCACCTTTTCCGGTAATGCTCCGGATCCTATATGGTCCTTTCCAGTTCAGGGCTAGTTGCATGTGTTGGTCTCTTTGGTACTTTGAGATACTTTGAGGAGGATCGGTCTCCTATTTTGAAGGAACACAAATTAGTCTGCGTGTTGTAGTATTGCACCACTCGTTGTTTCTGAGCCACTAGGTGTACTGTTGCTAACTCCCGATGCTCTTCCTACAAATCAAGAAAAACTGCCAAAGCCTCGTTGCTTGATCCTTCCTCAGCAAACGACCAGTGCAAGCTGGACTCACCAATCTCGACGGGGATCATAGTGTCTGTTCCGTATGTCAACGGGAATAGGGTTTCTCATGTACTTGCTTTTACTGTGGTGCGGCAGGCCAACAAAACTCCTGGTAGTTCCTCTGGCCACTTGCCTTTAGCCTCCTTGAGCAGCTTCTTCAGGCTTTCCACGATAGTCTTATTGGAAGACTCAGCCTGGCCATTTACTAAAGGATGATAAGGTGTTAATGTTATCTTTTTGATCTCCCATTCCTTAAAGAACACCGTGAATTCGGCTCCTATAAAATGAGGCCCATTGTCACACGTGATCTCGGTAGGAATTCTGAACTGGCACATGATGTTCTTCCAAACAAACTGTATCACTTCCTGCTCTCGGATTTGGGGCGTAAGGCGCTGCTTCCACCCAATTGGAGAAGTAGTCGGTCATTCGAAGCAGGAATTGACACCTTCGGGTGCTTTGGGCATAGGTCCCACGATGTCCATCCCCCATCTTATGAAAGGCTATGGCACAATTATTGAGTGTAAGGGCTCTGTTGGCTGATGAAGTGCATGGGAGAAACGTTAGCAGCTGTTGCATGCTTTGACAAACTTATTCGCATCATTTTCCATTTGAGGCCTGAAATAGCATGCTCTAATTACCTTCCGAGCCAGGGCCCTTCCTTTATAGTGGTTTTTGCACTGTCCTTCATGAATCTCTCTCAGTACGTAATTTCTTGTGTTGGACCTAGGCATTTAGCCAATGGGTCACTGAACATCGGATGATACCATTCTCCGTTGATCAGGCAGTATTGGGTTGTTTGCACGCTTTGCCACTTACTTTCTTTCCTATCTTTGGGGAGTATTCTCTTGTCCAAGTACTCAATTAGCGAGTGTCGCAAATCCCAGACGAGTCATGTGATGTTAACTTTAAAGTGCTTCACGTCCGAGTAAGTTAGCTCGATCACAGCTCCTAAATTGTCCACATTCATATCTGCGGCGGTCACTATACTGACTAACACATCGGCCTCCGTGTTCTTCTCTCTTGGTACTTGACTGAACTTCCACTTTTGAAAATTTTTCAAGCGGGCGTCTGTTTTAGCTAGATAGTTCTGTATGCGAGCGTCTTTGGCTACGAAGGCTCAATTTACTTGATTGACTACCAACTAGGAGTCACTGTAGAGACTGACTTCCCTGGCCCCCAATATGTAAGCTAATTCAAGAGCTTGAATGACAACTTCATATTATGCTTCCGTGTTAGTGATTGGTGGACAGCTGACGGCCTTCCGAAAAGCTTTCCCGGATGGGGACTTGATCACCAAACCGAGGCTTGCTCCCTTGACATATGACACCCCATCTGTATGGATCAGCCATTCACTAGGGGTGACTCCTTCCATCGTCTTGAGCTCAACTTCGACCTTGGCATCATGTCGTTGTTGAAATTGACCACGAAGTCTGCGAGGACTTGTGACTTAATAGTCGTGCGTGGCTGATAAATAATGTCGTATTCCTCTAACTCCATGGCCCATTTTGCTAGCCTTCCTGAAAGTTTGTGTTTGTGCAGGATGGTCTGTAATGGAAAAGGATGAGACCACAATGATCGTGTGACTCTGGAAATACTTCCTAGCTGCAACCACTAGCGCGAGCGCTAGCTTTTCCAAGTGCTTGTAGCGTGTCTGTGCGTCAAAGAGGGATTTGCTGACGTAGTATATGGGAGATTTTACCCCTTTCTCTTCTCGAATAAGGGCAGCGCTTACTGCTACCTCTGATACTTCTAGATATAACAGCAGCGGGTCTCCCTTATGTGGCCTAGTCAACAGCGAGGGATTGGAGAGATACTTCTTCAGATCCTGGAGTGCTTGACTGCACTAATCCGTCCACTCAGTGCTTTTATTATTCTTCAAGACGTTGAAGAACTGGTGACATCTTTCTGAGGATCGGGAGTTGAACCGGCTAGGCGAGACTATCCGATCGTTGAGCCTTTTTACTTCTACTTCGCTTTTTAGCACCTCTGTATGGCTTCGATGGGAGGGTTGGCTTCTACCTCTGTTCGAGACAATGAATTCAAGAAACATTCTTGATGACAAGCCGAAGATGCATTTTTTGGGGTTGAGTTTCATGCCATATTTATCTAATATGTCGAATTCTATTGCAAAGTGCTTGATGTGATCCCCGGCAAATTCGTATTTGACCAGTATGTCGTCGATGTAAACCTCCATGATCTTGCTGGTCTGGTCCTTGAACATCAAGTTTACCAATCTCCGGTAAGTTGCCCCTGCTTTCTCTAAACTAAAAAGCATTACCCGGTAACAATAGGTGCCCCTATACGTGATGAAATAGGTCTTCTCTTGATCATCCAGATTCATAAGGATCTGATTGTACCCTGAATACGCGTCTAAGAAACTAAGAGATTTATGATCCACCATTGAATCGATGATTTGAACGATGTTAGGCATTGGGAAAGAGTCTTTTGGACACACCTTATTAAGGTCGGTGCAATCACTACACATTCTCTACTTGACGTTCTTATTTGGGATGACCACAACATTTGAAAACCAATCGGGGTAATGACCTCACGAATGGATCCGTTGTTCAATAGTTTCTCCACCTCTTCATAAACTGCTTGGCCATTCTCTTGATTGATCGGCCACTTCTTTTGTTTGATTGGCTTAAATACAGTGTCAACATTCAGGTTATGTGTTATTACATCAACAAGATTCTGGGCATGTCGATGTGTGTCCAAGTGAATGTGCCTGCCCGAGCACGCATCAAGTTAGTGAATTCTTGCTTGGCTTCGGCTGAGAGTTTAGCTCCCATATAAAATTTCTTGTCTGAGGACTTCTCATCAAAGATCATGGGATCCAGATCGTCTACGGTGGCCTTGACGGTTTTTTTCTTCTCCGTCTGAGTCTTGTGGCGTGATGGATGATTCCTGGGGTCTGGCGCCTTCATGCTTCTCTGGCTCGAACAGGATGCTTGTTACTAGGCATGGCCGGAGTTGTTTGTCCAGCAGCTTTCGCTGGTTCTTTACTTTCTTATGTGCTGCACATGTGACAGTGGCCAGATAACGGCTCTTGGACAGCTTCTGCTCTTCTCGTATCTCCTTCACCCCCACGCGATAGGGTATTTGAGGACTTAATGAAGCGTAGGTGCCTTCGTGGATCTACGGTCTTCCTAGGATGATTTTATATAAGAGATCGCATGCTATCACGTAGAAAGATATTAGTTTCATTAATCCCAGGATGAGAACTGGAGGACTAGCTCTTCAACGAACCTCTCGTTGAAGCTGTTGAAGCTGGTTATCGTGTATGGGTTGAGGATTATTTTGTGTTGTACCTCAATCTTTCAGACGGCCTCCCATTGGATAATGTTTACGGCACTACCTGGGTCCACCAGCACGCGCTTAACCTGGGTGTCAAGTACCCTGAGGATGATGATCAAGGTGTCGTGGTGCAGGCAGAGGACTTCTCTTCTGTCGTTCCCATTGAACTTGATCGTGCTAATGCAAGGTTTCTTCGTTATCTCCTGATGGGCTTCACAAACCATAATGGCTCTAGCTTTCTCGATATTGACCCCCGGACCTCCGAAAATCCTATTAATGGTCTGTCGGGTTCCCTGGTCTCGGGTTGCTATTTTTAGGGGATTGCTGTCGGGTACTGATCCTCAGAAAGATGTTGGCCTTAGTAGTAGATCGTAGAGTATCGCTTCCTGACGCCTTGTCATAGTATCATCCATGTTGCCCAAGGTATGAGGCACTCATCCTTCGCGAAGGGTGCCTTTTGACTGTCTGTCAAGGTCACTGGGATCCTTAGAGACATCATCCACTACGATGGTGGTGTTATTAGGACATCGTCGCTGTCGTTTGACATAGTCGCGCATTTCCTTTGTAAATACCCATAATTGCCTGGGCCTACGCTGGGTTCCAAACTGTTTGTGCCTAAAAATTGCTCAATAGGTTAAACAGATAAAATTTATAAGAGGGTCACAAGAAATACAGTAAATACTAAGGAAAAGTAAATAAAGCAGAGAAAAGAGATTGTATTCCATGAGTAAAGTCGGATTTTGGAGAATCCCCTGATGAATAGTTGTGATTTACCAGTCCTAATTATGGTAAAATACAAAGACTATAGGGCGTTGGCCTGTTTACTAAAGGCAGTGATACAAATAAACCCTAACTAGGAGACTGTAAATCCTAAGGTGGCGGGATGTATACCTTGCGTCCTAAGGCATGCGACTGCTGAGCAGCCGTGGCTTATGGAGCTGGCGTGTATCCTATGCACCCGGAACCTTGTAGGCTAAGTCTAGTATTCGCCAGCTGGACTCGTATCCCCGTAATTATAGGTGGCATATTTTTACCCACACGGGAGGCCTCGGAGGCTGCCCTCCACCCCTGTTCTTGGCAAAAGTCTGCCTTCCTTTGTCTATTAAAAATCCTTCAACATCCTTTTCTTTAGAAAGTGGGCCACCTCATATCGCAAAGCTTTGCAATCTTCAATGAGGTGGTTGTGGTCTTCATAGAAATCACACCAGAGGTTTTTATCCCTCTTGTCAAGGTCGGACCTCATATCCTTAGGGAGTCTCACCCCCTTATCCGTCATCCCCTTCAGCACATTTACCAACTCCGAATAGAAAATATTGAAATTGTATTCTGAGCTTCGGGGAAAATTTAGCTCATTCGAAACCAAACACGGCCAGCCACTATCTCTTCGAGTTGAGATGTTCTTTCTGTTGCCCTTATTTCCCAAACTTTGACTCATATGCTGTCTCGGGGGTCATAAGGTTCGAATCAGGATCTCGAATTTCCTCATGGCAACTCGCTCCACCTAGACGGCTCAGAATAATTTTTGTATCCGAAAATACGGTTCATAAACTTTGCCTCTTCCCTTCACTCTAATTTTAGAGCAGGTTCTAGTGTGTACATCATCTCAGGTCATCGCTTTCCATTCTTGGAAATTTTTCTTCAACTCGATGCGCATCTCCGAGCTATCGGCATTCAAGTTATTTGTGTAAGCCAAAATTGCCAAGTCATCCTCCATCGGAGGCACTAATATATGTTCCGCTTGGAAACGATACAAAAAGTCACAGAAGGGGCTCTCTCAGCCTTTGCTTGACTAAAAAGATGTCCTCCTTCCACTTATGAACCTTTTGTGCCCCCGTATGTACTTTGATGAATAGATTAGCCAGCTCACCAAACGACCTAATGGACTCAGCGGGCAAATGCATATACCAACTCAACATTCTTTTTCCCATAGTCTCTCCGAATTTCTTAAGGGGCACGCAGTCTAACTCCAACTTGGTTAAGAAATTCCCCTTCACCTTCGCCATATATTGGGTGATGTGATCAGTGGGATCGGATGTACCATCGTACTTTTCAACAAAACTTTTTGGGAATAGGAGCCGCGGCAGCCTCCAGTTTAAATACTTGTTGCTTACACTTAGCAATTGTGTGGGCGAAAATACGTCACCTACTATTATGGGGATACAAGTCCAGCTGGCGAGATTAGACTTACCTTATAAGTCACCGGGTGCAAAGGATATACGCCTCCTCCTAGAACCAATGACCGTTTAGGCGGCACGGCCACAGGACACAGGGTATACATCTCGCCGCCTAGGGTTTATAGTCTCCTAGTTAGGGTTAGTATATACCACCACCTTGAGTTATAGGCCCATAGCCTTATTAATCTTTGTATTTTACCTTATTTAGGATTGGATATCACTATCATAAATATCCCTCATTACATTGTATTGTTCATGATGCGATTCACCACAGAATCCGGCTATTCTCAAGGAATAAGAATTACTCTTCCTTTCTATTAATATTTCGTCTTGTTTATTTATTTCTGTCTTCATCATATTTACATACTTTTCTGTTGTAATTACTGTATTGCTTGTGACCCCAACCATAATTAATTTCTTAACCTAGTCGTACAAGTTAAGGCATAAACAGTTTGGCACCCACCGTGGGACAAATTCAATTGTAGGTATTCTACGAAGAAAAAGGCGCAATCATATCTGACGACAACAGTATTCCAAAGAATACTACCGACGCAGTAGACGAGTCCGCAAAGGATACCAGTGATCCTAGCATACAACCTAAAGATCCTGTTGAGCAGTCGAAAGACTCTTCCCAAGAACCGATCCATGTTTCCAGTAATGGGGAAAGAGACCGATCGCTGGAAGGTAATCCTGAGTTGGGAACTTTCATTGTTAATCTCCTTAAAACTATGTCAGAACAGGTAGAACAGAACTCGAACAACGTGATCGAAGGGGTATCTGGAAAGCTAGCAGCAATGTTTGCTGGATTGTCTCAGAGGGCAGCACCTCCGCGAGGACCAGCGCCCACGAACAATTCAGCAGAATCTGTTCCTAGCTGGAGGCTCAACATGGATGCTGCCCCAGGAGGCTCGTCAGCAATCAACAATCCAAGACCTAAAAGGAGCTCCTGTCATTTAGGACCTCATAAAGGAGATGAAGGCCATCAATGACCGAATTGGTAACGTCCCAGGTGCTCCACCCCAAGTTACCATGGTAGATGAACAAAAGTTATACAAACATGCCTACAAAGCAAATGTCGCACTGGTCCGCATACCAAAACACTTCCGCTTGCCGGATAACTTGAAGTATAACGAAATGACTGACCCAGACGAAAAAACTGCTGCATATTACACCGCCATAAAAAGTAACGAGATTAATGAGAAAGAAATCCAATCTGCTCAAGTGAAGAGATTTGGCTCGACCCTGACCAAAGGGGCCCTCGCTTGGTACACTCAGCTACTAATGGGATCTATTGAATCATACATTCAAATGCAAGACTTGTTCAAGAAAGAGCATTCTGCTGCCCGCAAGCGGGAGAAGTGCATGGAAGATATCTTCAAGATACATCAGTGAGACAACGAGCTGCTAAAAGACTACCTTGAAGTATTTTAGAAGGAACGCATGGAGCTTCCTCCATACCCTGACAACATCGTTGTGGTAGCTCTTGGCAAGAGTTTGAATTCAAAGGGATTCGTTGGCCACCAGGGAATTATATTGGAGTTTAACCCAGCACCCAATGACCACGTGGAGCGCATTATACCAGAGGTACACCGAGAAGCTTTGCCTTGAGCCCGAAGAATCATCCGCCCCGAGTCAACGCCATAGAGTTTGTAAGGGATCATATGAAGGACGCCCAGATACGTTGGCTAAGCAATCTGAGGGCCGAACTGGGTAGAAGAAATCAGAATCTTTATTGCAATTTTCATAGGGACCACAGGCATGATATGTCCGGGTACAGAGCATTAATCTTGGAAGTCATGGGTTTGTTGAATAAGGGTTATCTCAAGGACCTGCTCTTCGACAAGGGAAAATAGACCTTCACCAAAAGTGAGAGCCAAGATGGACCCCCAGATCTATCTGACCCCAAGAGGTTAATCAACATCATTATTGGAGGTCCAACACTGCTCGAAGGAACGACAGTACGGAAGCACCCCGTAAGGATCGCGCCTGAGATGAGACGATTATATTTAGCGATAAGGATAGCATCGGTTGCAATGCCCTGCACCATGATGCCTTGGTTATAACGCTCAGAATAGAAGATACGGATATCAAACGCGTCTTAGTCGATGCGGGTAGCACCGGAAACATCATCAGATAAGATACACTATAGGCGATAGGGGTCGAGGATAAAATAGTACCGAGTGTTTACACGCTCGCTAGCTTCAATAACTCTTGTGAAAGATCTGTCGGCGAAGTTAAGCTTATTGTTCACCTACCAGGTGCAGATTATGTTTCATCTTTTCAGGTAATCAAAGGGGGAGTTTTTCACAACGCAATCATTGGACGGCCATGGATCCATCAAGTCAAAGTAGTACCATCTACATGGAACCAAAAGCTTAAATACCCTACTCAATGGGGGATAAAGAAAGTTAATGGTGATCAGGAAGCAGCAAGAGAGTGTAACACGGTCGGGATTCTGGGAGCAGCAGTCCCCGAGGGAGAAGGAGTAAGGATGAGTTGGAAGTACTTTTCTTTTTCAGAATTTACTTTGTTAGCTCTTTAGTTCTTAGATTACAGCATTTTCATGCTTCTATTACATGTTACGGGTTTTCACCCACAACATTCCAGGCTTCACGCCTTTATTAATAAACTACTATTCATATAGTCAGTTTTCTTTACAAAGTAAGATCCATCTACGATCCAAGTATTCATAGCCTAGGCCAAATACAAGTTGAAGTAATACACCCACTTTTCATGATAAAAATAGGGTACACAACTCGCTTAAAGCTAGACCACCCGTCTAGCTCAGCCACCAGACATTATTCGTAAGTTGAACTCGTTAATTCAACAACTGCACCTATACACCGACAGGGACGCCTGTTCACGTAGTGCCAAAAAATCTTAAATACTCGAGTAACTAAGCAGAGACGTTCGAAGTCGGACGCAGAAGTGCTTGTTATCACACGGGCTAAAGTCGTCCCATTATGGGCACAAACAGCTATCTCCTACAGATGCAACCTAGCCGCCAAATATTGGTGCACAACGGACGTAATTTCCCAAAACATGCTCACTAATAAACGTTCTAAACATTAGAACATTCAGGAAGATCGGAAGACATCTAATCTTTAGGTGCACACGCCCACAAAGGTACAACTTTACATTACTTATTATTTACGGCGAAAATGAAAAGGCGTCACAAACAAGCAAACAAGTAATTCAAGTTAAAACGCCTCAAAATGGGCCCAAAACTATATCATTATGCTCAAAAAACATGGGCAATTGTTCACAACAAAGATGCAAAAGAAAAAAAATATAAGCATCGAAAGAGGGGAGGAGTTCTCATCATTCCTCTCTCGGGGGACTCCCTTCATTGGCAACACTTTGCGAAGGTCCTGCTTCACCAGCTACAGGTTCCCCATTCAGCTTCTCATCTCCTTCTCACCTCCCCTCTTAAGAACCTTCTTCAAGGTCAGGCCCAAGGTGAGCATCTGCCTAAGTGACAAGTTCGGTACACGAGGCAATCTCAGCAGCCCGGTCCAAGTTACGGTCATCACCAACCCAGAGGAGAATGGCAAGAGCAGCTGCAACGTTGGCATGGTTTACCTCTGCTATGTGACGAGCATTCAGAGTGTTCATCTGTTGGTCCTTCAAATGACCATCATCATAGAGTTTATCACGGATTCTCTCAAGAGAAGCCACTTTGCCCTTCAACCTGTCGTTCTCATCTTGGAGGAAGGCGGAGAGACCCTGGGCATCCGAGGCATGTTTCTCGACAGCATTTATCTTTCCTCCATACCAGACAATTGTCGTTGCAGGTCTTCCACGACCCCTTCCAGGGGATTCACATTGCTGAGATAAAGCTGCTCTGAAACCTTGGCATCTGTGAGGGAAGACTTGAGGGTCTCCACAGTCTACCTGCACTTGCGAATCTCGCTGGCTAACGCATTTTCCAAGTTCCTGCTCTTCAAGGCTTCTGCTCGGTAAGTATCACGAGTGGTCTGGAGTTCACCCTTCAACTCTTTAACCTTTTCTACAAAGGGTTGCAGGCTAGAAACTTGTCTATGCAAGACATCGACCTCCTCAGAAAGATTTTCCTCTAGGCCACCCCGACGGATTATCTCATGGTACACCATCAACCCCTAGAAAATGAGCAGAGCAAGCAGTCAGTAGAGAGAAATGATGTTATGATTTGCACGAGGAAGGAAAGCTTAGCTAAGAGAACATCCAGTGGCAACCTCAAGCAGCTCATGGCAGTTATAACTGGAAAGGTGTTCTTTTCAGCAGGGCCAACAAATTCGGCGGTATGATCTATCACAGCCCTTGGATTCTTCATCAGGTTCCGCTGCAGAATTAGGGATCACAACCTCTAGGGCTCCACTCATGGGTTCATGCACAGAATCTACGGCCACTTCTTTGTCGGGCCAACGTTGAAAGGAATCAGATGTTTTAGGGTCGAAGTTGCCGCAATGGGTTCTGAGTGCAAGTAGAAGATAATAATTTCTGAAAGCGCATGAGGAAAGCGTATCATGTCCATAAAAGGAGAAGGTCTAACCTGACAAACGCGGCTCGAAAGTAACGGCTGGAAGCACCACATCATTCTCCACACTAGCTTCTTCCTCAACTAGGGGGGTCTCTTCAATCAAATGCCTACGCTTTTGCGTGGACTGACCAGATTCAGCAGCAGCAGTTGGTGTTGTCTCAACAGCTTCAGGCGCGGGCATTTGGGGGACTTCACCCTGGCCATCAGAAATTATCAAGGTCTCACTGGCAGTTACCACACTAGTAGACCTAGAAGATCTTCTCCTCTTCGAGGAACGAGAACTGCTCGCCCTCTCAAGTATTCTCCCTCGAGACGTCTGCACATCAGGCAATGGAGCAATATACAGGGCATCAATCTTGATCTCCCTCGATAGGGGCAATTTGCAACGAGAAAATCCTGAGGCATCAACAAATTAAGTGCGGAAGTCAAGAGTTTGGGCAAAGTAAGGGTCTGACAGTCATGACTTACCATGACCTTTCGCCCACCAGCCATTTGCATTAGCCAAGGCTGTGAATGAAAATAAATCAGGAGGGTTTTTCATAAAAATGGTGGTGATCCACATCGTCAACTCATTATGACTCAAGGAGATGTCAGACACAGTGTTCACTGAAGGGAAAAAAAGAGAAGATAAAAGGAAAGAAGAAGATCAGCTTGAAGCAACTAGAGTTGAACTATAAAAACAAGTTTGTGAAGGCTTACACTTTCTGTTGAAAACCTCTAGAAAGGGAAGAGAGGACACTATGTCGGCCGTCTGCACAACGACGTACCTGTACATCCAGCTATGATCTCTTGAATCCTCACTATTGGGGACTATACCTTTCTTTCCCCGCTTTATGAACATCAGCATGCCCACTTTATAAAGACGAGGAGAATAAAAAGCTAGAAAATGATCAAAGGAGAACACAAATTAGCCATAGTTGGCCAAGTGATCCAGCACGGTAACTAAACGCCAGACGGAGGGGCTGATTTGGCCCAAGCAGATATTGTAGCAGCGGCATATATCCTCGATGACCAAGTGGACATACTTAGTAAGGTGAAGTGTGAAAGGGTATGTATGAACCATCGAGTAACCAGCCCGATGAGAAGAAATTTTTTCCTCAACGTCAGGGGCGATGATGTTAACAAACTCATGCCATTGACATTCATTCCTGATACGCGTCAGGTCATCCCGCGTAACCGCGGAAGGGTAAAACTCTATGGATAGATTGTTGTTTTCACCCTCTTGTTTAGGGTCTAGCCCAGCGTACGATCACCACTCTAAAAACTGAAGGAAGCGGTAAGATAATCTTGAGCTTTAAAGTTTGTTGGAAGGAAACTTGGTCCTTGAGCCATGGCGAAATTATTGTTGAGATTGGGAAAATATTATCTTTGAAGAAGTTCTTGGAATTCTTTGGTGGATTGTGAATAAACTTTCGCACTTACGACGTATATATACAAGTCTATGTGGATAACTTAAAGGGGAAATGAATGACCTCAATCACGTGGGTCGTGATTATGATTACTGCAGTTCAAGTGATATGTATCCCCATAATTGCGGGATATGAACAGAGCATGTAGCCACATTGGGAAGATACGCGGAAAACCCATCCAATCGTAGGGGGACACGATGTTGTACCAAGGAATTTGTATTTAATACAACGCACGCGAAAAGGCAAGGAGGCAGGCATCAGTACCGTCGCACGTTTACGTCTGCTATCACACTTCTTTCACTTCCTGACTGCTTGCGTCATTACTCAACAAGTGGGGGGACTGAGTGTGTGGGAAAAAATACGTCACCTACTATTATGGGAATATGAGTCCAGCTGGCGAGATTAAACTTACCTTATAAGTCACCGGGCGCAGGGGATATACGCCTCCTCCTGGAGCAAACGACCATTTCGGCGGCATGGCCACCGAACGCAAGGTATACATCTTGCCGCCTATGTCTATGCCTAAATTTATACGTCTAGGTTAAACAATTAATTATGAATGAGGTCATAAGCAATACGGTAAATTACGATGGAAAAAGTATGTAAACACGATGAAAATAAAAACAAGTAAATAGACAAGAAATAATGGAGAAAGCAATGTAAATCTTATTCCTTGAGAGTTGCCAAAGTTGATGCCGCATCCAGCGATATGTACAATACAACGTAAGGAGGGGTATTTATAGTAGTGATACCCAATCCTAAATAAAATAAAATACAAATGCTAATATGGCCATGGGCCTACAACTCAAGGCGGTGATATATAAAACCCTAACTAGGAGACTGTAAACCTTAGGCAATGGACAAGTGAGGGTTGCTCAGATGGTAAGCACCCTCCACCTACATTCAAGAGGTTGTGGGTTCGAGTCACCATAGGAGCAAAAAGTGGGAGGGCCACTATTTGTTCCGAGAGAGGGGGAGGGGTGGGGAAAAAAAAAAAACCTTAGGCAATGAGATGTGTGCCATGCACCGTTGGTCAAACTTCCTAAACGGTCGTTGGCTCTAGGAGTGGGCGTATATTCTCAGTACCTGGTGACTTGTAAGATAAGCCCAGTTTCGCCAGCGGGACTCATATCCCCGTAACAATAGGTGGCGTATTTTTGCCCATACAGTCAGTCCCCCCACTTGCTGAGTGCTGATGCGGCAGTCAAGAAGTGAAAGCGGTGTGATGTGAAAATATATCTCACTTACTCCTTGAAACTCGCAGTCTCTTTGACCAAGAATGATATTAAACTCTTCGAGAATTTCGCGTGCTTCCTTTTGATTGGCTGCCATCGGTTATTTGCACCTTTTTAGATACTGCCATTAACTGCTCCAAGTATATCTCTAGCCATAATGACGCGTGACCATTTCGTGCCTCGTCCTTATCCCTTTCTGCCTATAAATAGTGACTTCATGAGAATGAGAAAATCATAGCTCTACTTCAGAAAACAATCTGCTTCTTCAACAATTTCTTATGATAGTAAGAAACTCTTTTCTCCTTAAAAATATTTGCCTTTAATCCTGGTCTGATATTCCCAGAAAACCTTCTTTATCCCGAATGGATGTTGCATGAAGGAGAAAAATCATCTGCAGTTACCTTCCCTTTTCTCTTCATCCGTGAGGGCTTAAACAAAGTCCCCTGAGTCATGGAGTTTGATTGGGACTCAAATGATGTAGTTTAGGATGTCTTCATTATTACACGTGCATTGATTACGGTGTGCTTATCTTCTAACACACCGGTTGTGATATTCTTCTTGTCATGCGGGACCAGGACGCTTAGCCATTTCAACTGCCATGAGGCTTCTCCGCCAGGATTTCTCTGGTGTTTAGGGTGCTTCATTGATGGAGTAGGGTCGAAGCCGACTTGTCTGGCTCCATTTCATGGCAGGCAAGAGGATGCTGCTTTGGGCTATGAGCAGATTAACGAGTCACCAAGTTCTAACTATGCTCGTGGCTCAAGGTCGTCTCTTAGTTCTGCTGATACGGCATTGTCGGCATTGCAATGCCTCGTCGACTGCTGGCTATGGACACCCGACGGAAGAGGCTCCCTTATGGTAGGTTTCCAGCTCAAGCCTTCCTGATTTTGATGAACTCCTGTTTGTGCTTAAAGATCAGCAGGGTTGTACACTTCGGTTTAGCCAGTTGAGGTTGAAGCGGATGGTCAAGCTTGGCTGTTAGTCTTCTAGTTTCTCTTCAAGTTCAGCGGACGAGATGGGGTAAGGTCAGGCATATACTCAGGTGCTTCCGGGATCCCTTGCTTTGATTAAGTAGATAGGCTTTGGTTGCACCCACTGCCGTATACCTTGAAAGAATGCTCTGCCCGACATATCTCAGGCTGTCAGAAGAAAAGAAGAACTCCGGACTGTTTACGGCGTATAGCTACAATCCAGATGAAGGATTTTTCAGCTATGTTAATCCTGAGGAGCTCTTTGTTTTTAGTCTTCCCTTTCTTTTTTTTTTCTACAATTGTTATAAACAAATATTGTAATCAGGATGAACTAAATGTATATTATGAGCCTACGGGCTATTTCTTAATGAAACGAATGTTCATCAATATTTCATACTTACTGGCGTTATTACGCATTTCGTAATGTGTAACCAAGACGTATATTTGTACGTCTAGATATTAGATGGCTTCCGGTCGTCCTAACTGCTCTAGTTTAATAATGTGCATTAGTGTGCTGCCTTGAGCAATTACGTCCATTGTGCACCAGTAGACAGTGACTAGGTTGCATCCGTAGTAGATGACTGTTTGCGCCCACAATGGGACGACTTTAGCCCATGTGGAAACGGTCCTTTTGCGTTTTGAGACAAAACGTCTTTTGCTTAGTACTCGAGTATTTAAGACTTTCTGGCACTACGCGGACAGGCGTCCCAACCGGTGTGTAGGTACAATTATTGATTTAACGAGATCAACGCTCGATTAATGCCTGGTGGTTGAGTTAGACGTGGTCTAACTCTAAGCGAGTAGTGTACTCTACTTTTTGTAGCGAAAAGTGAGAGTATTACTTCAACTTAGGTCTGGCCGGGGCTATGAATAGTTGGATCGTAGATGGATCTAAATAAATGAGTAAAACTGACTAAGTAAGATAGTAGTTTTATTGATAGAAGAGGCGCGGGGCATGTCATGCTGTGGGTGAAAACCCGTAATATGTCTGATAAATATCAAAAGGAAATAAAAACAAAGTAAACAATTTCTCAAGCAAAGGTACTTTATATTTGATCCTTGAAAGAGTCGGGGTCATTCAATTGGTTTCCCTGTTTGAGGGTGCTGAGCCTTGAAAGCCATCCCCGGGGTCGTTGATGACTCTGTGGTAAAGATGCTCACTGATCAAGCGATAGTGAACCGCCTGTTTCCGCAAGTAAATAATTTATGTCTTGTCTTTGGGAAGATCTCCTTTGCTCAGATAGTTGATTAGTGTTTCACGCTGCTCTGCGAAGGATCCTGTATCTGGAACTTCAAGGTTCATCAGGTCTATGGGGGTTAACTCAACTATCGTCTGCTAATTGTCTGGGTCTTCGGATGCTTCGGCGCCTCCTGAGGTTTCTTCTTGGTGGATGAATTCCCACGCATGAAAATTTTTCAAAAGTGCTCTGATTTTCCTCCTTCGATCCGGCTTATGGATGTCTTTAGCTACGAAGATTTCCCTTAATTAATTAACCATCAGCTGAGATTTATTATACAAGTCGATCTCTTTGTCCCCCCAGTGTGTAGGCTAAGTCAACAGCTTGAATTATGGCTTCACACTCTGCTTCGTGATTATCAGCCTTCATGGCCTGGTGGCAGACCATCCCAGACGGAGTTCTGATCCAGAGATCGATCTTCCCTCGTTGAGATTTATTCCCGTGCGAATTTCCCAATGACCGTACTCAATTGTTGTTTCATTCCTGAGCGACTCTTCGGCCTTCAATTCCAATTCTTCTGCAAAATCTGAGGTAAAACCTTCCAAAGTCTGCATCTTGATGTCCGTACGAGGTTGATAGATGATGTCGTACTCTCCTAACTCTTTATCTCACTGTGCCATATCTTTCGACACACCAGGCTTAGACAGAATGGCTCGCACCGGTGTCGAAGAGACTAAACTGACAGAGTGTTCCTGAAAGTACGAATGTAGCTCTCGTGTGGCTATTTCCACAGTTGCTATGAACTGGAGCTGTAAGGGCAAGAATTTGTCTATGTGTTGCGGCATATCGCTGGCATACTTCACGGGAAACTGCTGCCCGTTCTTTTCTCGTACAAGGACTGCATTCCAAACTACCTCAGATATTAAAATGTATAACAATAGGTGCTCACCTATCTCTGGCTCTTTTATGACTGGAATCTGCAGGAGCTGGATGTTCGTCTGAGCCATCGTCAAATAACATTGTATCAGCCAAATGGGTCCCCCTTGCTTCCGTAGTACCTTGGAGAGACGACACACCAATTCAGCCGCTTTCAGGTCTAGTGGATCCATTAATACCAATCGATCCCGTAACTCGCTGAGTTCTTCTCTGACCTCTCGTACTAATGTTTCCATAACTTCCGACTCGGAAGATGTGATCCCATCTGGAGTAAGGTGACATTCCTCGGGGAGAGCCCACTTATCTTTTTTATATTGGGGCGATAGCTCTGAAAAGACAAATTGCCAATCTTTTCTTTCATCTCGGGAGAGATACGATCGAGAGGAGCTAATTCAAACCCTACAAGACTACCCCTCTTCCCGAAAGCTTCGCGGGGACTACTTTAGGACGACGGACGACCCTCGTAGGTCGACGACCCCGTGCAGGGTCGGGTACTTGAAGACCTAATGAAGTGTTGAGGGCACTCCCTTGATGTCGTGTATCCATGGCTGTCCCAGGACTACATTGTACGGGAAATTGCAGTTCATCACCTGGAAAGTTGTTGTGCTTGTCATGCCCGGTATATGGACCGGTAGAGCTAGTTCCCCAGCGGATGCTTCCCGAATTCCGTTGAAACCCATTATGTTTCGAGTGCTCGAGGATATTTTAGGACAATTGTTGAACTTGTGTAACATCTCCCCTCGGATAATATTAGCACTACTCCCTGGTTCGATAAGAGCCCGCTGGACATGTATGCCAGATATTTCCACATGTACAACGAGGTCTCCTTAGCGGTCAGCTTGCTCCTCAAGTTGAATGCGATGGATTCAAATATTGTCCTGGTTATTGTAGTCCCCCGGGCCACGTCTGGTCGTTCGTCCACAAAGATTGTGTTGATGGTCTTTAGGTCGTCAAACTCTGGGCCTTTAAATCGGCGAGGCCCTGCTTCCAGTAGCTCCTTGAGATGGCCTTCTTTTAGCAAGTGTTCAATCTCGATCATTAAAGCGTTGCAATCGAACGTTGCATGGCCCCCACTGCGATGAAAGTCGTAATAGGGCGTTGTATTTCTCCCTGTAGATCCCTTCGTATTAGGTGGCCATCGGACCCTAGGGCCCAGTTTACCAAGGTGATTGGTGACTAGATCCAAAACATTGAAGCGAAGGCCAAAGTCCCTAAAATTTTGAGGCTCAGTTCGTTTCTCCTGGGACCCAGACGCTCGAGAATTCTGTCGCCCGGTGCCTGCTTGATTCTGGGCCTTTGGCTTCGTCCTTCTGCCATCCCCCTCACCTTCTAGGGACGGGCTTTCCGGTCTCTTCCTTCACTCATCCTCGGGGTTATGAGGGTGGTCTGGTTCCAAACAAAGTTTCTCGGTATACCTCTAATGCAGCGCACTCCATGTGGATACTGGGTGTTGGGTTAAACTCCACTGCAATTCTCGGGTAGCTAAAGATCCCTTTGAGTTCAGACTTTTGCCGAAGGCTACCACAGCGATATTATCAGGGACTGGAAGAAGCTCCATGCATTCCTTCTGAAATCTATCGAGGTAATCCTTCAGCAATTTATTGTCGTGCTGCCGTATCTCGAAGATGTCTTCCATGCACTTCTCCCGCTTGCGGGCACCAGAATGCGCTTTCTTGAACAGGTTTTGCATCTGAGTGAATGATTCAATGGATCCCATTGGTAGCTGAATGTACCAAGTGAGGGCTCCTTTGGTCAAGGTTGAGCCGAATCTCTTCACCATAGCAGACTGGATTTCTTCTTCAGTAATCTCGTTACTCTTCAAGGTTGTATAGTAAGTAGCGACGTGCCCGTCCGGATCGGCCGTTCCATCATACTTTAAGTTATCCGGCAAGAGGAAGTGCTTTGGTATGTGGAGCGGTGCTGCGCTCGCTTTGTAAGAATATTCGTAGAACTTCTGCTCATCTATCGTGGTAACTTAGGGTGGAGCACCTGGCACATTACCGATTCGGTCATGGATGGCCTTCATCTCCTTTATGAGATCCTGAATGACAGGGGTTTCCTTTAGGTCTTGATCACTGATTGGTGTTGATCCTCCAGGGGCAGCATCCATGTTGAGCCTACGATTGGGAACTGGTGCTGGCGAGTTGTCCATGGGGGACAGTCGTCATAGGGATAATGGCCTCTGAGACGAGCTAGAAAACATTGCTCCCAATATCTGGGATATCCCTTCAGCTATGTTGTTTGAGTTCCGCTTGGACGCAGTTTTGAGGTTATCCAAGAGATAGCCTCTAAACTCGGAATTACCTCCTGGCGGTTGATCACCTTCGCCATCGCTAGTGATAGGGATGGGCTCATGAGAACAATCCTCTGGCTGCTCGATAGGATCGTTCTATTGTATGCTAGGATCGCTAAGATCCTTTACAGACTTGTCTGTTGCATCTGTGGTGTTCTTCGGAATGCTGCTACCGTCGCCTGGCATGATTGCGCCTTTTCCTTCGTAGAATACCTACAACTGCCTTGTCCCTACGATGGGCGCCAAACTTTTTATGCCTAAATTTGTACATCTAGGTTATACAATTAATTATGAATGAGGTCACAAGCAATAGGGTAAATTATGATGGGAAAAGTATGTAAACATGATGAAAATAAAGACAAGTAAATAGACAAGAAATAATGGAGAAAGCAATGTAAATTTTATTCCTTGAGAGTTGCCGAAATTGATGGCGCATCCAGCAATATGAACAATACAACGTAAGGAGGGGTATTTATAATAGTGATAACCAGTCCTAAATAAGGTAAAATACAAATACTAATAGAGCCATGGGCCTACAACTCAAGGCGGTGATATATAAAACCTAACTAGGAGACTGTAAACCCTAGGCGATGGGATGTGTGCCCTGCGCCTTGTGGCCAAACCGCCTAAATGGTTGTTGGCTTTAGGAGTGGGCATATATCTTCAGTACCCGGTGACTTGTAAGATAAGTCTAGTCTCGCCAGCTGGACTCATATTCCTGTAGTAATAGGTGGTGTGTTTTTGTCCACACAGCCTAGGGTTTACACTCTCCTAGTTAGGGTTAGTATATACAACCGCCTTGAGTTATTGGCCCATAGCCTTATTAGTCTTTGTATTTTACCTTATTTAGGACTAGGTATTATTACTATAAATACCCCTCCTTACATTGTATTGTACATGATGTGATTCACCACAGAATGCGGCTATTCTCAAAGAATAAGAATTACTCTGTATTTCTATTAATTATTTCGTCTTGTATATTTATTAATGTCTTCATCATATTTACATACTTTTCTGTTGTAATTACTGTATTCCTTGTGACCCCAACCATAATTAATTGTTTAACCTAGACGCACAATTTTAGGCATAAATAGCAATGTATATCATCTTTAGAGTCTTCGGTGCTCCAGGGATCTGTTCCATCTGTTCTTTGAATTTTGCCTCGAATTCTTTCTTCTATTTTTCTAGTTGGTCCAATGGGATGATCTGTTGCCTTGCGGGAGTTGTCTCAGGCTCTCAGCCACTACGGGAACAGTCCTCGACCCCCGAACCTGACTCCGTTTAGAGGCTCCCTATCACTGTTCCCTGAAAAAAAAAAGTCGAAGTGCCTCCAGTAAGAATCATGGGTGGGGTGGTTGCAACTCTGAGACTCTTGGAGAGTATATGCAATGAATTATTTACCCTCTCATTTATTCTTGCCTGCTCCGCCATGGATTCGCGAGTTTGAATCATAAAACCCCTAAGCAGCACTTACCAGGAACTGGATCCTGAAGTACCTGCTCCCACTCCATCCATTGGTAGAGGCTGTTCATGCTGGGAATGAACAGAGTGAGCATCGTCAGCAATTTCGTTCCCCGCTCTTGGGTTATCTCCATGAACTTGTGGCCCCCCGCGATTGATCTCCAATTATTTGATTTCCTCCATCAACAGGGGTCTCATCGTGACGAGTGTTACCTTTAACCATTCCGGTGGAATAAAGCTCATGAATTGGTATTAATGTCACAATCTTGGGACAATCTCAATTGCTTGACCCCATGGTAGGCGCCATATTGTATGTCATTAATTCGGTTTTTATGTTACAAATGAATTTATAAGGGGTTTCAAACAATCAATTATATCAGAATTGCAACTATCGAACAAAAAATGAAATAACAAGTAAATACGAAAACAACAACGATTTTTTTTATTTCTTTATATTTGAGAGTAAAATTTGATAGAGTTTGGGTATATATTTGTGAATTCTTTTACAAATGATTCCAAGAGACTATATATAGTGCTAGACTGCTGATGCAGGGTAAACGAGCGGAAGCAACAAAGATAGCGGAAGCAAGAAGTAAAACACGATAACCAAAAAATAAGAGACGGGGAAGAACAGAAATAGAAGAAAGAATGAATCAAACTAACCAAAGTAGATTGATTCAAAGGGAGAACGAGACTTGAACCATTCACGGGGTCATAATAGGATGATCCACCATAGATTCCAAGTAAGAGATACATGAAGCCAAGCTTCAACAAGAAGGGTCTAGCCTCTTCTAAATTCTATTCTTCAATCTCAAAGTCTAGCTTCTGAAATAAAATGACTAAGTGTGGTATTTATAGATGTTCCACACTCCTAATGAAATGACATAAAAGCCCCTACAAGTTGATTACACATAATAGGCCACGTAAGGCAAAATAGTAAATATCAACATAAGTTGGAAAATCACTCAGCGCGCTAGGCAAGGCGCCTGAAAGTTAGGCAGTGAGCATGGGAGGCCTTTGGCTAGGCGGAGGGCCTGGATCTAGGCGGAGGGCCTGGATCTAGGCAGAGGGCCTGGATATAGGCGGAGGACTTGGTCTTCAAAATGCTCTCGAACTCTTCCCCAATGCTCTTGACCTCTCGTCCTTTGCATCCTCCAATCCCGGCTCTTGATGGTAAGTGCCTTAGGCTCGATTTGCCCTGCATCATCCTCCCCTTCTTGAAAGGATTTCGTCCTCGAAATCAAACCATCAAGACCTACATCCAAAGACAAGCACATCCAAAATCTCCTACTACAAGAGTAGGTTAGTGCAAGTAGTGTGGAAAACACACTCTTATGGTATAACCAAGTATCAATGACAATGATAAAGCGCATGTTTCCAAAGAAAACAAGTACTTGGCTTCCCCAAGGGGTGCACTCAATACAAGATTCATCAAAGAGAGCAATAGGGTAGAGAATATGCAAGATCAAGCCATCAAAATTCCTATGATCCCTAAGTCCAATAAGAACACACCAAAACTTCCCACTACAAGAGTAGACAAGTCCAACAAGAGTGAGTGCAAGTTATGTAAAAACCACACTTTTGTGATAGAGCCAAGTATCAATACTAATCAAAAAGTATGGGTCTCCAAAGGAAACAACAAGGTCTTGGCTCAAAAATGACAAGCACTCACTACCATAACAAGCAAAGAGATCAATAAGACATGGAACATGCAAGATTAAGCAACTAAGTTCCTTATAACCTCCAAGCTTATGGTCAACACACCAAGCCTTCAATGCATTACTATCACAATGTGACATATTGGCTTTGGCATGCTCAACACCCAAAGTGTGATCAATATGTGGGGTGGAGTAAACAAAATAGTTCAATTGGCAACTAACATCAGATACTCCACTCCCCTTCTTGGAAGCACTCTTACACCCACCAAGAGTGACTTCCTCACCTCCAAATCCACCTCTAAGACAATCTTCCTCACTAGGCAAACTCCAAAGAAAGGTCTCCAAAATAGGCTCTTCATCATTATAGTCCACACAATGAAGGTTAGGACTACTAGAAGATGGTTCAACACAACCAATATCAAGACCACTTATCTCACTTGGAGTTCCAAACAATGGATCGTCCACAGAGTCTAACTTTACAAACCATGGAGGTTCTATTTTACTACCAACCCTAGTCCGATACAATTCACTATCACAAATGAGATTGTCTTCACACAATGGAAATGTAAAAGCATGCACCTCAATTTTATGATCAAACAAAAGCATAGTATCAAGACTAGGTTCTTCAATCTCACTCGAGGAGTCATTATAGGCAACCTTGTCCAATTCATGCAATTCGGACTCCTCAAGGTCATTATCATCCTTACTACAACACATAGGTCCACCATTATCAAGCAATTCATCAAGGGAAAGAATATGATATTCATTCAACTCATCTTCCCCTATATCAAATATATGTGGGGTGTCATAACAAGGGTCACAAGCGAGGTCAACTACACATTCTCCACTAAAGAGAGGTTCAATGAAAACCGAGCTCACATCATGATGTGGCTTATCATCCCTCTCAACTAGTGGTTCACAATCACACACAAGTTGACCAACCGACTCTACACTAGTTGCAAACACATTATAATCATACAAATCATCAACTAGTATTGAGTTTTCACAAACACTATCATAAGACAAGGAAGTAACATGCTCAAGGGAAGAACTATCACATACCTTTGAGTGGCCATCTTTCTCACTCAATGCACTTGAAGTGCTATGGATTGCCTCTTCACCTTGAAGCTTACATGGAAGATTTTCTTCACCTTGCCCATCCTTCTTGGAACATGATTGAGGCTCCATTGGTTTGCCTCCAAGAGTACCTACACAAGAATTCAAACAAGTAGAAGAAAAAGATAAAGGGTTAAGGTTAGAATAAGGGGTGTCCTCACTCTCAATGGTTCTTTTTCCTTTTTTTTTCCCCTCATTTTCTTTTCAAGGTCGGGTGTAGATTCGGGGTGGTGACATCCCACTCACATCACTCATCACATCCTCTCCTTTTTTCACTCGAGGAATGTCACCGGTCACTCCCTTACTTCTCTCAATCTTTTGTCTCTCAAATTCGGGTAAGTTGGGACGAGGCCCAAGAATACCCATAGCCGGAGTAGGTGGACTCATAACATCAACCCAGAATCTAGGACTTGGAGACTCATCACTTGAGCTCTCCTTCTTCTTTGTTGGTGAACAACTTAGCTTTGGAGCTTGTGGTTTTGGGTTCACCTTGTTGACATTTGTCAACTCTTTTCTTGCACTAGTCCCACCATTTCTTGTGTTTGTAGGACTTCTTGATTGCACTCTTTCAATCATGGAATGAGGTTCTTGCTCCTTTCTCCTTTGCATAGACAAAGAAGGTGTACTAGGATGTATCTTAATCTTTGCCCGACAAGGCTCAAAGTCATAAGTCCTTTGTCCCTTGCTCACTTTATACACATCCTTCATGAGATCATACCGCACTCTCTTGTCTTGCAACCATGGTTTACCTATTCAAATACCAAAATACTCCATGGGATACACATCACACCAAACATATTCCTTGTAACTCCCACTTCCCGTCACTCTTCCAACATTAGAAGTGTTGT